>JAJHSJ010000001.1:29153721-29199515 GCA_021015155.1 Magnolia officinalis
TGTTAATAAATAATGTATTCAACGCTTTTGAATCCGAATTCAAATCCATCATCTATGCCACCCTCGAATACATTATTGAGTCAATGTACTTATTAAAGACATCAGTATTGTCAGGGAGCAGTTCGTCGAGCAGTGCAATCAATGCCTTCATCGCACTGCAATGGAAAATATATTTCCAATTTCGAATAGTTCGGTGGTTTGTATCCAGTTTTACACATTCATTGCTCTTTCTTCTCGTATGCACGGACTGGTTCAAACACCTTGAGAATTTGGAAACTCCTCACATCAGTCCCTTTCGAAAGTGGTTGCATCTTCATCTGTGTTGAAGATGAAGATCATATATCATCTATCTCTGGTTATATATATATGCAATTGATCCCCTTCGTTCCACCATGAATAAATTCTTTAGATGAAGTTGGTGATGACAGGTTGCGGTTTAACATCATTTGAATTTCCTAGGGCAAATGTGATTGTTGAGTCCATCCATGATGTATCCATCCCTTTAGTGTGGAAATTATCGCAATGATCTGTTGCACCGTACTTCTCTATTCAACTTCTTCTTCATCTTTTTTCGACCGAGTTTGTATGTAGGACCTTGAGATCGACCACCCATCAGGCAACATAAAATGGTTGTCATGATAGCTCGGTCGTTTATCGAATCTAATCTCCCCACCTCATCTTCACTTCTATAAAATAACCAATTTATTTTTGCAAAATCTCACAACAGTTATGGTCGGCCTTCCGTATCTGATTGGTATAAATACATCAACTGGGGCACTCATGACAGTTATGTACACGTGAAATATATTATAAAATCATTTTGGACTATATGCATCGCGCCATTATACATCCATTACCTTTGTATACTCTTCTGAGTGTATTCTGATCCAAACAGTTTGCTCTCCTTTTGGAAAATGGAAGAATACAAACTCTTCTATGTCATATTCCTCTGCCATATCAAAATACAATGCAGAATAATACTATACGTAAATCCAAACAGGCCCTTATGAGTTAAGTAAGCGGGATTTGAGAAATAGATTAAAAGCAGAGGTTTTTGGTCCATAGAAGAAAAGGCAGGTGGCCATATGGAAAAATCTCTTATTATTATTATTTTTCTCTCTTATTTCCTAACTACCCTTGCCATCCTACTATAACCATTTTTTAATACCTGCGCCATTTTTGGCCCAAAAACTCAAGAAAGCCAGAACATTACAAAGTGTGCCCCACACGTGCCATAGGGCACCATAGGTCCAAGATATAATCCATCCATTAGAACGACCATGGTCTAAAATGCACAAGTGAATAGCCTTAGCCATTGTATTTGTTTGTGCAATTCATTAAACACAAACCCACCATGTGATTAAGGGCTTGTATTTAGATTTTGTGTAAAAATAGAGGTACAAGCGTGCCAGAGTTTTACTCGACTTAATGTTTAATTGAACTCTAGTGCCCCCATGTTGAGTAGACTTATTAGAGACTGGAAGTAAGATCCAGCTATACATTTAACCACTGGTTGTGATAGCAATCAAGCAATATGTGAAAGTGTATGGGTTTGCCCTTCTAATAGATTATTTTTTCTTTATGACTTTAAGACTTTTCTTTCACCAATAAAAAGTATTATTTCTCAACAAAACAAAGATGACAAACAAATAAGGAGGCTAAATAATGATTTTTATTAATTCCTCAATAGGTGGTTCATTACAATTGCCAGAGTGCTTAAAATTAATTAAAGAAAATAAATAAATGAGAGATAAATACCTAACCAGTTTGTAAGAACATATGATCGAGGCAAATGGTCAGCATGATGTGACTAGAGATGTGTAATCATTTAAATAAGAACTCAGTTAAGTCGGATCTAATAACTTAAGGTTATGAACATTTAACAACTCCTGCGATACTGTAGCGGTGAATGTTGGGCAGTAGCAATATATGATAAAACTATGCTATGCAACATTATACTAGGATAAATGTAAAAAGATACAAATGTTTGGTTTAGAGCCTGAAACTCTTCCTCGCATAATCCTTTTATAAGCTTTTAGGAGGTGGTGGCCTTACGAAGCCTCTAGCATCGTGATGAATTTGAATGATTGAATGTGGAAATCTCATTAATTCTTCCATGTCAGCATAGCCTATCAGATACGGCTACGTGTACAAGAAAGAGACTCGCTTCTTTAGATAGTGTGTTGGTTGAAGTCATCTATCACTGGACTCCCCATAAGAAGGTTATTAGCGTCCTTACGTTACTTAGCTTTGGCATTTGTAGAGAATGCTTTTGGTATAACTCTAGCATTTAATGCCTCCTCATGCTCACATCTCTAACCCTCTTAAAGTTGATTTACACCAAACATGGCACTGTTGTTACATGACATCTTCTAGATTGTTTGATCTGGCCATACTAGACCAAGTGTAAACAATATTCTCGGTGCACGAGTAGGATTTCATCCGTCATTTAGCATGTAGTGCCGTGATGACATCTCATTGGTCTGTGAGGGTTTGCAAAAAGCAGGTGTAAACAGTATCACTAGATAATATCAATGTTAGCAGGACATCGTTAATATAACTAACAGATAAAGGATTTAAGAATTCTCACAGCTCTTATGTATGTTTTAAAATTTTCATAAAACATATAATTTCCTTCATCTTTACCTAAAATAATATAATAAGGTTTTACTTTATTTCATATTTAAAAAAATTGATTCATTATCTTTTCATTTCTATTTCATTTTATTTAACCCACTAAAAATTACAAGACGAGATTAGTTGAACTAGTTGACTCATCCAAGTTTTGATTTTATAGTCTGTTGAGCCAACTTCTTGTTTTTATTTTTCGAACACCAATAAAACAAAGATTAATATTCACGTTAATAGTGAAAAACTCCCCATTTGCTTAAAATACAGGAGAATATTGTAATGGTTTGAAATTCTCAGCGATATTTTGTTATACGTAAGCCCAATCAAAAGGTTTTGTATGAGTTAACGCTTGTCCAAATCTAGACAATGAGCCTTCGGTGGATGCATGCTCCCATAAAATCTCATTGCAAGCATTGCCGACCCAATAATGTTAAGTTAGTCTAATGAGCTCCACCTATCAGCCTTTATACATAACAAACCCTGACATAAGTACTCCATGTTGGCAATGTGCTTCAAAATATGGTCTAAGTTATACATGTATTTGTCTTTTATTTTTATAATTAATTTATCATATGTATATTATTGGAATCTATATGCATCTACATTAAAGTATTATACACTATGTAGACTTGATACAATCAAAAACATGTAATCATCATTAAAGATGCATGAATGTGTGCACTCCATTAACATTATCAATGCATGTCCCTCACCTAAGGGCGTTATACAAGCTCAACCTTATCTCATTTTGTAATTTTATTTGTTTTTTTGTCATATTCTTTTTTTTAAGTTCTTTTTATACCTCGAATAATATTTAGAGGCAATATTGTATCTTAGGACCTATTTGGATTGGGACTTACCATAGTAATGTATTTTTTTACTTGTCACCCATTACATGTGCATTTGACCACCGTACTACGTGCTAATTTAGATGTTTAAGTAAACATTGTAAAAATGTAATAATTACACTTTTGTGTTAAACTACAGTTGTAATTGACAAACTAAATTGGTTGTTAGGGGCTGTTAGATTTTTCATTTCCTTTGTAAACACTCATAAATAGCTTATTATTACTCGTTAGGTGTGTTTGAAAGTGGCAGACCGGTCTAAAAGAGCTTACTTAAATTTATGGGCCCATCATGATGTATTTGGCATATCCACTGTGCCGTCCATTCATTTTATCAGAATATTTTAGGGCGGGCACCCAAAGTTGAGGTAAATCCAAAGCTCAAGTGGCCCACATGGCATAAAATAGTGGTCTTAAAACATTCAACATTGAAATTTATTTTCTTCTTAGGTCCCACATTAATGTTTATTTGTCATGTAAGTTAAGGTCACACAAACATGGATAAAGAGAAACACAAATATCATCTTGATCCAAAATTTCTACGGCATTTAAGAAAATTTTAACAGTAGGTATTCAATTCTCACTGTTTCGTGTGGTGTGGTCCACTTGAGTTCTAGATTCTGCCTCATTTTTTGGGTTATGCCCTAAAATCATCTGGCATAATGGATGGATGGTGTGGATAAGCCACATGCATCACAATGGGCTTCACTTATTTTTTGTACCTCAACAGGAAGCAAGGATTTACAGCTAGAGAATATTGTGCATGGATAAGCCACATGCTTCACAATGGGCTTCAATGTTTGCACTCAGGATGTTGTCTGAATTACATAGGCACGTAATCATTACCACCTATTTACAAGGATTTACAAAGCGAATTAAAAAAATAAAATAAATAGTCCATTAGTATAAATCGATGATAAACACCTTTATGATATTCAGATAAATTTTTTATAAGAGCATGAATTGGTTGAATCTCCAATTAACAATAAGCAGGTGCTTTGTTGCAAATTTAGAGGTGTAATTTTTTTTTTCAACAAGTGGAATTACATCGCGCCCTTAAGCTGAAATTCTTCAAGTGATCAATCCCTTCATTATAAGATCTAACACACGAGCTATTGCCAACTCATCCAAGTTCATACATGACTCGTTCAAGTTCACACTTGACTCATTCAAATCCACTCAGACTTGGTTCATACAGTCGAGCCTAAAATATCAGACCCAGTATTCTTGATTCACTGACCACACGCAGTCGAGAACCGAACCGAATGTGGAAGATGACTTGGGCGTGGCAGTGGGCCCAAGCTTTTTGGCCATTGGAAATATCAAACATACTGAAGAGTTCCTCAAGAAGGGAAGTTACCAAAGTACCCCATTTATTCTTTTAATTTGGAACCTACATGGTATGCGTATGCCAGCTAACTTGCGCGGTGTATAGCATGGTTTGTAGTATTGTGGATCGCCTTATGTTGAAGAGTACCACAACTTTGGTTCTTCTGGTCATCATGATGGATTACATTTATTGGACGAATTGGGATATCATAAGCTATCATGTGGGCACCACAGTTCTTCGCTGCCCCACAATTACCCATCTTTTTTTTTGCTAACAATGCTATTATATTTCTTAATGGCAGGTTATCTAATGTGCGTATTTTTCTCAGATTTATCTGGCAATACAAAAGTGTCTCAGGCCAGAAGGTTAATGCCTCAAAAACATCCTTCATTGTCCCGCAGAAAACGCCCATAAGCAGATCCCACAAACTGCATAATCTGATGGGAGTCAGACAAGCATCTCTCCCATCAGTTTATCTCGGCGTCCCCCTCTCTAAAGGACGAATTCCAGGTCAGCTTCTTCATCAGCTTGTTCAGAAGATTGTCAGCAAGATCGATGGATGGAAGGCCAAGCTTCTTAATCCAACTGCAAAGCTAGTGCTCATCAAACATGTCCTATCCAGCATTCCCGTCCACATGCTATCAGCCATTAGCATCCCAAAATATGTTATGAAAACATTGGAAAGAGCTATTGCTAACTTCATTTGGGGTAGTTCTGATAGAGGCAACAAGAGACACTGGGTCAAATAGTCCACTTTATGTACCCCTCTCCTTGAGGGAGGCCTCGGCATAAGAAGCTTTGATGATATTACGTGTGCTTTCAGAATTAAAATGGATTGGCAATTGCTACAGGGCATGTCCCTATGGGCCAAATTTACTTCAGCAAAATATTTTGAGAAGCTAATAGCTTTAAAAGGCTTGAATGGATTGGTAACTTCTTCGAGCTAGACGGAGATTTTCAGAGTTTTGCAGTTTACTCTACAACACTCTAGATGGCTCGTTAGAGATGGTAAAGTTAATTTTTGGACCTAGAATTGGACAGGTAGAGTGTTGCTCGCTGGTGTGGCTGAGAGATGCATTCTGCATCATCTACAGATGGCTTCGGTAAGGGATTTCTTTTCCCAACCCGGCACAAGAAATCTGTTGGAAGTCCAACACATTATCTCTTCAGCAGCTATGCAAGCCGTATCTGCTATCCCTATCGCTCTAACAAACAGGGCAGATAGGCTGATCTGGGACCTCTCCGCCACAAGTAAGTTCTCCATCAAATCTACATGGAATGGTATCAGACAACATCAGCCCAACCTTCAGTGGACTAAGTGGAATTGGAGCAATGCTCTCCCCCCGAAAATGAGAATCTTTGCTTAGAAAATCTTCCACGGAGCGGTCCCGGTGGATTTAGAAGTTTAGAATTTCGGTATATCATTAGTGTCAAATGTGAATGTTGTAGGAGGATCCTCACTCGTCGGACAGCCCCTCCCTCTGCCCCCATTGCTGCTTAGCGAAGGACTAGGTTCTCTATCATTGGCCAGCAACCTTGTCAGCCAAACAGGGGTCAGCAGCCACCCCTCTACTCTTCTTACGAGCACGAGGCGGTGGAGGACTTGGACCATCTGTTTAGTCTCGGCAACATTGCAGGTAATGTTTGGAGTTATTTTAGCAGGCTCTTTGATATCAATTCACCTCCCAACCAGTCAATCCCTTAGAGAATTCAGTTGTGGACCTCCAAAGCTAGCAAGAAAACCAGATCCTTCCTCACTGGTCTCACCTCCTGCATTATCATCTGGGAGATATGGATTAGTAGAAACAATGCTCGTTTTGAAGACCATGCCATGTCAGAAAATCAGATCATATCCAATGTTTCTTGCTGGCTGAGAGAAATTGGATCTATCATCCCTGTCCCTGACAGGAACTCCATGGTGGATTCTATCATTCTCCAGTCCCCCAGGATTTCAAATGCCAAATTTTCTCCTGTTAGTAAACCCATCATAGTCAAATGGATAAGAACTCCTCAAGGTTGGCTAAAATTGAACGTGGATAGCTGTCACGCCCCAAACTCAGAAACTAGGCTCACTGGAATCCCGATCGCCGAATCCAGTGCCGACAGCCTCCGTAGTACCCCATTCTCGGATCCCAGCGTACATACGCTAGATTTCGATCCTAAGATCCTACAAGGAGGATTTTCCAACGTACATTTTAACTCATAATAAGCATAACCACAAGATTACCCAAATCACAAAGGCAACATCATCATCACATATCCACTAATATAATCGTTTGAGTACAATGCTGAAAGGGAAATACATACATACATACATATATATTATATATATATATATATATATATATATATATATATATAATATATTAATCAAAGCTCCAGAGGTCCGCTACATGCTCCAAGCTCATCGCTACTGCAAAACATAACATCACCTGCACGCATCTATCGTGCATAAGCTTATAGAAAGCTTAGAGAGTGGTGTAAGTGTGTGCACATGGTAAGTGTCAAGTATTCAACACAATGTCATAATAATACAATGTCGAAATAGGTGCAAGGTCATGAATCATATGTTATCAGAGTAAGCGAAAATACTGGTAAGTCCATGAGTCAAGCAATATCAGAATACGAGATACAGATCAACTATACAAATGAGGGATCATAAAGAGTCAAATATCAGATGCCCGTATGTAAACCATATAAATGCAAAAACACACATAACCCAAAATGTCATATACCACGAATGTAATATAATATGCGGTGCAAATGGAATGACCATGCTGGAGTGTGAAGTCGGGATGATAGTATGTAGTATCGCAGGCTATGGGGTCCATCACAAGGGACTTCTATCCAAACCAGTCCCATACCTAAATTTCGATAGTCAGACTCAATCTGGTAAACTCCTGATCTCAGGTTAGTCGTGCGCACCAACCGAAATCCTGACTATTGCGAAAGTTCACATAATAAATAGTTACGCATCACAAGCCCGAGCGGATAGTGAATGAATGAATGAATGAGTATGCAAATCCTGCTTAATAAGTCCACATATCAGTACGGTTCATCTTTGGGATCATCACCGGGGTTTAGTACACTCCAAATGGCACTGCCGCTCTCCCAGCCGCATAGTCCAAGTGAGCATAAGAAACCTCACTATCCGCCTAGCTAATAGTCTGCCAATACCTATTCGACACGTTGATAGCGGACCCATTTCTCGAGCTGGTCAGACTCAGCCTAGCAATGCCCCCTACGCTCGGGCTGGTAAGGCCACACCCCCTCCCAACCGACCACAACACAGTGAGAGATGCGACCTCCTGGTATTCGGCACTCAGGTGCTCATGTATCCACTCGGTCTCGACGTTGGGTCGTCCTCGGGTACCAGGAGGATTTAGGGATTTTCACCCAGGGCCATATATGGCAGCACGATGCTAGAACAGATTTCCGGTGTCCCACCTGGCCATCTACGATATGCCTGTGGAGGCTACGATCCTGATGTCGCTAGGGCGTATAGTAATCTCAACACACAATGCAAGATGCATGAGTCAAACAATCCAATCATGCATCCATGCTACGCATACTATGCGCTCATGTAAAATAATCTCCGCTTATTAGGGAGTCTCATAACAACATGCCCAATGATATATGCAATGGTCAATCACATTTCATAACAACATGCAGATGATGTGTATGAGCATGTATCATGATGCTATGCTGCCACATACTCATGATCGGTATCAATAACCTGCATCAACAATCGGCCTCGACAATATGGACATTTAACCAACATCGCCCCCAAGGAATGACCCACATAGAGTCTAACATATAGTGGACTCATGGCCTCACACAATGACCTAATATATAACACCATGGGCCTCACTCAAGAGTTTAACATATGTCACAATGGGCCCCTCACATGGGCTTGACATACATCACAATGGGCTCCATCACCGGGCCCTCAAAAGCATCACAATGAGCCTCATCATATAGGCCTCATATACATCACATTGGGCCTTAAACACGGGTAAAATGCACATCACAACAGGCCTCAAATACGAGCAGCTTATGCATCACATTGGGTCTCGACAATCGAAATCGGTCAATTGACCATGACAATCATAATCGGTAATCGATCACGATAATCAACCTCGATCGATAATCGGTCAATCGGTCACGACAATCATAATCAGCCTATACAATCAGCCTCGACAATCGGAATTGGCTTTGATACTCGGCCTCAACAATCGGAAGTGATTGATAATCAGAATCGGTAAATCGGTCACATTAATCGGAATAGGCAATTAGACACGACAATCGGGATCGATTGATAATCAGAATCGGCAAATCGGTCACGTCAATCGGAGTCGGTAATCGGTCACGACAATCGGAATCAATCGATAATCAGAATCGGCAAATCGGTCACCGCTCGGAGTCGATAACCGGTCACGACAATCGGAATCGATCGATAATCAGAATCGGCAAATCGGTCACGTCAATCGGAGTCGGTAATCGGTCATGACAATCTGAATCGATCGATAATCAGAATTGGCAAATTGGTCACGTCAATCGGAGTCGGTAATCGGTCATAAAAATCGAAATCAATCGATAATCAGAATTGGCAAATCGGTCACCGATCGGAGTCGGTAATCAGTCACGACAATCGAAATCGATCGGTAATCAGAATCGGCAAATCGGTCACGTCAATCAGAGTCGATAATCAGTCATGACAATCGGAATGATCGATGATCAAAATCAGCAAATCGGTCACGTCAATCAGAGTCGGTAATTGGTCATGACAATCGGAATGATCGATGATCAAAATCGGCAAATCGGTCACGTCAATCAGAGTCGGTAATCGGTCATGATAATCGGAATCGGCCTCGATACTTGGCCTCTGCGCAAGGCAGAATCCATGGATAAGCAGCCGATGATGGACCAAGCAATATTAATGGGGCCCAATCGTTTGGGGTAACCCACTAGAGGATGACAAGAATGGGCCTAACCAGGCCTAAGGGAAGGTCACAATGAGGATATTTAACCATCATTGCCCATCAATGTGGACATTCAACCAATACTGCTCCCAAGAAGTGGCCTATATAGAGCCAAACATATAGTGGGCCCATGGCCTCAAACAATGACCCAATATACATCACCATGCCCTCTCTCAAGGGTCTCATTACATCAAATTGGGCCCTGCTCATGGGCCTCATATACATAACCGATAGGACCTACACATGGGTTTCGTATGCATCAAATGGGCCACATATCTAGGTCTCAAATACATCAAACGGGCCACACGTCATGGGCCTAATACACGTCACGATGGGACGCACGATACGGGCCTAATACACATCATAATGGGCCTCGTGTACATCAAGTCGGGCCTCATCATATGGGCCTCATATACGCCAAGTGGGCCACATCAACGAGCCGCACCAATGGGCCTCATATATGGTCAAGTGGGCTGTATCAATGGGTCGCACTAATGGGCCTCCTATACGGTCAAGTGGGCTGCACTAATGGGCCTCCTATACATCACAGTGGGGTGGGCCCGGCTCATTCCAAATGGGCCCATCAACTGGACAACTTGGGTACAACATGATCGATGTACGTGGGGGCCACGTGAATGGACGTTATGAATACAAAATACCTACATCTAGGTGGGCCCTCACAGATGGACGGAGTAGATATAATACATGCCTCATGATTAGGGCACACCCAACAGCTGGCATCAGTACAGCAGCTACTAAGCTGGTGTTGCCAGCTGGCCCACCGTCCAGATGGGCAGTCTGGATGAAAAATAAAAACATCACGGAGGGTTTCACAAGCACCATCCGGATGGACGGTGGATTCAAAATACATATGTCGACGTGGCTCCACACAGCATCATCCAAATCTGGATGGTGCGGATACAGAATACACATAACAAGGTGGGCCCCACCCCACCCTTGCAACACGTGTGGGTGGGTCCCACGTCCTGCCCAAACGGACGGATAGGTATGGATGGCAAATACATCACGGTTGGTCCCACCATCCCAGCCCTGCTGGACGGTGAGGCTCAAGCATACACGATGGTGGGTCCCACGTGGGGCCCACATAATAGAATATTATTTTATTAAATAATATATAATATATTATTATTTATATATATATATTTTTTTGAAAGAGGGTCCAGCATCCAGACCTTGGATGCTGGACAAACAGCGTGTATAAAACATACACTTCATATGGGGCCCCACCGTCCTGGGCAAATGGACGGTGGACCAGATATACATCAGGTGGCTCCCACGTGAGTGGGCCACCCCAGGATCAAGCTAATCTCAGCATTTTCCCACCGTCCTGACCTGGTGGACGGTGGGGATGTAACGTTCATTAGGTGGGCCCATACGAATGGGCGGTGTGGATGCAACCCACAAAACTTGCCAACGTACACCAGCCATTCCTCCCTTATGTAGCACCAAGGTGGCTCCACACGTGTGGGACCCACGGCCCCTGGATAAAGTTGATATTTGTGTTGTCTCTTCGTCCAGGGACGCTGGACGTCCAGTGGACCGACGGTCCTGGACGGGGCACGCCATCAAGGTGGGTCCCGCACGATGGTCCACAATGGGGGTGGATCAAACTGATGTTTGTGTTTTTCCATCATCTGGGCTGGCTGGATCAGGTGGGCCACACATCATCATAAAAAGGGGGAGAGAGAGAGAGAGAGAGAGAGAGAGAGAGAGAGATGGAGGGACCCCACCACTATGGGCCCCTCTTTACTTACAAGGCATACATGAAGATGGGTCCCACCATATGTGGGCCCCCAAATCATAAAAAAAATAACGGTGGAAGTCATGAAATCACCCACCGTAGATCTCTCCTTCGTTTTTCCGCCAATGCATGCTAGGGCTCCAAATGAACAATTTCAACGGTTGTGATCTAACTTGGATGGTGGAGATGGGAGACAGGAAAGTGGGCCCCACAAGCTCTCTTCCATAGAAGCTTGCTTGGATGTGGGATGCTTGCTTGGAGAATGAGAGTTTGAAAATGAGAGAGAGAGAGAGAGAGAGAGAGAGAGAGAGAGAGAGAGAGAGATGGGTGTGATGGGTGAAAAGGTGAGTAATGTGTGTACTTGGGTGTCAGAGAGAAGTTGACTTTGGAGTTGCTTGGGGATGGGGTTGTACTTGACATGTGGGGTGATGTGTACTTGACATGTACTTGACCCTTGATGGGATTGATGGATTGATGGATGTAACATTCGGTAGAGATTCTCTTGGGTTTTGCAACGCGCGGCGTTTTTCTCGAACTGAACGCGGGCCCACATCTCCTGGTCTAGGTATCGCCTCGGCCCGCAAGATGCGGCATCGGAACCACGGCGACGGCGCGGTCGCTAGGGTACAAGTCTCTGATTGAGTTGACTCAGACATGCAAGACTCGGCTTAGGATAGCGTGCAAACATTGGTTACAGGTCGCAGGTTACCGGATTTCGACCGGGAGGACCGCGGAAGCCTACGAAACAGTACGGGCTAGGGTATGGGTCTTACAATAGATCCTCAAGGGGGAACCTAGGGGAGTGGTGGAAAGGGAGTCTGTAGGGACCACCAGGGCAAGATCATCTTTACGTTCCACAAATACTATGGGCATTCCACGAACACGGTTGCAGAGGTTTAGGTCATGTTAGATGGTATAACAATTTTCTCCAATCTAGGCCTCTCCAACATTATTGTAGAAACAGATTCCAAGATCATTGCTAATGTGGCTGTCGAGTCTCAAGCCCATACCTCTTGGAAGATCTGGTACAAACTGGGAGCTATCCAGCAATTTTGTCGGACTCTCAACCTCATATTCAACCATATTTACCGAGAGGGGAACTCGGTGGCCAACATCTTGGCAAGAATGGCTAGCGATGGTTGTCCAAACAGAATTATTGGATCCCGTTCAAACCTTCCGAGGTTAGTGCAGGGTGCTCATGCTTTGGATAGTGTTGGCATTAGAGCCATTAGGTGCTCTTGATCGAGGCTTGTCACTGGCTGTTTTGTTGTATAGAGGTAGTGGTGGCCTCGGCTGGGCTAAGGGGTCTCTTTTTTTTTTTCTTTTCTAGTGGTTCTTTTGTGGAGCTTGTGGCTATATGATAGGTGAGGTCCGTAACCTTTTTGTTCGGACCCACCCGAATGGCTGTACATTTTCATGATTAATGAAATTTTCGTGGCATGAGTCCACTTTTTGGGGAAAAAAGTTTTTTTTTTAAAA
Organism: Magnolia officinalis; assembly: GCA_021015155.1. Taxonomy (NCBI): domain Eukaryota; kingdom Viridiplantae; phylum Streptophyta; class Magnoliopsida; order Magnoliales; family Magnoliaceae; genus Magnolia; species Magnolia officinalis. The sequence continues at coordinate 29,166,751 of JAJHSJ010000001.1, forward strand.
TTTTTAATTTTACATGGTGAGATTATGCAGATTCACTACTAAAAATTTCCCTTCCCTACTATTTGGTTGGTAGAGGCATTATTATGTGCAGGCCTTAGTACAACTTTTTTTGAGAGCAGATTAGGTGTGGTCGGTCCTCACTCAAAATGGTGTGGTCCTCACCATGGGGCCCACCTTGATGTATATATTCTATATTCATATTGTCCATATGTTTTAATAGATGATTTGATATAAATCTTAGATGAACCATACCATATGAAATAGTACTAATTGAATGCTCTACCATTAAAAAATCCCTAGGGCCCACCGTAATGTTTTCGTAAGTTTTATTTGCCATCCATTCTAATGATAAGGCCATATAAACCTAGATGAAGAGAAAAAATAAATATCAGCTTGATCCAAAGCTTTTGTAACTTATAATAAGCTTTTAACGGTCAGTCACGCTACTTATTTTTATGGTATATATGGTCCATCTAAGCATTTTATCTACTTCATTTTTATGATCCTGACCTAAAGGCATCTTTGACTTGCATTGGGATGTCCTACATTTCTTAGTTGTAAAAAGAAAGGCAATAATGCAATAACAGAGGCCCACATGTACAAACTTAAAAGCATTTAATTAATTATCATTACCAAATTTGGTGAGAAAAATTATTTTCAAGGTAGATACAAAAGTAAGGCTAATTAAAATCTCATGTGGGCCACACCTAAGTGACCAATGTAAAACTACTTAAAGACCACTAAGTTCACATGGCGTAGCCTGCATGAGCTTTTTATCAAGCTTGCCTCTTTGTATTTATCTTCATCTCACTAAGTTACACCTGATTAACTTGTTGGACGAAAGTACACACCATACTAGCCCCCACATTCAAACCTCTGTGCAACATCTCATCATGTGTCCCATCTAAATTGCAGATTTAGCTGAATTTTTACCACAGGACTTAACATCAAGGATAAACCCCTACTGAACAGGGTGGATTTTACATGTGTGCTAAACTCAACCTCATAAGTCATCTCTAAGCCAAATCCTTTAGGCCCCACCAAAATGTATGTGTTATATCCATGCTATCCATTCAATTTTTCTGATTATTTTAAGGTAGTAACCTAAAATTGAGGCATATCTAAATCTCAAGTGGACCACACACACATAAAACAGTGGGGATTGAAGGTTATATAGTGGTTTAATTTTCCACTCTCAGCGAACGCACTCAACAAATGAGTGTACCAGATTTCACTATAAAATGTCTTAAATCAGGTTTACCACTAACCTTTACAATCCTACACAAGGATTGGCTCCCTCAGAGACTTATATGGTTTTCTATAAGCTTATTACAAACATCGATCATATTCCAATTACCTTATTTACTCCTACCGGATGTAATTAATACGTACACACTTATGTTCGATGGCCTACACAATGACTTTGATGTAGGTCCTGCGCAAGTACTAACCAACTTTTCAAACTCTACACTCAATCCTACACAAGGAAGGAGTGTGCATTAACTCTTACAAATGATAACTTACTTGTTGGATTAAGCCTATTTTATAACACCTTATTGGGTTGCTTGATCGATGCTCTCATGTGCTTTAATCGTTTCCCCTTGCTCCCCTGATCATGATGCCTATGCGTCGTTAATGCTTCAGCTCTAAGATCAACCACCTTGCATGTGATGCTCCTTTCGGAGATCAAGGTGATGGGAGTTTGGTGAATCTCCAACAACAAGTGTGAATATTGTAATCCTAACGGATTCACCTAGATGGGTCTCCTAAAGAATTTAGACAAAGATATACCTATAGTGGTTGAGTCTAGACTCTAGAAAATGGTAAGGTTCAAGCACATATTAAAGGTGAAGGTTGAAATTCTCATTAGAATATTAATTTCAAAAAATGTGACTTAGAACTCATTAGTTTAGAGGCTTGGGATGAAGGATATGATCATGGAATCACTTAAGCTTCTATTGTACCAAAAAACTCATCAAAATACCCAAAGAATGGATCTTCTATATAAAGGAATCGAGTTCCAACATTTATAAAATAGATAGAAACTACTAGTCTTTAGTCGCATCGAATTGGGGTTCAATCGCACCAATTAGACAAAGAAGCGCTAGACAAACTTAGGCTCTTTCGGTTATACCAAACATGGCCTTCGGTCGCACCAAACATAGTCTTCGGTGGAACTGAATGTAGCATTCAGTTGTAATTAGGGGTGTACATCGAGTCGAACCGAGTTGAACAGTGGCCGACCTCAGCTCGAACTCGGCTCGGGTCGGTCCTCGAGCCTGACTGGCCAGCTCGGCTTGGTTCAGTCAGCAGCTAGGGCCAGTTCGAGCCAAGATCGAGACGAGTTCGCCATTGAGGCATTTCCACAAACACCTTAACTGCAACTTCAAAATCCCCATTGTTTTACAAATAGAAGCAATGGCTTTACAAGTATTTTCTTAAACACCTTCTAAATAACATAAAAACAAAAACAAAAAACAAAAACAAAGAGAAAAAAGGTATTTGTTTCATGTACATGCCTTTCTTGCCACCAGCCAAACCTTCCTTGCCACCAGCCACATTTCGTTGAGTCATTTTATCAAACAGTTGGTGAGCAACATCAATGACAAAGTAAGCAAGTCACCGAACTAGATCGATCCGAGTTCGATTCGAGCTGGATTCGATCCGAGTCAAGTCGAGCTGGGGCCTGCTCGAACTCGAGCTCAAAAAATCAGCTCGACTCGGCTTGAACTCAGCTTTGAACCGAGTCAAATCGATCATTTTTGAGTCGAGTCAAGCGAGCTAACCGAGCTAGCTCGGTTCGTGTACACCCCTAGTTGTAACCAAATTATCTTATATACTACCACAACACACTGTCCTGTTTTAACTGATTTTGGTGGGACTGTATAGATTTTAGCAACTCGGGACCTCTAAAGCTACTCTAAGGATGATCAATTTAGGCTCATATGACTTAAGAGATGGTCAATAAAATGTTTATCAATTAGGGTTAAGACTATCTGGATGTTTAAGTTATTTAGAGTAAGTTGCTCTTTAATGCTCCACCTCCACTTATCTTCGATCTTCAGCTTCCAAGGGTTCAACCGACCGCATGACACACGTGATTGACAAATAAAGTGTACAAATCAATGCAATAATAATTCTTTCATCACAAGTTCTAACACATGAGCTACGGTCCAATTCGTTCAAGTTCATATTTGACTCGTTCGAATCCTCGTGGACTTGGTTCCATGCAATCAAGCCTAAAATATCAATCCCAGCGATCGCGATTCACATGCCACACTTGGCGTAGAACGGCACCCAAAGTGAGAGATGACTTGGGCATGGCAGTGAGCCAACCGTTTGGAAGCGGATTGGTTGCTGTACCACACACCACCGAATTGGATGGTGTGTTGACGTCACTAATTTTTGTGGGTCTCACCATTAGGTACGTGCTATATCCAAACCATCTGTCCATTTTGGCAAGTTCGTTGTAAAATAAGACAGATCCAAAGATGAAGTGAACCACACTGCAAAAAGCAGTGGAGGATTGAACATTTACCATTGAAAGCCTTTTGGGGTCAGAGAAGTTTTGGATCAATATGATATTTGTTGTTCCTCTTTATCCATGTCTGCGTGACCTTATGAACCAATTGGATAGAAAATAAACATTAGCGGTGGGCCCTACAAATATTTTATAGGTGAGAATCATTCTCCCATTACCAAACGTGGTGTGGTACACTTAAGCTCTGGATATGACTCATTTTTTAGATCATGCTCTAAAATAATCTCTCCAAATGGTGAAGAGTGCGGATATAATAAATACATCATCATGGCCCCATATAGCTCCGATATCCTTTGAATCGTTCATACAGCTCGCAGCTTGAGTGTCACCCCTCGTCTTCCCATGACACATACACATGGGTCGGTAGTGTGCGGTACACTCGCCAATCTGATTCCCAAGCGTTTTGGCCCTGTAAATGTCAAATGCACCACATAATTCCTGGACGGATGTGGATTTCCTGCTAAAGAAGTTCCTGCGCAAGGATGCACGGTGGAACTACCCCGGAAAGTCTTTTGAAGAAAATCGGGGCCCAATCAGGCTTACAATTTTCAGGAGTGGTGTAGGTTCGGCCCGGCCTCACCCAAGACCGTGTAGCCCTTATAGAGCCCAACTTGATGTATGTATTTTGTATCCACATCATACATACGTTTTTCCACATCATTTTATAGCATGAACCCAGAAAATGAAGCAAATCCGAATCTGAGGTGGACCATGCTATAGGAAAAAGTACTGATTGAACGATCCACCATTAAAAACTCCCTAGGGTCCACCTTAATGTTTCTGTGCGTTTTATTTGCCGTCCAACTTGTTGTTAAGGTCATATAAACCTGGATTAAGGGAAAAAGCAAATATGGGCTTCATCCAAAGCTTTTGTGGCCAACAATGAGTTTTTAAATCACTGTTGTTTTTCAATGTATCATCCATCTGAGACGTTTATATCTACTTTATTTTTCTCTCATATCTTAACATAATATGAAAAAACCTATGAACGGAATGGACATAGAATACCTGCATCGTGGTAGGCCCCACAGTTGGGACCGCACCGCACCTAATCCGCTCCCATCCTTTTCGACTTGAATGGGGACGACGTAGGAGAGGGGACGCGTCCTACATTTCTTGGCTGTAACGGAAGGCAATAATGCAATAAAAGAGACCCACATGTACATATTGGAGTGCGGATCCTCTGTTTCGTGGAAACAGTGAGCAGCTGACTCTACCTTTATTATTGGTCCACGTCACTGTAATTGACTTCAGGAAAAGTCTAACCCCGTTAGACGGTTTCGTTTGGAAATCGGATTGCATACTGATTGTAGTACGACTCTTGCTCATACCGTACTGAGTAAACTCAGTTGGGCCCACTTTGTATGTGTATGGTCTATCCAGGCCGTCCATCCGTTTTTCCATCTAATTGAAGAGGTTGAGCCTAAAGTTGAAGTCTATCCAAATATAAAGTGGATCATACCACAGTAAACAGTGGGGATAATGATTTCCACGGTTGAAACCTTGCTAGGCCCCGCAGTGATGTTTATCTGTCATCCAACCTGTTCATAAGATTATACAGACATGGATAAAGGGAAACACAAATATAAGCTTGATCCAAAACTTTTGTAGCCCCATGAAATTTTCAACAGTAAACATTCAATTCAACTGTTTCCTATGGTGTGGTCTATTTGAACATTGTATTTGCTTCATTTTTGGTCTCACATCCTAAAATTATCTGCTAAAATTGATGGACGGAGCGGATAAAATACATAAATCATGGTAGACCCTACAGAGTTTACTCACTAGCCCAACGGAGTGAGTTACTTAGCCACGCAATCCGCTTCCTCCCATTCGTGGGGATTCTTGCTTCCTCCCATTCGTGGGGATTCAGCGCACGGGTTGACTAGCGAGACTCCCTACTAAAGTGACGTCACCTAGTTATGTGGGTCCCACCATAATGTATGCTTTGTATCCACACCGTCCATCCATTTGGAGAGGTCATTTTAGGGCATGAGCCAAAGAATGAATGAGATCCAAAACTCGAGTGGACCCCACCATAGAAAAATAATGGAAAGAGTCCCGTCCACCATTAAAAACTTCTAAGGGTCACGAAAGTTTCCAATCAAGCTGATATTTGTGTTTTCCCTTCTTTAATGTCTGTGTTAACTTATGAACAGGTTGGATCTCAAATAAATCAAGCTTCAACCGTGGACATCACTCTCCTCACTGTTTTATGTCATGGGGTCCACTCCAGCTTTGGATCTGCCTCATTCTTTTAATCATGCCCTAAAATGATCTCTCCAAATGGATGGACATTGTGGATACAACACATACATCATGGTGGGCCCCACATAATTTGGTGACGTCACTTGAGTCCAGCTACTCAACCTCATGTCGGTGGCTAATCCGCCTCCAATTTCTTTCTTCTAAAATTTAATTAGGTCACATCATCTCACGGCAATTTTATAAGATAAAAAAATGTATATATTTATAAAAGCTGCTTAATTAGCAAAGAATATTAGTTGCGACCTAGAATAAGTGATGTCCGTAGGATCCTCATCGTGGGCCCACCTTGATCTATGCGTTGTATATCTACCCCATCTATCTATTTTCTCATATTATTTTAGAGAATTGTACAAAAAAAATGAAGCAGACACAACTCTCATGTATGTGGGATGCACTGTATCCTCTTCATTCATTCGAAGATGTTTCTATCCATGTGCTAACGACAAGCACTACATAAAATTTAATCAAGCACGTGCTTGGCCCACTTGCATTCGTGGAATGGTCCATCTATGGTGGGGGCCATTAGAGTTTCACTCACTTGGTTCATTGCAGAATTTGGATGGAAGTGAATCTGCTTACCATAGGAACATGTTAAAACTCGATGGCAAGTAGGATCCACTTGCTTAAGATTTTAAGAAATTAGAGGGGTCGAGCATGCTTCCCTTCCCATCACCACCCAATCCTGATCAGGTACTGATAAAGGTTGTCACAGTTGACTTCAATTAATTCATTTTCAGATAAAAATACCCAAGCTAGAATTAGGTAAAATCCTAATTTGTGAAGGTTTCTGTTTCATGTGAACTGATGCATATAACATAACATAAACCCATATGCTTTTAAGAAGTTGATCACCTGTAATGGAGTCCTACCATCAGATCTTTGAAACATTTCATCCACATGTCTAACATGTTGCGAGATGTCTAAAATCTGAGTCCTTTCGCAACTGGGATGCGGAAAGGAGTTTCGCGGATTTCGTGTCGCAAGTCCTTTCGCAACTGGGATGCGAAAGGAGTTTCGCGGATTTTGTGACGCAAGTCCTTTCGCAACTGGGATGCGAAAGGAGTTTCGCGGATTTTGTGACGCAAGTCATTTCGCAACTGGGATACGAAAGTGAAGTTGCCAAAACTATAAATTGGGGTCCCTAGGGCTATTCTAATATGATTCCAAGACTTCCTAAAGGTATTCTAAAGGGTTCTAGGGTTATCAAAGGGTGTAACAAGGGTGAGATTCGAGGTTGTTCGAATCGGTTAAGTCTTTTCTCTTTGTAATTGATGCTTTCATAGTGGTGATCTGTCGCTTTGTGCCGTGATTTTTTCCCGCAAGGGTTTTCCAAGTTAAATCTGTGTGTTCTCTTTTCTTGTGTGTGTACTTGGTGCCATTGGATTGCTATCCTAGATCTAGATCTGTGTGATTCCGCAGGCCAAAAATCCCCAACAAGTGGTATCAGAGCTAAAGTTGGGGCACATATCTGAATCTGAGGGATTAGTAATAATGGCGAGCACCAGGTATGAGTTTGAGAAGTACTCAGGGAAAAATAATTTTGAGTTATGGAAGATCAAGATGATGAGTTCCTTAATCAAACAAGGCGAAGATGGTGCTCTTGAGGAGCGGAAGTCCACTATGACTGATGGTGATTGGAATACTCTTGATAAGAAGGCTTTATCATCGATCCGTTTATGTCTCACGGATGAGGTTCTCTACAACGTCATGAGGGAGAAAACTGCAGCTAAGTTATGGGCGAAGTTAGATGATGTCTATGCAAAGAAATCCTCTGAAAATCGCCTACACTTGAAGCGGCAGTGGTATAACTTCAAGATGACAGAGGGTGGAGATCTGGAGGCTCACATCAGCAACTTTAATAAATTGGTTTGTAAGTTGCTGGATATGGAGGAAGTGATGAAAGATGAAGAACAAGCATGTATGTTGCTGAATTCTCTCCGGGCGTCCTATGAGTCATTCAAGGACACTATGTGCAGCATGAATAAAACCCTGAGTGTCGACACTGTTATCTCAGCCCTTCAAGGGAAGGCTATGAGACAGGTAGACAGCAACATGGGGACATCTTCTGATGCACTGTTTATAGTGGGTAGGAATTCTGAACAAGATACAGGTTCTTCAGGTTCTAGATCCAAATCTAAGGGCAAGGGCAAAGGAAAGGTAAAGTGCTGGAATTGTGGGAAGGGAGGACATGTGAAGAGGGATTGTGAAAATCCTAAATCTAAGAGGGAAGATTCTGAGGCTTCATGCAGGGAGGCTAACACTGCCACGTCAGATGAATCCAGTGGATGTGATGGTGATGTTTTGTCTGTGTCTTCGCTCAGACGGTCATACGATGATCGTAAGGACGAGTGGATGCTAGACACAGGGGCATCTTTTCACATGACTCCTCATCGGAGTTGGTTCACCAGCTACAGGGAGTGCGATGGTGGACAGGTGTTTATGGGCAATGGCTTTGCCTGTAATGTTGTGGCTGTTGTACGGTGCACATCAGGATGTTTGATGAGGTGGAGCGTACCTTGACAGATGTGAGGCACGTTCCTGATTTGAAGCAAAATCTGATTTCTCTTGGTGTACTTGAGGCAAAAGGATGCAAATACACATGTATTGATGGTGCTCTTAAAGTATCTAAGGGGGCACGGGTAATCATGAAAGCGCAACGACTCGATCATGTTTACAGGTTGATCGGGAGCACTTCAAAAGGTGGAGCTACAGTAGATGTAGCGGATTCCACCTCTGCACGTGTGTGGCATGATGGGCATGGCCACATGAGCGGGCATGGCAGGAAGGCTGAGACGTGCGGACAGGGATACAGAGCAGGTGGAGCAGCCACTTGTGTGAAAAATCATACGGCATGATCGCAGGATATCGGCGTGGTACATGGACGACTCTAATATCGCAGAGGATTCATCTTCTATTCTGATGGCTCTAGGTGAGCCTGGTGCTGAGAAGTGGAAGGTAACTATGGGCGATGTGATGGATTCATTGTACCAGACCGACATATGGGAGCGGGTGAAGCTTCTAGTGGGCCGGTGAGCGGTTGGATGCAGGTGGACCTTCAAGAGGATACAGTATAGATACAGGGCGAGGTTGGTAGCGAGGGGTTATGCTCAAAGAGAAGGGATCAGCTTCTCAGAGATATTCGCACCGACGGTATAGCAGGTATCTATTAGATCCGTAATTGGCGCTGGTTGGCCAATGTGATCTTGAGCTATGATGTGATGCAGAAATAAGAGAAGAGGTCAAGAAGCTACACGGTTGAAGATTGAAGACATGGTGGAGATTGTTGCGAGATGTCTTAAATCTGAGTCCTTTCGCAACTGGGATGCGGAAAGGAGTTTCGCAGATTTCGTGTCGTAAGTCCTTTCGCAACTAGGATGCGAAAGGAGTTTCGCGGATTTTGTGATGCAAGTCCTTTCGCAACTGGGATGCGAAAGGAGTTTCGCGGATTTTGTGACGCAAGTCCTTTCGCAACTGGGATATGAAAGGAAAGTTGTCAAAACTATAAATTGGGGTCCCTAGGGCTATTCTAATATGATTCCAAGACTTCCTAAAGGTATTCTAAAGGGTTCTAGGGTTATCAAATGGTGTAGCAAGGGTGAGAATCGAGGTTGTTCGAATCGGATAAGTCCTTTCTCTTTATAATTGATGCTTTCATAGTGGTGATCTAACGCTTTGTACCGTGGTTTTTTCCCGCAAGGGTTTTCCACGTTAAATCTGTGTTTTCTCTTCTTGTGTGTGTGCTTAGTGCCATTGGATTGTTATCCTAGATCTAAATCTGTGTGATTCCGCAGGCCAAAAATCCCCAACATAACAAGCCAAAAGTCATTAATCTTTTTCTCATTATTCCATCTTAGAAGTTCGTATCTTTCGTTTGAATTTTCAAAGATCTTACAGTCGAAAGTGACTGAGAAATATGGAAGAAACTCCTCTTTGGACAGGAGCTATTAAAACATAAAACTAGACCAGGACCACTTCACAAATTTCCACATGAATTGGATCATTAGTCCAAATCAGAGAAGATTATGATGGGGGAGGAGATTCATCTTTAGACAATTGATATAAATACAAGGAAAGAGACGGGGAGGAGTTTAAAATATCCCAAACCTACCTCCCACCATGCATGAGGCAGATGGGAAGGTGGATCAGGACTGTCCATCATAAAATATCCCAAACTGCTCGCTGTTTCCACGAAACAGACGATCCACACCCGTACAAATTGAAAGGGACTCAATTATCATGCTTTAGACGTGGGCGTGTTTGACCGGGTGGATTGAAAGGGATTGAATGGTATTAGGGTGGATGGCATGGATTTCAAGGTAATGATGGCTGCCTCAGTAGATTGGTGCAAGATCTATGGGATTGCTATATCCCAGGATTGCTATATGGAGTCTGTTTGGCACGCCGCCAATTCCAGGATTAAACCTTCCCATCCTTTCCAATCCCTCCAACCAAACACCTCCCAGGCAAATTTGAATGGATTAGGGTGGATTGGATGGGATTTAAAGGTAATGATGGTGTTGTCAGTGGATTGTCTTAAGATCCATGGGATTGCTACATCCGGGATCAGATCCCCAGTCTGTTTGACACGCCTGGCCAACCCCGAGATTTAACTTCCAATCCCTTCCAATACCATCCAATCCGCCCGGCCAATTAGGCCCTGTGGTTTCTACCATTTTGCATACGTCAAATCTATTCCATTCATCCGATGAGAAATGTTGAGATGCCAAAGTAAGCTTAATTTAAATCTCATATTAGCCACACTAATGGGACCAATGTAGAACTGCTTCCAGGACCACTAATTTCACACGGTGTGGCGTGCATGAGCTTTTTATCTGGCTGGGCTCTATCTATTTATCTTCGTCCCGGTGTGTTACACCTAATTAACTTCTTTGACGAAAGTATACACCATACTGGCCCCACTCTCGAACTTATGTTCAGCATCCCATCGTGTGTCCACCCTAAGTCGTAGATCTAGCTGATTTTTTTACCTTATGACTTCACACCAAGGATAAACCCTACTGAACGGATTACATTTTACATGAACAATATGATAGGCCCTACAGACTTGCGCATTTTACGCACCGCCTAACATTAGTGTTGTAGAAGATTACGGTCCAACTGAAAGCACCGTTAAGTGGATGCGGCTTAGGTGGATCCCTGACTGTGGAACCCACTGTGATGTAGGTGCCTTACATCCACGCTGTCCATCCGTTTTGAAAGCTCATTTTAAAACATGTCCCAAAAAATAAAGCAGATCCAAATCTCAGTTGGGCCACATTACAGGAAGCAATGGTGATTGACCATTAAAAACTTCTTGAGGCCAACAAGTTTTGGGTCAAGCTGATATTTGTATGGTCCTTTCATCCATGTCTTTGTGACCTTTATCTGTTTCCCGTGGTGTGGTCCACCTGAGATTTGGATCTGCTAATTTATTTATTTTTATCATGCGCTATATGAGCTGTCAAAACTGATGACGGTATGGATCTAAGGCACATACATCAAGGTGGGCCCCACAGTCAGGGATCCACACGCCTAGCCATTAAGTAAGATGAGGACCCACATGTAGAAAGATGATTTGCCTCGACAATCCGTACCCATCAAATGCCCTCTCTCGGTCCGTCTAGTATCTGTTTGTAATCCACCATTTAAAGGATGGTATTGTCCAAAAAGGTGTGATTTACAGTATGGTGTACTGTTCATTTGATCCGTTAAATGAACAGTTTCTATGTAGTACATGTATAGCATGTGTGCACCTGACACACCTGCCTCACTTTCTTTCTGTTTTTCATTGGACCACGTCATTGTTACATAGGGTTTATGGCAAACGGGCCACAACCATTGAATATGATTGGAGATGGGTTTTGGCAGGTAAGTCCATTTATCAATCCATAGCTTTTGATACCATTTAACACAACTTAAATTTTAAGTTATTATATTTATCATCTGTTATCTATTATATAGAATTAGATAGCATATTCAATTTTGGAAAAATTATAGGCGGTTTAGTTTTTTAAGTTAAGATTTGAATGTGAAGTAATTTGGTTATCCAACTTTCATGGTTAAACATCATCAAATGGAAAAATAATTTTCTTTTTGGGAGGGACCAACAATCAATGGTAGCTCTTGCTGTTGCTCAAATCTAGTCAGTCATGTTTCACCTCTTACGAGCTGCTAAGTACCTGCAAATTAATAGAGAACAAAGAGACACTGAGAGCGTCGGTTATGGTCGAGGACCCTTCGATGCCTAAGTTAGGTGTATGGACTCGCAATAAGCATGATAGAATCGGGATAGTTGTGTGTACCTTCCTTTTGAAGATGATGATGTATTTATAGGTGCTCTTAGGCGACTTCCCTATCCGAGTAGATCTTTAAGATACGCTGGAGGGACTTGTATTGAAGTCGGAATATGTTCTCGAATATTTCTCCGATTATGTCTCGATTGGTGTGATTTTTAACTGAGATCTCACTGGGCAGTCATGCTCATATATGGTGCGAGATTCTCTCTGGATCTTTTTGTTCCAAGCCTGAGGTTAGCATTCGAGGTCAAGGTCAACTGCCGACATTCAAGGTTGATATCGTCATCCGAGGTCGAGGTCAGTACTTGTAGTTGAGATATGTAGGCTTGTGATAAGTCTTATTTCCAAACCGGTCTAACTTTTTCAGCTCGGTCGTTAAGTCTTCTTTCTCAGCTCATCTTCTCTAGCCTTTTGGTAGTTCAAAGAGTATGTTATGATTGCCCTTTCGCCATGTATCCCACACATCAGGTCATCTCGATTTTACTCATAATAGTTGCCCCATACTTCCGAGAAAGAACAGTGGAGTAGTAACCTATACAAGTTGATCGAAAACACTAAAATGAGTGGAGCTACTATGTTTGTAGAGGAATCCAACTTGGCAAGAATGTAGCATGCACGCCTAAGCCACATGAGCAACCGCGACATGAAGGTACTTTCTGATCATTGTTTGATTTTTATTTTTAAAAATATCGAACTTGTATATGCAAGCATTGTATATATGGTAAACAATCAAGGCTAACTTTTAAAACTGAAAAGAGTTTGAAAATGTGTCCTTAAGTATGCACATTTAGATGTATGAGACTCATCGCATGTTGTTTCTGTTGGGGGGTCATCATATTTTGTCTCAGTCATTGATGACTACTTTAGAAAAAAGTGAGTTTATTTTTAAAAAATAAATCCGATGTTTTCGCCACATTTAAAGTATGAAAGACGATAGTTGAAAGGCAGACAAGGCATAAACTTAAGGTTTTAATGACTAATAATGGAGGTGAATTCACTTCAAAGGAATTCAATCAATTTCGCAAAGAAGAGTCACCACAATATAACGAGGCACACTTCTTAGCAGAATAGAGTGGCAAAAGGATGAATCAGACTCTCTTAGAGAGAGTCCAAAGCATGTTGATTAATATTGGATTTGGTAATGAGTTATGGACGGAGGCCATTAATAGGACTTCTTAACTAGTGAATCGGTCCCCATCTATGCCGATAGACTGCAAGATTCCTGAAGAAGTGTGGGTTGGTCATATGGTATACTACTCATAGTTACGTGTATTTGGTTATGACGCTTACTCTCATATTCTGTCAGTTGAGAGATATAAGCTAGACCAAATGGTTAAGAAGTGTATTTTTATGAGCTATGGTGATGGTGTGAAAGAGTCAGGCTATACGACCAAGTCACACAGAAGATCATAATTAGTCGAAATGTCATGTTTAATGAAGATTCCTTATTTTGTAAAGACGAACACGAGGAACTGGAAGAATCAACGGTCATTAATATGAAGATTGAAAAAGAAGAAACACATACAAAGCTTGAGCCGCAAGCAGAGGTACAGGAGCAGGTAGAGCCGCTACCTCTTAGAAAAAATCTGCCAAGAGATCGCAGATTGTCATCCGATACAGGGATGACTCGATTGTTACATTCACCCTCATTATGGATGAGGGGATTCATTTACCTTCCGGGAAGCATTAGATGGTTCTGATGTAGAAAATTGGATAATGGCCATGCATGATGAGATGTATTCCCTTTGTAAGAATGAAACATGGGAGTTGGTAAAGCTTATAGTGGAGCGTAAGAGCAATAGGTTCTAAGTGGATTTACAAGAACTAATATGATATATACAAGGCAAGATTAGTCACGAAAGGGTATGCGTAAAAGGAGGGTGTCGACTTCAACGAGATTTTCACACCTGTAGTCAAGCAAGCGTCTATCACATTTGGATTGGCGATGGTTTCAATATAACCTAGAATTGGAACAAATGTATGTGAAAACTATTTTTCTTCATGGAGAGTTAAAAGAGTAGATTTACATGAAGCAACCAGAAGGGTTCGAAGTGAAAGGGACAGAATAAAGTTTGCAGGTTAAGTCATTATGCAGCTTGAAATAATTATCTAGGCAGTGGTACAAAAGGTTTGATACTTTCATGAAGGGTCAGAGATTTACTAGAAGTGAATATGATCATTACGTCGATTATAAGACACTAAATGATGGACAATTCATCATATTGGTATTACACATAGATGACATGCTTATTGCCAACCATAGCATATCTGAGATCGATACATTGAAAACTCAATTACCATGAACATTTGAAAAGAAAGATTTGTGGGCTATAAGGACAGACAGAGGAACAGGATACGGTTATCATAGGCAGAATTGTTGAGAAGTGGAGCCACATCTGAGGCCGCCCACGACCAGTCGAGGTTGCGCGGATTTCGTGTCGCAAGTCCTTTCGCAACTGGGATGCGAAAGGAGTTTCGCGGATTTCGTGTCGCAAGTCCTTTCGCAACTGGGATGCGGAAAGGGAAGTTGTCAAAACTATAAATTGGGGTCCCTATGGCTATTCTAGGTTAAGGTGAATTTTAGGAAATTATTATAAGGTGTGGACAAAGGATTTTCTCTGTACTTCCAAGGGAGAGGTTAGTATATTGCCTTGTAATCTTCGTTTCTCTTCATAGTGAAATTTTGCATCCGTGGTTTTTTACCCTAGTTTGGGGTTTTTCCACGTATATCTTGTCTTGTGGTTTGTTTTGGATTGGTTTGATCTATTTCTAGTTTATATTTCTTCCTGTCTATCGTTTGTGAGTGAGGCCTTAGATTGGATCTAGGCTCACTGCGTTGTTGGCGTGCTGCGCAACAACTGGTATCAAAGCTATTGGTTTAGTTCTATTGGGAGCGATGGCAGAAGATGGAAAAATAGAATTGAGAAGTTTGATGGTTCAAACTTTGCCTTCTGGAAGATGCAGATGGAGGATTATCTGTATCAGAAGGACCTCTATATTCCTCTAGGAGGAAAAGAGAAGAAACCAGAAAAGTTGACAGATGATGAATGGTTTTTACTCGATAGGAAGGCTTTAGGAACGATCCGACTCTCTTTGTCTAAGAGCGTCGCCTTCAATATATCCAAGGTAAAAACGACAAAAGAATTAATGGAAGCCCTAGCCACCATGTATGAAAAGCCCTCAGCATCCAACAAGGTTCATCTTATGAAACAGCTATTCAACATGAAGATGTCAGATGGTGGGAGCGTGGCTGAACATCTAAACGAGTTCAATACAGTCACGAGCCAGTTGGAATCCGTTGGCATTGCTTTTGAGGATGAGGTCAGGGCGTTATTGATCTTATCCAGTTTGCCAGACAGTTGGGATGGTTTGGTGATTGCTGTGAGCAATTCTTCAGGATCGACAAAGCTAAATTTGATGATGTGGCCGGTCTAATTCTCAGCGAAGAATCTAGAAGGAAGGCATCAGGAGTTTCAGGGGATTCAGGGAATGCTCTAAACGTTGAAGGAAGAGGAAGATCGCTGAACAAAGAGGCAATAAACACGGGCGTTCTAAGTCAAGGAATAAGTCCAAGGGACCGAAAGACAAAGACGGGTGTTGGCATTGCGGCAAGAAGGGGCACATGAAACGTGATTGCAGGGCGCTCAAGAAACAAGAAGGAAGCTCTCAAGGTGGGAAAGATTCAGTGAATCTGTCTGAGGAGAGCGACACAGAGGCGTTGATCTTGTCTTGATGCGAGGAATGAGTCTTGGGTTATAGACTCGGGTGCTTCGTTTCATGCTACTTCGTGTAAGGAAGTTCTGCGTGATTATGTGTCAGGTGACTTTGGGAGAGTCTACCTGGGTGATGATGAGCCGTGCAATATTGTTGGAAAGGGAGATGTTCATGTAAATCAGAAAGACGGAACGGTCTTGAAATTGAAGGATGTCAGACATGTACCGAGTTTGAAACGTAATCTGATCTCAGTGGGACAGTTGGCTGATACCGGTTATGTGACGACATTCACCAGTGACTCCTGGAAGATCACAAAAGGTGCCTTGGTAATATCTCGAGGCAAAAAGGAAGGTACTTTGTACGTGACTTCAGGATCGTATAGTTCACTCGCAGTCGCATCAACTGGAGTGAATGGGCAGTTATGGCATCAGAGGCTGGGACATATGAGTGAGAAAGGGATGAAAGTGTATTGTCAAAAGGGAAGCTACCAGGGCTGAAGTCTATTGACTTGGAATTCTGCGAGGACTGCGTGTATGACAAGCAGAAGAGGGTAAGCTTCAAGAAGACGGGACGCGCTCCAAAGACACATCTGTTGGAGCTTGTACACACTGATGTGTGGGGACCGGCACAGGTATTATCTCTTGGTGGCTCACGTTATTTTGTTACCTTTATTGATGATGCTAGTAGAAAACTGTGGGTCTACTTCTTAAAACATAAATCTGATGTATTTGATGTATTTAAGAAGTGGAAAGTTATGGTAGAAAATGAGACAGGTAAAACAGTAAAGTGTCTCAGATCTGACAATGGGGAGAGTATTGTGATAAGAGGTTTGAGGAGTATTGTGCAGCAAATGGAATCAAACATCAGAAAACGATTCCAGGGACACACACAACAGAATGGTGTGGCTGAGCGCATTAACAGGACCATCCTTGAGCGCGCCAGGAGCATGAGGTTACATGCAGGGTTGCCCAAGACCTTTTGGGCAGATGCTGTGAATACTGCCGCATATCTCATCAATAGAAGTCCCTCAGCACCATTGGATGGTGGGCTACCAGAAGAAGCGTGGACTGGGAAAGAAGTGAACCTTGACATCTCAGAGTGTTCGGTTGCACTTCATATGTTCACATTGATGCAGAGCACAGAAACAAGCTGGATGCGAAGTCCAGGAGGTGCACGTTTTTAGGCTATGGGCAACATGATTTTGGCTACAGGTTCTGGGATGCAGAAAATAGAAAAATCATCGGAAGCAAAGACGTAGTCTTTAATGAAAAAGTGATGCATAAGGACAGTGTGCAGGAAAATAAGGCCGAGAAAAAGGAATTCGTAGAGTTGGAAGAGTTACCGGACATGGGTGTTACAGTGCCACAGGATGAGGCAGAGCCGCATACACCAGTTGTGAGGAGGTCTACTCGGGAGAGGAGACCCACGGTCCGATACTCACCCTCCTTACATTATCTACTACTGACAGATAATGGTGAGCCAGAGTGTTTTGAAGAGGCGTTACAGTCAGATATACGGGTTAAGTGGGAGCAGGCCATGGATGATGAGATGGACTCTCTTGAGTCTAATCGTACATGGGAGCTAGTCACTCTACCTAAGGGTAAGAAAGCTCTTCATAACAAGTGGGTTTACAGACTGAAGGAGGAGCACGATGGTTCAAAACGGTACAAGGCCAGATTGGTTGTGAAAGGGTTTCAACAAAAGGCAGGTATCGATTTCACTGAAATATTTTCACCGGTAGTGAAAATGTCTACGATTTCCATGGTCTTGAGTATAGTGGCTTCAGAGGACTTACATCTAGAACAGCTAGATGTTAAGACAGCCTTTCTTCATGGGGACCTTGAAGAAGAGATATATGCATCAGCCGACAGGATACGTGGCACCAGGTAATGAGAACAAGGTGTGCAGACTGAAGAAGAGTCTATATGGCCTGAAGCAGGCCCCGAGGCAGTGGTACAAGAAGTTCGATAGTTTCATGTCGGGAAACGGTTTTAGGAGATGTCATGCAGACCACTGTTGTTACTTGAAGAAGTTTGATACGTCATACATCATCCTTCTTCTGTACGTTGATGATATGCTTGTGGCTGGCTCAAGCATGGAGGACATCTCAGATCTCAAAAGACAATTGTCTAGAGAATTTGCCATGAAGGATTTAGGAGCTGCAAAACAAATCCTAGGCATGAGGATAAAGCGTGATAGGGAAAACAAGAAATTAGTTTTGTCACAGGCAGAGTACATAGCCAAGGTACTTGATCGATTCAATATGGGAGGTGCTAAGCCTGTTAGCACTCCATTAGCCAACCACTTCAAGCTATCTAAGGAGCAAGGTGCAAAGACGCAGGAGGAACATGACTACATGGCTAAAGTCCCATACGCGTCAGCTATTGGGAGTCTCATGTATGCTATGGTGAGCACGAGGCCAGACATTGCTCAAGCAGTGAGAGTTGTTAGCAGGTTCATGAACAACCCCGGGAAGGAACATTGGGAAGCTGTGAAGTGGATCCTTAGGTACTTGGTAGGTACTAAGGACGTAGGGCTGTGTTATGGTGGATCGAAAATCAAGTTACAAGGCTACGTGGATTCAGATTTGGCAGGAGATATCGACAGCAGAAGAAGCACTACGGTTATGTTTTTACTCTGGGTAGTGCTGCAGTCAGTTGGGTCTCTCAGTTACAAAAGATAGTATCTATCAGTACGACAGAAGCAGAATATGTTGCGGCTACAGAAGCATGCAAGGAGATGGTGTGGATGCAAGGTTTTATGGAAGAGTTGGGTAAGAAGCAAGCAGATTGCAAGCTGTACAGTGACAGTCAGAGTGCAATACACTTGGCTAAGAATTCAGCCTTTCATTCAAGGACCAAGCATATTGCCATCAGATATCACTTCATACGTTCGTTACTGGAAGATGGATCGATTGCTCTGGAGAAGATTCATACAAGTGAGAATCCTGCGGATATGCTGACCAAGGCGGTCACAAAGGAGAAGCTGAAGCTCTGTTCAGCTTTGATTGGTCTTCAGGCTTGAAGACGGGGAGGTGGTGCACTCCGGATGAAGAAGACAAAGGTTTATGGAGATGTGTCTCCAAGTGGGAGATTGTTGAGTGGAGCCACATCTGAGGCCGCCCACGACCAGTCGAGGTTGCGCAGATTTCGTGTCGCAAGTCCTTTCGCAACTGGGATGCGAAAGGAGTTTCGCGGATTTTGTGTCGCAAGTCCTTTCGCAACTGGGATGCGAAAGGAGTTTCGCGGATTTCGTGTCGCAAGTCCTTTCGCAACTGGGATGCGGAAAGGGAAGTTGTCAAAACTATAAATTGGGGTCCCTAGGGCTATTCTAGGTTAAGGTGAATTTTAGGAAATTATTCTGAGGTATGGGCAAAGGATTTTCTCTGTACTTCCAAGGGAGAGGTTAGTATATTGCCTTGTAATCTTCGTTTCTCTTCATAGTGGAATTTTGCATCCGTGGTTTTTTACCCTAGTTTGGGGTTTTTCCACGTATATCTTATCTTGTGGTTTGTTTTGGATTGCTTTGATCTATTTCTAGTTTATATTTCTTCCTGTCTATCGTTTGTGGGTGAGGCCTTAGATTGGATCTAGGCTCACTGCGTTGTTGGTGTGCTGCGCAACAAGAATACCTTGAAAATGTATTGGTTAAGTTCAGTATGGATATGAGGAAACCGGTTAGCACACTCCATAATGCTTACTTTAAGCTTTCTTCTGAATAATGGCCTACTACAAATAAAATAAAAAAAAGCAAGCGATATCGTGTGTGCCCTTTTCGAGTGTTGTTGTCGGTTTGATGTATGTCATGGTCTCTATGAGACTTAATATTTCACATGCAGTGAGTGTTATGCGCAGATACATGGCTAACCCTGACAAGCAATACTGGGAAGCAATGAAATAGTTACTTTATTATATTCGAGATACAACAAACTATGTCTTGATGTTTGAAAGGTGTGAGGACAAGTTAGTAGGCTATGTGGATGTCGATTATGCAGGAAATGTGGATGTCGATTAGAGCTATGATTTATGATAATTGAAAATATGGCGGAAATTATTGTCAAATGTCTTTAATTTATCTATAATTGGGTCTGTCGATGACATCGATAGACCACTTGATCCCATCGATAGCCCACTCAATTCCATCGAGAAAATCTTATATTTAGGCCTTTGCATGCTGGATAGTTTTTTATTCCAGATCGATTAATTAAAGGTGGCTTCAATCGACTTATGCAATTTTACGGAATTGCGGGTTTTGTTTCCTAATTCATTTTAATCATTTCTAAGGGTTTGTAATCAGGGATTAGGGTATTGGAAATGTGCTTAGGGCTTTTTGGTGAGTAAAAGAAGTTCAAATTAAGCTAAGATTTTTGTGGTATTTGGGGTTGTTTCGACAAGAAACGAATGCATTTGAGTTGGGGGATTTCATTCAATGATAACAAAGAATTCGATGAGAGACCAATGATCACAAGATATCTATTCATTCTGAGTTCATTTACATCCTCGGATATCCCTTGATTCTAAAAACAGAGTACAATCAACCAACGCAATGAATGAAAGAGAAGACAACCTAATGGCGATTTTGGCAGCATTTCAACGCTTTTGATGTTCATCGCAAAAGCGGATGGGTTGTGCGGACTTGAAACCCTTGATTTGGTCATGTGATAGGTTATGATCATCCTTCCATTGATCCTTCCAGTCATACAGACGAACTTTCTTTCTCCTGGAACTCTTTCTCTACGCTTCACATTTCTCTCTCCTCTGTGAGCTTCTTGAAGCTCTTCAATTTCTATCTTCTCTCACTTCTCCTTCTTACTTCTCTCTCTCACTGCCTTCTACAAATGGAGATAAGAGAGAGGTATTTATAAACATTCAACAGGTGTGGAGGTCATCTGTCCGAAGATGGAAGTGCACAAGCCTAGACAGAGAATGTGGAGTGCACAAGGCTTACTTCCGGACAAAAACCATGCATTGGGACAAGTTTCCACAAGGAGTGGTGCATGGGACTTGCTTCAAGACAATATTCCACATGAAGTGGCGCAAGAGGCAGGCTTAGGACAATATTCCTTTCAAAGTGGCGCATGGAGCTTGCTTCATGACAACAAAAGCCTTGCGTTGAGACAAAGGAGAGAGAGAAGTGGCGCATGGAGCTTGCTTCAGGACAACAAAAGCCTTGCATTAAGACAATCTCCTCACAAAGTGGCACATGGAGATTTCTCTTGGACATGCCTCCACACAAAGTGGCGCAGAGGCTTCTTTGCAGAAATAGTTACGCGGGAGGGTTTCTTTGCGGAAGTGGTTACGTGGACTCGCGCAAAGGCTTTCTTTGCAGAAATGGTTGCGCGGGCTCGCAAAGAGCCTTCCGTCTAGACAACATTCCGCAAAAACCCTTCTGTCTGGACAAAATTCCTAACTAAGTGGGAGAATGGCGCAAAGAGCCTCTCCTTTGGACAAGAGTCCACAAGAAGTAGCGCACCAGCCCCTTTCCTCTCATACTTCAATTGCGCAAACCGCGCAAAGCCTTGCTTTAGGACAAGACTCCATGAGGTGTGGTGCAAAGAGCTTTGCTCTCCTTTTGTTGCACGAACCGCGCAAACACTTTTTCCCCTCTCTTTGTTGCACGAACCGCGCAAACACTTTTTTCTCTTTAACTCTGTTGCGCGAACCACGCAAAACTCTTTTTCCTCTCTTTCTTGTCCTCCTTATTTCTTATCTTATAACTTATTGCCTTCCAACCCCTCAAATGAGGCATGGGGAGGGATATTTATAGGCATCTCAGGCCCCTCACTCTTTAAATAGTGGTGATCACCATCACTTCTCTCTTCACACAACATTCATCCTTCTTCCTTAAATAATGGTGTTCACCAACTTCTCCCTTAAATAGTAGTGTACAACCACTTCTTCCTTCATATAAGGCAACATCCCTCCTCTATTAAAATGACACCCATGCACTCCTTTTTACCAAAATAACCTCATCTGCTCTTTTTTACCAAAATAACCCCATTCACTCATTTTTACCAAAACATGGAGCGTACAACCTCTTCTAACATGGAGCAGCGCTTCAGAAAGCTTCTATACCACTATATATTTTTTTGTGCTTCAACAGGGGTATATTCTCGAATTGGTAAGTTCACCCATCTCTTGTAACATTAATTATCATAGTAGATTAGTTGTCGCTTTGTGCAGTGTTTTTACCCACTAAGACTTTTTCACGTAAAACCTTGTATTCTTTGTGAGCTTGGTTTATTCTCTCTTATTATTTGATTCTAACTTAGGGTTGCTTTTGGGCGTCTCCCAATACACATCAATGATACTTGATGGCTAGATTCATCGTAGAAACCTAACTCACTGTGTAAGTTGATCAGCCTCATCTGAGAGAGAGAGAGAGAGAGAGATCTGAGGAGAGAGAGAGAGAGAGAGAGAGAGAGAGAGAGAGAGAGAGATAGAGAGAGAGAGAGAGAGAGAGGTGATCCTCACCGTGGGCCCATCTTTTGCATGGGTGAGATGGTTACACTTCCTTGCATGCTTTGATGCTCAGTCGACTACCTTTCTCCAGAAACAAGCAAATGGAAAACCATGGCAGCTGTAGAAAGGTATGCCCAAGTAATGCTATTCTTTCCTTCAATGAGCTTTGTTGAACCCACACGCACAGAACACAATAAATAAATAAATAAATGCTTTGCTGAACCCACACGCACAGTACACAAAATAAATATATAAATAAAAGCTTTGCTGAACCGACACGCATGCACACGATAGACCATCCATGTGGGGCATAAAAGATCCAATCGGCCATCAGGTGGGTCCCTTTGAAAAGATGCCGTGGCCCAAGAAGTAATGTCCACAAATCAGGTAGATCACAGATTAAGAAACAAACGATCAACTGAAACAAACCTGCCTACATTATTGTAAACCATATCTCCCTATTTATATAGTAGTGTGGTCCACCTGATAGGTGGAGCCAGTCTAATTTCTAGGCCATATCATCTACACGGTTAGACACAGCAGATCTACGGCTTGGATCTGCACCTGTGTTCCACATTGGGACATGTGGCGGCGTGTAATACCCATATAGATAATAGGGATTTTTACAAATTAGTACCTCATTAATACAGTATTTACATTCTAGTACCTTTTTAAATTATCTTATTATTAAGATGCCTCATTAATCAAGTTATTGTTAATGGATACTTTCGGTTAGTTTTCCTTAACTTCTATTATAATTTTTCCTAGAATAACAAACATGCCCACCAGAGACTGCATGAGAATTTTAAAAAAATAATAATAATAATAAAAGTAGGTAGATGTAATTTCAGCGAGTAGGTGTAATTATCAAGAAAATACTTTTTAAAAAATCTGATTTTTTTCTTTTACGCAGATTGCATTGGGATGTGGCCACCGGTCGGTGCTATGTGGGCCCACCATAATGTATGTATTTAATCCATTGCGTCCATCCATTTTTCGAGATCATTTTAGGGCATGAGCCCAAAAAGGAGGCAAATTCAAATCTCTGGTGGACCACAACATAGGAAACAATGGTGATTGAGCACCCACCATTAAAAACTTCCTGAGGCCCACCGTAATGTTTATTTTCCTTCCAACCCGGTCACGCAGACCTGGATGATCAGAAAACACAAGTACAGCTTGATCCAAAACTTTTGTGGCCCTCGAAGAGGTTTTTAGGGTGGTCGTTGAATCACCCTTGTTCTTATGGTGTGGTCCACCTGAGATTTAGATATGCGTCATTTTCGGCTCATGCTTATGATACGACGAAACGAATGGACAGTGTAGGTAAGGGCCCAAGAAGCACAGTATGCAAATGAATAGTGGATTTGTTACAAACATCTCTATGGACCCCACAGAGCCCCAGGAACAGAAATATCTCTTATGTCCGGGTTCACAGTCATCCCTACTGTTAAAGGGTTTCCGGATTATTTAAGGATGGGCCTCACCGGCCCTGACCATTGGGCACACTCTGATGTATGTCACAGTCATCCCTGCCGTTAAAGGGTTTCCGGATTACATACGGATGGGCCTCACTGGCCCTGACCGTTGGGCCCAGCCTGATGTTGTATTGCATATCCATGTTGTCTATCCATTTTGCCAATTCATTTTTAGGGCATGAACCAAGAAAATTAAGTAGATCCAAATATCAGGTTGACCATCCCATTGTCAACGGTGCTTATTGAACTCCTGATTAAAAACCTCCTAGGGCATAGGGCATACTGTAATGTCCACCATAATGTTTATTTTCCATCCAACTGTTGATAAGGACACACAAACTTGGATGAAGAGAAAATCAAATATCAGCTTCATCCAAAACATTTGTAGCCCACAAGATTTTTTTAATGGCCCACACTCAATCACCACTGTTTCCTGCCCTGTGGTCCGCCTGAGACTTGGAATTGCCTCATTTTTAGGGTCATGCCCTAAAAACGATCTCCAAAAATGGACGGATGGCGTGGATAAAACACATACATCAGGGTGAGCCCATATATCACTGACCATTAACCACATCCCTATGCAACCTGCCTTCGAAAAAAAAAAAAAAAAAACTTTAGAATTTTTTTTTTTCTTTTAAAGATTTTCTCCATAATATACCTACCTCTTATGATAATTACATCTCACTTAAAGTGGACTTCCTCCTACAGGACTCGTGGGGCGATATTGACATATGAGTTTTTCATCCACGCCGTCCATCAATTTTGTCAGATCATTTTAGATACAAGCCAAAAAGTGAGTCAGTTTAAAGGCTCAAGTGAACATACATTTGGGATTAAACATCTACTACTGAAAACTTTTTAGGGGTCACAAAAGTTTAGATCAAGCTGAAATGTGTTTTTTTTACTTCATTTAGGACTATGTGACCTTACGATAGGGTGAATGGAAAATAAACAGCACGGTGGCCCCTTGGAAGGTTTCAAGAGTGGGTGTCATTATCACCATTGCTTCCTGTGGTGTGGTCCCTTAAGCCTTGGATCTACCTCATTTTGGAGCTCATACCCTAAAATGACCTGTAAAAATGGATATAGACTGTGTGGATGAAACCCATATATCACAGGGGCTCCACACAGCCCCTGCCAGGATGGATTATCATGTAGGCGAGAGGTTAGGGACATGAAACACATCATGAAGGGTGAACTGGCGATGAGCAGAAGGAGAGAAAGTCAATGATCCAATGGATTGAATAGGTAGTCTAGTGCCATCCGGAGTAGAAATAGCCTGATTTTCGGTGTAGGGACGAATATCACGAAAATGGGATACAGCACCAATCATATGATTGGAAGCACCCGAATCGAAGAACTATGTAGA
This sequence comes from Magnolia officinalis, assembly GCA_021015155.1. NCBI lineage: Eukaryota > Viridiplantae > Streptophyta > Magnoliopsida > Magnoliales > Magnoliaceae > Magnolia > Magnolia officinalis. Next base: position 29,191,878 of record JAJHSJ010000001.1, read on the forward strand.
AGATGGGGATATACCTGACATACCGGCCGAAGAAAGGGCCTGAACGATTTGTTAGAGCATCACAGGAGTCAAAGGTGATGAAAGGCCTTCAGCAGAAACAGTAGATGCAGAATCATTAACAGACGACTTGGAAGAAATAGTGGCAGCAATAGTAGAAAGAGCACGACCATGCCCACAACCATGACCACCACGTCCACGGCCGAAAGAAGATGCATAGGCACGTGTACGGCAATCCTGAATACCATGACCAGTCCGTCGACAATTAACGCATCATTCTTTGCATTGAGCGACAACATGACCCACCTTGTTGCAGTTGCGACAAGTCAACGGAGTGAAACCACGTGTTATGTAGTGGTGGACACAGCGAGCACCATATCAGATGATCCCGAATTTGAGGAAGGAAGATAGAGAACTTTCAGTCGTTGTTCCTCAGCCAATAAATCATGAATAACCAAATTCAATGAAGGAGTAGGGCTACGGTTCAAGAGAGCAGCCCGATAATGCTCAAATTTCGGACGTAGCTTCATAAGAAATTGTCGAACTTGCGCACTCTCGCGCATAGTTTGGAATATCTTAAAGTCATGAGGAAATGTTGGATCCATCATAGCCATCTCTGTCGAAATTGTAACAATTTTGGAGTAAAATAATTGAATACTGTCGTCACCTTGAGTAAGGTTAACGAGATCCTGTTCCAGGCAGTAAAATCGGGTCGCATTACTCTGTTGATAAAATGTCTGGAGATGTTCCCACATTGTCTTAGCAGTGCGATGAGGTGTGAGGCCAACAGCAATGGACCTATCGATCGAATCGAGAATTCAGGTAATAATCCATCCATAGTTCATTTCCCAATCAACTAATTTGTCGGCATCTGTGGAAGTGAGGATAGTAATAGATTCATTAATTAGTCCCCACAAACCATGACCCTTGAGGAAGTTCTAAAAATGGATGACCCATAGAGAATAGTTGGTACCATCAAAACTACAACGTGGGGCCTCTGTATGTGATGAGTCCTAGTCCATTGATCTAAAGTAATGTAAAGCACAGAAATAGTTGCAACAGAAGAAGGTTTTAGATGTACCGTACAACAGTAGATACCCAAGGGATTGCAGTTTCTAGATCTGGTGAAATAACAACAACAAAAGGGGCTTTGGATCGGGAAAAGCTAGATCTGGATCTGGATCGAAACAGAGGAGTTTCTGGATCTGGATGAGTAGAAGGGTCAGGTGCGCTGGATTGGTCGAGCAGAAGGGTCAGGTGCACTGGATCAGACGAGCAGAGGGACCGGACGAGCTCAGGTGCACTGAATCGGATGAGCAGAGGGTCAAGTGCGCTAGACGGATGAGCGGAAGGGTCAGTGCGCTGGATCGACGAGCAGAGGGGCCGGAAGACGCAGGGGCGCAGAGGGCAGAGGGGCTGGACGACATAGGGGCTGTCGGATCTGACAGGTGGTACCGGTTTTGGATAAGGGAAGCTCTAATACCATGGAAACAGAGAGGAGCTGAAAGCTTTTCTGTATTTGAGACAACTAAAAGGGATTGAATATATAGAGATTACAGTCATCTATACAAGGAAAATAATAAAATCAGAATCTTTTACCTATGGAAACGAACTATACAAGGTATACTAGCTATACAAGGTATGTGAGCCTGTCTAACAAACCTAAGCATCTATTGTTTTATCATGTTTCCATGCAAACATCTCGCTCTAGCCACAACACAACTTTTTCACTTTCTTCTTCATTGGCGAAGCAGCCTATGCTAACCAATCTTCCTTGAGAGGAGTCCATGGGAACTTTTCAATTTTGATGAGAATTGAAAAACCACTGCTTCCATTGCCTATTCAATAACTAAAAGCAACATAAACAAAACCAGTGAGAACAAATTGTGAATTATTTTTCATGACTAATATTAACAAGTTGTTTATGGATTGAGTGGAAAAGGGATGTATGAAATTCATTCCATTCCTCTGCGCATGTCTGTGATGGGTCATCCAAGGTTGATAGATTTGGTTCACTGACAAATAGAGCTTTTGAAAAAAAAAAAAAAAGGATTTGTGGTTTATGAATAAATGCAACATGGCTGAGCTACTGAAGTATCCCAATGGAAACATATTTTTGCCATTTGAAATTGAGTGGCAAATAAACAGGGCCCAAGGAGAATAATTTACGATAATGAGTTTGTTTTGCTTCTGTAGTAGTGTAGATTCTAGCATTTCTTGCCGTTCACTGGGCCCACATGTTTGAATTCTAGCATGTGCTACCGTTGATTGGGCCCGCATGCTGAATATTTTGATTATTCGAATCATCCATGTTGTTAACACGAGTCACTGTAAGAAAATTATGCTGAAGAGATGATGGTGACCATCACTATCCATGGATTTATTTAGAACTATAGGAAAGAAAATTTCAAATGGCTCATGTTCAACTCTAAGAATCAAAGTTTAGGATTGTTAATGAAGCATGATTATGGACAATAGCTTGATTATGGCAGTTGCGAGAATATTCACAGTTCAAACTATAAGATCATATCAGCAGCATGGATTCCAGTGGGTTGCCACACATGAAACAGAGGCAAAAAAAAAAAAAACACACTCCAACATACTTCAAGAAAAGATGTAGTGCCTACCACATCTCTTGTTGGCCATTGAGTGTGAGTGGGAATCCCTACATGTTTCTTTCTAACAAATTTTAATGAGTCGGAGGGAATCAAATATTCAAATGTGCATATGATCCCATCCGCCAGTAATGGTGAGTGCGAGATGTTAGTACACATGATATTTGGTAGAAAAAAAAAAAATGCCAGTTTTGTTCTGTGATAAAAGTTTCTTGTCCTTCTTGGATCAGTCAAAATGCCAAATATTTTTTCGCATGAAAGGCCAAACTGTTTCACTTGGTAAGAGTAATTCATGAGGTATTATACACCTATCAAAACGAAGAATCACAAGGTATTATATAATGTTAGTCCGTGAGATTGTATAATATGTCATGGCTTTCAATTTTTACCCACAGGCTTATGGTTTCATCATCCAAAATGTTGATAAGATGGGACTCAATGGGAATGGCCCATGCACCAAAAAGCCCTCCATTGGAAATCCTACCAATGAAATATTTAGACTTCTATTGGTTGAATGAGAACTTTTGGCCACCTATTATTGATGGGTTTATGATTTTTCTGTGTTTGTGATTGTTGTTGGAGTAAAAATACAACATATATTGAGTAAAAATCAACTTTTCGCTTTTGAAGTGTAAAATCTTGTTCCACAGTGGATATGGAGGAGTGCATCATAAATCATACTTTGTAGAGAGAAACGGTGAGATTGGAATGTCTCAAAAGATTGGGCAATTTTGTGCACTCTAGATATGTAGTGAACAGTTATAGCTGTGTGAGGCATTGATGAACATCAAAACAATTAAGAATCTTTGGTGTGGCACATGAGACATGAAGAGTCATTTGTTACTTTGAGCGAGAATGCTAAAAATCAATGTCATGGTTGTGGGGAATAGTTTGACTCTTCTTGAGTATGGGATCTACTTTGGAATGAAACTGTTTATTTAGTTTTTTTAGTTGGAAGGCAAGAAAAGAATTATATTACCATTTAGATTGGGCAGAGTGAAAAAGATTACAAGAAAGGAAAATGAAAGACAAAGATAGCAGCCCATATCCTGAGCTAGGAGAAGAGAGAAGAAAAAAAAAAAAAAAAAACCTAAATTGCCCCACATCCCTTGCCAGGAAAAGAGAAGAAATAAAGCCTGTACACCGGCCCAGTGAGAGGAGGCATCATTGTTGTTAGACAACACATATTTTAGGCCCCTGTGAATGGAAACTTACTGTGCATACTTATTTTTGTAGTGTTTTGAGTTCCAACTATGTAATAATATTTTAATATCTCTTGATGTTTCATTGAAAAGTTCCATCACTTTCCCAGACATTGATACATTCCCCTATACATGTGATATTTCCAATGCACTATCGATATATTTCTGTGTCCAAAGGGTGCGATACGGGCATAAAACACTGTCACATGTTTCTCACGGGTTTTCAATTAATGTTTATGTCCAATTTGTACTTTTAAAAAAAGCTTTTATCATCCAGTTTTCATTGTGCATGCATGCTCTTTCATGTCAAACAAGAAATAAATATCTTGAGAAAAGATGTAGTGCTATCAAGATTATCTGAGTTAAGCCATGAAGCATTAATATCCTTAAATGTGGTAGATATGTACAAGGTTGTCTTTCATCTATTTGGCCTTGCTGTGGATGGGGTAAAAAATCACATCAATTGGTGATCGTGGTCCATGATAGATTCTTGCAGACTACAAGTGGACCGTATGGAAAAAGGCCAAGCAATGGTTGACTTCATTGGTAAAATCCCTTATCGATGGCTACAATCATATGCTGGTGTTATTTTTATTGTGAGGTCTTTGGTCTATACAAGATAGGGCACGATGGATGAATAGTCCAGATCTTGTGCATATGTACCTCATGCCTAGGAATCAAGTGCTTGATAACCGATGCTTAGGTACTAGCATTTAGCACCGGATAATTTTTAAAGCATCAATTTGGGAATAAAAGATGGAGATTTGAGTAAGTTGGATTAACCAATCAGCTGGTTGATCTGCAGTGGTTTGAGTAGGGCATTTCTAAAGATTGGTAGGACTTGTGGAAGTAATTATTGTGAATGGCCTTAGGGTGGCAGATGGTACTTCATACTTTTTATCTTCTTGTGAGTTGGCAGGATGGACCTCCACCATTTTCACTACAACAACTTGGACTTTTAGCGGCGCTTGAAAGCGTCGGTCAATATATTATCGGCGCCACTCAAGCCCGCTTAATGCGTATGTCACTAAAAGTATTAGCAGCGCTAGTTTGCTTTTATTGGCGCTTGTCTGAGCGCCTATAATTATTGCGACACTAATAAGCGCCGATAAAGGTCAATTTGAGCGCCGCTAAAAAGGGTCTCTGGACACTTTTTCTCATGACAAAGCGCCGTAAGATTTCTACACAAGCGCCGAGTAACCTTTCTATGGATTTGAGAGGATTTTTTAAATATTTGAAACATAAAAATGATGCAATACAAATATAACTGAATATGAAACAAAATTTATATTACTAGACAATTAAAAATATATATATTTATTACAATAAATAAAAATAAATTCATCTATCAAACAAAGTTCTTGCCCTCTCCTGGACTTTCAAGCTCCTATTGCCTGCCAAGGAGATGTTTGACAGTTTCCACAATTCCTGAAGCTCTCATCAAGAGGCAGCTTCTCAAGTGCTCCTAGCACTGCACTGATTGATTCTTCCACAGAACTGTCACTTGTGCCACCACTGCACTTGGAGCCATTGGTTGAGAAACCTATGCCCGTCTAACTGAAGAAAATGATTAAGGCGACCATTCTTCTCTGTTGCTGATAAGTACTTGCTACAATTGACCATTGTTAGGATGCATTACCTACATTCTTCATAATATTTTCTCTCTGCCTCTGCATAACAGCAACCAGCTCGTTGACTCTAGCAAGGTTTGTGAGTCATCTTTCATCTCAGTTGGGGTGAGGAAATCTTCTAACGTCATATTGCCTTCATGCAGCAGCTAGGGTACTTCCAACACGCTAATACTCTCATCATCTGCTGTTTCTGAAATACACATCTTAAATTTTGATGAGTTGGCTATATCATTCATTTCTTCAGGCAACCTATCCATGCTGATAGCATTTCCACTTGTGTAGCTGATAGCTGAAGAAAACAAATTGGTGACACCTAAAAGAATAAGAATGATTCAAAGACTCAAAGTTGAACATTGAATCGTTCTTCCAAATTCCACATTGGACTTGGGCAATGAAAAAATCTTCGATTTTGTTGAGAAGGAAACAAATCCCATTTTGACAGACTTCTGATTCAACCTCCAAGCTTTTGGTAACCTTTCAAATTAAAAAATAAAAAAGAAAAAAAGAAAGAAAGAATCTCCAGGCATCTGAATGTATGCTAAGGAGGGTGTAAACCATGATCCCAGGTAAGGAGGGCTGATATCAGGTGGGCAGCTGGTCATCAGATTTTTCCCAAGCAAACCATGATGCCAACCCTATCTGCAAGTTCCGCAAGTGCAACCTATGTAAGAAGTACAGCAGTCAATTCAGTAGAATCAAATAACAGAAACATTGGAATATAATCAAGAAGTGCAGCAGTCAATTCATGCGAAAACAAAGAACCTGTTGTTTCGTAGGTTTCCTGAAGTTGGAGCTTTGACCTGATTCAGAGATAGATAGCATTAGAAAAATGTCAATTATTCTCCAGAACATCAGAATAAGCGAACAAAGTAAAGACCACTAGTCCATGTTAGAACTAATATTTCACATTGGTAAAAAAACGCAATACATCTCAAGTGACCTATGATTAGGATAACTGACAAATAAAGCTGAGAGGGAGCAAAGAGAAATTAGATGGTACAGTTTTAGTTTTCCTAGATAGGCATGGGCTTTATAGTTGGTAGTTGATTTTGCCTCTAGCTAGCCAACTAAAATGGCCAGGTTTGGCTACTTGGATAACATTGAGCAAGACTGAGCTTATAAAAGAAAATTACTTCTTCATGGAAATTAAATTTAAGAAGTGGAACTAAAGTAGGTGCAACCTGCACAATTTGTAACCACATATGATCAATGTAATTCATGTTAGGAAGTCCACTAAGATATGGTCCAAGCTCCTAGGTCAAAAACTTGGTTGTCATCTGTTGTTCACTGAAGTTCTATGCCGTAGGGTGTTCTAAGAGAGGAACACAAGGAACAGTACAAAAAAAACTTGCTGCATTTAATGCCAGTGCTGTTAGAGTTGGCTCATCACAACAAAAGTATGGAAAGCTATTCAGCAATTTAATAAAGGCATTTGGGTGATTGTTGAATTCATTTCGGGTATCTTCTCTTGTTTTGGATGAATGGCTAATCGATGATACTGGAATTGGAGTAGATAATAGATATATTACATTGTTTTCAGTAACCAATCCACCCTTTCATGTCAATGATGCTCTCAATAATAGAAAAAAAGAAAAAAAAAAAAAAAGAAAAAGAAAAAGAAAAAAGGAAACCCATTAAAGAACAAGCTTTAGCTTTCTAAAGACCGCCTTCAATCATGTTAAAGGAGCGAAGCTGAAACTCCAATGAATATCTAGATCTAACAAATCAGCCACTTCCACTTTTCAATTGGACCACTCTTATAATTTGTTATTTATCAATGGATATAAATTGTTTATTATAACGCAAATGGGGTTAATTTTTAAACTAGGTAATCCTCATGGTTAGATTAGTCTATTCCAGGAGTTGGATGTTACGTGCTCTTAAATGGTTAGAAGTTATTGATCGGTTGGAACTAATCTGTGGTAGACTTTAACCTGTGGTCCGAATGGTTGGACTTACATCTACTCTCACACACACGGGTGGACCACTGGTTATGGTTCACCTAGCAGACAACTTCTATCTTTCGAAGTTCATGGGGCATCCAATCGGTTCAATAGGTTAGCCACATCATGAGAAACACTTTAGGTAAAAATCATCCACATCCATTAATCAAGTGGACCACACTTTGTTTTTTTTTTTTTTTTTTTTTCTATCTATCAATGGTTATTCAGTTTTCTATGGTCACTTAATGAT
>JAJHSJ010000001.1:29199615-29284786 GCA_021015155.1 Magnolia officinalis
TAATGGCATTAGGACTGATGCGGACACAAGCGCATTCAAGGTGTACCAACGAAGAAAGCGCCAATCACAAGTGTCGTCCTTGTGGATAGGCGACTATTGAGGAGCTGAAGACCTTTCACATGTGATGGACATATAGAAGACCCCACTCAGGGAAGACACATGTGAAGGAAGATTGGAGAAAGAAGACCGAGCACCCGAACTTTCCCGCACTTATGTTATTTGCGCGTTTTTTCTTAAGTTGGGTCTATTTGCGTGTTTTTGCTTAAGTTAGGGGTCTTTTAGTAATTATTTTATCTTTTTTTTGCTTATTTTATAGGGGTATTTTAGTAATTCTATGTCTTTATTTGCTTATTTAAGTGGGCTAAAGCCCTAAATCCGAATTGAACTATTGATGAATGAAAAGCAAACCCTTTGGTTGCCCTCTTCTTTTTCTCTCTAATGGTTACTTCTCATCCCTTGATCTTCTTCTTCTAATTTCTTCTTGTGCCCCTCAACTTCCTCAAGGTAATTATTTCCTTCTTTCTCTTTTCTAGTTTTGGCTAATCCTTCTTCGATCAAAACTTTGAGAATCGATCTAAACCCTAAACCCTCAAATTCTCAAATCCCTAATCCGAGAAACTTCTTGGTTCTTCGGACTAGTGATCTTCATTGATCGATTGGGTGTGACCATGCAAGATCGGGAGGTCTCATCCTTCGCCGGATCCAACCTAAGTAATAATTGAATTCCATACTCCATGGTTGTGATGATGGCCCGCATCATTGCATGTTTCCTTTATGATTTTCTTAGTTATGATGATTACTGCTAGAATTTTAGATCATTTATTCCTTTTATTTTCGCTGTTTAATTATGTTCATGAGCATGCATCATAATTAGGGCTGTCCTGCGTCAAATTTGGTATCAGAGAATAGGTTTGCATGGTTTTTGTCTAGATCGAGTTATCAAATTAGGGTTTCCAGATTTGCAGATTTCCCGCTTTGCAGATTTGCAGATTTCCAGATTTGCAGATTTCCAGATTTGCAGATTTCCAGCTTTGCAGATTTGCAATTTGAGATTCCAGATTTGCAGATTTCCAGATTTGCAGATTTGCAGATTTGCAGATTTGCAAATTTCCAGATTTGCAGATTTCCAGATTGCAGATTTCCAGCTTTCAGACAGATTTCCAGATTTCCAGATTGCAGATTTCCAGATTTGCAGATTTCCAGATTTGAGATTTCCAGATTTCCAGATTTCCAGATTTAGAAAGTTCCAGATTTAGAAACTTTCCAATTTAGAAAATTTCCAGATTTAGAAAATTTCCAGATTTAGAAAGTTCCAGATTTAGAAACTTTCCAATTTAGAAAATTTCCAGATTTAGAAAGTTCCAGATTTAGAAACTTTCCAAATTAGAAAATTTCCAGATTTAGAAAGTTTCCAGATTTAGAAAGTTCCAGATTAGAAACTTTCCAATTTAGAAAATTTTCAAATTTGAGTTGTTTCCTGTGTCAACTTAATTGTGTCAGTTCATAGTAGTTTTGCATTCATCACATTCATCTTGAAAGTCATAACACCTAGTAGTCTAGTTGGGTAGAGTTTGGTTCAAGTCTTCACTGTATGCCCACGAGAAGAGGTAGAGGTTTCGGACTTCAACCTACCATGAATAACGAGCAGTTATCTGAGCAACTTGCTCAATTGATACAAAAGATAACCGCCCTAGAAGCGGGTCAGAAGCGCGAGTTTGCCCGCCTTGAGAACCAAATTACCACTACCATGACTAAGGTCGAGCAACTAGAGGCGTCCAAAAAGGAAAATCCCGCTGTAGGGGATGATGCGTACTCCCAAGTGGGAGGAATCATTGAAGAACGCGCTGCCACACGTGGTGGTAATGAAGATAGAGATCGTGGTAACGGTCGTGGTGTGGTGCGAGAGGCACGAGCCACATGTGATCATCAAGACCGTTATGATCCAGATGAGCGTGCGATGAAGAGTGTGAGAGTTGAGGCCCGAGTTTTGATGGGCGCTTGGATCCCAAGGCATTCCTTGACTGGTTGCTGACATGGACCACTACTTTGAGTGGTATGGCATGTCGGAAAACCGTCAAATGCGGTTTGCTAAGATGAAACTTGTGGGTCAAGCCAAGCTCTTCTGGACCAACACCGAGCGTAGGATAGAGAGAGTTGGTAGAGCCCCTATCATGCATTGGTATGAGATGAAAGAGAAGTTGAAGGAGAAGTACCTTCCTCTCTCATACCGCCAGAAGCTCCTTGACCAATGGCAATCCTTACGCCAAGGGTCAATGTCTGCCGCTGACTACATCGCTAAATTTGAAGAATATGTGATGCGATGTGATATCCGAGAAGACCCTCTAGTAACGCTCTCGCGTTTCAAGACGGGCCTTCGTGCGGATCTTCAGCGCGAGCTTATGACTCGGCCCTTAACGGACTTGGATGAAGCATATCAAGTCGTGCAGGAGTTAGAGCAATATCTGAAGGCTCCTGTCGTTCGTCGTTTTGAGTCCCGAGACTCCAGTGCTAGATCTAGTTCCCAGGGAACTAGACCTAATATTGGTAGTCAACCTAGGGCACAGGCGACCATTTCGCCTAGGCCTAGGGAGGACAAGGGTAAAGGGGTTCTTGGTGCCGGTCCTAGTAACATGAACCAAGTGAGGTGCTATGAGTGTGGCAATCTTGGCCACATGTCTAATCAGTGTCCTACGAAGAGCCGTGGGAGAGCCTTAGTTATAGGCGAGTCCCACGAGGGTGGGAGATGACCAGGGTGATTATGAAGTTGAAGAGTATCACCCTGAAGGAGGACTTACTGATGAAGAAGAAGTGGATGGAGAAGCAACGCTTGCAGTAGTAGTCAGGCGTGTGCTAGCTCAGTCTAGAAGTAGTGCTGACTGGCGTCGAAGCACTATCTTCTACACTATTGCCAAGTGTGGTGAAAAGAATTGTAAGGTGATAGTGGACAGTGGAAGTTGTCAGAATGTGATTTCCACTAGCACCTTAGATCGCAACTTAAAACTGAAATCCACACCTCATCCAGACCCGTATAAAGTTTCTTGGGTTGACAAGACATCCCTACCTGTCACCCAGCAATGTCTAGTCCCCATCGAGTTTGGGTCATACAAAGAGTCCCTGTGGTGTGATGTCTTACCTATGGATGTGGGACATGTTATCCTAGGTAGACCGTGGCTATTCGATAATGATGTCACGATCTTTGGCCGTTCGAATGCGTGTACTTTTATGTATAACGGTAAAAAGATCAAACTTAATCCCATGCCACCTGAGAATACACTAGGGAGAAGAAGGATGAGAAGGCAAGTGAGCCTAGAGGAATGGGGAAATTCAAACCTAAGTCTCTACATATAATCAGCGCAAGAGAGTTTGAAAAAGAGGCTAAGGAGGATTCTATGGTGTATGCCCTTGTGGCTAGAGAGATTACACCTGAGGTTCCATCAGAGTTGCCCCGTGAGGTGACTTCGGTCCTGAAGGAATACAGTGATGTATTTCCTGAAGACTTACCGAATGAGTTGCCACCTATGAGGGACATACAGCATGCCATTGATCTTGTCCCAGGGTCTACTCTACCGAACCTTCCTCACTACAGGATGAACCCTGCAGAGCATGCAGAGTTGAAGAAGCAAGTTAATGAGCTTCTGCAGCAAAAGGGTTCATCCAAGAGAGTATGAGCCCGTGTGCCGTGCCTGCATTGTTGACGCCAAAGAAAGATGGCACGTGGCGCATGTGTGTGGACAGTCGTGCATATAAACAAAATTACTGTCAAGTATAGGTTCCCTATACCTAGACTTGATGATATGCTTGACATGATGGCCAGGTCCACTATATTCTCTAAGATAGACCTCAAGAGTGGATATCACCAAATCCGTATACGCCCAGGAGATGAGTGGAAGACGGCGTTTAAGACGAAAGATGGGCTGTATGAGTGGTTGGTCATGCCCTTCGGCTTGACTAACGCACCTAGTACTTTCATGCGGGTGATGACACAAGCTTTGAGGCCGTTCATGGAAAAATTCCTAGTGGTGTACTTTGACGATATTCTTATTTATAGTACCACTAAGGAATCACACCTTGAACATTTAAAGAAGGTCTGTAGTGTCCTTAGGAAGGAAAAGTTGTACGCTAATCTTAAGAAATGTGCATTCATGTCTAGCCAAGTTGTGTTCTTAGGATTTATAGTGTCATCTGAAGGGATGCGCGCAGACCCTGAAAAAGTCAGGGCCATAGTTGAGTGGCCGGAACCAAGGAACATTCATGAGGTGCGAAGCTTTCACGGCCTACCTAGCAACTTTTATCGTCGGTTCATTAGGGGTTTTAGCACGATCATGGCTCCCATTACCGAGGCATGCATGAAAAGGGAGAGTTCGTGTGGTCTAAAGCCGCAGTCAAGGCTTTTAAGGAATTAAGGGCAAGATGGTAGAAGCTCCTGTCATGCGTCTACCTGACTTTTCTAAAGTCTTTGAAGTAGCGTGTGATGCGTCTGGTGTCGGTATAGGGGAGTGTTGAGTCAAGAAGGACACCCAGTGGCCTATTTCAGTGAGAAACTGAATGAGGCAAAACAAAATACTCCACTTACGACAAAGAATTTTATGCGGTAGTGCAATCCCTGAGACATTGGCGACACTATCTCCTACCGCAAGAATTCGTTTTGTTTTCTGATCATGAGGCGTTGAGATATTTGCATTCTCAGAAGAAACTCAACCCAAGGCATGCCAAGTGGGTAGCGTTTCTTCAGGAATATTCGTTTGTTTTGAAACACAAGGCCGGGGTTGAAAACAAACCAGCAGATGCCCTTAGTAGGAGAGTGGCGTTGCTCAACTCCTTGAGTGTAGAGGTAGTCGGATTTGAGCAACTGAAAGATGAATACCCCACATGTTCTGATTTTGGGGGTACTTACGCGTCGCTCTCTAGTGACCAGCATATTATGGGTGAATATGTTCTTAAAGATGGCTTCCTTTTCAAGGGAGACAGACTTTGTATTCCCCGTATGTCCCTTCGTGAATTCCTCATCTGGGAGCTTCATTCAGGAGGGATAGCTGGCCATTTTGGTCGTGATAAGACCATTGCCCTCGTGGAAGATCGTTTCTATTGGCCAAGTCTCAAGCGAGATGTAGCCAAAGTTTTAGGGCAGTGCAGTGTCGAACATGTCAGCTGGCAAAGCAAAGAAAGCAAAATACCGGGCTGTACACGCCATTGCCAGTGCCACATGCTCCGTGGCAGGACATTAGTATGGACTTCGTGCTTGGGCTTCCCAAGACTATTAAAAAGCACGATTCCGTTTTTGTCGTTGTGGACCGTTTTTCTAAAATGGCGCATTTTTCCCATGTTCGAAGACGTCGGATGCGTCTCATGTTGCTCGTCTCTTTTTTGATGGTGTGGTGCGTCTCCATGGGTTACCTAAAACCATAGTGTCTGATCGTGATGTTCGATTTACTAGCTATTTTTGGAAGACACTGTGGCACATTATGGGAACTCGTTTGCAATTTTCTACTGCTTACCACCCACAAACAGATGGTCAAACTGAAGTGGTAAACCGTAGCCTTGGAAATCTTCTACGTTGTCTAGTGGGTGAACATGTTAAGACTTGGGACCTAATTTTACCAACTGCTGAACTTGCTTATAATGGGTCAGTTAATAGATCTACAGGGTTGAGTCCTTTTGAGATTGTAAGTGGTTATAAACCTAGAATGCCCATAGATCTCTTACCTATGTCTGTTACCCAAAGGTCTTCTGAGTCAGCCGATGCATTTGCACGCCATATTCATGATTTGCATACACATATTAGACAGCGGTTAAATAAGAGCAATGATGATTATAAAGTTTCAGCTGATTCTCATCGTAGAGTGCAAGAATTTCAAGAAGGAGACTATGTAATGGTGCGAATAAGGCCAGAGCGATTCTCTCAAGGATCTGCAAAAAAATTACAAGCGCGTAGTGCTGGACCATTTAAGATATTACAAAAGGTTGGGTCCAACGCGTATCGGATTGACCTTCCACCTGAAATGGGCATTAATCCAACTTTTAATGTGGAAGATCTAGTCCGTGCCCATACTCCCATTATTGATACATCGTCCCTTTCATGGCCTTTTTCTGAGTTTGCTACCCAACCCCTTCCACCCCCTCCTCCACCTATTACCCATAAAGAAGAAATTGAGGAAATCTTGGATGACGAGATAGTATCCACGAGAGATGGAGGTTTCCAAAGGTATCTTGTCAAGTGGAAGAACAAACCGTCGTCTGAATCTACGTGGCTGTCGGGCGACGCATTGCAGGGTATTGATCCAGATCTGCTAGAGCGCTACAAAAGTTTCAACTCGTCGGAGTCGAGTTTTTCTCACCCGAGGGGAATTGATGCGGACACAAGCGCATTCAAGGTGTACCAACGAAAGAAAGCGCCAATCACAAGTGTCGTCCTTGTGGATAGGCGACTATTGAGGAGCTGAAGACCTTTCACATGTGATTGGACATATAGAAGACCCCACTCAGGGAAGACACATGTGAAGGAAGATTGGAGAAAGAAGACCGAGCACCCGAACTTTCCCGCACTTATGTTATTTGCGCGTTTTTTCTTAAGTTAGGGGTCTATTTGCGTGTTTTTGCTTAAGTTAGGGGTCTTTTAGTAATTTTATATCTTTATTTGCTTATTCTAGGGGTATTTTAGTAATTCTATGTCTTTATTTGCTTATTTAAGTGGGCTAAAGCCCTAAATCCGAATTTGAACTATTGATGAATGAAAAGCAAACCCTTTGGTTGCCCTCTTCTTCTCTTCTCTCTAATGGTACTTTCTCTCATCCCTTGATCTTCTTCTTCTAATTTCTTCTTGTGCCCCTCCAACTTCCTCAAGGTAATTATTTCCTTCTTCTCTTTTCTAGTTTTGGCTAATCCTTCTTCGATCAAAACTTTGAGAATCGATCTAAACCCTAAACCCTCAAATTCTCAAATCCCTAATCCGAGAAACTTCTTGGTTCTTCGGACTAGTGATCTTCATTGATCGATTGGGTGTGACCATGCAAGATCGGGAGGTCTCATCCCTCGCCGGATCCAACCTAAGTAATAATTGAATTCCATACTCCATGGTTGTGATGATGGCCCGCGTCATTGCATGTTTCCTTTATGATTTTCTTAGTTATGATGATTACTGCTAGAATTTTAGATCATTTATTCCTTTTATTTTCGCTGTTTAATTATGTTCATGAGCATGCATCATAATTAGGGCTGTCCTGCGTCAAGACAGTCATGTTTGCAGGCACCATTTCTGCAACTTATAATGGACCACTTGGATGAGGTAAGGACAGCATTGTGGTGTAGCAGGTCATGCAAAGGAATCCTAAGAATTAACAGGATAATGATTTCCAAAGAGAAATTCAATCGAAAAGTACATCAATAAATATATGCATCAGTGGAGTATTGATATCTAGCAGAGTATGACAGTCATAAGCATGAACTAAGCGTTGGAGATCCAGATACATATAACTCGAATAAACATGTGAATTGTAGAAACCCGCTTGCAGGAAGTCATAGAACCCAAATTAGATGAGTTTTATTTTATTTTTAATTTTTTTATTTTTTGGGTTAAGAAAATTGAGAGCACCCCACCTGTAACATTAAAAGATCTGTACAAGGCATTCAGGTGGACACCCACCCAAAAAGACCCACCTATCGCATGACACAACTCTTTCCTTTATACAGCGATGCACAAGGTCTCACAGGGCTGAACCACACAGACGAAACCAGACCAAAATAGGAAAAGTACAATTCTTCCAACCTCCCTAAGCAGGAAAAACAAAAAAGAAAAGCCTACCCCAGTAGACCAAAAACAGGGGAGAATCAATCCTCTGAACTAGCATGCATATAGGACCTCTGCCCTCAATTAATAGGAAAGAAGACATTTTACCATCTATGCGCCAATCAAACTGCAGCAAGCCAATGCAACAGAATTATTTGGTGCATTCCTTGGCAAAGCATACATTGCCTGGAATTTTTATTTTATTATTCAATTACCATAGCATAGCCCTCCCTACGGACAGCAGAACCCATTCAAGAACTCCTTCCACATACCACGGATGATCAGATTAGCCCATTCACAGGACATAAAAAGATCAGAGCAGCACATCACTCCACAACAGCCCACCCCTATCTGCAACCATCTATACAGCTACAAAAGGGAACAAAAAAGAAAAACAGTCTGAATAAAAAAAAAAAAAAACATTCGCACCGTGGCTATGGGCATGCCAGTTTGCTGAAAGACAGGTTCTGAAAGTAGCAACGACTAGTTTTTTTTTTTTTTTTTCAAAGATAACGAGAAGACTAGTTGCCTGACACTTTGTAGGAATACAACTGAAACTTGCAGCCTAACCTTCAGATGATACCAGACCACTGGAAGAACATTTCCCACCATTTTCAGATGAGTCTCACCTCTCTTTTTTTTCTTTTTATTCAACCAAAAAAAAAAAAATTGTTGTATAATCATTCAGGTGGGCTCCACAAAAGGAACAGGCCACACCTATCATCGTATAGAACTGTTGTACAACACAAAAAACTGAAAAAAACTACAAAAATACAGTGCCATGACAACGCTGAATATGAACTTAAAAGGAGAGACTACATCCTTGTATTGATACACATTTGTTTGCCAATTTGGAAAGTTGACTATTTGAATTTCAACCTTCTATTTAGAAGTAACCAAACTGGCTAGGTAACATATCAGTTCCATCAAATTTTTGTTCACGACCCATGTAAAGTGGGCCCTGATTTACACAGTTCAGTTCTGGCACCTCTTTGCCACATCACAATTTCTGTGTGCATGTGTATGAAACATCACATTCTTCCAGAGTATCAAAGTTTTCTCTTTACAACAATGGCACTTAGCTAGATTCAAGGCAGCCTAGACATATTGCCAATGAATTTGTAGTCCTTCCTCATTAACTGCTCAGGCATTGACTCAATAATAGTCAATTCTAATAAGAAAATGCAAACACTTATAGGAAAAATAGAAAGTGTATAAATTTCAACAACATAAATTTCATAAATATGTATTCAAAGGGCATATTGTAATCACACCAGTACAGGATGAAAAATACTTTAATGCCCTTAATATGTGAAGGCTAAATCAACTTATCGATGGTAATTTCATAATTTATAAGGGCAATTACGTAAGTTCATCAGGGCAATGAAAGAAGACTTACCTTTGAGTAGTATACATTACCTCTTCTGAAATTTATACACTACAACCTTGGACAGGTGATTTTTAAGGAGAGCAGACTGTTTTAAGTTAGAGGGAGGTGCATTTAGATGGAATCCTTGTTTTACCAGGAACCTAATGGAAACAAAAATTCAGGAGTTTGTCATACTACAAGAAGAATTAAAAAATAATAATAATTATTATTATTATTATAATAAAATAAAATAAAAAACAACGTTGTTTCTATATCGGGGAAGAGAGATAGGTGGAGATGGGAGTTGGATTCTAATAGGACCTTCGTAGTAAGGCTTTTAATCATGAATTAGATGCACAAATTTGGCAATTTCCAAGGGTGCCAAGAAAGGTGTCTGTTTTTTGGATTGTTTGTTGTGGAAGGAAAATTTATCAATGTTGATGAACTCTGGAAAAGAAAGATGATTCTCATAAATGGCTGCATCTTATGTCTAAAAGTATCATTATGTTTCTCCACCGTGAATTTTCATCTGTTACATGGAGGGTTCTTGGGGCCTTTGGGATGCATTGGGTTATGCCAAAGTTCATTTAGTATCTATTCCAGGTCCGGAGGGTATCACATTCAATAAAGGGAAAGCTACCCAGTGGTGTTTGGTGATCCTAGCCACACTTCGGTAGGAATGACTTCTCGTCCATCCCATCACAGGATCGCCGTAAATTATTTTTTTCAATATTATGAATTAAACAATTTGGCCACGTTTTGGTGGCCCTGCATTTGCCACATCAACCGATGGACAACCTAATAAATGGACTGGCCTTATTTTGGGGAGGACATTTTTTTTTTTTCGAAAGAGTGATTGTATTGCATATTAACGGAAGCCCAAGGCTATACAGAGCTAGAACTAATTCGGGCCGGGCCAGCGACAAAAAGGGGTGTCCCGCCTATCCCGTGAGCAAAGGGAAAGAAAAACTGACACCCTGAGAGGACTAGACCTCCCTTAGGTAGCCCAAACCTACTCTGTCCAGGAACATATGACCCTTGATGGTAGTGGGAAGGGACTCCTTAGATCTGAAAACCGTCACCAATTGGGACTCGCTCCCTAATCTGGCTAGCCCATTTGCCACCACGTTGGTTTCCCTAAGCGTATGAGAGATACGAACCTCCAAGGTACATCTAAGAGCATCAATCCTTCTCCTCCAATACCATAAGGGCCAGGACCCGTTAGCCTCCTTGGCGAGGGCCACAATCGTCGTACTAGAGTTCTTGGATATCTCCACTCTCGAGAACCCAAGATGAGCACATTGTTCGATGCCATCCAGAATCGCCCTAAATTCCGCCCTCATGTTAGAACCTCTCCCATACCCAAAAGCGAAAGTAAAGAGGAACTCCCCACTACTGTCTCTTCCCACTCCACCCCCTCCAGAAGGGCCCAGGTTCCCCCTCGCCGATCCATCAACGTTCACTTTGACCTAGCCCCGAGGTGGCCTCGACCAATTGACAATAGGGCTGTTCACGAGTCGAGCTAGCTCGACTAACTCGCTCGACTCAGCTCGAGTCAGCTTGGATTGACTTGGCTTGAATGGCCGACTCGAGCGGAGTCAAGCTGATGTTCGTTTAATAAGCATATTAATTTATTAAATATTATATATATATATATATATATATATATATGTCACTCAAACACCCGACTCCACCCAACCCTAGCAAGCAGTCCCTTTCACTTTATTCTTTTTCTCTACCCACAGCACGCCCCTCCGGCGCCCGACCAATAGAAATCCACCCGACCACCACCACCAGCGCACGACCAGCACGCTACCTGCCCGCTCGATCTCGCCGAGTGAAGAAGACCACACAGCCACGCGCCCAATCCCGACTCGGTTAGCACTTACTTGTTTCCTGGCACATCCATGCCTTTATTTTAAGAAATTACTATTTGCTTCTTTTTTTTTTTTTTTTTTTGGTTTTCCCATCTCATAGTTTCCAAATCATCCTCTTTTTTGCCTCTTTTTTCCAAATCATCTAATGCAACCATGATTCGGATTTGGACACGGTTGAGCAATTAGAGATGGATTAGGAGGATGAACGGCTGCTCTTGTTACAACACCAGGTCCCTGTAACAAGGAGATGGAAATGCAATAAGGATTTTGAGAAAAAATGAAATTGGGTTTTTATTGAAAGTTAGACTTGAGGAATTATACGGTTGGATAGTTGGTTTTTAAAAGTGGGGCCCATGGTTTGATGGTCCAGATTATTTTTATCTGGTCTGGTGGTGGATGGGCCACAATATAAGAATCTCCTTGGGAGAATCCTACCATTACTGGCTGCAGATAGTTTAGAAAGGGTGAAAAGATCACATGCATGCGTTTGAGCTGTGGACCCCATTCATGATGTGTATGTAGAATCCGAACCGTTCAACAGGTGAGATTCTTCATGGGGCACCATACATGCTAAGAATCATCTCCATCAAAATCTTGGGTGGGCCACACCAAAGGAAGCTGTGCAAAATCATACCTACATCCTGCATGTTCACTTGTTGTGGCCGAGTTCCAGTGGGTCCCTTGATCCTTGTGGGGCATACCTGATGACTGAGTTGGATGACATATACACAACAGGTGGACCCCACATTCCACCTGGAAGTTGCTATGGTGGGTGCCTTCTCCCCAACATTCCCTTTGGTGTGGCCCACTTAAGTTATGAATCAGGTTGGATTGATCCAGGCCTAATGCTGGGGCATATTAATGGACAGGTCAGATGGCAATCACACATCATGATGGGCCCCACACAGCTCAAACATATGATAATTAACATGTTTCAAATGCATGCGTGATGTGAGACATTTAATTTGTATTTTTTTGCCAAAAATTTAATAAGTTAACATATGAAAAAACTCGAGCTCGTATCGAGGTAAACTCGACTCAACTCGAACCACTAGCTCGACTCGAACTCAGCTCGACAGCTTTGGCAAACAAGCCAAGCTTCAATGTTGAGCTCGAGCTCGAACTCGAGCACGGCATGGACAAGCCGAGCCGAGCTTGGCCCACCTCGGCTCGGCTCGATGCCCACCCCTACTTGCCAATAGAAGGAATGGGCTGCTTGGGCATGGTGATGCTGATCCCAAGCATCTCGAGCGAGAGGCCCATAGGCAGAATAAGGGATTTAGTCCTCGTAAGACCATCAACCGTAAGTCTTACCCATCGGAGCATGTTCCCGATGATCCGCGACGAAAGCATTCCTTGACTATCAAAATGCGCCTAGCTTCTAGCCATCCGCAACTCCCAGAGGATGAATGACGGGAACAACCCTTTGAGGAGGGGGGAGTCCTCGAGGTCGGCGAGGACGCCCACCAACAAGCAGCAACGGATGGTGCAGAGCTTGGCTCCACTGGACGCATGTTACAGGCCCTGTTGAAGAAACCCCAAACTTGGATAGCCGTTTGACTATTCGCAAAAAGTGTGGTCCAACGATTCGAGGTGCGGGGAAAGAGGACAGCAAACGCACATTGACGCCAGGCTAACCCTTTTTTCTGCACTGCCACCTCAACCGGGACTGCCCCGTGGAAAATTTTCCAGGATAGGAGGGATATTTTAGGTAGAAGCTTGGCATGCCAAACCCATTTAGCCCAAACTTTTTTATCCAATCTTGGCCTTATGGACTGCCAGGCCTGACCCACAGCGAGCTCCCCATTGACTGAATCTAACCATATGCACCTGTCTTCCATTGGAGATGTACATAAACCTTCCTTCAAAACATGGTCCACCACCTGCTGAGGGAGAATATTCTTAGCTACGTCCAGCAACTTCCAACCAGTGGGGCCGATGAAGTCTTTCACTGCAGCAGCGGACCGCCCTGCAGGAACTGGACGCAAACAGTAAGTGTGAGAGGCCCAGCCCCGACCAATCATCTTCCCAGAATCTGATATTTCCTCGGCCGATAAGCCACCGCAGGAACAGCTTTAGTAGGAAACACCTGATGGACAGCTTAAATCTCAGACCAATTTGCCATGTTGGCACATGTAGAGCCATCTACATGTAGAGCCATCTAGATGGGCTTCCTAGTACATGCGCATGGGCTTAGCGAAGCTCTTGATGTAATGTATCCAGTGTCGGACACATGCCACACAGTCAATCTGGAAAACCTGATATCTTGTCATTCGATTCAAGTATTCTTGTATGTAATAAAAGTGACTTGAAATATCCAGATGTGTTTGATTACTCTTATCAGGTTATCGAGGATTTTCGTGTCCATCACATACTCTATCAGACACCAGTATGAGCTTCTGTCTTTCCACATACAACAGATTATCAAATTCGACATCCCTACAAACAGCAGCCCATTCACATCACAGACAAAGAACAGAGCATCACATCTCTGCATCTGCATTAAACAACTTCATCTCTATCATAACCTAAGTAACCTATTTTCTTGCTATTATTGTCTCAAAATCAATGGTTACTTCATTTAGCATATTTAAGAGCTCATAATATATCACAACTTGAAATGTAATAAAAACCGAAGTGATGGGGTTTTTTCCCCGTCTTCGACCGGTCCTGAGCCCCGCTCGACCGGTCGTGAGAGGCACTCGATCGGTCGTAGGTTCGAGCCCTGACACGACTCAAAATCCAGCGAGTTCGTGCTGTTTTTTCTCAAAGGCTAAGACCAGTCATGGAATTCCAGGACCAGTCGAAGGTGGGCTTCGACCGGTCGTGGACAGGCTTCGACTAGTCGAAGGTTACGCAGTTTGTTCCGCAATTTTACGCGAAACTGCGGATTTGAGTCCTTTCGCAACCGGGATGCGAAAGGGAAGTTTCCTAAACTATAAAAGGGGTTGCCTAGGATTTTCTAGGCATGAAAAAGACAATGCAAGAGGGTTTCCTAAAGCTTTACAAGGGATTTGCTAAAGGCTTTAGGGCTATCAAAGGTGAGAGAGAGGGAGAAAGAGAGAGAGGAAGCTTATAGAAGGGAGGTTCTGCTCGTGAAGGTTATCTACTGTGCAATCTATATCTCAGCGCTTTTATGTCCTCGTAATCGGTTAGATCTCTCCGTTTTCTCTATTTCTCTTACTGTTTATCCACTCCTGCGTGAGTGAAGAAGGTTGTAACGTTCTACTTTATAGTGGATTGTTGATCTGGACGAGGTCCCGTGGTTTTTACCTCTTTGAGGATTTTCCACGTAAAAATCTCTTGTGTGGTGTGTGATTGATGCATTGATTGTTTTCATTGCTTTATTATCCATAATTCTGGTTTGTTCTGGAGGGCTAGATCCTAAGGTTTTGTGCAAGGCCCCCAACAAAGTGGTATCAAAGCCAGGTTCATTGAACGGGTAGGATCGGTTTGGAATTATGGAAGGTGGCTCATCAAGGATGATCAGCCTCAATGGTTCTAACTGGACCATATGGAAGGCTAAGATGGAGGACTTGCTTTATTGCAAGGGCCTATATTCTCCAATTTTAGGCATATCAGCAAAATCCAAGGATATGACTGATAATGATTGGAAGAAGATGGACCGAAAGGCGGTGGGGTTTATTAGACAATGGTTGGATGATTCTGTGTTCCACCATGTGTCCACGGAAACCTCGGCCGCTAACCTATGGCTGAAATTATAAGAGTTGTATGAGAGGAAGACAGCCGGTAATAAAATTTTTCTGATAAGGCGACTTGTGAATCTCAAATTCAAAGATGGTGGTTCTGTGGCCGAGCATATGAATGAGGTCAGCAATATAGTGAACCAACTCACCTCTATGAAGATGGTCCTGGATGATGAATTGCAGGTTTTAGTATTGCTTAGTTTATTGCCTGACAGTTGGGAGACATTAGTGGTGTCTCTAAGTAACTCCGCGCCAGACAGAAAGATATCCATGGAATAGGTGACTAGTTGTCTCTTCAATAAAGAGACAATGAGGAAGTCTCAGGGGTCTACTGAGCAAGAGGCTCTTGTGACACAGGAACGGGGGAGAGGAAAGAACAGGAAGGACGGGAAGGCCCGAAATAAATCAAGAGGCAAGTCGAGTAACAGAAAAGATGTTGAATGCTGGAATTGTGGCAAGAAGGGCCACTACAAGCATGAATGTCGTGGTAAAAAGAACGACAAGAAAGGAAAAGGGAAGGAAGATGAATCAGATTCCACTGCGGTCGCTTCATATTGCGACGTTGTAGTTATTCTTTCTGCAGATCATGACGTATGTCTCACGGCTTCGAGTCAAGACACCGACTGGGTGGTTGACTCAGGAGCTTCTTTTCATGCGACTCCACACAGGGACTCATTCACAAACTACAAGTCAGGTGACTATGGGACTGTGAAGATGGAAAATTCTGGCGTATCACAAATCGTGGGAGTCGGTGATATTTGTGTGAAAACTTATGTGGGCTGCACATTAGTTCTCAGGGATGTAAGGCATATCCCAGACCTTCGCCTCAACTTGATGTTGACGGGAAGGCTGGATGATGATGGCTATGAAAGCCGGTTTGCTGGTGGGCGATGGAAGCTCATCAAGGGTTCGTTGATCGTGGCCAGAGGGAAGAAGTGCTGCACCCTGTACAAAGCAAGTGTCAGTATGTGAAAGGGTGGGTTGAACGTAGCGGAAGATTCAGCTATTGACATATGGCACAGGCGTCTAGGTCACATGAGTGAAAAAGGGCTTCAACTAGGAAGCGGCTCCTTCTAGACGTGACAGGTACACTTCTCAAAACCTGTCTTGATTGTTTATCAGGGAAACAGCATATAGTTTCATTTGTTAAAACTGCTTCTCATGTTAATAAAGTGCATGCATTAGATTTGGTTTATTCTGATGTTTGTGGTCTTATGAGGACAAAAACCTTAGGTGGGGCATTGTATTTTGTTACTTTTATAGATGATGCATCTAGGAGGGTTTGGGTTTATGCTTTGAAATCCAAGGACGAGGTCTTTGGATCGTTTAAATTGTTTTATGCTATGGTTGAGAGAGAGACAGGTAGATCATTGAAGTGCATTCGCACTGACAATGGTAGTGAATACATTGGCGACTTTCATGAGTACTGCAAGTCCCTGGGTATACGACATGAACAGACGGTTCTCAATACCCCCAATATAATGGTGTAGCTGAGCGAATGAATCGCACCATTGTTGAGAGAATCAGATGCATGTTATCCCATGCGAAAATGCCCAAGACATTCTGGGGAGAAGCAATGAACACGGTGGTGTATTTGATAAACAGGTCTCCATCAGCCCCATTGAATGGAGAAGTACCTGAGAAGGTGTGGACTGGATATGATATCAGCGTATAGTCATCTCGGGGTGTTTGGATGCAGGGCATCCGTTCACGTACCAAAGGACGAGAGGTCCAAGCTCGATATGAAGATCAGGCAGTGTGTGTTCTTGGGGTACGGTGATGAAA
The DNA here is from genome assembly GCA_021015155.1 of Magnolia officinalis. Classification (NCBI taxonomy): domain Eukaryota; kingdom Viridiplantae; phylum Streptophyta; class Magnoliopsida; order Magnoliales; family Magnoliaceae; genus Magnolia; species Magnolia officinalis. Next base: position 29,216,137 of record JAJHSJ010000001.1, read on the forward strand.
AATTCGGTTACAAGTTGTGGGATCCGACCGAGAGGAAGCTCGTCAGGAGCAGAGATGTGGTTTTCTTTGAAGATCAGTGTATAGAAGACATTGGTAAGCCAGAGAAGAACCAGCCTAGTTTAGGTGAGCTAGAGGACATGGATCCGGTTACTCCTCCCGTGGTGCCTGATGACGGGGGAGTACAGCAAGGTGTAGAGGACGAGAAAGTTCCTTCAGAAGATGGACCAGGGGAGCAGCCCCCACTTGATCCACCTGTTGAGCCACGAGTGAGGAGGTCATCTAGGGACAAACAATCATCCAAGAGGTACTCGTCGCATGAGTACATTATGCTAACCGATGGGGGAGAGCCAGAAGATTATTCTGAGGCCCTAGCCGACGAGCATAAGGGGGAGTCGTTGAAAGCTATGCAAGAGGAGATGAAATCCTTGCATAAGAACCACACCTATGATATGGTGAAATTGCCTAAGGGCAAGAAAGCTTTGAGCAACAAGTGGGTGTTCAGAAAGAAAATTGAGCAGAAGAATTCACAGACGAGGTTCAAGGCCAGACTTGTGGTGAAAGGTTTTGGTCAGAAGAAAGGCATAGACTTCGAGGAGATATTCTCACCAGTGGTGAAGATGACATCTATACGGGTGTTGCTTGGGTTGGTGGCTAGCATAGATTTGGAGATAGAACAATTAGATGTTAAAACTGTCTTTCTCCATGGTGACCTGAAAGAAGAGATTTACATGCACCAACTAGAGGGGTTTGAAGTCAAAGGCAAGGAGCATATGGTGTGTAGGCTGAGGAAGAGCTTGTATGGGCTGAAACAAGCTCCACGACAATGGTACAAGAAGTTTGACTCGTTTATGTTGAAACATGGGTATGACAGAATGGAGTCGGACCACTGTGTGTTCACGCGCAAGTTCTCAGATGGTGATTTTTTAGTACTGCTCTTATACATTGATGACATGCTCATCATGGGAAAAGACATCAAGAAGATCGACAGGCTTAAACAGGAGTTGGGCAAGTCTTTTGCGATGAAAGACTTAGGCCCGGCTAGACAGATCCTAGGAATGGAGATAACCCGTGACAGAAGCAGTAGGAAGCTCTAGCTGTCACAAGAGCGGTATATTGAGAAAGTCCTAGAGCGGTTCAATATGAATGCAGCGAAGCCGGTCAATACTCCACTAGATGGTCACTTTAGATTGAGCGACAGGCAGTGTCCCAAGACGAAGACAGGTGGAAGAGATGCAGAAGATACCCTACGCGTCAGCGGTAGGAAGTTTGATGTATGCTATGGTATGTACATGCCCAGACATAGCGTATGCGGTTGGTGTTGTCAGCCGGTATCTTGTTAATCCTGGCAAAGAGCATTGGGCAATGGTGAAATGGATATTACGGTATCTAAGAGGCTCATCCAGGTTGAGCCTATGCTATGGTGACGGTAAACTTGTGTTAGAGGGCTACACAGATGCAGATATGACAGGTGACATTGACTCCAGGAAGTCTACATCGGGGTTCATGTTCATGTTTGCAGGGGGAGCGGTTTCTTGGCAGAGCAAGCTACAGAAGGTCATAGCTTTATCGACGACAGAGGCCGAATACATTGCAGTCACAGAGGCATGTCAAGAGATGCTTTGAATGAAGAGGTTCCTACAGGAACTTAGCCTAAAGCAGGAGGAGCATGTGGTCTATTGTGATAGTTAGAGTGCTACACACTTGAGCAAGAATCCAAGTCAGCATTCGAAGTCGAAGCACATAGAGATTCGGTATCACTGGATCAGGGATACTTTGGAACAGAAGGTGTTACAGCTTGAGAAGGTTCACACGGACGATAATGGGTCAGACATGATGACCAAGGCTTTGCTCAAGGGCAAGTTTGAGGTTTGTAGAAACCTGACTGGCTTGAAGAAGGTGGATCCCTCCTGGGTCAAAAAGGGGGAGATTTGATAGGGTTTTTTCCCCGTCTTCGACCGGTCCTGAGCCCCGCTCGACCGGTCGTGGGAGGCGCTCGACCGGTCGTAGGTTCGAGCCATGACACGACTCAAAGTCCAGCGAGTTCGTGCTGTTTTTCTCAGAGGCTAAGACCAGTCCTGGAATTCCAGGACCAGTCGAAGGTGGGCTTCGACCGGTTGTGGATAGGCTTTGACTAGTCGAAGGTTACACAGTTTGTTCCGCAATTTTACGCGAAACTGCGGATTTGAGTCCTTTCGCAACCGGGATGCGAAAGGGAAGTTTCCTAAACTATAAAAGGGGTTACCTAGGATTTTCTAGGCATGAAAAAGATAATGCAAGAGGGTTTCCTAAAGCTTTACAAGGAATTTGCTAAAGGGTTTAGGGCTATCAATGGTGAGAGAGAGGGAGAAAGAAAGAGAGAAAGCTTATAGAAGGGAGATTCTGCTCGTGGAGGTTATCTACTGTGCAATCTATATTTCAGCGCTTCTATGTCCTCGTAATCGGTTAGATCTCTCCGTTTTCTCTATTTCTCTTACTGTTTATCCACTCCTGCGTGAGTGAAGAAGGTTGTAACGTTCTACTTCATAGTGGATTGTTGATCTGGACGAGGTCCCGTGGTTTTTACCTCTTTGAGGGTTTTCCACGTAAAAATCTCTTGTGTGGTGTGTGATTGATACATTGATTGTTTTCATTGCTTTATTATCCACAATTCTGGTTTATTCTGGAGGGCTAGATCCTAAGGTTTTGTGCAAGGCCCCCAACACGAAGAATAAAAAAATAAAATAATAATAATAAATAAATTCTTTTCATTTATATGCTTTTGTCTCTTCTACAGAAATTTACAAAATCCTCTTAAATCTTTACGGATATCAATGTGAACGTTTACACAATATTTATACCCAATTACAAATCAAACCAAATATCAAGTTACTGGCAAGTTTCCTAGTGACTTAACTCAAAATTGTCTGGTGACTCAGCCAAGTTTTAAGGTGCCCTAGAGAGTTTAGAACTATGCTTGGGTTATAAATGAGCCGCAAGATGATAAATTTAATTAGGTTGGTTCCAAACTTACCAACTTTGGCAACACTTGAATTCCTTTTTATTTTTTTGGTTTAATGTTAGATGAAGCCATCCTAAGCTAAATTAAATATTTAAATCATGAAAGAAATGTCATTTGATGATTTTACCAGACATGGTGTACTGTGTGACAGTACCATAACACTTCAAGATCATTGAAGATAGAGGTCCGAGTTCAAGCATGGCCTTTAATCAATATAACCTAGTCCATTCCCACTTTGCCCAGTAGATAAGCATCAAGTTCCAATCCGAATCCATCCAGCTAGCCAAGTTCCCATTCCTCCATAGTTAAACAAGCTTCTCTTGTTCGGTATTTATGCATATCCAGACACCCGCCTAACAAGCTACTCTTGGGCCTCAAAACTCACGCACAAGCCCACACAACAAGACTGTTTAACCTTAGCCAAAATCCCGCCAAAGTAGGTTAGACACAGACCATGCATGGATTGTACAAGTAAAAATCAGGTTGTAGCTAGAGCTATGTGTTCTACCCAATTAATAATTGAGTTCTACAATAACCCCAAATCCAGATCGCTTGGGGCTGGGTTTGGACTACGGCTGCAACTTGGGTAACCCAAAACCAATTGATCCAACCCGAGTTCAGGTTGGGTGGGGTCTGGTTTTCCAGGTCCTCGGGTTGGGTTTGCATTAAGCAAATTCGGTTTGGGTTAAGTCGGGTTGAGCACCTTGTGCCGGAATTGTTTAGTTCAATTGGGGTTTAGGTCCTCTTAAGGTCAGGTTGGGCTTAAGTTTGACCCTCAACCTGACCCAACCTGCCAACCTAGTTTGGACCTATCCTAGATGCGCTTGGGTTGATCTTGTGTTGGTCAAACTGACCACTCAATGGCTTGTGGTCAGTGCTATGTGAGCCCCACCATCAAGCTGATATTTGAATTTTTATCCTTCATGCAGGAATGTATGATCTAATCAACAGAAAAAATGTCAAATAAACATTAGAGTGGGCCCTAGGAGGTTTTTAATACTAGACATTCAATCACTACTGTTTTCCTGTGGTGTGGTCTATCTGTGATTTAAAGCTGTCTCATTTTTGGGGTAACACCCTAAAATGATTTGAAAAAAATGGATGGATGGCGTGGATAAACAATGTAAATCATGTTGAGGCCCACATAACAACGGCCACTAGCCAACCGGGAAGTGGCAGCGTCACTACCCAAACTGCATCCCATAGTTCGTCGCACCGTGCCACAGCAGAGGACTAACATTACACTCAGGCAACATTTGACGGACGCGGCTTCGGTGGATCCTCGGATTCACAGAGGTCAGTGTATCACAGAGGTCAAATCTCTACGAGAATAAAGAGCTAGGTGGCCCCACATACACGACCTTGTGGAGTCCGCAAACCACACTAATCATCCTGACCATTGGGCTCAAAGAGTACCCCTTCATTGGCCCACTTGAACTTCATGCTTAAGTGGGCCCGCTTGCCTTAGTGCTCACGAAGGTTTTCATGTGCATCCGAAATTATGTTGGCTGTCCACCACAGAGCCAGCCAAATGTATTTTTATCCATCTCTCTCTTTCTCACACACACACACACAATTGTACATTAAGTGGGCCTGGAAGGCCCACGGTAGTTCTGTTTTCATTAGATTACACTCACCTATATATCAGCACTGTACATTTGGCCAGAGATGGGGCAGAAAATGCATCCAATCTACATATATTTGAAATGGGCTCTACTTATAGGCTGTCAATTATCAAAGGGCAGTATTAAAAAAAAAAAAAAAACATCCATTAAAAATCGTCTTCATGCCAATAAAGAAAAGCTTGGATCCAAACAGTTAGATTTGTGGTGGCCACTGAATGGGAGATTTGGAAGAAATGCCACCTATTTAAAGACGATAGTCCCTTTTTAATTCCTTCTCCAAGTGTCCATTTCTCTTAAACTCAATGCCCATTTGGGATGATTTCTGGACAATGTTGCAACTAAGACGGCCCAATCCTACAAAACAGGTGAAATGAAAGAGTTTGGTGGGCCCTTCTGCATATCACTGTGAGCATGCATCAAGATTGTTAAGTACCTGATCTAGCTATTCAATGGTCCAAGTTTGAGCCCAACCCGTTAAGCCCAAAGGTGAATGTTCCTAATCCATTTACTGATCAGGTGGGTCGCACGTGCATAAAGAAACACATGCTGCCTAACCAATGTCTGGAATGGATATCTTCACATGTACACGTTAGTCAGGCTACTCAGCATGCGGATTGTGTGCTTAGTAAACTCTGTGGGGGTCCACTGTGATGTATTTGTTGTATCCATGCCTTCCATCAGTTTTAAAAGCTCATTTCAGTGCATGATCCCAGAATTGAGGTATACATAAAGCTCAAGTGGACCACGACCCAGGAAATAGTGGGAATTGAACACCTACCATTAAAAACTTCTTGGGGGCCACGTAAGTTTTGAACCAAGATGATACTTGTTTTTTTTTTTTTTTTTTTTTTTTTTTTTTTTTTTTTTTTAAATCTTTCATCCATGTCTGGGTGACCTTTGAACAGGTTAGATGACAAATCAACATCACTGTTGGCTCTAGAAAGGTTTCAACGGGGGATGTCATTATCCCCTCTATTTCCTATAGTGTGGTCTACATGAGCTTTGGATATGCTTCAATTTTGGGCTCATGCCCTAAAATAAGCTGGAAAAAATGATGCGATGTGATGCCAACCATAATAACACGAATTCAAATTAAAATTTTTCCACTGGCATTACATCACTTATGTCTTGAATTGTACTGATTTCTAGCCTCACGGTGAAAATTTTGAGGCGCACTGGACAAGTTGGATCTGATGCATGTTCCGCAGAAATAGCACTGAAGCTAGGAAAGTCAGGGCTCCCTGTGCCTACGCCAGACACGCCAGGCCATAGTGCAGTCCAGATTTCAAGAGCGGTGATTCTTCAACCGTGCGAACAAGGGGAGCGGATTAGGTGAGACCCCGGATCTGACTTTGAGGTCCACTAGGATGAATCTGACTGCATCCACACTATCCATCCCAATTGAAAGCTCATTTTAACGCATGATACTAAATATAAATAAAAATAAAAATAAAAATCTCAAATGGATCTTAGTACAAGAAACAGTGGTGATTGACCATTAAAAACTTCTTGTGAGCCATAAAAGCTTTGGATCAAGATACTCATGTGGTCTATTCATCTAGGTGTTTGTGACCTTATCAACAGGTTGGATGGCAAATAAACATTCCTTTGGAATCCGTGAAGTTTTTAATGGTGGGGATTCAATCAAAACTGTTTCCTGTAGTGTTGTCCACATAAGATTTGAGTCGGCTTCATTTTTTTATCATGCTGAGCTTTCAAAATATTTGGACGGTGTGGATTTAAGGCACAACCATCACTGTGAGGCCCACAGTCAGGGGTCCGCTCGCCTTGGTGGATGCGGGGTCTCACCTAATCCGCTCTATGACATAGTTGTATCACAATTCAGACCACCCAAGTTACTAATGCAATCCTGGATGGAGTATAACCCAAACAATTACGCCAAGAAAATTGGATAGTTAATATTTCGTGATCAGCTTCATTTTTTGGACATGTTTTAAAATGAGATTTCAAAACGGATGGAAAACGTGGATGTAAGACACATGCATCATAGTGGGCCCCACAGTCAGGGATCCAACGAAATGCATCCACTTAACGGTGCTTTTCAGTTGGACCGTAATGTTCTACAACACTTTATGTTTGGGGGTGCGTAAAATGCAGAAATCTGTAAGGTCTACCATAATGTTTATGTAAAATCCAATCCGTTCAGTAGGGTTTATCCTTGATGTGAAATCTTGGAGTAAAAAATCAGCTATACCTACAACTTAGGTGGGACACACGATGGGATGCTGAACCGTAAGATTGAGAGTGGGGCCTGTATGGTGTATACTTTAGTCAAACAAGTTAATCACGTGTAACACACGAGGATGAAGATAAATATACAGAGACTAGCCTGATAAAAAAGCTCATGCACGCCACACCGTGTGAAATTAGTACTAATCGTGGACGCAGTTTTACATTGGTCACATTGGTATGGCTCATATGAGATTTAAACTAGGCTCACTTTTGTAGCTACGGTGAAAATAACATTTCTCGGATTGTACATATGCAACATGGTGGAACCCACAGACCTTTAGCGTCTTAAGCAAGATAATTGAGTCCTTTTCGGATTGTACGTGTGGGCCTCTTTTATTGCATTATTACCTTCCTTTACAACTAAGTAATGCACTGCCTGTCCCCTCTCAAGTCAAGGTCGTCTTCATTTAAGTCAAAAAGGCTGGGAGCGGATTAGGTGCGGGCTGCTGGGACTAATCGAAGAAGGTGCGGTGCCGACTGTGGGGCCTAGATGCAGGTATTCTTTATCCATTCCGTTCATCCATTTGTTTATATTATTTTAGTGTACGAAGGTGACTATTTTACTGTACGAAGGTGGCGTAAGGAAGGACGTGATGAGGTTGATCACAATCTTCCTTAGGGATAATTACTCTGAATCTAGATAATTTCTTTGGACTCCTCATAGAGATTCCTCAAATAGGTGAGGCATAAATAATTTCTAATAATTTAAAATAAATTAACTGATGATTAAAAAAAATTACAATTCTTTAAATATTGAAATCAAACTTAGCATGAAATTTTTGAATCAAACTCCAACTCAAACTCTCTAAAAATGTGACTTACTATGTATAGATGGTCATAATTACTACGGCAAAAAATAATAAGAGTGTAATTTGGCTAAGCACACTATTCTCCTAATTTTTCCAAGCCCTTTTCATGTTGGACATGTCTCCTAAAACTCAAAGGATCAAGAGTTATGATCGAATTAAAACTTACAATTTATAGTAAAAATAGAAATAAAAAGGACTTTTGACCGTCGATTTGATGGAATCTTGCAAATTCGGCATGGACAACCCAATATTTGGTTGGCTAAAGTAGCTTTTCCTACCCCAAAATCATATACGATATGTTGAAAAACTCATTCCGGTTTGCAAGATATGACTGTTTTGAGGTTCAAATGGTCCTTGATCCCTTCTACCTTCGATTGGGTCTTCTCTGGTCCATCTTGGCCATAAAAGTGTCCACAAGCCACTCTACATAAATTCCCCTACTTTAAAAGAACTCGTCCTCGAGTTCTCGTCCTTCTTCATTTCATGATACTCGGTCAAGTCTATGATTTTGAAAGTATGTGAGATCTCCGTGTCATTGAGAGGATCAACAATGTAAGCGTTATCGTTAATCTTTCGGAGGATCGGTACTGGTCCAATCTTCTTTTTCTTCAACTTGTTGTAGGTCCCGATTGGAAATCTCTACTTGTGTAGATGGACCATAACATGGTTGCCCACCCCGAATACCTTTTATCGCTGATGTTTGTTGGCTTGCTTCTTGTACTTGTCATTCAAGACATGCAACATGGCTTGCACATCCGCATGAATGCTCACGATTTGGTTTGTCATATGTTCTTCTGCAATGTTCATGCGTAGGAGCTTGGACAAAGGGACCAAATCAAGTATGTGTTGGGGCACTCCCATAATAATTTGGAACATGGACTTCCTTATCGAGCGATTTACCATGTTGTTGAAAGCAAAATCTACTTGAGATAAGTATAAACCTCATTGCTTCATTTTGTCACCTGAAATACACCGAAGGAGGTTTCCTAACGTTCGATTCATAACTTCAGTTTGCCCATCGGTCTGTGGGTGGTAGGCACTATTGAACTGAAGTTGTGTACCAAACTGATTCCACAAAGTCCGACAGAAAATGGCTAATAAACTTCACGTCACAGTTAAAAGTAATGATCTTGGGAACTCTGTGTAGCCGCACTACCTCTCTGAAGAATAAATTCGCCACATGTGTTACATTGAGGGTCTTCTTACATGAGATAAAGTGTGCAATCTTTAGAAACAATCGACTACCACGAACACCAAATCCATACTGCGCTGTGTTTGTGGGAGACCAAGCACGATTGTCCATATATAAGTCATCTCAAGGGCCGTTTGGCACATGCAACAGGGTGTAAAGGCCCGTATTCTGAGACTTCCCCTTAGAAGTTTGACAAACATTACAACATTACACTTCTTTACCCACATCATGTACCAATTGCGACTAATAATATCGATCATCAACAAGAGCCTGCGTCTTGTCTTGCCCAAGGTGTCCACCAATGTCCATGTAGCTCTTGAATAATCTTCTCCCTCAAAGAACTTCGGTGGTCAGAGGCTGTCAGGGATGAAGAAGGGTCTTCTCTCCAGTACTAGTGCTTGATGGGGTCCCGTCATGTGCTAGCTAATGTGGCACGCCAAAAGGTGCCCTTACTGGCCTGTCAGTGATTGCTTGTGCTACTCCTTGTAAGACGATTGGCTCGTATGTTGAGTGTGCCTCTTCTAAGATGACTGACTCGTAACTTTGGGGTGTCCCTTGTAGGATAACTGGCTTGAAGTTGGAGGGTGTGCTTTCCAATACCACCGATTCCCATGGTTGATAAGGAGTGTTCAGCTCGGTTGTTGTGAGAGGGTTTGGGGTGCCCCTTGCAAGACCAGTGGTGCATTTGGGTAGTCTCTTAATATAGTGTGGATAGACCGTAGAGGAGCGAAGAAATAATCAATGTTTTCCTTTTCTAGGATGTTGATAGTTGGACCGTGTGATAAGCTGTGGTCTAATGGATGCTGTGAGAGAGGATTCTGAAGGATATTTGTGGGAGTCGTTAGTGTAGCCCGAAGGGTCGAGATGGATATCGTTCAACTATCGATGAGATCTTGGATTGCATGCCTCAAGGAGAAGTATCTTTTTGTCAAGTGACATTGGCCTTGGTGGAATTCGCATTACTAATTTTCATTGTAGTTCATTGGCAGAGGATTTGTATGTGGTATGGGTTGTAGAGGAGCGAAGAGTTGTTTCTGCACTAACATTGCCATGATTTGGCTATATGTTTGTGTGAGTGGAGTGAATCTCCTTAACTCCCTATTTTGATGAGGGTACTGAATATTTCTCCTGAGTTGTTGTTGTTGCTGTTGCTGTTGTTACAGAGGTTACGGTTGAGGATTTTGCCACGGCGGATGTGATAGTTAATATCTCTATTGTTAATACTGAGGACGGTGTTGCCAGGTACTGCTGGCGCCCTTATTGAGCTGTATTATAGGTGCCTTGAGCTATGGCAATGATGTTGTTGGTTTTTGCAGGGCGATTGGTAGCACCGTTACCATTTTCGTTCCTGTTTCCTATGGGTCTTCCTTTTTCCTTATTCTAGTTAACTTGAATGGCCTAATGAAGCCACGAGGAGATTGTTCCTGGGCGTACTCTTGCTTCCAGTTGATCTCTAGTAAAGATGAGTTGAGCGAAGTTCACATAGGGATGCCAAATCAGATATCGAGAAATGCTCGGATTTGTTGAATGAATGATCATGTAGATTTGTTCCTCGTCATCAATTGGAGTGCGCATCTCGGCGGCCATCATTCGCCATCATCCTACATGTGTTGATAACGTTTCATTGCCTTTTTGCCTCAAGGCTGCCAAATCTACTCTTTTGGAAGCCATGTTGAGGTTGTAGGCAAACATGTCGACAAATGCTTGCGATAGTGGTTCCCAAGTCTTAATCTGGTGACAATCCAAGGAAGCGTATTGTTCTAAAGCATCGCCCTTCAAAGATTTTTGGGAATAGGTGGATAAGTGCTCCTTCGTTTCCTTCCTCTGCAATCAATTCTCCACAGAATGCCTTGAGATTTTTCATAGGACATTCGCAGCCATCGTATCTTTTGAAGTTGGGTACCTTGAAGTTCCGAGATACCCGCGCATCTAGGAAGGGACACAAGTCCCTAAATTTTGTTGAGAGGAGATCGAGCACTTGTTGACTTTGAACTTGATTTTGTATGGTTTGGAGTTGCTCCCGCAACTTCTCCATCTCTGTGTAGCTTGTTTGAGAGACTAACATCTCTCACGGCAAGGCTCATTCTGCTTCTTCGGCATAGTGATCGATTTCTTTGAACCTATACCTCCCATTAGGGGGATCTTGTTGAAATGTAACCGTGTTCCCGTGTGTGGGGAACTGAAATTGAAAAGCACTCCTAGTTGGGGGGAGGCCAAGATACTGGAAAGTGACCCCCTTATAGTGTATTCATCACGTCGTTCCGCTGGTTAAATTGGGCTTAACACTAACCGCCATTGTGGGCATTCGTCAGTGCTGCTTTAGAGCTTCCGGTCAGGGAAGTTGCTACTTGAAATTGATTTGAAATCTTTGTCGTGGGATGTGCTGGAAATTGATTTGAGACCCTGTTTGTAGTATCAATTTGAAATCGAATTGGAAATTGATTGGAGGCCTTAGCTGCGAGGCTGTTCTAAAATTAATTGGGGATCCTATTTGTAGGATCGATTTAAAATTGCACTAGAAAGTGATCGAGAATCCCGATCGAGGGATTGGTTTGAAACTGAACTGGAAATTGACTAGAGATCTTGTTTCTAGGATTAGTTTAAAACCAATTTGAGACCTTGGTTGCGAGGTTGGCAGGAAACTAATTAGAAGTCCTCGTTGCGATGTTGTTTTGAAATTAAATGGGAATCCCGGTTGCGGGATTATTTTGAGACTAACTCTCGGCTATGGGAGGGTATTGAAAAAAGTTCCCATTGGTCAAGGGTTGTGCTGGCTGGTGTCGGTAGTCCTGTGTGGAGTCTGACAGTTGACCTTGATTTGAACTGGAGGTTGGAAAGAGCCTGTGAATTGATTGTTGTTGTTGTTGAACTGGACCAACTTGGTTGTTGGCTGTGGTAACTTGCGCTTGCATGAATTGCTGGAACATGTCTTGCATGAAGATATGAATGGGCAGTTCTTACCTCACCCATATAATGCCGAGCACTTGAAAATCTACTACACATGATGGATTTCTACAAGCATTACAAATGCATCCGACTGGCCACCTTGGGGAAAAGCTACTCATTATTGACAAATCGCTACATTCTCGACTATGAGAAACCTCCCTTATTTAAAGGAATAAAAGGTTCTTTCCTACGATTCTACTACTTTGTCTACTAGATTCTCAACTTAAAGATCTACATGCTCGATTATCAAGCAAAAATCTCCATGCCTGACTATCAAGCAAAAATCTATATCCTTGCCTATTAAGAAAAAATCTACATGTGCAACTACCATACAACTAATCACACAGAGGCACAAATCCAAATAAACAAAAAGTATATTTTTATTAAAAGTGTATAAGAAAAATATAAAAAAGAGGGAGATCTAACCCTGGGGTGGCTCCTCGGTCTCGGGGATGGCAACAATACCAGGGTCTTCGGGAGTGTTGTCGTCCAAGCAACGCAGGTCCAAGTCAGGATATCTCTTTCGAGCGTCCTCCCATCATCGTTGGAAGCTGAGGTTGAAAAGCTCCTCCAGCTCTGCCGTGCACTTCTCAGAAGCCTTGAATGCTTCCAAGATTGTTGCTTCCCTCGCAGGAATAGAGGCCCTAACCTCCAGTAACTAAGCCTCCACATTGGCCGCTCGACCCTCTGCCTCACTAAGACGAGACTCCACTTCAACCACTTGGGCCGCCAGCTCGGCCTTCTCCTGTTGCTCCGTAGCCAGCAAGGTAGTGTTGGTAGCATTGTCCTCCTCGACAAGCCTCAATGCCTCATGTAAGGCCTTGACCTCACCATGGGTCGTAGCCTCGGCCTCCGCAGTTGCTACCAACTCCGCAGCCTTGGCTTAAAGCTCAACCCTAGCTGACTCAAGCCTCGGAGCTGCTACTTCGAAGCGGCCCCTCAACTCAAGGAAAGCATGGCGGGTGGCGAGAACCATGGTGGCTCTTTGCAAACAGTAAAAAGAATCAGCCAACATAAAGAAAAAAAAGAACATATATATAAAAGAGATCGACATTATTACATTGATCAACATCGACGCCACCCTGCATAGCAGGGGTTCGGGATGTAGGGAGAGCATCAAGATGACCTCCTCCTCAGACACATGGTGGTGGTTCCAATAAGCCAAGACCACCATGTGACAAGGGAGGAGTGTGGGAACTGCTGACCTTGACACCCCAACCCCCTCAAGAGCCTGGTGTCCGGAAGTGCTCCCCTCCCCTGTCTCCGGCTCCACAGCTGCAGCGGACTCTGCCCGTTCCTCCTCAGCACGGGCCGGGGATAACTCAAGGTTGACAACCTCCCTCGGGGTAAAATACAAAGGAGGAGCGCCCCAGGCTGAACCATCTAAGGCAGCTTCCCGGAGCACCCTAATTTTGGCCTTTGTGACCACTCCGACTGCCTTTACTTGTTCAGTCGGAGGAAGAACCTTGAGGGAATGCTTCGACCTGCTCGCGATGATCTCCAAAGCCATGACCTCAGAAGCATGTCAACCTAAGGATAAGGGAGCATCCTTTCTAGCAGCTCTCCTCAGCTACTCTAACTCCGCTGTAAAGGGGAGCTTCAGCCTCTTCGGCCGTGGGCGATATGCTATCTCTACAAAAAGAATAAGCAAAATGTTCAAGGAATAAAAAGAAATCTACAACTTTTGAGGATCCATTTAAACCAAACGTACTTGTTGACCCGACCACTGATAAGCTGACCTGCTCTAAGAGAATCAGATTGATTGACTTCCTCCAATCCTTGTAACGTCTCGAAAAAATCCGTACAAAGACCCGAGTATCACCTCAAGCAAAAATCACTAAGGACTAAATCCTTTAGAAATTAGACAAAAATTAACTAAGTGTTAAACTAGATTACCTGTGAAATTTGCCCTAATAATTTTAAATACGATCTGTAAAACCCAAAATGAGTAGAACCGTTAACGCTACATTATCTAAAAAAACTTAGGATCCATCTCAAAATCCAGTTGCTCTCGCGAGCACACTGAAACTCCGTATCGGACCTGAACCACGCGTCAAAAGTCTGATTACCACAAAACTATACCGTTATGACCACCTTACTGGGCTTGAGGACTATCTCGGAAATCAAGTCTTAATAATATCCAGAAACGCACAACTTGAGCCCAGAGCGAAGTGTGTGAGAAACGCGAATACCTTTAGAAAATGAACTGAAACTTAAGTGAATTGAGTCGTTCGCTTGCAGGTCAAATTTAAGGTTTCAGATCATCAGATTCTGACCCAACTACACCCTCGAATCAGGAAAAATTTCCAACACATGTCACTGTAGTTGTGGCCCTGATCGAGTAACAGTGACCGTTAAACTGAAACTGATCCTCCGCGGTCGATCCGTAAATCCGATCAGACTGAAAACTTAACTTGACCTGGATCCAATGTCAGAGAACTTACTCCATACTGTATGCAGAAAAGGGGCCTCCAGATGCGCTCCGTTGGACCGAAACAGCCACTCTTTAGTTATAACCTAAGTATACCATGGCCCTGGGGCCATTTACGTCAGTCTTGGGCCTATATAAGGGCCTTAAACCCTCTCTCTCTCCCTTCACATACAAATTTTCAAACCCTAGGAGAGAGAAGAGAGCAAAGAGAGAAGGAAAGAGAGAGAAAGTGAGAGATTGTTCCTGGGATCCTTCCTTACCACTCCTCGTGTTTAACCACCGCTTCCGTGTCGCTATACACGCGATTCCAATTTCATTTTCGGGTAAGAAATCTTAACCATAATCTGTTTTAAGGATTCAAATAGAGTAAATGGTGAAGTAGCTAACTTATTTCATACTATAGGTTGCCATTGTGTCGTAGCGAGGACTTAGTGTTTAAACTGAGTTCGTTACGAGTTTAACGGTGAAAGGTGCGGACTATAACATTTAGGTTATGGTTTTCAAGGCTTTCAATGTTAGTTAATGATTTATGACTGACTTGATTGCTATCACATATGCTTAGATATGATGTTTTCGCGTATTACATAAATATATGAACTATGTTGATTTCAATGCATTCTATGTGTTTGTTGAAATGTCTGAATGAATATGGGATTATGATTTGTGCTTGCCATGATTGTTGTTAGGGAATACATTATTGTTGTACGTATGGCAACTCCTATGTGGAGGGATTTGCTATAATATGTGTTTTAATGAATTTATTACATGTATGTGATATGTGTACTCTAAGTGTTTGATAAATTACCTGAGTGAGAAAATACTTATTGAAATGTATATAATGAGGGTGCTGAGATAGGATTCTCAACTCCCTTATTTATGGTTACCGTTTCCTTTATGTAACCTATCTTACTACTGTGTGATTCATGGATGAAATGCTTATATATGGTAACATGTGTAGTATATCTTTTGTTAAAATGCGTAAATAAGATTTATATTTAAATTTGGTTGTCACATGTTGTCTTTGGCTATTGCATGTGAATGCTATTGTTAGGAGTGTGATTGGGGCTACGATGTACTCTAGGCAATCGGTAATGGTTTATGATCGGTGGCCGAACTGTTTAGCCATGACGGATACGTCCGATGAATCCGAGTCGTACAGTGATTATCGACAGTGGTTAGGCCACGAGGGGTGCGTATACGCTCCATGTCGATTAACTAAACGTACGCTCGTACCAGTCGAGCTTATCAAGTAACCCGATTGACCAAATATATATTCACCATGTATTAGATGCTACTGCTTGAATCTAAGGTACCAACTTACTAGAGGAAAGCCGTTTAACCTTGGTACCATGATCCGCTAAAACTCATGAGCTGGGCATGGTGGTATGGGACACCGTGGTCGAGCTGTCGGCCTACGCTGGGGCGACGAGCCTCCTCGTAGTGTCCAATGAGCAACCCAGACTCGTGACCTGAATACAGTGGTATGGGACGCTGCATTTGAGCTGTCGGCCTACGATTAGGTGACAAGCCATTCATAGTGACCTCGAGCATATACTTAGTCTACATTAAGGTGACGAGCCTTTCCGTAGAAACCTCGAGTATAAACCATGCCTGCCCTGAGGTGACGAGCCTCTAAGTAGTGACATGGAACTCCCTATCGTATGAGACTAACTAGGATTGATGACCCTATATGGATCATTGTTTGGGAAATGATATAAGGGTGGTACTTTAGCTTCCCGAATCTGCTATGTGAATAGACCTAATTAAGGATTTGGCTAACACGACCATGCATCGCATTGCACGGTGCTTTAGCGAGGAAACGCACGTTTACCGGGAGTGTAGCATGCGTAATCGTGAGATGATGTCGTTGAGGGAGTGCAGGCGAGGGCATACATTATTTTCACATACCATCTTTGCATTAATAAGAGTACTTAGGACCTGATTTTTGTGTTGCTTTATTATTACTGTTTGACTGAATTGATAACATGTTATCATTTGCCTTATAGCTCCACCGAGTTGAGCACTCACTCCCACTCTTGGACGGTGTTTTAAAACACCAACTAGACCATGTTTTAGATGCAGATACTGGTGCGACGTATGAGGCCGAGCCAGACTTCTACAATGATGAGTAGGAGTTCTCATACATGCAGTTATCAAGCAGGTTTATGTAGACCGTTCTGATCGACGGGATTGCAGGGATATATGATTAGTTGGACATTCACATTTTGTTATTTTGAGAATTATACATGTAATTATTTGACTTGGTGACATGTTCATACTCTGGGGACTCATAATCCACTTATATGTTTTATACATCTATCACAGTCTTCCGCTTGCGTAATTTAACTATCTCTGGAGTATGATATGTTGTTTTGGTATAATCCCACTCATGTTTAATGCACTCATACGGACAACATTTAATCATCATTATCTATGTTGCATAAATGATGTGTTGGAACTCGGGAATTGGACTCCTGCTCGACCTCCAATTTTCAGGGCGTTACAATCCCTTTGAGCTAAGGTGCACTTCCGGGCAATCTCGACTTAGCGGATTTAGATCGCAGAGAGCTAGGGCTGACGCCAAGTAAGAGCTGTAAGAAGACATAACCTAGTTAGTCAAAAAAGCTTCAAAAAGTATAAAATAAACTACAAACAAATAGAAGCTACAACTTAAGTTCCAACCTGGGGTGGCAAACTTGGTGGGGATTCGAAACCACGACCTGCCCATCTCCGCCTCTAGAGCTTCCCACTCTCCAGTAGCAAAGAACCAACTTTTTGTCCAACTCTTATTGGAGGATGGATTATTAATAATAAGGGCCTGATCTTTGCCTAACCATGAAGAAAAATAGTACCAGCCGAGAGAACCTGAACTACTCCTAGCTTGGTATAAGTACAGAAGATCCTCTACAGTTAGCTCAGCATGACCGAGTTGGTGCCTTAAAACCTAGCACCCGAAGATAGCTCGCCACATGCTAGGGTTAAGCTGTCCTGGGGTAAGCCATAGGTGGTGCACTACCTCCCTCATCACTTGTTGGAAAGGCAGTCGCAAGCCACAGGAAAAGAAAATAGGGTAAAGGGCTACCTCCCCCTCAGGAGGATTGCCCAGAAATTCCCCGACCTGGGGTAGCCATAGCTCCATCGAGTCAGGGCTCTAGAACTCCGACCTGAGGGCAACCGGATCCCCTGATCGGAGCTTCAAACTGATGAGACCTAATGATGGGGTCGGTCCTTGAGAAGATGAAGAATTTGCGTCTATTTGGGGTGGCAGAACTTCCTCATCCCGAGCTGCCATCGCTGGAGGTGGTCCGCTCGATCATGCGACTAGCCAAGAATTCACGCTATCGTGAATAGACTCCCCATGGAAGGCTCTTAACACAGAAATCCCCATGTAACCCTCTAAAGACATTGCAATAAGGAAAAAAAGGTGAATGAAAAAAGAAAAGAAGCACAGAAGAGAACATAAAGGGAAAAGTTAAGTGACAAGATGATCCACTTAGCGAACAGAGAAGGAGAAAAAGAGAAAGGTGGTCGGCACTGCTCATACACTGTAGAACCATTGAGTGGCAAAATGAGGGGAAAACCCCTATTTATAAGAGAATCGAAAGAAGGGCATTTAATGTTGGTACTACTTGTGAAGATTTGAAAAAATGCCTCAACGCACGTTCTCCTCCACGTGGCAATACAGGATTTGCTCAGGGTCCACATTAATGAAGCAAGGACATGTGTCTACCTGCGAGTTGCTCAAAGGCGAAACGACGCTCTCCTCTCTGTGCACGTCTTCTCGTATGAAACCACTGTCATAATATCCTCCTCGATCATCACAACATGCGCCATTTCTTTCCAATCCCCGCATTAACTACCAGGCGACAAAACAAGGAACACTCATGTAACAAGCCAACCTCCTTCGATTAGAAGCTCAGAACTTCCCACCCACTCATCAGTTCAAATATGCTTACTTCCCGAGCTCATGAACATAAAGCTCGGAAATAGGGGGTAACTATTATGAGTAAAATCGAGATGGCCTGATATATGTGATATGTGGTAAAAGGGCAATCATAATAAACTCCTTGAACTACCAAAAGGCTGGAGAAGATGAGCTGAGAAAGAAGACTCAATGACCAAGCTAATAATGTTAGACCAGTTTGAAAATAAACTGTAACGACTCGAAATTTTTCGTACAAGGGCTCGAGTACCACCTCGACCAGAAATCACTTAGGATTAAATCCTTTAGAAATTTGACAAAGTTAACTAAGTGCTAAACTATATTAGCCATGAAATTCGTTGGAATCGCTTTAAATACGATCTGCAAGACCCAAAACTTGTAGAATCATTGACACTAGGTTACCCTAAAGTCTAGGATCAAACTCATTACCCGACTGTTCTCGGGAACACATTGAAACTTCGTCTCAGGTCTAGACCGCACATCGGGAGTCTGAACACTACGAAGTTAAGGACTTAGAACCGCCTCGCTGGGCTTGACAACCATCTCGGAAATCAAATCCAGACAATGTCCCACTGCTGTTCGCTCGAGTCCGGAGCGAGAGAGTGTGAAAACCCTTGTTTTCTTTACAAAATAAATATCTTGAATAGTGATCTGGCACGTGTCGCTTGCTGACATTTTATAAGCAACCAGACCGTCAGAATCTGACCTAAATACACCCTCGGATCAGGAAAAATTTCACAAACATTTACATGTACTTGGAATTTCGGATCGAGACCCGCTGACCGTTGAACTGAAACTGGTCCGCCACGCGTGATCTGGGAATCCGACTGAAACGAAAACTTAACTTTACCTGGATCCATGGTCGGTGAGCTTAAGTCCGACTTTTGGCTCAAGGAGGCCCGCCAGAAATCCTCCGTTGAGCTGAAACAATGCCGCTTTGGTTATAACCTAAGTATACCTTGACCTTAGGTCTATTTCAGAGAGTTTTTAGGTTATATAAGGACCTTAGAACACCCTCTCTCACAGCCATATGAATTTGAAAAAAACCCTAAGTAAGAAGAGAGAAAGAGAGAGAAAGCTAGAGAGTTGTGGGAGAATCTCCCTGCTACTGTTTTCAGCCACTACACGGGCTGCACCACCCCTTTCTTGTCGCTTTCTCGGCGATACCGACTTCGTTTTAAGGTAAGAAATCCTAACCCTAAATCTGTTTTGGGGTGTGAAGGTTATAGGTTATGAAATAGCTAACCTATTTCATCCTTTAGGCTACTAAACTGCCGAATACGGAAGCTTGACAAACCTAGCTGATCCGTTGCGATTCTACGGTGTAAGGTGAGGACTTTAGGTGTATAGATTACGGTTTTCAATGCTTTCAATGTCAGATAATGATAGATTCATGATCTGCATGTAATTGCACATGTACAAAGTGCTGTTTGTTTTCCGTTTCGATTAAAGATGTAGAATATGGAAGTTTACATACTCTAGGTATACGTAGAAATACCGTATACGTATAAATTTTGGAAATGTATTTGTCATGATTATTTGTTGTATGAATATATGGTATATGGATAAAATACTTATTTGGTGAAAGGATTCGCCATAATACATGTTTGCTAATATACACTATGTATGTAGAAATAGTGTATTGTAGAAAGTACCGTATATGTATATAATTTGGAGAGGTGTTTGCCATGACTATTTGTTGTATGAATATGATATATATGGATAAAATACTCACTTGGCGAAAGGATAGCCCTAATGCATATTTTACTAACATACATCATGTATGTTGAAATAGTGTACTCTAAGTGTTTGTGAAAATGCTTGTGAGAGTAAGTGCTTAGATGTTAGTACCTTAGGTAGGTGTTGAGATGGGGTTCTCAACTACCTTAGAGACATGTATGATTTCCTCCATGTGGTTGTTTACTCTAACCACTTACTTATGAAATATATGTGTTTGTATCCCTATTTGTATAGTGCTCTATAATATGCTTTATAACATGCTTTGTAACATGTTTTATAACATGCTTGATAACATGCTTTGTAACATATTTTATAACATGCTTTATGACATGTTTGTTAACATGCTTAAATTGCTTTGTTTATTATGCGTTACACCACATGCTATGAGTAAAGATTGATTGAGTTTGAGACTATGTCTATAGTCCAGACATTCGGTACCAGACTTGAGATCGTGGTTGAGATTCATGTCGCCACAAAAGATGTGTTTGACGAACCCGAGTCGTACTTCGGTTGGCGATAGTGGTTGGCCACACGAAGTGCTTCTGTGCTTCATATCGTTCAACTTGTTGTGCGCTCGAGCTAGCCGAGCACGTCAAGTAACCCGTTATGTCTTATGTATGTTTACCATGTTTGGTCGCTACTGCTTGAACCTAGGGTACCAAACTTACCAGTGGAATCTCGTTAACCATGGTACCTCGATCCGCTAAGACTCATGAGCCGGGCATGGTGGTATGGGACACCGTGGTCGAGCTGTCGGCCTACGCTGGGGCTACGTGCCTCCCCGTAGTGACCAGTAAGCAACCAGACTCGTGAGCCGATTATGGTGGTATAGGACACTATATTCGAGTTGTCGGCCTACACTGATTGGTGACGAGCCCTCTACAGTGACCTCGAGCATACTCTGAATTTGCGGTGAGGCGACGAGTCTTGCCGCAGTATATAGAGTATGGACTAGGCCTGTATCTGTATAGTGATGAACCGTTAAAAAGGTGATGGGGGAGTGGTGTAACCTTTGTGCGTAACAGCCCTAGTAGCCTTTGCAGTGACCTAGAAAACACACCATCGTTTGATATTAACTAGAAATGAAGACCCTAGAATGGATCATGTTTGGGAATGATACAAGGGAGGTACCTTAATTTCCCAATACTGCTGGTTGAAATGGACTAATTAATAATTACTCGGTAATCATGTTCATCATCGCACTGCATGTGCCTAGTAGATGTGGAGCATTGAGGGATGAACGCATTCGCGAACGTAAGATGGTGTCGCATGAGGGTGGTTTGGCAAGGACATCCATCATGTCATTTCATACTTGCATTTAATAAGAGTAGTTAGGATTGTTTGATTGTACTGCTTTATCATTACTGCTTGACTGAATTGATAACATGTTAACCTATGCTTTATTGTTCCACTGAGTTAGCTACTCACTCCCATGTTACGGGACGGTGTTGTACACACCAACCAGACTTTGTCTCAGGTTTAGATGGTACGTCGATTCAGGAGACGGAGCCAGACTATGATGAGGACCAGGACGAGTTCTCATACATGCAGTACTCTGACGGCTTTGCTTAGGCCGACTGGATCGCGAGGATTTCAGAATCTATTATTAGTTGTATTTTGCCCTTTTGATTTAGAAACAATACATGTATATGGGTACTCAGTTAGTGTTCATACTCTAGAGTTCATGATGGTTTTGTTTCCTTACATACCTTATATATACAATTTCAGTCTTCCGCTTGCCTTTATACAACTGATCTGGAGTATGAATTACTGTTTTGGTATAATCTCACTCATGTTTATTGGTCTAACATAGACAACATTTAATCATCATTATCTATGTTGTATAAGTGATGCGTTGGAACTCGGGAGCTGAGTTCATACTCGACCCTCGAATTTCAGGGCGTTACATAAACTTTATCAACGGACCTACAAATCTCGACTATAAGTACCGACCTCAACCTCGGACAACGATATCAACATTGAATGCTGACCTTAAGGTCGGAAGTTAACCTTGACCTCAGATGCTAATCTCAGGCTTGGAACGGAAACATACGGAAACATCCAGAGAGAATCTCGCACCATATATGAGCAGGACTGCTCAGTGAGATCTCATCCAAAGTTCACGCCAATCATGACATAATCAGAGAAATACTTGAGAACATATTCCGACTTCAATTTGGTCCCTCTAGCATATCTTAAATATCTACTCGGATATGGAAGTCGCCTAAGAGCACCTGTAAATACATCATCATCTTCAAAAGGAAGGTACACACAATTATCTCAATTCTATTACGCCTATTATGAGTCCATACACCTAACTTAGGCATCGAAGGGTCCAAGGCCATAATCGGCACTCTCAGTGTCTCCTTGTTCTCTATTAATTTACAGGTACTTAACGGCTCGTAGGAGGTGGAACATAATTAACCGGATTTGAGCAACAACAGGAGCTACCATTGATTGTTGGTCCCTCCTAAAAAAAAAATTATTTTTTCATCTAAGGATGTTTAACCATGAAAGTTGGATATCCAAATTACTATACATTCAAATCTTAACTTAAAAAACTTAACCGCCTATAATTCTTCAAAAACTGAATACGCTATCTAATTCTATATAATGAGATAACATATGATAAATATAATAACTTCAAATTTTAAGTTGTGTTAAATCGTATCAAAAGCTATGGATTGATAAATGGACTTACCTACCAAAACATATCTCCAAATCTTATTCAATTTTTGTGATCCGTTTGCCATAAACCCTATGTAACAATGACATGGTCCAATGAAAAAAAAAACAAGAAGAAGTGAGGCAGGTGTGTCAGGTGCACACATGCTATATATGTACTACATAGAAACTGTTCATTTAGCAGATCAAATTAACAGTACACCATACTGTAAATCACACTGAGATGTGTCATAGGACATTCGCAGCCATCGTATCTTTTGAAGTTGGGTACCTTGAAGTTCCGAGATACCCGCGCATCTGGGAGGGGACACAAGTCCCTAAATTCTGTTGAGAGGAAATCGAGTACTTGTTGACTTTGAACTTGATTTTGCATGGTTTGGAGTTGCTCCCGTAACTTCTCCATCTCTGTGTAGCTTGTTTGAGAGACTAACATCTCTCACGGCAAGGCTCATTCTGCTTTTTCGGCATAGTGATCGATTTCTTTGAACCTATGCCTCCCATTAGGGGGATCTTGTTGAAATGTAACCGTGTTCCCGTGTGTGGGGAACTGAAATTGAAAAGCACTCCTAGTTGGGGGGAGGCCGAGATGCTGGAAAGTGACCCCCTTATAGTGTATTCATCACGTCGTTCCGCTGGTTAAATTGGACTTAACACTAACCCCCATTGTGGGCATTTGTCAATGCTACTTTAGAGCTTCCGGTCAGGGAAGTTGCTACTTGAAATTGATTTGAAATCTTTGTCGCGGGATGTGCTGGAAATTGATTTGAGACCCTGTTTGTAGTATCAATTTGAAATCGAATTGGAAATTGATTGGAGGCCTTAGCTGCGAGGCTGTTCTGAAATTAATTAGGGATCCTATTTGTAGGATCGGTTTAAAATTGCACTAGAAAGTGATCGAGAATCCCGATTGAGGGATTGGTTTGAAACTGAACTGGAAATTGACTAGAGATCCTGTTTCTAGGATCAGTTTAAAACTAATTTGAGACCCTGGTTACGAGGTTGGCTGGAAACTAATTAGAAGCCCTCATTGCGATGTTGTTTTGAAATTGAATGGGAATCCCGGTTGCGGGATTATTTTGAGACTGACTCTCGGCTATGGGAGGGTATTGAAAAAAGTGCCCATTGTCGAGGGCTGTGCTGGCTGGTGTCGGCAGTCCTATGTGGAGTCTGACAGTTGACCTTGATTTGAACTGGAGGTTGGGAAGAGCCTGTGAACTGATTGTTGTTGTTGTTGAACTGGACCAACTTGGTTGTTGGCTGTGGTAACTTGCGCTTGCATGAATTGCTGGAACATGTCTTACATGAAGATATGAATGGGCAGTTCTTGCCTCACTCATGTAATGTCGAGCACTTGAAAATCTACTACACATGATGGATTTCTACAAGCATTACAAATGCATCCGACTGGCCACCTTGGGGAAAAGCTACTCATTATCGACAAATCGCTACATTCTCGACTATGAGAAACCTCCCTTATTTAAAGGAATAAAAGGCTCTTTCCTACGATTCTACTACTTTGTCTACTAGATTCACAACTTAAAGATCTACATGCACGATTATCAAGCAAAAATCTCTATGCCTGACTATCAAGCAAAAATCTATATGCTTGCCTATCAAGAAAAAATCTACATGTGCAACTACCATACAACTAATCACACAGAGGAACAAATCCGAATAAACAAAAAGTATATTTTTATTAAAAGTGTACAAGAAAAATATAAAAAAGAGGGAGATCTAACCCTGGGGTGGCTCCTCGGTCTCGGGGGTAGCAACAATACTAGGGTCTTCGGGAGTGTCGTCGTCCAAGCAACGCAGGTCCAAGTCTGGATATCTCTTTCGAACGTCCTCCCATCATAGTTGGAAGCTGAGGTTGAAAAGCTCCTCCAACTTTGCCGTGCGCTTCTCAGAAGCCTTGAATGCTTCCATGATTGTTGCTTCCCTCGCAGGAATAGAGGCCCCAACCTCCAGTAACTAAGCCTCCACATTGGCCGCTCGACCCTCTGCCTCACTAAGACGAGACTCCACTTTAACCACTTGGGCCGCCAGCTCGGCCTTTTCCTGTTGCTCCGTAGCCAGCAAGGTAGTGTTGGTAGCGTTGTCCTCCTCGACAAGCCTTAATGCCTCATGCAAGGCCTTGACCTCAGCATGGGTCGTAGCCTCGGCCTCCGTAGTTGCTACCAACTTCGCAGCCTTGGCTTAAAGCTCAACCCTAGCTGACTCGAGCCTCGGAGCTACTACTTCGAAGTGGCCCCTCAACTCGAGGAAAGCATAGCGGGTGGCGAGAACCACGGTGGCGCTTTGCGAACAGTAAAAAGAATCAGCCAACATAAAGAAAAGAAAAAAAAGAACACATATACAAAAGAGATCGACGTTATTACATTGATCAACATCAACGCCACCCCACATAGCAGGGGTTCGGGATGTAGGGAGAGCATTAAGATGACCTCCTCCTTAGACACATGGTGGTGGTTCCAATAAGCCAAGACCACCATGTGACGAGGGAGGAGTGTGAGAACTACTGACCTTGACACCCCAACCCCCTCAGGAGCCTGGTGTCCGGAAGTGCTCCCCTCCCCTGTCTCCGGCTCCACAGCTGCAGCGGACTCTGCCCATTCCTCCTAAGCACCGACCAGGGATAACTCAAGGTTGACAACCTCCCTCGGGGCAAAATGCGAAGGAGGAGCACCCCAGGCTGAACCATCTAAGGCAGCTTCCCGGAGCACCCCAATTTTGGCCTTTGTGACCTCTCCGACTGCCTTCACTTGTTCGGTCGGAGGAAGAACCTTGAGGGAAAGCTTCGACCTACTCGCGATGATCTTCAAAGCCACGACCCCAGAAGCATGTCAACCTAAGGATAAGGGAGCATCCTTTCTAGCAGCTCTCCTCAGCTGCTCTAACTCCGCTGTAAAGGAGAGCTTCAGCCTCTTCGGCCGTGGGCGATATGCTATCTCTACAAAAAGAATAAGCAAAATGTTCAGGGAATAAAAAGAAATCGACAACTTTTGAGGATCCATTTAAACCAAACGTACTTGTTGACCCGACCACTGATAAGCTGACCTGCTCTAAGAGAATCAGAGTGATCGACTTCCTCCAATCCTTGTAACGTCTTGGAAAAATCCGTACAAAAATTCGAGTACCACCTCAGGCAGAAATCACTAAGGACTAAATCATTTAGAAATTAGACGAGAATTAACTAAGTGTTAAACTAGATTACCTGTGAAATTTACACTAATCACTTTAAATACGATCTGTAAAACCCAAAACAAGTAGAACCGTTAACGTTACATTACCTAAAAAAACTTAGGATCCATCTTAAAACCCAGTTGCTCTCGCGAGCACACTGAAACTCCGTATCGGACCTGGACTGCACGTCGAAAGTTTGATTACCACAAAACTATACCATTCTGACCGCCTTACTGGGCTTGAGGACCATCACAGAAATCAAGTCTTAATAATATCCAGAAACGCACAACTTGAGCCCAGAGCGAAGTGTGTGAGAAACGCGAATACTTTTAGAAAATGAACTGAAACTTAAGTGAATTGAGTCGTTCGCTTGCAGGCCAAATTTAAGGTTTCAGACCGTCAGATTCTGACCTAACTACACCCTCAAATGAGAAAAAATTTCCAACACATGTCAGTGTACTTGTGGCCCTGATCAAGTAATGGTGACCGTTAAAGTGAAACTGATCCTCCGCGATCGATCCGTAAATCCGATCAGACCGAAAACTTAACTTGACCTGGATCCAATGTCAGGGAACTTACTCCAGACCGTATGCAGAAAAGGGGCCTCCAGATGCGCTCCATTGGACCGAAACAGCCACTCTTTGGTTATAACCTAAGTATACCATGGCCCTGGGGCCATTTACATCAGTCCTGGGCCTATATAAGGGCCTTAAACCCTCTCTCTCCCTTCACATATGAATTTTCAAACTCTAGGAGAGAGATGAGAGCAAAGAGAGAAGGAAAGAGAGAGAAAGTGGGAGATTGTTTCTAAGATCCTTCCTTACCACTCCTTGTGCTTAACCACCGCTTGCGTGTCTCTATATGCGTGTCTCTATATCGGCGATTCCGATTCCATTTTCGGGTAAGAAATCTTAACCATAATTTGTTTTAAGGATTCAAATAGAGTAAGTGGTGAAGTAGCTAACTTATTTCATGCTATAGGTTGCCATTATGTCGTAGGCGAGGACTTAATGTTTAAACTGAGTTAGTTACGAGTTTACCAGTGAAAGGTGCGGACTATAACATTTATGTTATGGTTTTTAAGGCTTTCAATGTCAGTTAATGATTTATGACTGACTTGATTGCTATCACATATGCTTAGATACGATGTTTCCGCGTATTACATAAATATATGAACTTTGTTGATTTCAATGCATTCTATGTGTACGTTGAAATGTCTGAATGAATATGGGATTATGATTTGTGCTTGCCATGATTGTTGTTAGGGAATACATTATTGTTGTACGTATGACAACTCCTATGTGGAAGGATTTGCTATAATATGTGTTTTAACGAATTTATTACATGTATGTGATATGTGTAGTCTAAGTGTTTGATAAAATGCCTGAGTGAGAAAATACTTATTGAAATGTATATAATGAGGGTGTTGAGATAGGATTCTCAACTCCCTTATTTATGGTTACCGTTTCCTTTATGTAACTTATCTTATTACTGTGTGATTCATGGATGAAATGCCTATGTATGGTAACATGTGTAGTATGTCTTTTGTTGAAATGCGTAAATAAGATTTATATTTAAATTTGGTTGTCACATGCTGTCTTTGGCTATTGCATGTGAATGCTATTGTTAGGAGTGTGATTGGGGCTACGATGTAGTCCAGGCAAACGGTAATGGTTTACGATCGGTGGTCGAACTGTTTAGCCATGACGGATACGTCCGATGAATCCGAGTCGTACAGTGATTATCGACAATGGTTAGGCCACGAGGGGTGCGTATGCGCTCCATGTCGATTAACTCAACGTACGCTCATACCAATCGAGCTTATCAAGTAACCCGATTGACCAAATGTATATTCACCATGTATTGGACGCTACTGCTTGAATCTAAGGTACCAACTTACCAGAGGAAAGCCGTTTAACATTGGTACCACGATCCGCTAAAACTCATAAGCCGGGCATGGTGGTATGGGACACCATGGTCGAGCTGTCGGCCTACGCTGGGGCGACGTGCCTCCACGTAGTGTCCAGTGAGCAACCCAGACTCGTGACCTGAATACAGTGGTATGGGACGCTGCATTCGAGCTGTCGGCCTACGATTAGGTGACGAGTCATTCGTAGTGACCTCGAGCATATACTTGATCTACATTAAGGTGACGAGTCTTTCTGTAGAAACCTCGAGTATAAACCAAGCCTGCACTGAGGTGACGAGCCTCTCCATAGCGACATGGAACTGCCTATCGTATGAGACTAACTAGGATTGACGACCCTAGATGGATCATTGTTTGGGAAATGATATAAGGGTGGTACTTTAGCTTCCCAAATCTGCTATGTGAATAAACCAAATTAAGGATTTGGCTAACACGACCATGCATCGCATTGTACGGTGCTTTGGGGAGGAAGCGCACGTTTACCGGGAGTGTAGCATGCGCGATCGTGAGATGATGTCGCTGAGGGAGTGCAGGCGAGGGCATGCATCATTATCACATACCATCTCTGCATTAACAAGAGTACTTAGGACCTGATTTTGTGTTGTTTTATCATTACTGCTTGACTGAATTGATAACATGTTACCCTTTGCCTTATAGCTCCACTGAGTTGATCACTCACTCCCACTCTGGGACGGTGTTTTAAAACACCAACCAGACCCTGTTTTAGATGCAGATACTGGTGCGACGTATGAGGCTGAGCCAGACTTCTACAATGATGAGGAGGAGTTCTCATACATGCAGTTATCAGGCAGGTTTATGTAGACCGTTCTGATCGACGGGATTACAGGGATATATGATTAGTTGGACATTCACATTTTGTTATTTTGGGAATTATACAAGTAATTATTTGACTTGGTGACATGTTCATACTCTGGGGACTCAAAATCCACTTATATGTTTTATACATCTATCACAGTCTTTCGCTTGCGTAATTTAACTGTCTCTGGAGTATGATATGTTGTTTTGGTATAATCTCACTCATGTTTAATGCACTAATACGGACAACATTTAATCATCATTATCTATGTTGCATAAGTGATGTGTTGGAACTTAGGAGTTGGACTCCTGCTCGACCCCCAATTTTCAGGGCGTTACAATCCCTCTGAGCTAAGGTGCACTTCCGGGCAATCTCGACATGGCGGATTTAGATCGCAGAGAGTTGGGGCTGACGCCAAGTAAGAGCTGTAAGAAGACATAACCTGGTTAGTCAAGAAAGCTTCAAAAAGTACAAAATAAATTACAAATGAATAGAAGCTACAACTTAAGTTCCAACCTGGGGTGGCAAACTTGGTGGGGATTCGAAACCACGACCTGCCCATCTCTGTCTCTAGAGCTTCCCACTCTCCAGTAGCAAAGAACCAACTTTTCGTCCGAGGATGGATTATTAATAATAAGGGCCTGATCTTTGCCTAACCATGAAGAAAAATAGTACCAGCAGAGAGAACCTGAACTACTCCTAGCTTGGTATAAGTACAGAAGATCCTCTACAGTTAGCTCAGCATGACTGAGTTGGTGCTCTAAAACCTAGCACCCGAAGATAGCTCGCCACATGCTAGGGTTAAGCTGTCCTGGGGTAAGCCATAGGCGGTGCACTACCTCCTTCATCACTTGTTGGAAAGGCAGTCGCAAGCCATAGGAAAAGAAAATAGGGAAAAGGGCTACCTCCCCCTCAGGAGGATTGCCCAAAAGTTCCTCGACCTGGGGTAGCCATAGCTCCATCGAGTCAAGGCTCTAGAACTCCGACTTGAGGGCAACCAGATCCCCTGATCGGAGCTTCGAACTGATGAGACCTAATAATGGGGTCGGTCCTTGAGAAGATGAAGAATTTGTCTTCATTTGGGGTGGCAGAACTTCCTCATCCCGAGCTACCATCGCTAGAGGTGGTCCACTCGATGATGCGACTAGCTAGGAATTCACGCTATCGTGAATAGACTCCCCATGGAAGGCTCTTAACACAGAAATCCCCATGTAACCCTCTAAAGACATTGCAATAAGGAAAAAAAGAAGAATGAAAAAAGAAAAGAAGCACAAAAGAGAACATACAGGGAAAAGTTAAGTGACTGGATGATCCACTTAGTGAACAGAGAAGGAGAAAAAGAGAAAGGTGGTCGGCACAACTCATACACTGCAGAACCATTGAGTGGCAAAATGAGGGGAAAGCCCCTATTTATAAGAGAATCGAAAGAAGGGTATTTAATGCTGGCACTACTTGTGAAGATTTGAAAAAATGTCTCGACACACGTTCTCCTCCACGTGGCAATATAGGGTTTGCTCAGGGTCCACATTAATGAAGCAAGGACATGTGTCTACCTACGAGTTGCTCAAAGGCAAAACAACGCTCACCTCTCTGTACACGTCTTCTCGTACGAAACCATTGTCATAATATCCTCCTCGATCATCACAACATGCGCCATTTCTTTCCAATCCTCGCATTAACTACCAGGCGACAAAACAAGGAACACTCATGTAACAAGCCAACCTCCTTCGATTTGAAGCTCAGAACTTCCCACCCACTCATCAGTTCAAATATGCTTACTTCCCGAGCTCATGAACATAAAACTCGGAAATAGGGGGCAACTATTATGAGTAAAATCGAGATGGCCTGATATATGTGATATGTGGCAAAAGGGCAATCATAATAAACTCCTTGAACTACCAAAAGGCTGGAGAAGACGAGCTGAGAAAGAAGACTCAATGACCAAGCTAACAATGTTAGACCAGTTTGAAAATAAACTTTATCAACGGACCTACAAATCTCGACTATAAGTACCGACCTCAACCTCGGACAACAATATCAACATTGAATGCCGACCTTAAGGTCGGAAGTTGACCTTGACCTCAAATGCTAATCTCAGACTTGGAACGGAAACATCTAGAGAGAATCTCGCACCATATATGAGCAGGACTGCTCAGTGAGATCTCATCCAAAGTTCACGCCAATCAAGACATAATCAGAGAAATACTTGAGAACATATTTCGACTTCAATTTGGTCCCTCTAGCATATCTTAAATATCTATTCAGATATGGAAGTGGCCTAAGAGCACCTATAAATACATCATCATCTTCAAAAGGAAGGTTCACACAACTATCCCAATTCTATTACGCCTATTGTGAGTCCATACACCTAACTTAGGCATCGAAGGGTCCAAGGCCATAACCGGCACTTTCAGTGTCTCCTTGTTCTCTATTAATTTACAGGTACTTAACGGCTCGTATGAGGTGGAACATAATCGACCAGATTTGAGCAACAACGGGAGCTACCATTGATTGTCGATCCCTCAAAAAAAAATTATTTTTTCATTTGAGGATGTTTAACCATGAAAGTTGGATATCCAAATTACTATACATTCAAATCTTAACTTAAAAAACTTAACCGCCTATAATTCTTCGAAAACTGAATACGCTATCTAATTCCATATAATGAGATAACATATGATAACTATAATAACTTCAAATTTCAAGTTGTGTTAAATCCTATCAAAAGCTATGGATTTATAAATGGACTTACCTACCAAAACCCATCTCCAATCTTATTCAATTGTTGTGATCCGTTTGCCATAAACCCCATGTAACAATGACATGGTCCAATGAAATAAAAAAAGAAAAAAAGAAAAGAAAAAAAAGAAGTGAGGCAGGTGTGTCAGGTGCACACATGCTATATGTGTACTACATAGAAAGTGTTCATTTAGCGGATCAAATTAACAGTACACCATACTGTAAATCACACTGTTTTGGACAATACCATCCTTTAATTGGTGGATTACAAACAGATACTAGACGGACGGAGAGAGGGCATTTGATGGTTACGGATTTTCAAGGCAAATCATCTTTCTACATGTGTGTCCTCATCTTACTTAATGGCTAGGCGTGTGGATCCCTGACTGTAGGGCCCACACCATCTGTGTGTCCTCATCTTACTTGATGTATGTGCCTTATATCCACACCGTCGTCAGTTTTAACAGCTCATACAGGGCATGATAAAAAAAATTAGCAAATCCAAATCTCAGGTGGACCACACTACAGGAAACAGATCCAACTTGTTGATAAGGTCACAAAGACATGGATGAAAAGACCATACAAATATCAGCTTGACCCAAAACTTTGTGGCCTACAAGAAGCTTTTAATGGTGAATCATCATTGCTTCCTGTAATGTGGTCCAACTGAGATTTGGATCTGCTTCATTTTTTGGGACGTGTTTTAAAATGATCTTTTAAAACGGATGGACAGCGTGGATGTAAGGCACATATATCAAAGTGGGCCCCACATTCAGGGATCCACCGAAGCCGCATCCACTTAACGGTGCTTTCAGTTGGACCCTAATCTTGTACAACACTTACGTTAGGCGGTGCCTAGAATGCGTAAGTCTGTAAGTACTACCATATTGTTTATGTAAAATCCAATCCTTTCAGTAGGGTTTATCTTTGATGAGAAGTGCTGAAGTAAAAAATCAACTTGATCTACAACTTAGGTGGGACACACGATGAGATGCTGAACATAAGCTCGAGAGTGGGGCCAGTATGGTGTATACCTTCGCCAAACAAGTTAATCAACTGTAACACACCGGAACAAAGATAAATACAAAGAGCCCAGCCTGATTAAGAACTCATGCATGCCCCACCGTGTGAAATTAGTGGTCTTGGAAGTAGTTTTACATTGGTCCCGTTAGTGTGGCTCATATGAGATTTGAATTAAGCTTACTTTTGCATCTTTAGTGAAAATAGCATCTCTTATCAGATGGATGGAATAGATTTTACGTATGCAACATGGTAGAACCTACTGTCCTTTACCATCTTAAAAATGATAACCGAGTCCCTTTCAGTGCATACATGTATTATTGCGTCCTTATTGCATTATTGCGCTCCTTTACAGCTAAGAAATGCAGGACGTGTCCCCTCTCCCCTCAAGTCATGGCCATTCCCATTCAACTCGAAAAGACTGGGAGCGGATTAGGTGCGGCCCCGGACTATTCCAAGACGGTGCTGTCTCAACTGTGGGACCTACCACGATGCACGCAGGTACTCTATATCCATTTCGTCCATCGGTTTTTTCATATTATGTCAGGGAATGAGAGAAAAATAAAATAGATAAACGTCTCGGGTGGACGATACATTGAAAAACAACGGTGATTTAAAAACTTATTATTGGCCAAAAAAGCTTTGGATGAAGCCGATTTTTGCTTTTTCCCTTAATCCAGGTTTATATGACCTTAGCAACAAGTTGGACGGCAAATAAAACGTACAGAAACATTAAGGTGGACCCTAGGGACTTTTTAATGGTGGATCGTTCAATCAGTACTTTGTCCTATTGTATGGTCCACCTCATATTCAGATTTACATCATTTTCTAGGTTCATGCCATAAAATGTCATGAAAAAACGTATGGGCGACGTGGATACAGAAATACATACATCAAGTTGGGCCCATAATGGCTGCACGGTCTTCGGTGAGGCCGAGCCGAACCTACTCCGCTCCCGAAAATTGTGCACTGGATCGGACCCGATTTTCCACAAAAGACTTACCCGGGAAGTTCCACAGCGTCCTTGCACAGGAAATCCGCATTTGTCCAAGAATTCTGTGGTGCATTTGACATTTGCGGGGCCAAAACGCTTGGGAATCAGTTTAGCTATTGTACCACACACTACCGACTTAGCTGGTGTGTATGTGTCGTGGGAGGACGAGCGGTAACACTCCTCGAGCTGCGAGCTGTATGAACCGATTCAAAGGATATCAAAGATATACAGGGCCATGATGATGTATTTATTATATCCACACTCTTCACCATTTGGAGAGATTATTTTAGAACATGATCTAAAAAATGAGTCATATTCAAAGTGTAAGTGTACAACACCACAAATAGTAATGGGAAAATGATTCTCACCTATAAAATATTTGTAGGGCTCACCGTAATGTTTATTTTCCATTCAATTGGTTCATAAGGTTACATAAATATGGATGAAGAGGAACAACAAATATCATATTAATCCAAAACTTCTCCAACCCTAAAAGGCTTTCAATGGTAGATGTTCAATCCCGCATTGCTTTTTATAGTGTGGTCCACTTCATCTTTGGATTTGTCTTATTTTACAACGAGCTTGCCAAATGGACAGATGGATGGTTTGGATATAACACATACCTAAGGGTTATAATGAGCAAGCCTCTAAACCAAATGAGTTCTAAATTACTTTTAAAAATAATAATAATACTCTAATGAGAATTCCAACCTCCACATTTAAGATGTGCTTAAACTCCACCATTTTTTAGAGTTTAGACTCAACCATGATAGATATATCTTTGTCTAAATCCTTTAGGAGACCCATATAAGTGAATCCCTTAGGAGACAGTGTGTATAAAACACACATCAGGGTGGCGCGCACCTGCAAAGCTTTGAAACAAGCTAGCTGGCTAGTGATAGGGTCACAGGTAAACCGCGTCCCCTTATCCGTCTATGTGAATTTTTGGGATTGATTTTCACCCTCCCCATTTACTTTGATTGAGGGAGTTCAAATCAGCTTGACAAGTTTTACCAAAGCAAGTCAGGCTCACCTTTACCATTTACTTAATTAGAAAAAATATATATAAAAAAAAAATTAAGATTAATTTTGTAACGAGGGCTGTCAATAGGGCTGGGCTCTTCCTGGCCACAAACAAGACTTCAAATAGGCTTGTGCCTAACATCTAGGCTGGTTGACTGGATCATCATAAACATATACCCCGTGTATGTAAGTGATCCGAAGACATGAAGATGGATGGTGTGACTCCTGACGCGTGAATCATCTTCCTTGAGTTGAGTTACATCCACTTTCACAAAAGAGGAGCCAAAAAGTTCCGGTGACTTTTGATGTGTGGTTGTGCATTGCTGGGCTGTAAATCAGAGCAAAAGTTCAGCAGCAATCACTGAAAGACAGAAATAATGTTAAAGCTCGCTGTAGATTGTTTGATCGGAAACATTGTGTGCAGTGTACATACAATAGATTAGTGTGAGGGAACATAAAGGTGGGCGACATCAATAAGAATATTGTAAAATTACTCCTACAGGCTACAACCTCAATCATATGTTGTGGCTTGCCTGATTTTCAGATCAGGCTGATTTCTGTAGCTTCTCTCAATCACGGTGAGTTTCACCTAATAAACAGAGTGAGGAAAGATACAATGCAGTGGCTAGCTATATAAATAAGCCTATGGTTTGCAGCTCATCTCCATTGTTTCCTATTGTTTTTGTTGGCTATATTAGCCAGAGTTTACTTGGCTTTACAAAGCCTTGGGTTTGAGCTCACTGGACACGTAGAAGAGGAGAAGATTTGTATTTTTAATGTAGCTTTCAAGCTTGCTGTCTTGACTTGATTCCAAACGGATTACATGAGCTTCCTTATATAGACTTTTCCATCAAGGTGAAAAGACACAAATGCCCATTTAAAATACACTACAGGGGTATAGTATTTACTACAGTAACAAAAACCAAAATAAAATATTAAATAGCTTGCATCTGGAACCGAACAGTCGCATGGAGGAAAACGTCCTGAACGCTGGAAGCTTCTTCCATCATTTACTGACCTTGAGAATAGCAATAGGTTTGGTTTGGACTTCCAACACTCCCCTTCAAACCAAAACCGGCTTCATTCCGAGCATCGTTCTCAGTCGTTTGAATGCATCTGTCGGTAATGCCTTTGTGAAAATATCCGCCACCTGTTCTGTAGTATGACAATATTCTTATTTCATTGTTTTCTCCTTCACATGATTTCTCAGAAAATGGTAACGGGTATCAATGTGTTTGCTTCTTCCATGCTGCACTGGATTTTTTGGCTAGCTCGATTGCCGACTTGTTATCCACATATATGACTGTGGATCCTTCCTGCGGATGCTTCAGCTCCTTTAGTAGGTTTCTCAACCAAATTCCTTCACAAATAGTAGACGATGCTGCTACGTACTCTGCTTCACATGTGGACAGGGCGACCACACTCTGCTTCTTCGAATTCCATGTGAAAGCAGTTGTTCCGAGATAGAATACATAGCCAGTGGTGCTTTTTCTTTCATCTTGGTCACCTCCCCAATCTCTGTCTGAGTATCCATATAGCATTGCTTCATCATTGTATGGATAGAAAAGACCGAATTCCATTGTTCCTTTGACGTACCTAAGGATTCTTTTTGCGGCTAGCCAATGTGATTCTTTTGGTGCTTCCATGTACCTACTTAGAAGCCCAACACTGTAGACGATATCCGGCCTTGTGATTGTGAGGTACCTTAGGCTTCCATCAGACTCTTGAACATAGTCGAGTCGACGCTTCTTCCTTCTCCGTCCTTTGTTAGTTTTAAGCCCGTTGCTACAGGCGTGTTTACAGCATTGCAATTGGCCATCTTGAACTTTTCAAGCAATTCCTTGGCATACTTCTTCTAAGATATATAGATGCCACCATGTTGTTGCTTCACTTCAATGCCCAGAAAAAAGGACATGAGACCTCCGTCGGTCATCTCGAACTCCTTACACATAGCCTTCTTGAATTCATCAAACATCGGTCGACTGTTTCCTGTAAACAACAAATCATCAACATACAGGCATGCTATAAGCATATCGCCATGAGCATTCTTCTTGATGTAAACTGCATGCTCATATGGACATTGGGCGAAGCCGTTCTCTTGAAGATAGTTGTCGATGCGCGCATTCCAAGCACGTGGAGCTTGCTTCAACCCATAGAGGGCTTTCTTCAGTCGATACACCTTGCGTTCCTCCCCTTGCATAACAAAGCCTTCAGGTTGGTCAACATAGACCTCTTCTTCAAGAATTTCATTCAGGAATGCAGATTTCACATCCAGTTGGTAGATCATCCAACTGTGATGGGCTGCAAGGGAGATAATCATCCTCACAGTGTCAAGGCGAGCAACAGGAGCGAAGACTTCTTCATAGTCCACCCCGTACTTCTGTTTATAGCCCTTTGCTACGAGCCTTGCCTTGTAGCGATCGATCTCACCATCAGCATTTCTCTTGATCTTGTAGACCCATTTGACACCAATAGTTTTCTGGCCATTAGGAAGCGTAGTCAGCTCCCATGTGTCATTTTTCTCAATGGCATGAATTTCTTCTTTCATAGCAATTCTCCAACATTCTTCTTTTATGGCCTCCTGAAATGTTAGAGGCTCATGATCTGCATACAGGCAGAAAAGATTGACTTCTTCAGTTTGCTCATAGATGTCGCTCAAGCTTTTCATTTTTATAGGTGTCATGGGTGAGGACAAGCTGGCCGAATTTTGACTTGATGGAGTGCTTTCAGGAGTGATGGAATGTACTCCTGGACTTCTGTGAACTGATGACGCGGCCGAAGAAGGTGTTACGGGCGTTTGCTCTTGACGGTCATGTCTTTCTTCATGTTCTTCTGTTTCGACTATAATATCTTTGGTTGATTCTTTATCGTTCCATTTCCAAGCTTCTTCTTCACTAAAGACCACGTCTCTACTCACCACTACTTTGTTGGTTAGTGGATTGTAGAGTTTGTAGGCTTTAGATGCTTCACTGTAGCCGATGAAGATGCATTTTTCGCCACGATCATCAAGTTTCCTTCTTCTTGCTTCTGGAACTTGAGCGTAGGCGACACACCCAAAGATCCTTAGGTGCGCCACGCTCGGTTTGTGGCCGCTCCATGCCTCTTGTGGTGTCAAGTTTCTGACGCTCTTGGTTGGACATCGATTGAGCAGGTAGGCAGTACATGCAACTGCCTCTGCCCAGAAGCTCTTTGGCAGGCCTTTCTCCTTCAGCATGGTCCTCGTCATGTCGAGGATGGTGTGGTTCTTTCGTTCTGCAATGCCATTCTGCTGTGGCGTGTAGGCTGCAGTGTGTTGTTGCTTAATGCCATGTTCCCTGCAAAATTCTCGGAATGCATTTGAGGTGTACTCTCCACCTCTGTCAGATCTGAGTACTTTAATTTTGTGACCACTTTCAACTTCAACACGAGCTTTGAATATTTTAAAGATAGTGAAAGCGGAAGATTTTTCTTTGATGCAATACACCCAAATTCTTCTGCTGTAATCATCAATGAAGGTAATAAAATATTTATTACCTCCAAGCGAGGGTGTTTCAAGTGGTCCGCAAATATCAGTGTGAACTAACTGAAGTGGTTCCTTTGCTCTTCTGGATACTCCACTTGGGAAAGAGTTCCTTTGTTGCTTGCCGAGTGTGCACGCCTCACACACACGTTCTGGAGCTTCAATAGCCGGCAAGCCATGCACCATTCTTGATGTGGATAAAAGTTTTAGGCCACTGAAATGGAGATGCCCAAAGCGAAGATGCCATCTCCATGAATCATTCTTCACGAGTCCATAAAAACACTTCTCAGCCTTTGTGTTAATATGGAGTGGAAACATGCGATTCTTCGCCATTTGGACTTGAGCCACAAGTCTCTTGTGAGCATCTCTTATAGAGAGTGAGCAGTTTTCCATATGTATGACATACCCCTTCTCAAGGAGTTGGCCGATACTGAGGATGTTATTTTTCATGTTTGGTACGTAATACACATTAGAGATGTAATTTGGCTCACCATTCTTCTGATAGATTTTAACTTTTCCTTTGCCTATCACGGGTACCTTTGATGAGTCGCCAAAACTCACGTCGCCACGAACTCCTTCTGTGAGTTCCACGAACAGTTCTTTGTTACCACTCATGTGGTTGCTTGCACCCGTGTCGAGATACCACACATCTGGCCGTTCACATGCCTTTTCTTGTGCGAGGAGGAGTGTAGAGACTTCTTGTTCATGGTGTGATGTTTCAGCAAAGTTGGATCGTTCATCTTGATCCACTTTGCTCCAACACTCAGAGGCATAATGGCCGAATTTCTTACAATTGTGGCATTGAACATTCTTTGTGTTTCCACGACCACATGTGAATCGGCTTCTACCATTTCCTCTTCCACGGAAATTGGTAAACTTTTGTTGATTTTGTTGATGGCTTGGATGATATCCACGCCCTCTGCCTCTTGCACGATTGCTAGTGCCACGACCGCCTCGTTGTGTATGGCCATTCTTTTGTTCATTTAGAGTCAACTTAGACTCTAAGGCATGTTCAAGCGTTGAACCAGCATTCTTTTGCATTCGTTGCTCATGCACTTGCAACGATCCCATCAATTCTTCAATGGACAGTTTTTCAAGGTCCTTTGATTCTTCGATCGCCACAACCACATGCTCAAACTTGGTTGTGAGAGATCGCAGTGCCTTTTCAATGACACGTATGTCTTCAACTTTTTCACCATTTCTTTTTAAATTGTTAATAATAACAATTAGACGTGAGAAGTAGTCAGAGATACTCTCACCTTCCTTCATGTGCGCTGCTTCAAACTCGGCTCTTAGTGTTTGAAGGCGAACCCGCTTCACTCGATCAACACCCTTGAAGATGGTGCCAAGAGTATCCCAAGCTTGCTTGCTTGATGTTGCTTCGGCAATCTTTTCAAAGGTTGATTCATCCAACCCTTGATAGAGGAGGAACAACGCCTTGTTATCTTTCTTCCTTTGATTTTTTAGAGCCGTCTTTTCTTCGTTGGTGAAGGCGGCTTCTTCCTCCATAGTGGGTTCCACATACCCATCAGTGACGATCTCCCATAATTCTTGCAACCCGAACAACGCCTTCATTTGGATACACCACCTTTCATAATTGTCCTTAGACAATGTAGGAACCTGTGGCTGGATTTTGCTGGCCATTTTTATTTTTAAGGAGGGATGAACTGATTTTTTAATGAAGGGAGAGAAGGATGGAATAGAAGATCTAGTTTTTTTTTTTTTTTTTTTTTTTTTTTTTTTTTTTTTTTTTTTTACTGAAATCTGATTTTTCTTGGCTGAAAAAATTCGGAAATCTGATTTTTTTTTTTTTAACAGATTTTTGGCTGAAAAACAAAATAGCTGAAATTTGATTTTTTATTTTATTTTTTCGGCTGACAAAAAAAAACTGCTGAAATAGCTTCTTTTTTTTTTTTTTTTTTTTTTTTTTTTTTGGCTGGGAAAAAATAAAAAACCGCTGGCAACTTCAACAGGGAACTCAAAAAACTTGGCTTTGCAACAGATTTTTTTTTTCAGAAAAATCTGGACTTGGCTGAAAAAATGCTGGAAACTCTTGTAGAATAAAAAACTGAACTCTGTAATGTGAATTTTTTTTAAATAGATTTTTCTTCAGCCAGAATTTTTTTTTCAAACAGATTTTTCAGATTTTGGCTTGGAAGAAAACAGATTTTTTAATGGATTTTTTTCGCTGGGAACAATTTGCTGGCAGCTTCAAACAGCAAAAGCTTCGGCCCTCCAATCTGAATTTTTTTCTTGAAAAAAAAAAAAAAACTGCTGACAATCTCCAAGAAACAGAAACTTTTCTTAAACAGATTGTTTTTTCAGAAAATCTGTACTTCCCTGAAAAACTGCTGGAAAAACTTCCCCATAGGAGAAAAACCTGATCTCTGATACCAGTTTGTTGGCTATATTAGCCAGAGTTTACTTGGCTTTACAAAGCCTTGGGTTTGAGCTCACTGGACACGTAGAAGAGAAGAGAAGATTTGTATTTTTAATGTAGCTTTCAAGCTTGCTGTCTTGACTTGATTCCAAACGGATTACATGAGCTTCCTTATATAGACTTTTCCATCAAGGTGAAAAGACACAAATGCCCATTTAAAATACACTACAGGGGTATAGTATTTACTACAGTAACAAAAACCAAAATAAAATATTAAATAGCTTGCATCTGGAACCGAACAGTCGCATGGAGGAAAACGTCCTGAACGCTGGAAGCTTCTTCCATCATTTACTGACCTTGAGAATAGCAATAGGTTTGGTTTGGACTTCCAACAGTTTTTGCCCATATAAGTTGTCAGGGCTAGAATTGAGAATAACACATGATGGCGCATTGCATGTGTTTTGGGTCCTTTTTCTTATGTCTTTGGGCCTTTTTGGATAGGGAAGGGTTTTCCCTTATGAAAATGAAGAGGGTTTTCCCTTATGAGTGGTAACACATGGCTGGAAGTGTAAACCCAAAGTAAATATGTTTTATCTGTGAAAGGGGAAAAACAAGAAGGAAAAAAAAAAAAAAAAAAAAAAAAAGAAAAGCTTCCTTGCCTTGAGTAGTACCTATGTACCTAGTTTACTTTCTCTAACATAGAGAAATGATTTAGGATGCATGAAATCCACTCCATCCATCAGGTACATCACCTCTGTTTCGCCTTGATCCAAAAAAAAAAGCTGGTTTAAGACTAACATGGGCCACTCCATAAAATTGATCATAAAGTCTCTTAATTCATGTGCTATGGCCCACCTGAGACTTGTTTTATCTGGACAAGGCACCTCAGATGAATGAATTGGGTGACATATAAACATTATTGTTGTAAAATACCCGGGCATTGATACATGCGTACAAAATTGATTGTTACGAGCAACACATAACAATGCAGGTATGATTTCTAGAATTTTATGTGCCAATCCAAGCAAACGAAATAGAAGGCTGAAGAAAAATTGCATGGAATTCATGATCTCAATGATTGCTGCTCCATTATTGCATTTGCTTTACAGCCGAGCAACGCAATAACACATGGCTAAAAGTAAGTCAAGTCTAAAAGTAAATAATAAACAATAAAAAGATAAAGAAAAGATAAAAAAAAAAAAAAAAAAAAAAGCAAGAGTGCACGGATTACTCTCCTTGTCCGACGAGCAGGACACTTCCTGCTTTGGGCAGAGCCAGATTCGGGTTAAGCGTAAACACCCATGGCTGGCTAGATGCGGTATCGAGTTTTGTACGCTCAATGACTAATTAACCATGCCTTTCTTGGCCTTGGAATAGCATCAGGTTGAGCACACCTTGACTTATTTAACATTATTGGATTGTATCTTCTCCTCTCATGCAAGCGAGTGCAGTAAAGGGTTATTCCCCTCTCTCTTGAATCAACAACCAAGCCTGGACATTGCTGTTTCTAATATTTTATTGGGTCTTGGTTTCTTCTTCATCTATATTCTCTATTCTCAAATTCAGGTATGCTCCTTCTCTACCTTCTCTCTTCTCTCCATCAATAATCCTTATCGACATCATGTCATGAGGATCATCTTTGAATTTTTTTAAGGGACATGCTCAAAATGCAAACTAAGTGATAACAGTATGCATGTGTTGCAGACGGTGCATGTATCTCCATCGATCTCATCTCATGCAAACGATCATACTAATCAGTTATTCCCCACCCTCCTGACTCATCTACCAGGCCCAAGCACTGTTGCTTGTAATATTTTCTCTCATCCTAGTTTCTTCTTTATCTGTATTCTCTATTCTCAAATCTCAACCTTAGGTTTGCTCTTTTTATACTATCTCTCTGTTAATTATCCCTCTCTGTTGATAATCCTCATCAACATTTTCTTATGAGGATTATCTCTGAATTTTTTAAGCGATATACTCATAATGCACCTTAATTGATGACAGTATACATGAGTCACAGACAGTACATATACTCCAGTCTATCTCATCTCATGCAAGCGAGTGCAGTAAGCAGTTATTCCCCACTCTCTTGAATCAACTATCAAACCCAGGCGTTGCTGCTTGTAATA
Source organism: Magnolia officinalis (assembly GCA_021015155.1). Taxonomy (NCBI): domain Eukaryota; kingdom Viridiplantae; phylum Streptophyta; class Magnoliopsida; order Magnoliales; family Magnoliaceae; genus Magnolia; species Magnolia officinalis. The sequence goes on from JAJHSJ010000001.1 coordinate 29,258,470, forward strand.
TTTTCCTCGCATTTTGGAGTCCTTGTTTCTTATTAATCTGTATTCTCTATTCTCAAATTGAGGTATGCTCCTTTCTCTACTTTTTTGCACTTCTCTGTCTTTGTTCTCTTTCTATTGTTTTTTTTTTTTCCTCTTTTCTTTCCTCAGGAAGTCTTGGCATGATCAATTTTACTAAATCTTATTTAGGTTTCAAAGAGTATTTTATAACTTTGCAGTTGAACGTTAATTACAAACTACACTTTGTTTGTTTAGCTAGCGCATCCTGAAATTGCGACTTGGTCACGGTGTGTTCCACAGGTACAATATAACTTGCAATTCAATTTGTCATTTTCTTTGAGAAGAGACATTAGATGTTCGCGATATTTTGGGTTCGGAAGATTCATTCGAACCATCCAATCAATCGCCAATAAAATGGATTGAAGAATCCTTTTGATAAGGTGATTCTAACTATCGATCTCTATGGTCAGAAGAATGGATGATCTGTTGTTGCTCAAATCTGATCAACCCTATTCCACCTCCAATAAGCTGCTAATAACCTGGAAATTAATAGAGAACAAGGGACATTGGAGGAGCCCGTTGTGACCCGGCACCCTCCAATGTCTAAGTTAGTCATATCGACTAATAGTAGGCGTAGTAGAATCGGGATAGTTGTGTGTATCTTTTTTTAAAGAGGAGGGTATATTTATAGGTGTTCTCCAGCAATTCTCATATCTGTATATATATGTAAGATACCCTAGAGGGACCCGTATTAGAATTAGAATGTCCTCAGATATTTCTCCGATTATGCCTCGATTGGTGTGATCTTCGGTTGAAACTTTCTAGGGGAACCCCACCCATATACGATACATGATTCTTTTTAGGTATTTCCGTTCTGAAGTCGTTCGATATCCGAGGTTGAGGTTGAGCTCGAGGTAAATAGTCAAGATTGTCACCCAAGGCCAAGGTTGGCATCCGACATGGTGAGACCGGTATCTAAGGTCGAGGTCGGCAGGTCTACCTACAAGATCGGTGCTTGTAACAGAGATATGTGGGTTTTCTAACAAATCTTATCTTCAAACTGGTTCAAGTACTTCAGATTGGTCACTGAATTTCACCGCTCGGCTCATCTTCCTTCACCCTTAGGTATTTCAAAGAACTTGCTCGGATGCTCTTATCGCCATGTGCCTCATACATTGGGTTAGCTAATTTTATCCATAACATGATCCAATGTATACTTTGGATCATTGGTATAGGTGATCTATCATGCGTACTCTACCTTTTGATTGATAGTAGCCCTTAAATTCATAAGGGGATTCCAACCATTCGATTAATGTATGTGAAAATGGATAATAAAAAATTATTATACTAGAAAATGTTTGGTTATAACTCTCATGAACCACTTTAACTAGCTGATGTAACCATTCAATCAATGGCCAAGAAAATGATTGATATGTATTAATTAAAAGATAAATCTAACCATTGATCCTAAGGGTCTAAGATGTAGGCGAGCCTTTGTTGAACCATAACACAAAGAACACTTTGAATAGTTTTAACCATTTGACGACCAAAAAAATGAATTCTCCAAGTTAATTATAGAAAGTTGTATCTGTAAATCTTGGCTATTTTTCATATAGGTCCCATATGTACATCCCACCTTGAACCCAATCAATGGATAGGAAAATGGACAATCCAAAATTATCATACTAAAAAACGGTTAATCGTCAATTGAAAATATATGTTAAAAATCATTTTAACCAGGTAATGCTAACCATTTGTTTAATATCTAAGATAATGAATGGTCTAGATTGATCAAAATAATAAATCTAATCATTGCTCTAGACCATCCATAATGTATGTGAACTTTTGATTGAACATAAATCTCCATAAACCTTTGACTAGATAATTCTAACCATTCGATGGTGACGCAGGGAAGGACGTGATGAGATCGATCACCTTCTTCCTCGGGGATAACTACTCTGAATCTATGGACCTCTCTGGATTCTTTAGAGAGTTTTCTCAAATCCACGAGAGATAAAATAGAAATAAATTCTAATAAATTCAAAAATAAATTGATTGATGATAAAAAAAGAAAATGAATTTACAATCCTTTAAATAATGATCTCAAACCTAGGATGAATTTGTAGACTCAAACTCCTCAAACTCCCTAAAAAAGGTGACTTACTATAAATAGTAAACTTACTATTTATAGAAGGTCATTATTCCTACTAGACTTCATGGTTGTTCACACCCAAAGTATAGGGTTGTGATGTAGTAATAAACTCGGTAAGACCGAGGTCGAAACCACAGGGATTGAACCTTGTACGTAATCTGAAAATAACTCGAACTAGAACTAGGATAAGATGAAATCTAAATCAGGTAAAAGGAAGGATATAATTGTGAATTATTAACTAAAATATGAGAAATTCAAAGTTAGGAACTAGGGATTCAAAAGATCCACTTGTAGAGATCAGGGAGATCTATGCTTAATTCATGAACTCAACTGGACTTCGAGCCCCATCTTTATCCAGTTGGAAGATATAACTATGAAAATCAATTTGAACTTCTATTGATCTAGCTTTTCAAAAGATGAAAGGCATACGAATTAAAATGAATTTCATCACCAAACCATGCCCAGGAGACAAAGCAAACAACAGAATTAAACTAATCTATAATCATTCAAAAATATATATGAAGGTTAGGAAGGGTTCTCTCATCCAACTGTGTCCAAGGGGCAATGGTGAACAACAGGGCTTCCTAATTTCACAATCAAAATAAGGGACAGGAAATACTCAAAGTCAACGCAAATCTATGGTAATTTAAGTCACAACAGATCATTAAGAGCTGTAAATATTCTTATTAATCAAACTAAAATCGAACATCAGTTCATAAACATGAATCCAAGCCGTAAAATCACCCCATCACGTTACAAGCTTCACCTCTTAGCCCTAGTAAGAGGTTTAGCAAATCATAGGCCCAATCATGCTAAAAACTCTAAAAAAATAAAGGAAGAAAAGCTAAAAGAGAAGAAGAAGAAAATCTTGCTCATCTCCACCTTGCCTCTACGGCTGCCTCCTCATATTTTTCACGTCCCTCTCTCCTTTATAGAAGATATATGTCGGTCTAGAGACGCTGGGAGTCGGTTTGGAGTTGGACCGACTCTATTTTGCGGCAGAATTCGCAGAATTAGCATTTGGCCTGAGTTTGGCGTGGATTGGCCAACCGATTCTTGGGAAGGACGTGGATTGCATCCTACCCCCGCCCGGACGGTTATCCGTCCGTCCGGGCAGGGCTCTGTGGGGCCTACCGTGATGTAAGTGTTTCATCCACACCATTAATCGTTTTTCTCATATCATTTTAATGTATGAGACAAAAATTGAAGCACATCCACAGCGCCACTTGACCACATAAAAGGAAGCAGTAGTGATGATGACACTCACCGTTGAAACCTTTTTAAGGGCCACCCTGATGTTATTTTTACCATCCACCTATTAATAAGGTTATGTAGACGTGGATGAAGTGAAAACACAAATATCAACTTGATCCGAAACTTCTCCAGCTCCCAAGAAGTTTTTAATGGTGGAAGTTAAATCCCCACTTTGTAGCACATTTAAGCCCTTTACATGCCTTATTTTTTGTCTCATGTATTAAAATGATTGGAGAAAAATGATTAATGGTGTGGATGAAAAACTTACATCACGGAAGGCCCCACAGAGCCCTGCCCGGACGGATAACCGTCCGGGCGGGGGTAGGAAGCAATCCGTGTCCTCTTGGGAAGGGTCAAGACCCCCTTCTCCATCATTTTAACGGTCTGGATCATCGATCCGACCTTGATCAGAGTCACACAACGGCCCACGGAGGGCCGGATGTACGAACACACGTCCCTGCTGAAAACAGGGATGCTGAGATGCTCGGTGGGCCCCACATTGGTGTTTTCGAAGAAATCCGACCCGTTCATTGAATTCCTGGTGAGATTTCATTTGGTAAGGAGTAGTTTTTATCGAGTGTTAGTGCATTTTGGTGGGAACCTTATGATCTTGCATTTTAGACTATTTTTAAGCCCATTTAAACGTGTGTGGCCTGGTTTTCTCGGATCTCTGGCGTGTAATGTCTTTGATCTCGGTCCTCCGGAATTCATCCCTTGCCTTGGTGATTTACGAGCGTTAAATCCATGCTTTTATCCCCATTTTTCAGTCCAAGCTTGTAAATACACCTTACATCACAAATACGATTAAAATGGGTCATTAAACAGTATCATGTTCATAACTCTAGGCAGTAACTGAAGTCTAATCTGCAATATTTGACCCTCAACAATGGTTTCCAACTAAAAATAGTAAGTGTCCAATTTGGCCTAACCACATCATTCTCCTAATTTTTTTAAGCCCTTTTCATGTTATGAACAGCTCTTACAACTCAAAGGATCAAAAGACATGATCAAATTAAAACTTACTATTTATAGTAAAAAATGAAAATAAAATGAACTTTTGACGGTCGATCTGATGGAATCTCTCAATTCTGGCATGGAAAACCAGGCATAGCATGTTGGTTGGTTAAAGTAGCTTCTACCCCAAAATCAAACATGATAAGTCGAAAAACTCATTCCAGTTTGCGAGATATAATTGTTTTAAGGTTCTGATAGTAATGATCATTTTTGCCTCTGATCGGGCCTTCTCTGGTCCATCTTTGCCATGAAAGTGTTTGTGACCTAATCTACATCAGCCCCTCCACTTCGTAAGCATCATCATTACTCTTTTGGATGATCATTACGGGTCCAATGTTCTTATTCTTCAACTTGTTGTAGGTCCCAATAGGAAATCTCTCCTTACGTAAATGGACCATAATATAATCTCCCACCTCGAACACCTTTTGTCACTAATGCTTGTCGACTTACTCCTTGTACTTGTCGTTCGAGTCATTTAACTTGGCTTGCACATCCACATGAATACCAATGATTTATTCCACCATATGTTCTGGTGCAATGCTCATGACCAGGAGCTTGGATAGAGAGACCAAGTCAAGTATGTGGCGGAGCACTTGACCATAAATAATCTAAAATGGGGACTTCCGTGTCAAGCAGCTCACAATGTTGTTAAATGCAAACTCCGCTTGAGACAATGACAAATCCCACTTCTTCAGTTTTTCACCTAAAATACACCGAAGGAGGTTTCCCAATGTGCAATTCACAACTTCAGTTTGCCCATCTGTGTGTGGGTGGTAGGCACTTCTAAATTGAAGTTACGTACCGAACTTATTCCATAAATTCCACTAGAAGTGGCTAATGAACTTCGTTTCACAGTTAGAAGTAATGGTCTTGTGAATCCTATGTAGTCGCACGACTCTCTGAAGAACTTAAATGTGTTAAAGTGCGCCATCTTTTATAAATGATCTACCACCATGAACATTGAATTTATATTACAATGTATTTGTAGGAGGCCAAGCATAAAGTTTATAGATAAGTCCTCCCAAGGACAGTCAAGCACAGACAACTGGGTGTAGAGGCATGTATTCTGAGACAGGACCTTGGAGGTCTAACAAACATGACAGTGTTGCACTGCTTTACCCACGTCATACACTAATTATAGTTAGTAATACTATTCAATAAGAGCTCGCGTCTTGCCTCGCCCAAGGTGTCCACCAAGGCCACCTCCATGTAGCTCTCAAATAATCTACTCTCTCATAGAACTTTGGGGGATGCGCAATCGATTCTCTTTGAAGAGGAAACTGTCTTACATATGTATATCACTAAGACGACCCTCTTAACATATCATCCATGTATCCTTGAAGTCATCGCCCTAGGCATACATCTCCTTAAGACGGTTGAAGTTGACCACCTCATTGCTCACTGTAATAAGTAGTGATGTACGACAGCTAAGTGCATCGAACACCTTGTTTTGTTACCCTGACTTGTGCTTTAGAATGAACGTGAATTCCTTTAAAAAAGCAAACTATCTAGCATACACACGATTCACGTTAGACTGACTATAAATAAACTTTAAAGCTTGATGGTCAATTTAGAGAACAAACTCTCTCTTTCTCTGATTCAGATAATGCCACCAATGTTGCAATGCTTGAACAACTACATACAGCTCAAGCTCATATGTTGACCACTTTTTTTGGGCTTTGCAGAGCTTCTCGTTATAACGCTACCGGCTTGCCTTCTTGTGATAAGACTCCTCCAATTCCAACATATGAGGCGTCACACTCAACCTCAAATAGCTTGTCGAAACTAAGAAGAACCAATATCAGTTTTGTGGATAATCGATGCTTGATTTCAGCAAAGCTCTTGTTAGCCTCATTAGTCCACTGAAACTGGCTCTTTTTTTTTCATCCAATCTATAATAGGTACGATTATAATGTTGAAATTCTACACGAATCGATAATAGAAGGTTGCCAACCCGTGAAAATTCCTCATTTCATGAATGTTCGTCGGGATCGGCCATTCCCTTATGATTCACACATTTTCATCATCCACACGGATGACCGTGGACGTTATAACAAATCCTAAGAACAACAGGTTATCCATTAAAAAATCTACACCTTTTCAAGTTGAGGTACAACTTATTAATTGTCAAAACCTGTAACACCTGCCTGAGATATTCCATGTGCTCACTCTCATTGTCTATATGTCAGAATGTTATCAAAATATAGTACCACAAACCGGCTAATGAATGGCTTTAATACTTGATTCATAATCGGGTTGGATACAAATTTGATGGTAGGTGTTTGATAAATGGCCCGGTTAGCCACAATGGTAATAATTATTCGGCCTTGGGTGACCATAAGGATTTGAAATCCTACTATCAGTTCGCTATTATGGATGTTGACATTGAGGCTTAGATGGACCCTTCTTCGTGTCACGGTTTGCAGTTGTAGGAAGTTGATGACGTCCTCCTACTGGTTCCTTTCCTTTTACTAATGTTGAATCCTGTGTGGGACCCATCATAGGGGCCGAGTCGAAGGATAAGGCCAAGTAAAGACCCTTGTATAATGCATTTTCGCCTTACTTGCCAATTGAACCACTTCATCAATGGTCCCTACTAGGTGCATTTGAACTCGGTCCAAAATTGTCGATCGTAAATCGCAAATGAACTGTGCTACCTTATGTGATTCGGTCTTCGACAAGTCATTTCGCATTGCCTCCGCTGGAATTCTTCGATATAAACTGTGACAGTTCAATTCCCCTGTCGATGATTTTGGTATTGCTGGAATAATACATGCTTGTAATTACTGGGGATGAATCATGATCAAAGAAGGCGTCTCATCCGTGGCCATGATCGGATGGGCACCTTGTTCTATCAAGCACATGAGAGTTGTAATTTCTCCCACCATGCAGAAGCACCAGATTTTAATTTAAACATACTTTCTTATGTTCTAGCAAGTCCCTGTAATCAAAATATCAATCTACTTCGACTAACCAATTGAGGAAGTCTTTTATATAATATAAACTATTAAAAAAATAGTTAGTTCAGCCTTGTCTGGATAGTCTTTTTCAACACGATCTAGTTGATCGTCTTCATGAATTGATCGTCGGGCAACGACGCCATCGATGTCCTCGTCGCTGCTGGAGCTCGACTTATCCGGAGTAGCTCTAAGATTCACCTCTGAAAGTGCTCTTCCGAAATCAGGGTTGTGAAGTATAGCGATCACGAGCGGCTGAGTATCGTCTTGGGCTCGGAACAAAATTAGCGCATCTGCAATACAGTCGATGATTTTTTACATTCCTTATATGGTCAACTGACTCTCTCATTAGAAAGGTTCCATTCTTCCAAATTGATAATGAATCTTTATATAATCGTCTATAGGATTTTGGTTCATTCTGTCGTTACTTGCCATCAGTCCGAGAGGAGTCTTCCCTCTAATACCAATTGATGCAGGAAAAGACCTAATGAGGTCAATTATCATGTTCCTCAAGGATAACTACTCCGAATCCATGGATTTCTCTTGATTCCTCACAGAGTTTCATCGAATTCACAAGAAATAAAATAGAAATATTTTTTAATAAATTTGAAAATAAATCGATTGATGATTAAAAAGAAATTACAATCCTTTAAATAATGAGTTCAAACGTAGGACAAAGTTTTGGACTTAAACTCCATCCCAAACTCCTTAAAAATGTGACTTACTATAAATAGTAGGCGGTCATAATTCCTACCAAGCTTCATGGTTTCGACCAAAAATAGTAAGTGTCAAAATTGGCTTAACCACATTGTTCTCTTAATTGTTCTAAATCCTTTTATTGTTGGGCATGACTCGGACGGCTTAAAGGATCAAAAGTCATGGTATAATTAAAATTATTATTTCAAGTAAAAATGAAAATAAAATGAATTTTAATGAATTTCTAACTGTTAATTGGATGGAATCCTGCAAATTCAACGTGGGTAATTCGGCCTTGGCTGGCTAAAGTGGTTTCTCTTTCGCAAAATCATACATGATACTTTGAAAAAGCTCTATTTAACTCATGAGATACGGCTTTTTTAAAGTTTTACCGTCCGGATCATCCCCTTCTCTGATCGAGTACATATTTGTCCGCAGTACGCTTTCGTTTTTTGAATTACTTTACAGCCAAGCAATGTACGGCAGGATGGCCAGCTACATTATTGAGCTGCTATGTCATGAACGGTTAGCGGCTACATTATTGAGTTGCTTTACAGCGAAGCAATGTACGACGACCTCTGTTGACGCAGATTGCCTGCCGCGAATGTCCGGGGAATATGCCTCGATCACGATATGGCCGAAGCTCTGATGGCCGTTCATCCACTGTGATGTTACGACATGGACCAATCTCCGATGGTGGTATGCTTTACACCCATTGTTGAAGGAAACGGACTGGCACTCCCCATGCCATGGCTGGTGGTCGGTGCTCTGTGGGCCCTACAATGATGTATGTGTTTCATCCATTCCGTTCATCCATTTTTTAAGATCATTTTAGGGTTTTATCCCAAACATTATAAGGATATAAATCTCAGGTGGTCCACACCACATGAAAATACTAGCGATTGGATATCCACCATTAAAATCCCCCTAAGGCCCACTGTACTGTTTATTTGACATCCAATCTGTTAATTTAGTCATACAGGCCCAGATTAAGGGAAAAAAACAAAAATTAGCTTGATCCAAAACTTTTATGGCCACCAAAATGTTTTTAATGGTCGACACTCATTCAACACTGTTTCCTTTAATGTGGTCTACTTGAGATTTGGATATATCGCATTTTTGGTCTCATACTGTAAAATTATCTGTAAAAATAGATGGACGGCATGGATGAAACACATACATCATGGTGTGGCCCACAGAGCACCGACCACGGCCATTGGATGGTGGCAGGGGGAGTAGCCAATCCTTTCCCGTTCTTGAAACCTACCAGGCCCTACCGCGGTGTTTATTTGTTAATAACCTGTTCATAAGGTGGCACATGATGAAGGGAAAACAAGGATCTCATTTTACCCAAAACTCGTTTTGTGGTTACTTAAAAATGTTTTCGATGATAGGCATTTAATCTCCACTTTCGTATGATGTGGTCCAGTTAAGCCTTTGATCTCCTTCATTGTTTGGCTAATGCCCTAAAATGAATTGGCAAAATAGATGGACGGACTTTGGATAGAACACATAATTACAGTGGGCCCCACACAACTTAGGCCTCGTCAGTAAAGCAAGGACGGGAATCCTATGCAACTCATGTTTTATGTAGTCAAGTATGTAGGGTCTACCCTGTGGTATGTGAAAACTTCACCAAGTGTATGAGTTTGTATCTTAGATTTAAGGCCCTGGGACGAACTATCGGCTACATCCACAGCTCATATAGGTCACCACATGGAACCATGGGGATGGATGCCAACCATAGATTTGTGTGTAGGGCACCATGAACCATGGTGTGTATCTTTCATCAAACCGGTTAATCTGTTGTTAATAACCATGATGCAAAGAAAATAAAAAGAAAAACCTGATAGAAAAAAACTCATGCGGGCCACACTGCATGAATTTAGTAGTTTTGGTAGCAATTTACATTATTTCTCAAATATTTTTTTTTAAATTTTTTTATTTTCAAATTATATTTTCAATGCACTTTCGGTACCATTTTTTTCCTCACGTCGCTTTGCTAGCTATAGATATAACTAGATGCAAACCGAATCAACCAACTGTAGTGGCTGAAGGTGAGTTTTTAAAAGATATACTTAAAAATAAGTGAAATCTAGTTGTGTTGAAGGAGTTTCATTAATAAATCTAGTTCAACCATCAGGTGGGCCACTAGAAGCAAAAGGATGGGTTCAAAAATCTCAGCCAAGTGTTTTTCTGTTTTCGTTTTCTAGCAGTACATTCCTTTAATAAACTGTGGCTTGCCTGAATAGTGGAACGACTTAATTCTTGGGTAAGAGCATCTACATAGTGGTGTATCATTGGGGAAATCATATTCATGTTCTATTTTATGTTTTGATAAAATAATTTATTAATAGGAAGGGAGAAAGAGCAAAGCTCCCACTTGATACATTCGGCGGTCCTAGCACACGAAAACCACCACGGACCTCCTATCATATACAGAAGATGTACACAAGCACAAAGGGGGAAAATGTCAGGAACTAAAATTCAAGCCTCTCTTAAATAACCCAGGCCCACTCGATCAAGAAAGAGGATCCCACGAATTGCTTTAGGAGATTACTAAGATGCTAAAAGGACCTACATTGAGAATCACTCCCCAAGCGGGCTAAGCTGTCCGCGGCACCCTTCACCTTTCTAGGCACATAAGATATGATAACTTCCACCACCTTTCAAAGAGAGGCAACCTGGGCCCACCAATACCACAATATCCAATTGGATGGACGATCATTGTTTAGGATCCTCACTACCATTTGAGAATCGCTTTTGATGTAGAGCGGGTCGCGGATAGTTTCATTGCCAAGATGGATCAGAAAAGGCTCAGTCGATGACAGAAGTGATTCAGGCCGTCAGACCGTAGCTCGGGCGTATCTTGCAATCCGGAATGAGTCATCGGGCGTAAAATATATGATTTTGGGGTAGGACGAGCGCCGAGTTGCCCACACACAGAATTTGCGAGATTCCATCATATCGATGGTGAGAGAAGCCCTTCGATATTGCCAGGGCCAGCCCATCAGCGAGTGATGTTGTTTCGGCCATGAAATTCGTTCCAATACCATAGTTTGAGGCAAAAGCGAAAACGAAATCCCCGTTGTTGCCTCTACATATCCCTCCACCACTGGATTGGCTCGAATTACCCCTGGCCGACCCGTCCACATTGATTTTTACCCAGCCACATTTGGCATAGACCATTTAACAACTTCTGGATTGCTAGTAAACCCGGGGACACACTTGATTCCAAGCTGCTGTAACATGTGCTGACGATAGGGATTGACTTTGAGGGGGTTAGGAAGAGAAGGGCCGATTAATTGCATCCAACGGGTCACTTGGATGATAGTGCGAGGCCCACTAACCAGTCTATCTTCAAATCTGGAGCAATTCCTGGCCAACCATAACTCCCAAAAAATAATGCATGGGAGGAGGCCGTGAAGCGAATGGAAAGCATTGGATGATCTGGCCCTACTCCACCAATGAGTTGCTCTCGTTACCATGGATTGGATAGACAAAATGGGGATGTTAAAATGAGCACCAAAGAAGGACCAAACCTCCATGGCGAGGCCCCCAATAGCTAGGAGGTGGTCCAACATTTCCTCTGCAGACTGGAGGTTAGATTGGGGGAGGCCGCAGTTACAGCGGGATGCCAAACTAATTCCTTTGCCTTTTATGCGAACAAACACAGTAACCGCACTGTGGAGAGCCCTCGAAACGAAAGGGAGATTTTTGGGGGTAATTTAGAGTGTCATACCCATTTGGCCCAGATTTTCTAATGGAACCAATCCTACAAAAGTCCCAGGCTACCTTGACTTCGAACTTCCCTGAAGGCGACGCAGTCCACATGCACTTGTTAGTCCCTTCCGACGAACAGAAGCCTCCGTTGGTAATATGATTCCACACTTGCAAAGGCAGTAGGCCCTGGATAGGATTGTAAGCCTTAATTCCCTCCATCCCCAATATGTCTTGCACTCTCAGGCCCATGAAATCTAATGGAATTATCCCCAAGGCAAGCTCCTTTAAAGGACCGAGCCCAGTCCAATTAGGCAGTCAGAAACTGTAACGCCCCGGAAAATCGGGGGTCGTGCATAGACTCGACTCCCGAGTTCCCGAGTGTCACTTATCATGCATTTATGATTTTTTTTTGATTAATCAAATTTAACTGCGCAATTTGAAATTACCTGAGGCACGAGACAAAATCATACCTGTCTACTGAAATGAAGGATATCACACATATATACAGGTCCAAAAATAATAAAGGGTCGCCTAAGGCGTTGCCCAACAGAACAACAAAAGAGGGCTAGGTCCAAAAAGAATAAGACTGAGCCCGCGGCTCAGCAAATCCAAATCCAGCCTGATCTAGCTGATAGTGAGCCGCCCATCAGCTGAAAGTAGGAGAGCTCGTTCTCCTCGTCAAAGCTCACCTCGCCAGGTTCCTCATGCCCTGGGTCACCTGCATCTATGAATGAGTCTGGTTGGTGTTTTAAAACACCATTCTAGAGTGAGAGTGAGTGATCAACTCAGTGTGAACTATTAATCTTAAGTTTTAACAGGCAGCAGTTATAGCATGAATTTAATGAAAGGCAACATTCGTAGATACTAAGCTAATCTTGATAATGCGTATGCATGGTGAATGGTATGATGCATGCCCTCGCCACAACTCTCTCTCACGCGACTCCATCTTACGATCGCATATGACAACACTCCCTCAGAGCGACCTTGACTGCCGAGTCCCCACCCTATCTAATGCGATGCAATGACATGTTAGCCAAGTTCTTAGTTAAGTCCATTCATCCAGTAGGTTGGAGATTCTGATACACCCCACGTATCAATGCCCTAAACTAGTTGCGAGGCCAAGGCCCCATCAATGCGTAAGGTCGAGACCCCGCGGTCCGTGATCTCGTCGGGTTCCTCATCCCCGACTTCAAGCACATGAGGAGTGCCGAGAGAAAGGGAACGCTTGCGGTCACTACGGGGAGGCGCGACACCCCAGCGTAGGACGACAGCTTGGACACAGTGTCCCATTCCACCATGCCCGGCTCACGAGGCTGTGGACCAATTTCAGGTGGGTTATTGATGGGCTACAACGGTTGTAGGGTGGTTCAGGTTCTATATATATGTAAGCAAACAGGGTTGATCAAACAGTGGGCTAAACCGCATGAATCAGGCAAGCACGTGGCGGAACGATATCGGGTACCAGCGACCCATGTAGTCTAACTACTGTCGCCCACACGCACTCGTCCAATCCATGGGTTTAGCCTCAAGACGGTCCTACCAACGGGACCACCTTCGCTTTCCTCGCATTCCTGACCAACCCAAGGATTAGGTGGTGATTCATAACATGTTAAGTATACAAGTTATCAACTAACATATCAATACCATATTCACATGCATCTCAACTATAAAAAAACGAGTACTCCTACCAAGTGAGCAAACATTATCAAGAACCAAGGTGCGTGTGAGTGTGTGGGTTTGTGAGGAAGTTAAGCTCTTCCAACACCTCAAGGAAATAAACACACAAGAGTCAAGATTCATAAACACTATGGAGCAATGCATATGAGCGAAATCAATCCAAACAAACATGAGCATGTAATCATTCCTATGCTAAATCATGTGAAAGACAAGATCAACATCAAATGTAATCTAATCATGCCAAATCATGCAATTCCAACAACACACCATTCCTAGGTTTTCCCTAAATTCTTCAATACCACAACTCAACAAACAAAATCATTACATTCCTACTATAATTGGTGCTAGGCCACCTAAGGATAATAGTCTGCACCTTGTGATTCGTTGGAGACTCAAAAACGACCTAGGAACGTCGATTTGGGGCCGGTTGGTCGGAATCCCTAAAGCAAGTTCATACATGAGAAATCCATGTAAAATCCCCCTTCATCAAAAGGGTTTTCAAGACAAAGGATGAGAAGCCTTACCTAGACGATCAATGGACGATTTTGGTGGTTGTGGTGCACGGTTTCTTCTTGAAGGTGTAGGAGGTTGTGGGTTTGATCCTCTTGGGCCCCACCTTGATTGAGAGTCCACCATGCCTTCTTCCCTCTCTCTTTCTTCTCCTTTCTCCTCTTTCTCTTCTCCCTTTTCTCTCTTCTAGGGCAAAATTCGTATGGGGAGAGGGGTGCCCAAATGAGGCCCTTTTTATAATTCTAGATTTGGTGCAAAAGGCCCCAAGCTTCCACAATTTCCTAAAGTAGACTTATGGGACTCCCTATTGGTGTTGGGGTAGCCCTAACACCCCTCTGGCCACCAAATTCGGCGTGTAGGTGCCTTATGGTCCGACTAGGGCCCATGCAAAAATTGAGGACGAACGGATGAACGGATATATGATCTGAGTAAGCGTTTCCGACCCTTAAATGGCCCTGTGGGGGCCTATTCTGATTGATGGGGCATCTCTGGTGGCTCTCTGGCCATGAAATTTATAGGGTAGGTGCTCAGTGGCCCGATGAGGGGCCACGCAAAATTTGGGGGCGATCGGATATGGGTTTGGTTGTACGGGTCCGATTCGCGATCAACGGTCATCGTGCCACAATCGGGGCCCAGATTTGGTGGGCAGGCGTTGAAAAATACATTAAACCTTCACCGTAAATTTGGAAGAAATCCGACCACTGGAAGGCTCGGAGTCTCAGTTTCTTTTGTCAGTGCTAGATTTTAATTTGGCATTGGTGGGGCGCATTGGGCAAGGGCCAAATGGTACTTCTGGGTGTCCACTGGGTCCACAGTCCGCGATAGACCACAAGCCCAGTGAGATCTATGATTTTCTAAAGTTTTAAATTTTTCTGACCCTTCTCGGTTGCTGGATGGCCCACACAGGCTGTTGTTAAGTGTAAACGGGCCATCTGGCTTGGCGGCCCGCACTTGGTCCCATCATAACTAGACTGGTCCACCCCAGTATACACTAACATTGAGTGATAATGGTCATTAAGTGATTTTATAAGTTAATTAAAAAGAAATTTTAAGAATTTTTGAAAATTCAAAACAGTGAAAATCCAGGATGTTACAGAAACTCGAGTCCCCGTGACCAATAAGCCACCTGGAGTTGCTATCAATGACAGGAAGAAGGTACCTGATTTTCTTCCAGAAAGGCGAGGGGGTGGGGGGCACATAGAGCAAGGAAGAGGGGCCCAAATGTGCAGCGTACTTTACTCTGATCAGGTTAGCCCACAAGCTTTCACGGCCGTTGGACCTTATCGCCCAGGCTAGCTTCAATTTGAGGCTCTTGAAAACCTCCTTGATTTTCTTGCAGCCTAGGCCCCCTTCTAGCTTCGACACTGACAGCCGGTTCCATCATACCCAGTAGGGCTGAAAGTTGGGCGGGTTCAACCCGACCGACCCATGACCAACCCGACATTGGGTTGGGCTTGGGCAAGATGTATTGGGTTTGTCATCGGGCTTGGGCCATACAAACGCCAACCCGATAAAACTTGGGTTGGGCTTGGGTTGAGGTCTCGGGTTGCCCAACCCAACCTGAACCCGATCAATATATAAGTTCCTTATAAATTAATTATAATTGAGTGCAGACTGTTTGTATTGAAGGTACAGGAAATTTCAATGCCATTGGTCCATGTCATTTTTTATTACTCGAGCTAACAAGATACATTGGATTTCTCTCTCACAAATAGATTACTTGATACAAAATATGACTTTTAAAGTAGTTGTCCTATATTTTAGCTTGTTTGTTTAGAAAAAATGTTTTCTTTTTACAATAAATAACTACATATATAATTAATAAAATTATAGGTATAAAAAATAAAACTTGTATTCAAAATATAATAGACTAATGTAATAATGAAAATATTAGCATATATCTACCCAACCAACCTGGCCAACCCGACCGAACTCACTTGGGTTGGGCTTGGGTTGAGAATTCCCAAGCCGAGGTTGGGTTGGGTTGGGTTAGGGTTGAGGTATAGGAAGCTTGGGTTGGGCTAGGGTTGAGCACCAACCCGACCCAACCCGCCCGACTTTCAGCCCTAATACCCAGTGTAATTTCTTTCAACCATTGTGTCACGCCCCAAACTCGGAAACCGGACTCACAAGAATCCCAATCGCCGAATCCGGTGCTGACAGCCTCCGTAGTACCCCATTCTCGGCTCGTAGCCTCCATACACCAGGTTCCGATCCTGAGATCCTACAATGAGGATTTTTCAACGTACATTTGTTTCATATGAAGCATAACCACAAGTATACCCAAATCATAAAGGCAACATCATCATCACATATTGTAAGACCTGTATCCTAGTTTCTACTGTTCCGTTGACTCCCGCAGTCCTTCCGGTCGAATTCCGGCAATTCTCGACTCATATCCGACGTTGCGCGTGATCTTAAGCTGAGTCCTGCCTACCAAAGGCGGCTCGATCCGAAACTTGTACCTTAGCGACTGCGCCATCGTCGCGGTTCCAACGCCGCGACTTACGCACCAAACCGATATCCAGGGTAGAAGATGTAGGCCCGCGTTTAGTTCGAGGAAACGCCGTGCGTTGCAATTACGAGAGAATTTCTACGAAACATCAAATCAATCAATCAAGTCAAGTCAAGTACAACAACCATCCCCAAGTACAACCACTCTTCTCCAAAGTCAACTTTCCCTTACTACAAGTACACCCATCACCTTTCACCCACCCTCTCCCATCACTTCTCTTTCATTCCCTCTCTCTCTCTCTCTCTCTCTCTCTCTCTCTCTCTCTCTCTCTCTCTCATTCTCCAAGCAAGAATCGTCCAAGCCTCCCCATGAGAAGCCATGTGTGGCCCACTTCCCACCTCCTATCTCCACCATCCTAAGAACATCTCGACCGTTGAAATCGTCCCCTTGGAGCTCTAGATCATGTTGGCGGAAGAAGGACGAAGAGATCTTGAGGTGGGTGCTTTTCTCTCTCTCTTTTTCACTTTTGCGTGATGTGTGGCTCACTTAGATGGACCCCACCTTGATGTATGTTATATCCAAACTGTCCAAGTCTTGTGGACCCTACCTTATGATGGTGAAAACACACAAGTATCAGATTGATTTTGATCAGGTGGGCCACATTCATGTGGGACCCACCTTGATGAAATGTGGGCCAAGTCCGTGTGGGACCCACTGTTTAATTCATGCCGTCCAGCGCCCAAAGCTGGTGGCTAACGTGAAGTGCGTGTACTGGGTCTGTAGTACCGGCTAACAAAAACAAAAAGGGGTTTTAGCCTTTTTGGGGTGGGCCACTCATGCAGGCTCCATCTCAATGCATGTATATAATCCACGCCGTCCATTCCGTTAAACAGCCCATTTTAGACGTTGGGCTGAAAAATGAGGGCAATCTGATCATCGGGCGGACCATAGTTTAGCAAATAGTGTCTCCACCATTGAAATACTCTCTGATTTTTTCGGTGCACCAAAACCCATCAAATATTGGGCTCTATCTGTTTGTATTGAGCCATAAGATCCAATGGCTAGGTTGGATTTACTTAAGATGGGCCCCACCTGCCAAAAACCACCTGTTTATCATTTTCAAAAAAAAAAAAACAAAAGACAGAAGGCAGTAGCAACTGCTGCTGCCGCTGTCAACGGGCGGACGGACAGACGGCTAGGCCTCACGGCCCCAGCTGTGGGTTCCATCGTGTTGCGTTTCGAGCATCAACACCGTGCGTTTGGTGGGCCACCCTCCTGACTATGGCCCACCCAAAAATCAACCGTATACGAAACTCAGGTGGCCCACGTCAAAGGAAACAGTGGTGAATTGAACGTCTGCTATTGAAACCTCTTTTGAGTTACCAAAGGAGTTTTGGATCAGGTATGAAATTTGTTTCTCCTCTGCATCCGGTCCGTGTGACCCTGCCAACTGGTGGATGGAAAATAAACGTTACGGTGGGCCCCACGTGGGACCCACCTGTGAAGGGAATTGGAGTGGCTGGTGTACCGCACACCAGCCCTATAGCTGCTGCTGTAATGCAGCAAGCTCCGTGGGTCCCACCAGTAGTTGACGTCACCAAGTTCTATGGGGTCCACCTTGATTTTTGCTTCAGGCCGTCCATCCGCTGGTGCGGCGCGCAACATGATATATGGGTTTTAACCCACCCAACGTGTGGAATACACGTTGATGTATACATATATATCATATTATATTATATTATATTATATATAGTATATATATATATATATATATATATATATATATATATATATATTATATATTATATTATGTTATATAATGTATACATGATGGTGGGCCCTACATGGGACCCACCTCTGCCTTTTTAAGTGCAACAAGTTGCATAAACAGCAGCTATATTACTGCTACTCTTGACGGCAGCAAGCCGCAGGCCCCACATTGATGTATGTATTTCTACACCGTCCACTGTTTGGACGGTGGGGCCCACCATAATGCACACGTTGTATTCATACCATCCAACCACATGTGAGATCATTTTATGGCATGGGAAAATGAGAGAGCCAGATCCAAAGTTCAAGTAGACCCCACCATTTAAACAATGGACAGTGTCATCCTCCGTTCAAAATTTCTAAGGACCACAGTAGTTTCCAATTAAGATGATCTTTCGAATTGATATATTTGAGGGTCATGTGCTAGGCCCACTTGTTATGTAGTTGTGGTCCATCTGATAAGACCCAGTGTGATATATTTTCGGCCCATTTGAGGCCCACTTGTAATTTATATTTTAGGCCCACTTGTAATGTATATTTGAGGCCCATATGATGGGGCACACTCGCTTGAATCTGAGGCCCATGGGCAAGGCCTATTGAGATGCATTTGAAGCCCATGGGCAAGGCCCATTATGATACGTATTAGGCCTATGAGCAAAGTCCATTGTGATATGTATTAGGTCCATAGGCAAGGCCCATTGTACTATGTATAAGGCTCATGATGTGTGACCCATTTGATATTCGAGACCCAGATACGAGGCCCATTTGATGCATTTGAGGCCTATGCATAGGGCCCACATGTTATATATTTGAGGCCCGCGAGTAGGGCCCACCTGTTGTGTATATGAGAATCATTGGTGCGGTCCATATGACGTGGCCCCATTTGATGTATATTAGGCCATTGGTCGGCCTATCCATGAGGCCAATCTTGATGTATATTTGGGGCCCATGTGTAGGGCCCACCTATTGTGTATTTGAAGCCCATGGGTTATGGACCATTGTGATGTATACGAGGCCCATGGGCGAGGCCCGTTGTGATGTATTCGAGGCCCATGGACAAGGCCTGATGTGGTGAACCTATGACCCATGTGCCGAGGCCATTGGCACGACCCACTTGGTAAGGCCCAATGAGTTGTATTTTTCGGCTCATGTATTGTGGCCCAACTGACATATAGGTGACACTATGTATTGCGACCCATTGTGATGTACATGAGGTCCATTGATACGATCCATTAATGTAGACCACTTAATGTATGTGAGGTCCATTGGCATGGCCCATTGATGTGGCCCACTTAACGTATTTGAGACCCATGTGCAGGGCCCATCTCCTATTTAGTGAGGTCCATTATAATGTAATTCCGGCCCATATGTCATGGCCATTGTGATTTGTTTCCAACCCATATGGCGTGACCTATTGTGAGGTATTTTCAGCCCATATGATGAGTCCTGATGTGATGTATGTGCAGCCATGTGATGTGGCCCTTGGGTGAGGCCCATTGCAATGATATTGGCCCTTATGGGAGGCCATGGGGCCACTATACGTATGGCTCTATGTGGAATAATCTATGGGAGCAATGTTGGTTAAATGTCCACAGTGAGGGGTAATGATGGTTGGAGGTCCACATTGTGACCTTCCCTTAGGCCTTGTTAGGCCCATTCTCATTGAGGCCAATTTGTCGAGGGCGATTATCGATTGACGTGGCCGATTGCCGATTCTTCTTGCCGTGACCGATTATCGATTGACGTGGCTGATTGCCGATTTTGCTTGTCGTGGCCGATTAACCGATTACCGATCGAGGTCGATTATCGTGACCGATTACCGATCGTGGTCGACTATCGATTGACGTGGCCGATTGTCGATTCTGCTTGTCGTGGCCGATTGACCGATTACCGATCGAGGCAGATTGTTAATGCTGTTTATTGATACTGATTATGAGTATGTGATAGCATAGCATCATGATACATGCCCATACGCATCATCTGCATGTTTGTTATGAGATGTGGTTGATCATTGCATATATCATTGAGTGTGTTGTTATCATACTCCCTGATAGGCGGAGGTTATTTCACATGAGCGCACGGTATGCACAGGATTGATGCATGTCTGGATTGTATGACTCATGCATCTTGCATTGTGATTTTTATACGCTCTAGCGACATCAGAGTCGTAGCCTCCACAGGCATATCGTGGATGGCCAGAGGGGACACCGAAAATATTTGGTTCTAGCATACGGGCGCCATAGATGTCCCTGGGTGAAAATCCCTAAACCTCTGTGGCCAGGAGACGCCCCAACGTCGAGACCGAGTGGATACATGAGCGCCCGAGTGTCGAATACCAGGAGGCCCCGTCTCCCACTGTGTCGTGGTCGGTTGGGAGGGGGTGTAGCCTTACCCGCCCGAGCGTTGGGGGCATTGCTAGGTTGAATCTGACCAGCTCGAGGAATGGGTCTACTATCGATGTGCCGGATAGGTATTGACAGACTATCGGCCAGGCGGATAGTGAGGTTTCTTATGCTCACTTGGACTGTGCGGCTAGGAGAGCGGCAGTGCCATTTGGAGTGTACTAAACCCCGGTGATGATCCCAGAGACGAACTGTACTGATATGTGGACTTATTGAGTAGGAGTTGCATGCTCATTCATTCATTCATTCACTATCCACTCGGGTCGTTGGTGGTGCGCAACTAATTGTTGTGTGCCTTCATTATGGCAAGGATTTCGGTTGGGGCGCGCAACTAACCTGAGATCAGGAGTTTACTACATTGAGTCTGACTATCCAAATTTAGGTATGGGACTGGTTTGGATAGAAGGCCCTTGCGATGGACCCCATAGCCTGCGATACTACGTACTATCATCCCGACTTCATACTCTAGCATGGTCATTCCATTCGCACCGTATAGCGCATTACATCTACTGCATATGGCATTCCGGGTTACTATGTTTATGCGTTTATACGGTCTAGATACGACTAACGGTATTCGTGCATTCATCAGGAATTGCGTACTGCATCGCATCCTTAGCATCTGATGTTTGACTCTTTATGACTCCTCATTTGCATAGATGTTCTATAATGCGTATTCTGATATTGATTGACTCATGCTATTGTCAGTATTTCTGCTTATTTCTGATATTGTATGATTTATGGGCTTGTTAGTATTCCCGCTTACTCTGATTACTTTAATATTACTTACTCGGCACTTACCTTGTGCACACACTTACACCACTCTCTAAGCTTTCTATAAGCTTATGCACGATAGATGCGTGCAGGTGATGTTAGGTTGCAGCATTGTTGAGCTTGGAGTGTACAGCGGTCTTCTGAAGCTTGATTTTTATTTATGTATTTCTTTCCAGCACTGTACTCAACTGATTATATTAGTGGATATGTGATGATGATGTTGCCTTTGTGAAATGGGTAATCTTGTGGTTATGCTTATTGCGAGTTAAATATACAAAAAAAAAAATCCTCCTTGTAGGATCCCAGGATTGGAATCTGGCGTATGGACGCTAGGAGCCGAGAATGGGGTACTACGGACGCTGTCAGCACCGGATTCAGCAATCTGGATTCCTGTGAATCCGATTTCTGTGTTTGGGGCGTGACACATATCCACTAATATAAACATTTGAATATAGTGCTGAAAGGGAAATACATATATCAAAAATTAAGCTCCAGAAGACGGCTACATGCTCCAAGCTCCACGCTGCTGCAACCTAACATCACCTGCACGCATCTATCGTGCATAAGCTTATAGAAAGCTTAGGGGTAGTGTAAGTGTGTGCACAAGGTAAGTGCCAAGTATTCAACGCAATGCCATAATCGTACAATGTCAAATAGACGCAAGATCATGAATCATACGTTATCAGAGTAAGCAAAAATACTGACAAGTCCATGAGTTAAACAATATCAGAATACGCAATACAGATTAACTATACAAATGAGGAACAATATCAGAATACGCGATACAGATCAACTATACAAATGAGGAGTCATAAAGAGTCAAATATCAGATGTCGTATCTAAACTATATAAATGCAGAAACATAGGTAACCCAAAATGCCATTGCCACGGAAGTAATGGAATGAACATGCTGGAGTGTAAAGTTGAGATGATAGTACGTAGTATCGCAGGCTATGGGATCCATCATAAGGGACTTCTATCTAAACCAGTCTCATACCTAAATTTGGATAGTCAGACTCAATGTGGTAAACTCCTGATCTCAGGTTAGTCGCGCGCCCCAACCGAAATCCTGACCATTGCGAAGGTACTCGTAATAAATAGTTGCGCACCACCAGCCCGAGTGGATAATGAATGAATGAATGAATGAGTATGCAACTCCTGCTTAATAAGTCCACATATCAGTACTGTTCATCTCTGGGATCATCACCGGGGTTTAGTACACTCCAAATGGCACTGCCCCTCTCTCAACAGCACAGTCCAAGTGAGCATAAGAAACATCACTATCTGCCTAGCCAATAGTCTGCCAATATCTATCCAGTACGTCGATAGCAGCCCCATTTACGAGCTGGTCAAACTCAGCCTAGCTATGCCCCCTACCCTCGGGCGGGTAAGGCCACACCCCCTCCCAACCGACCACGGCACAGTGGGAGACGCGGCCTCCTGATATTTGGCACTCGGGCGCTCATGTATCCACTCGGTTTCGACGTTGTAGCGTCCTCTAGTACCATGAGGGTTCAGGGATTTTCACCCAGGGCCATCTATGGCAGCCCGATGCCAGTAACAAATTTTTGATGTCCCATCTGGTCATCCACGATATACCTGTGGTGCTGCAGCCCTAATGTCGCTAAGGCATACAATAATCACAACACACAATGTAAGATGCATGAGTCACACAATCCAGTCATGCATCAATCCTGCACATACCGTGTGCTCATGTGAGATAACTTCCGCCTATCAGAGAGTCTCATAACAACCTACCCAATGACATATGCAATGGTCAACCACACCTCATAACAAACATGCAGATGATGCGTATGTGCATGTATCATGATGCTATGTTGTCATATACTCATAATCGGTATCACTAACCGGCACCGATAATCAACATCGATAGTTGGCGTTGACAATGTGGACATTTAACCAACATTGCCCCCCAAGGAATGGCCCACATAAAGCCTAACATATAGTGGGCCCATGGCCTCGCATAAGGGCCTAATATACAACACCATGGGCCTTACTCATGAGCTCAATACACATCACGATGGGCCTCTTACATGGGCCTAATATACAATACCATGGGCTCTATAGCCTGGCCCTAAAATATACCACAATGGGCCTCATACAATCATAATGGCTACGTCACATGGCCTAATACACATCACATGGGCCTATAAACATCAGATGGGTCACGTCCCAAGGGCCCCGAATACATCACAATGAGCCACAACCCATGGGTTCTAAGCATATTGCAATGGGTCTCTCACACGGGTCCATTATGCATCATATCGAGATGGGCCTCAATGGATGACCATAAATACGTCACATTAGGCCTCATATACATCAAGTGGGTCGCATCACATAGGCCTATATACATCACAATGGGCCTCCAACACGGGCCTAATATACACACAAAGGGCTCCATAGCCTTATAAACATTACATTAGGCCTCGACAATCGGAATCGACCTCGATAATCAGAATCAACCTCGATGATCGGCCTCAATAATTGGAATCGGCCTCGATAATCAGAATCGACCTCGCCAAACGGAATCGGCCTCATCAAACAGAATCGGTATTCACTCCCCAAGTGCAGGGTTGTAATGTAATAATAAACTCAGTAAGACCGAGGTCGAATCCACAGGGACTGAAACCTGTACGTAATCTGAAATTAACTAGAACTAGGACTAAAATAAGATGTAATCTAAATCGGGTGATTTGAAAGAATGATGGTGAAATAATTAACTAAAGCTTAATGAACTCAGAGGTATGAAACTAGGGATTCAGAGGATCCACTTGTAGAGATTAGGGAGATCTTATGCCTGCATCAAGAAATCAACTGGACTTAGAGTCCCCTCTTCATCTAGTTGAAGAATGTAACCATGGAAATCAAACTGAACTTGCTTGATATAGTTTTCAAGAGATGAAAGGTATATGAATTAGAATGGATTCCATCACCAAACCATGCCCAGGAGACAAAGTAAACAACAGAATTAAACTAATTGACAACCAATCAGATGATTATGAAGGTTAGGAAGGGTACCGACATCCAACCATGCCCAGGCGACGATGGTGAACAACAGGGCTTCCTGACGTCATAAACATCAAAAGGAAAAGGAAATACTCAAAGCCATTGCAGACCCATTGTAATTTCAGTCACAACAGACCATTAAAAACTGAAAATATTTCCATAATAATCAAACCAAAATCAAATTCCGTTCAATAATTTAAAATAAATTGAAGGCATAGAATCTCCCATCATGCTACAAGCTTCACCTCTTGGCCCTATCCAAGAGGTTTAGCCCGACATGATTCAATTAATCTCTCTCAGAAAAAAACAGAAAAACAAGCATGAAAACAAATCTCCTTCTCCTGTTCTCTCTTTCTCTCACGTCAGATCTCCTCCAAGCTCTAGCCTCCCTCCCTCTCTCTCTTCTCTTCTGTTTTATAAGTAGCAGAGGTGGCGGAGAGTCCTCTACGCAGTAGGGAGTGGAGAATACTTTACGCAACTGTGGACAGCTAATTACGCAGTTGTGTAAACCGCAGGCAGGGAGCTCCTCTTTTCGCAGCAAAAACAGGGCCTGATGTAAGATCCGATCCAGTCAGTCTCCTTGGGCTTGATCGGTGGACCCTTGGGAAGAATTTGGACAGTCCAGATGGATGGACCGACTCTGTCTAAGCTTGCAAAGTGGGCCGCATCGGCTGGGCCTTCCGCGGTGCGTAAACAGAGCCTGTAAATGTGTCGTGCTGGACTCTCGGTGGGGCCATGACAATCATCGTTTTCGAGATCTAGTCCGTTCATTAGCTTCCTCTCGAGAAATAGGTCGGACATGACCTATTTCGGATCGGATTCTTGATGGCCCATGGATGATGTCATTCCACCGTCTGTCTTCCTTTTTGACAAAATTGATCCCATCTTCCTTGTTTCCTCCAAAATCTTTACCTAGGTCTTGGTGAGCAGGTTTCTACAAATAAGATGGATGGTTTGGATTGTCGATGTGGATAATGGGTGGGGCCCACAACATCAACCGAGCGTCGGTTGTTGCGAACGCTGGACGGCCTTGCGTAACAGGGCTTACGCTGTTCTAATGGTGGGGCCCATGACTGGCTTCCACAGACAAATCCACTCCGTTCATCGCATTCTCCTTGTAATTTCTGTCGGGAATGGAGTGATTCCATTCAGATTCGATGTAGTCCACGGAGTTCTTCTTGCATCGTCCATCTTCCTTCTGAACGGCTGAAATCGGATCATCACTGCTGCTTTGAAATTTTCCACCTAAGCCTTGGTAAGAAGGACCTCGGGGTTCTAATGGACGGTGTGGATCATCCTTTTCGACGATGGGTGGGGCCCACTATCAAAACCCAATTGATAGCACGTCCGTCACTGGACGTTTCGCGTGGTTATATTTGGATGATTGCAAAAAAATAGGTGGAGAGTCCACTGCGATGCCTGTCCTAGAAATCCACTCCCTCCATCAGATCATGGACGTAGTGTTGGCCCATAGCCTCTAGTTTGAGATAGATCCGACTTTAGGGTGGGCCACACTTTCATGGACAACGTTAACCGTTAAAAACAAAATCTGCTTCACGTAGCCATGCATGACCATATATTTACAAATTTGCCATCCTATTTTGTTATAACTTCTGTCGTTCGTATCTCCTTACTGTATCGTCCAAAAGAGGTGAAATGAAATTGACAGGTATCTACCGTTTCATGCTCTTTCCATCGGTTCAGTTCGGGTCCCGATCTCCCAAGGATGTTCAGATATTTTTTTAATGGTTATTGTCTGATTTGTCCATTGGGTCACTTATACACTGATCCAATGGCTGAAATTTGACATGTACGGTTAATTATGGTCCTTGGGCCATGTATGAAGATCGACCCAAACGGATGGTGAGAACCTTGTGATCTTATATTCTGGCTGACTTTCAAGCCACTTGAA
>JAJHSJ010000001.1:29284886-29346185 GCA_021015155.1 Magnolia officinalis
AGTTCCTCTTTACTTTCGCTTTTGGGTATGGGAGAGGTTCTAACATGGGGCGGAATTTAGGGCGATTCTGATGGCATCGAACAATGTGCTCATCTTGGGTTCTCGAGAGTGAGATATCCAAGAACTCTAGTACGACGATTGTGGCCCTCGCCAAGGAGGCTAACGGTCCTGGCCCTTATGGTATTGGAGGAGAAGGATTGATGCTCTTAGATGTACCTTGGAGGTTCGTATCTCCATACGCTTAGGGAAACCACCGTGGTGGCAAATGGGCTAGCCAGATTAGGGAGCGAGTCCCAATTTGGTGACGTTTTTCAGATCTAAGGAGTCCCTTCCCACTACCATCAAGGGGTCATATGTTCCTGGACAGAGTAGGTTTGGGCTACCTAAGGGAGGTCTAGTCCTCAGGGTGTCAGTTTTTCTTTCCCTTTGCTCACGGGATAGGCGGGACACCCCTTTTTGTCGCTGGCCCGGCCCGAATTAGTTCTAGCTCTGTATAGCCTTGGGCTTCCGTTAATATGCAATACAATCACTCTTTCGAAAAAAAAAAATGTCCTCCCCAAAATAAGGCCAGTCCATTTATTAGGTTGTCCATCGGTTGATGTGGCAAAATGCAGGGCCACCAAAACGTGGCCAAATTGTTTAATTCATAATATTGAAAAAAATAATTTACGGCGATCCTGTGATGGATGGACGAGAAGTCATTCCTACCGAAGTGTGGCTAGGATCACCAAACACCACTGGGTAGCTTTCCCTTTATTGAATGTGATACCCTCCGGACCTGGAATAGATACTAAATGAACTTTGGCATAACCCAATGCATCCCAAAGGCCCCAAGAACCCTCCATGTAACAGATGAAAATTCACGGTGGAGAACATAATGATACTTTTAGACATAAGATGCAGCCATTTATGAGAATCATCTTTCTTTCCAGAGTTCATCAACATTGATAAATTTTCCTTCCACAACAAACAATCAAAAAACAGACACCTTTCTTGGCACCCTTGGAAATTGCCAAATTTGTGCATCTAATTCATGATTAAAAGCCTTACTACGAAGGTCCTATTAGAATCCAACTCCCATCTCCACCTATCTCTCTTCCCCGATATAGAAACAACGTTGTTTTTATTTTATTTTATTATAATAATATAATAATTATTATTATTTTTTAATTCTTCTTGTAGTATGACAAACTCCTGAATTTTTGTTTCCATTAGGTTCCTGGTAAAACAAGGATTCCATCTAAATGCACCTCCCTCTAACTTAAAACAGTCTGCTCTCCTTAAAATCACCTGTCCAAGGTTGTAGTGTATAAATTTCAGAGAGGTAATGTATACTACTCAAAGGTAAGTCTTCTTTCATTGCCCTTATGAAATTACGTAATTGCCCTTATAAATTATGAAATTACCATTGATAAGTTGATTTAGCCTTCACATATTAAGGGCATTAAAGTATTTTTCATCCTGTACTGGTGTGATTACAAATATGCCCTTTGAATACAATATTTATGAAATTTATGTTGTTGAAATTTATACACTTTCTATTTTTCCTATAAGTGTTTGCATTTTCTTATTAGAATTGACTATTATTGAGTCAATGCCTGAGCAGTTAATGAGGAAGGACTACAAATTCATTGGCAATATGTCTAGGCTGCCTTGAATCTAGCTAAGTGCCATTGTTGTAAAGAGAAAACTTTGATACTCTGGAAGAATGTGATGTTTCATACACATGCACACAGAAATTGTGATGTGGCAAAGAGGTAGCCAGAACTGAACTGTGTAAATCAGGGCCCACTTTACATGGGTCGTGAACAAAAATTTGATGGAACTGATATGTTACCTAGCCAGTTGGTTACTTCTAAATAGAAGGTTGAAATTCAAATAGTCAACTTTCCAAATTTGGCAAACAAATGTGTATCAATACAAGGATGTAGTCTCTCCTTTTAAGTTCATATTCAGCGTTGTCATGGCACTGTATTTTTGTAGTTTTTTCAGTTTTTTGTGTTGTACAACAGTTCTATACGATGATAGGTGTGGCCTGTTCCTTTTTGTGGAGCCCACCTGAATGATTATACAACATTTTTTTTTTGGTTGAATAAAAAGAAAAAAAGAGAGGTGAGACTCATCTGAAAAATGGTGGGAATGTTCTTCCAGTGGTCTGGTATCATCTGAAGGTTAGGCTGCAAGTTTCAGTTGTATTCCTACAAAGTGTCAGGCAACTAGTCTTCTCGTTATCTTTGAAAAAAAAAAAAAAAACTAGTCGTTGCTACTTTCAGAACCTGTCTTTCAGCAAACTGGCATGCCCATAGCCACGGTGCGAATGTTTTTTTTTTTTTTATCAGACTGTTTTTCTTTTTTGTTCCCTTTTGTAGCTGTATAGATGGTGCAGATAGGGGTGGGCTGTTGTGGAGTGATGTGCTGCTCTGATCTTTTTATGTCCTGTGAATGGGCTAATCTGATCATCCGTGGTATGTGGAAGGAGTTCTTGAATGGGTTCTGCTGTCCGTAGGGAGGGCTATGCTATGGTAATTGAATAATAAAATAAAAATTCCAGGCAATGTATGCTTTGCCAAGGATGCACCAAATAATTCTGTTGCATTGGCTTGCTGCAGTTTGATTGGCGCATAGATGGTAAAATGTCTTCTTTCCTATTAATTGAGGGCAGAGGTCCTATATGCATGCTAGTTCAGAGGATTGATTCTCCCCTGTTTTTGGTCTACTGGGTAGGCTTTTCTCTTTTTTTGTTTTTCCTGCTTAGGGAGGTTGGAAGAATTGTACTTTTCCTATTTTGGTCTGGTTTCGTCTGTGTGGTTCAGCCCTGTGAGACCTTGTGCATCGCTGTATAAAGGAAAGAGTTGTGTCATGCGATAGGTGGGGTCCTTTTTGTGGTGTCCACCTGAATGCCTTGTACAGATCTTTTAATGTTACAGGTGGGGTGCTCTCAATTTTCTTAACCAAAAAATAAAAAAATTAAAAATAAAATCAAACTCATCTAATTTGGGTTCTATGACTTACCTGCAGCGGGTTCTACAATTCACATGGTTTAATTCGAGTTATATGTATGCTGGATCTCCAACTGCTTAGTTCATGCTTATGACTGTCATACTCTGCTAGGATATCAAATAACTCCACTGATGCCTTATTTATTGATGTCCTTTCGATTGAATATCTTTGAAATCATTATCCTGTTAAATTCTTAGGATGCCTTTGCATGACAGCTATCAGCCACAAGGCTGTCCTTAACCTCATCCAATGTGTCCAGTATAAGTTGCAGAAATGTGCTGAACGACTGTCCTTGACGCAGGACAGCCCTAATTATGATGCATGCTCATGAACATAATTAAACAGCGAAAATAAAAGGAATAAATGATCTAAAATTCTAGCAGTAATCATCATAACTAAGAAAATCATAAAGGAAACATGCAATGACGCGGGCCATCATCACAACCATGGAGTATGGAATTCAATTATTACTTAGGTTGGATCCGGCGAGGGATGAGACCTCCCGATCTTGCATGGTCACACCCAATCGATCAATGAAGATCACTAGTCCGAAGAACCAAGAAGTTTCTCGGATTAGGGATTTGAGAATTTGAGGGTTTAGGGTTTAGATCGATTCTCAAAGTTTTGATCGAAGAAGGATTAGCCAAACTAGAAAAGAGAAAGAAGGAAATAATTACCTTGAGGAAGTTGGAGGGGCACAAGAAGAAATTAGAAGAAGAAGATCAAGGGATGAGAAGAAGTACCATTAGAGAGAAGAGAAGAAGAGGGCAACCAAAGGGTTTGCTTTTCATTCATCAATAGTTCAAATTCGGATTTAGGGCTTTAGCCCACTTAAATAAGCAAATAAAGACATAGAATTACTAAAATACCCCTAGAATAAGCAAATAAAGATATAAAATTACTAAAAGACCCCTAACTTAAGCAAAACACGCAAATAGACCCCTAACTTAAGAAAAAACGCGCAAATAACATAAGTGCGGGAAAGTTCGGGTGCTCGGTCTTCTTTCTCCAATCTTCCTTCACATGTGTCTTCCCTGAGTGGGGTCTTCTATATGTCCAATCACATGTGAAAGGTCTTCAGCTCCTCAATAGTCGCCTATCCACAAGGACGACACTTGTGATTGGCGCTTTCTTCGTTGGTACACCTTGAATGCGCTTGTGTCCGCATCAATTCCCCTCGGGTGAGAAAACTCGACTCCGACGAGTTGAAACTTTTGTAGCGCTCTAGCAGATCTGGATCAATACCCTGCAATGCGTCGCCCGACAGCCACGTAGATTCAGACGACGGTTTGTTCTTTCCCACTTGACAAGATACCTTTGGAAACCTCCATCTCTCGTGGATACTATCTCGTCATCCAAGATTTCCTCAATTTCTTCTTTATGGGTAATAGGTGGAGGAGGGGGTGGAAGGGGTTGGGTAGCAAACTCAGAAAAAGGCCATGAAAGGGACGATGTATCAATAATGGGAGTATGGGCACGGACTAGATCTTCCACATTAAAAGTTGGATTAATGCCCATTTCAGGTGGAAGGTCAATCCGATACGCGTTGGACCCAACCTTTTGTAATATCTTAAATGGTCCAGCACTACGCGCTTGTAATTTTTTTGCAGATCCTTGAGAGAATCGCTCTGGCCTTATTCGCACCATTACATAGTCTCCTTCTTGAAATTCTTGCACTCTACGATGAGAATCAGCTGAAACTTTATAATCATCATTGCTCTTATTTAACCGCTGTCTAATATGTGTATGCAAATCATGAATATGGCGTGCAAATGCATCGGCTGACTCAGAAGACCTTTGGGTAACAGACATAGGTAAGAGATCTATGGGCATTCTAGGTTTATAACCACTTACAATCTCAAAAGGACTCAACCCTGTAGATCTATTAACTGACCCATTATAAGCAAGTTCAGCAGTTGGTAAAATTAGGTCCCAAGTCTTAACATGTTCACCCACTAGACAACGTAGAGATTTCCAAGGCTACGGTTTACCACTTCAGTTTGACCATCTGTTTGTGGGTGGTAAGCAGTAGAAAATTGCAAACGAGTTCCCATAATGTGCCACAGTGTCTTCCAAAAATAGCTAGTAAATCGAACATCACGATCAGACACTATGGTTTTAGGTAACCCATGGAGGCGCACCACACCATCAAAAAAGAGACGAGCAACATGAGACGCATCCGACGTCTTCGAACATGGGAGAAAATGCGCCATTTTAGAAAAACGGTCCACAACGACAAAAACGGAATCGTGCTTTTTAATAGTCTTGGGAAGCCCAAGCACGAAGTCCATACTAATGTCCTGCCACGGAGCATGTGGCACTGGCAATGGCGTGTACAGCCCGGTATTTTGCTTTCTTTGCTTTGCCAGCTGACATGTTCGACACTGCCCTAAAACTTTGGCTACATCTCGCTTGAGACTTGGCCAATAGAAACGATCTTCCACGAGGGCAATGGTCTTATCACGACCAAAATGGCCAGCTATCCCTCCTGAATGAAGCTCCCAGATGAGGAATTCACGAAGGGACATACGGGGAATACAAAGTCTGTCTCCCTTGAAAAGGAAGCCATCTTTAAGAACATATTCACCCATAATATGCTGGTCACTAGAGAGCGACGCGTAAGTACCCCCAAAATCAGAACATGTGGGGTATTCATCTTTCAGTTGCTCAAATCCGACTACCTCTACACTCAAGGAGTTGAGCAACGCCACTCTCCTACTAAGGGCATCTGCTGGTTTGTTTTCAACCCCGGCCTTGTGTTTCAAAACAAACGAATATTCCTGAAGAAACGCTACCCACTTGGCATGCCTTGGGTTGAGTTTCTTCTGAGAATGCAAATATCTCAACGCCTCATGATCAGAAAACAAAACGAATTCTTGCGGTAGGAGATAGTGTCGCCAATGTCTCAGGGATTGCACTACCGCATAAAATTCTTTGTCGTAAGTGGAGTATTTTTGTTTTGCCTCATTCAGTTTCTCGCTGAAATAGGCCACTGGGTGTCCTTCTTGACTCAACACTCCACCTATACCGACACCAGACGCATCACACGCTACTTCAAAGACTTTAGAAAAGTCAGGTAGACGCATGACAGGAGCTTCTACCATCTTGCCCTTAATTTCCTTAAAAGCCTTGACTGCGGCTTTAGACCACACGAACTCTCCCTTTTTCATGCACTCGGTAATGGGAGCCATGATCGTGCTAAAACCCCTAATGAACCGACGATAAAAAGTTGCTAGGCCGTGAAAGCTTCGCACCTCATGAATGTTCCTTGGTTCCGGCCACTCAACTATGGCCCTGACTTTTTCAGGGTCTGCGCGCATCCCTTCAGATGACACTATAAATCCTAAGAACACAACTTGGCTAGACATGAATGCACATTTCTTAAGATTAGCGTACAACTTTTCCTTCCTAAGGACACTACAGACCTTCTTTAAATGTTCAAGGTGTGATTCCTTAGTGGTACTATAAATAAGAATATCGTCAAAGTACACCACTAGGAATTTTTCCATGAACGGCCTCAAAGCTTGTGTCATCACCCGCATGAAAGTACTAGGTGCGTTAGTCAAGCCGAAGGGCATGACCAACCACTCATACAGCCCATCTTTCGTCTTAAACGCCGTCTTCCACTCATCTCCTGGGCGTATACGGATTTGGTGATATCCACTCTTGAGGTCTATCTTAGAGAATATAGTGGACCTGGCCATCATGTCAAGCATATCATCAAGTCTAGGTATAGGGAACCTATACTTGACAGTAATTTTGTTTATGGCACGACTGTCCACACACATGCGCCACGTGCCATCTTTCTTTGGCGTCAACAATGCAGGCACGGCACACGGGCTCATACTCTCTTGGATGAAACCCTTTTGCAGAAGCTCATTAACTTGCTTCTTCAACTCTGCATGCTCTGCAGGGTTCATCCTGTAGTGAGGAAGGTTCGGTAGAGTAGACCCTGGGACAAGATCAATGGCATGCTGTATGTCCCTCATAGGTGGCAACTCATTCGGTAAGTCTTCAGGAAATACATCACTGTATTCCTTCAGGACCGAAGTCACCTCACGGGGCAACTCTGATGGAACCTCAGGTGTAATCTCTCTAGCCACAAGGGCATACACCATAGAATCCTCCTTAGCCTCTTTTTCAAACTCTCTTGCGCTGATTATATGTAGAGACTTAGGTTTGAATTTCCCCATTCCTCTAGGCTCACTTGCCTTCTCATCCTTCTTCTTCCCTAGTGTATTCTCAGGTGGCATGGGATTAAGTTTGATCTTTTTACCGTTATACATAAAAGTACACGCATTCGAACGGCCAAAGATCGTGACATCATTATCGAATAGCCACGGTCTACCTAGGATAACATGTCCCACATCCATAGGTAAGACATCACACCACAGGGACTCTTTGTATGACCCAAACTCGATGGGGACTAGACATTGCTGGGTGACAGGTAGGGATGTCTTGTCAACCCAAGAAACTTTATACGGGTCTGGATGAGGTGTGGATTTCAGTTTTAAGCGATCTAAGGTGCTAGTGGAAATCACATTCTGACAACTTCCACTGTCCACTATCACCTTACAATTCTTTTCACCACACTTGGCAATAGTGTAGAAGATAGTGCTTCGACGCCAGTCAGCACTACTTCTAGACTGAGCTAGCACACGCCTGACTACTGCAAGCGTTGCTTCTCCATCCACTTCTTCTTCATCAGTAAGTCCTCCTTCAGGGTGATACTCTTCAACTTCATAATCACCCTGGTCATCTCCACCCTCGTGGGACTCGCCTATAACTAAGGCTCTCCCACGGCTCTTCGTAGGACACTGATTAGACATGTGGCCAAGATTGCCACACTCATAGCACCTCACTTGGTTCATGTTACTAGGACCGGCACCAAGAACCCCTTTACCCTTGTCCTCCCTAGGCCTAGGCGAAATGGTCGCCTGTGCCCTAGGTTGACTACCAATATTAGGTCTAGTTCCCTGGGAACTAGATCTAGCACTGGAGTCTCGGGACTCAAAACGACGAACGACAGGAGCCTTCAGATATTGCTCTAACTCCTGCACGACTTGATATGCTTCATCCAAGTCCGTTAAGGGCCGAGTCATAAGCTCGCGCTGAAGATCCGCACGAAGGCCCGTCTTGAAACGCGAGAGCGTTACTAGAGGGTCTTCTCGGATATCACATCGCATCACATATTCTTCAAATTTAGCGATGTAGTCAGCGGTAGACATTGACCCTTGGCGTAAGGATTGCCATTGGTCAAGGAGCTTCTGGCGGTATGAGAGAGGAAGGTACTTCTCCTTCAACTTCTCTTTCATCTCATACCAATGCATGATAGGGGCTCTACCAACTCTCTCTATCCTACGCTCGGTGTTGGTCCAGAAGAGCTTGGCTTGACCCACAAGTTTCATCTTAGCAAACCGCATTTGACGGTTTTCGACATGCCATACCACTCAAAGTAGTGGTCCATGTCAGCAACCCAGTCAAGGAATGCCTTGGGATCCAAGCGCCCATCAAAACTCGGGGCCTCAACTCTCACACTCTTCATCGCATGCTCATCTGGATCATAACGGTCTTGATGATCACATGTGGCTCGTGCCTCTCGCACCACACCACGACCGTTACCACGATCTCTATCTTCATTACCACCACGTGTGGCAGCGCGTTCTTCAATGATTCCTCCCACTTGGGAGTACGCATCATCCCCCACAGCGGGATTTTCCTTTTGGGACGCCTCTAGTTGCTCGACCTTAGTCATGGTAGTGGTAATTTGGTTCTCAAGGGCGGGCAAACTCGCGCTTCTGACCCGCTTCTAGGGCGGTTATCTTTTGTATCAATTGAGCAAGTTGCTCAGATAACTGCTCGTTATTCATGGTAGGTTGAAGTCCGAAACCTCTACCTCTTCTCGTGGGCATACAGTGAAGACTTGAACCAAACTCTACCCAACTAGACTACTACTAGTGTTATGACTTTCAAGATGAATGTGATGAATGCAAAACTACTATGAACTGACACAATTAAGTTGACACAGGAAACACTCAAATTTGAAAATTTTCTAAATTGGAAACTTTCTAAATCTGGAACTTTCTAAATCTGGAAACTTTTCTAAATCTGGAAATTTTCTAAATTTGGAAAGTTTCTAAATCTGGAACTTTCTAAATCTGGAAATTTTCTAAATTGGAAAGTTTCTAAATCTGGAACTTTCTAAATCTGGAAATTTTCTAAATCTGGAAATTTTCTAAATTGGAAAGTTTCTAAATCTGGAACTTTCTAAATCTGGAAATCTGGAAATCTGGAAATCTCAAATCTGGAAATCTGCAAATCTGGAAATCTGCAAATCTGGAAATCTGGAAATCTGGAAATCTGCAAAGCTGGAAATCTGCAAATCTGGAAATCTGCAAATCTGGAATTTGCAAATCTGCATCTGCAAATCTGCAAATCTGGAAATCTGCAAATCTGGAAATCTCAAATCTGCAAATCTGCAAAGCTGGAAATCTGCAAATCTGGAAATCTGCAAATCTGGAAATCTGCAAATCTGCAAAGCGGGAAATCTGCAAATCTGGAAACCCTAATTTGATAACTCGATCTAGACAAAAACCATGCAACCTATTCTCTGATACCAAATTTGACGCAGGACAGCCCTAATTATGATGCATGCTCATGAACATAATTAAACAGCGAAAATAAAAGGAATAAATGATCTAAAATTCTAGCAGTAATCATCATAACTAAGAAAATCATAAAGGAAACATGCAATGATGCGGGCCATCATCACAACCATGGAGTATGGAATTCAATTATTACTTAGGTTGGATCCGGCGAAGGATGAGACCTCCCGATCTTGCATGGTCACACCCAATCGATCAATGAAGATCACTAGTCCGAAGAACCAAGAAGTTTCTCGGATTAGGGATTTGAGAATTTGAGGGTTCAGGGTTTAGATCGATTCTCAAAGTTTTGATCGAAGAAGGATTAGCCAAAACTAGAAAAGAGAAAGAAGGAAATAATTACCTTGAGGAAGTTGGAGGGGCACAAGAAGAAATTAGAAGAAGAAGATCAAGGGATGAGAAGAAGTACCATTAGAGAGAAGAGAAGAGAGGGCAACCAAAGGGTTTGCTTTTCATTCATCAATAGTTCAAATTCGGATTTAGGGCTTTAGCCCACTTAAATAAGCAAATAAAGACATAGAATTACTAAAATACCCCTAGAATAAGCAAATAAAGATATAAAATTACTAAAAGACCCCTAACTTAAGCAAAAACACGCAAATAGACCCCTAACTTAAGAAAAACGCGCAAATAACATAAGTGCGGGAAAGTTCGGGTGCTCGGTCTTCTTTCTCCAATCTTCCTTCACATGTGTCTTCCCTGAGTGGGGTCTTCTATATGTCCAATCACATGTGAAAGGTCTTCAGCTCCTCAATAGTCGCCTATCCACAAGGACGACACTTGTGATTGGCGCTTTCTTCGTTGGTACACCTTGAATGCGCTTGTGTCCGCATCAGTCCTAATGCCATTATCTTCCCAAAACCTTTTCTTGCTATCCAAAGGGCAAAGGAAATGCCTTCGCAGAATTCCTATCTGCCCTTCATTGCTTCAACAAACCAAATTCCTTATATGAGGATTCCTTTGTAAATCACCCTCCTTCCTGCATGCGATTCTTTATGACAATTGAATCCACAGAGAGTTATCTTGGTTCCCAAACCTCCATAACCACTTGCCAATGAGTGCCCAATTGATGATTATTAAGTCCTTTATGCCTATATGACCATCGTCCTGATGATGGTATCCTTCCAATTAACCAAATGATAAGTATTTTGATCAATGACATGAAGTAAATTGGCAAATTTGAGAGAGCTTCCTTTCTTCATAAGAGTGAATATTCGACCTCATCATGACAGGTATTTGCTTTTCCATGCCGAATGTTTTCATTTCAAATCACTCTATCACCAAGTGGACTTACTAAACCTCATACATCACACATGAATTTTGAAAAGGAAAAAAAATCTCCTGAGAAAGCAACATAACGCCATTATATGGTTTAAATAGTTAAGTATTTATTCGAAAGTGCATGGGTGATGGTGTAGATAATTGCATGCTTTCCTTGATGACATATTAGCAATTTTCCATTTTGCATTGGAGGGGAATGCTCTCAAGGCCATAGAACTGACAGAACGGCTAGTGCATGACCTTTATTTTTCATGAACGGGGGAGCACGCCACTGAAAGTTTTATTAAATGGAGAAAAAGAGTGTATCAATTCAGAGGTGGAAAACAAAGAGCCCTCCCACCTCGATACAATACAAAACTATATCTACAATGCAGCAGAACAAAACCTTTAAAAAAAAAAAGCATCTGCAACACAAAACAAGTAACCACACCATCAACGGTATCCAAAACTTCTCAAAACCAAAAGCAAAACTACCCAAACATGGCATCTAACAGAAACACTCATGCCATAACTCGCCATCAGCCAACCAGAGACAGCAATAGAAGTTCAACCACAAAGTTGCCAAGAAATCACATACACTGCAAACCTTAGCCATCGTTTCACCTGACTGGTCTAAGAGCAAACTGCCTCTAATGTCGCTGGGGAAATTCTTCATGTTCCGCACAAATCTATATCCTTCCACACCACTTCCCATCTTTGCTAAGACATCTGCTACTAAATTGTTCTCGTGAGGCTATCCGACATTGGTTCTTTGCTCATTGGCTGGACTTGGACATGTCACTTGACTGGCTTCGTCTAGCTTTCTCTGCAGCATCCTTATCTGCTGCCATTCAGGGCTAGAATGATGAATGACTCTTGCCTGCAATGCTCAGACTAAGTCATTTAGGTATACAATTAGATTGGTGTTCCAGCAAGGAAGAGGTTCCAGACTCCTGGATATGCACTGCAGTATTCAAACTCCTAGCAAATTTTCAACCTCATAGCCCAGACCTTCAGATTGGGCCAGGACCTGCTGCAGAAAAACAAGAATTTGCATTTTGATCTCTCAAGCCTTCATTTTGTTGAGCTTGTTTGCTCTAGAAAATGGTGAGGGAATCTTTATGAATTATACTCTTGCCCTTCAACGGAAAGCAATATTCACCTTAACTTTCATGGCAGCACAGAAGCTCTGGAGTCTGCTGAGGCCAAGTTGACACCATTTGGTAATGTGGACAAATATGTGGAGAAACTGGAAATACATCTTATACTAATTTTCTCTCTTCTAAGTTTCTAGCTATATTCTTTTATTTACCACAAACCAACATATGGGCGTGTCCAATATGTGGGAATTGATTTCTACATCCCACTCTCATATATTGTAGCATCCTTTCCTTGAGTTTGGATTGCTAAATGACAGACATATATTGGACCTATATTGCGCAAACTGAAAATGTGAGAACCTATGCATATTTCTGGGCTAAGGATCATATAATTCATCTTTAATACCGACTGTTTGTTTGATTTGTGTAGCTTAGATAACAACATTTAGGATACTTGATCACATGCAGTAATTTAAAGATTGATAGTGTTGGCTGATACTATCTATTTCGCTGGTTGGCAACACAAGTTAGGAGGGAATTCTCCGAAGTCAAGAGTCTTATTGTAGAATGGGCCCAAGTTCATGGGGCAATTCAGGGGATTTTCTAAGGGTTTTCTTTGATGTTTTGGGATGATTGTAGAATGGGCCCAAACCTTCTCACTTTCGCCCTTTAAAATGCAATTAGTGTGGAGAAATCGTATGTGATTGTACGGTGATCTACAGATTGTTCACACTCTTTCTTTTTGGTTTTTGAATGTATTACTTGTATTATAGGACATTTGAATATATATTATTTCATTTTGGATAAATAATTGTATCACTTCTGTTTAGACAATGTATAATTTAGGCCTCTGTACAATGGAGACTTATTGTGCATACTTGTTTTTATGTAGCGTTTTCAGTAATCATATCTCCTTTAACATCACTCGAAGTTCCATTGAAAAGTTCCATCACTTACCCAATTTTCCCTTGGACAACGATACATTCCCCTAATACATTCTATATTTCCTATGCAATGCTTTTATATTTTTGTGTTCAAAGGGTGTGATACAGGCATTGATACCAGTAGTTGAAAACACTGGTCATGTATTTTCAATTAATGCTTATGTCCAGTTAATGCTTTTATTTATCTATTTATCATCTGGTTTTCTGTCGTGCATGCATGTCGCAAATAGGATTGTCTTTCATATCAAACAAGAAATAAATATCTTGAGAAAGGATGCAGAGCTATCAAGATTATCTGAGGCATTTAATATCCTTAAATGTGGTAGACATGTACAGGATATGAACCTTTCATCTATTTGGCCCTATTGTGGATGGAGCCAAAAATCACATTAATTGGTGATCTTGGCTCATGATAGATTCTTGAGGACTACAATTGGTCTGTTGGTTGTTCATTTGGATTGGGTCATTGGCGGCACTGCTTGCTCAGGGAAATGTGGGTGGTGCTGCTCCCTAAGGGCCTTACCCTTCTATTTTCTGGGGCTTTGCCCTTCTTTGGTTTTGCGCAGCTCTGTTTACGTTTCATTGCTCAGTGGAATCTCGGGATGTTATGTTTTTTGGAATCAGAGTCGCTAGAGAATGTGGTTTTTATGTGGATTTTGCTGGAGTTCTCCTCTCAGGGCCTGTGTTGGAGGCGAGATGGTTTCTATTTTTGACTGGTGGCGCTGTCTATTTGATGTGGTGTGATTGTAGGTTGTGGCTGAATGGCGCGCAAGTCTAGGCTGCTGCTGAGAATTATTTTGGGTGTTTCTTGAGAGCCGTTTGCCGCTGCCTGGCCTCCATAGTTTTTGGGCGCTTTTGGGTAGTGGTTGGTGTGGTTTAGTTTGTTGTGTTGTCTTTTTGATCCTCGATTAGATTTCTCTTGTTATTTTGTGGATATATATAATAAGTGGGTCCTGTTTGTTTTTGTCGTGCCTACTCCAAAATCAGCCATTTTGCCATTTAACAAAATTACAGGTGGTGAGCTCCCACCTCTCTATTAAAAAATAAAAATAAATAAATCTTCAGTACTACAAATAGGCAGTTGTCAAAAAGTCCAAGAAATGGTTGACTTTCAATGATAAAATGCCTTATTGATGGCTATGATCATATGCTGGTTTTATTTTTATTGTAAGGTCTGTATAGTCTATCCAAGATATGGTATGATAGATGATAGTTCAGATCTTGTGTATGCGTGTGCCCCCATGCCTTGAATTTAAGTGCTTGATAACTAACACTTTTAGATACTAGCATTTAGCACTGTATAATTTCTCAAACATCTATTCAGGAAGAAAAGCTGGGATTTGAGCAAGTTGGATCAACCAATCAATTGATTGACGTCCAGTGGTTGGATGGAGAATTTTTAGTAAAAGATTGGTGTAAGACTTTTGAAAGTAATTACTATGAATGGCCTTAGGGGGTTCGGTTGTACTTCATACTCTTTCATCTTCTTGTGAATTGGTAGGACGGGCCTTCACCATTTTCTTTGAAAGCTTTCCTCAACAGCTAAATGATGCTGATGTTTGAACTTACTGCCAATAGGCAGATCCAGTTTGTTCCATTCTCCCTATCTCTTGGTGTAGTATATGCATGGTTCGTGGTGCAAGCTTCCATCATGGGAGAATGGTTCTCAAAGAACAGCAATGTCTAAAGGCTAGCTAGGTAGGCTATGTATGTGTTCATTTCTTCTTGTGATTTTGTCAGGTGTGCCTTGTCTTTCTTAACTGGCTGAATGAATTTGTTTCGTAATGTTGTTCAAATTATCTCCTCCTCCTTGTTGTTGTTGTTGTTGATGATGATGATGATGATGATGATAATGATGATGATTTTACTGCTGTCATTGCCAGGTTTTGGTCTGTCACAACTAAAGCATACAGTGTATGAATAGAGTAGTAGCAACTTCACCACTGATTTAGATGAAACATACCATAATTGGATTAATTATCCTTTAAATTTTATTTTTATTTTTAGAAAAAGAGAGGAACATTTCATGTTTTAGTTACTCTGTTTTCTTTATTTTCTTCCTCTAGATACAAATTGAAGATTGCAAATCTATTATTTAATTCAATCAAGTGAATGTTGTCCAATGTAGAGAAAGAAGGGCTAGACCGGTATGTTTGTTTCACACTATTTAAAACTGGTGGTGACTCTTCCAACATACATATGGCATTGTTGTACTGCAATCCAGACCGTGCAAAATCAATGACATAACTGTAAATAGATCATTACCAAACCATTCAACTGATGAGTTGATAAACCATTTTATTTTTCATTTGAATTTGGATCACTCACCATTTTACTTTTAACCATCCATTTGTTAGCCATTGATTGGATGATTATGATTGTTTGATCAGTGCTATTTTAGTTATGTGCTCCATCCACAATGGGACCTACAATTTGCATGGTCTGGATAGCATTACGTCAGGGCCACATACAAGATGGATGAGTCACCATCATTTTTTAAAATGGTGTAAAGCTAACCTGATGCTATCAATACATTAGACCCAAGCCTGCTCATAAGAGCCTGAACTTTAAGACCCAACCATCAGACGCAACACCTCTACACTAATCCACAATTAGGGAATCGACACTACAAATCCCTAAATAGGGATTCGAAACTCAAAAATGCTCCTTGATGTGCGGTAGATCGAGCGGAGAGAGATACCTGATGTTGCAGCAGAGGGCTGAGGAGATAGATAGAGAGAGAGAGGACTAGGGTTTTGAGAGAGAGAGAGAGAGAGGAGAGAGAGAGAGGGAGAGCGTGCGAGAGGGAGAGGGAGTGGTAGAGAGGGGAGAGAGAGAGAGAGAGAGTCGCGTGAGAGAGGGAAGTTTAGGTTAGGGTTTTTGTTATATATATATATATATATATATACAGGGACCATGCTGGCAGCCGTTAAAATTGGCCGCCGGCAAAGGGTTGGCCCCATCGGTCGGCTAAGGCCCTTTTTCTTGTAGTGTAACATTCTCTTGTTGGCTCTTATTGCTATTTGTTTTTCGTATCATATTTTAGCTTCACTTGAATATTGGATTTAGAAAAAATAAAATAAAATTGTAGGGCAACTTACTCCATGGGATGGTTGATTATGGGCTCATGTGGGCAAATTTACGTATCCCCAAAGTGTTTTTTGTGGGTTCTTGACCAATCAATCATCTTCCGACTATGTGAGATTTTTCTAGTTATATGCTTCAGCTAGGAAATCCTTTTCTTTTCCCTATTTTTTCTAAACATCTTATTTATATATTTATTATTATTATTATTATTTTTTTATCTCCCTGTCATTTCTTTTCCCACTTTTAGATGCAGTTGTATTCTATGCTTTACGTGTAATGTAGACACAGCTATTGAATGACCAAAACTGTGCGTGCTACTTTGGAGGCTCACAATTCCGATAGTTATAATTTTTTATAATTCTAACTCATAATGGGGCTTGGTAATCCTCCTCTACTTTCATTCATCAATATTAATTTCTAGTAAAAGAATTCTCGTGTTTGTTGAGATTGCATTCGGATGCACAATTGACTTAGAATTGTGAAGCATTGATTCAATCATAGATAAGATAGAATTTTAGTTTCATGTTATTACATATGAGGTCCAAAATACCAATCGAACATGTAGCTGATAAATTCCATTCTTCGACAAAAGTGTTTATGTTTATGTTTATGTTTATGTTTTTTTTTCTTTTGTGTTTTTTTTTTTTTTTTTTTTTTTTTTTTTTTTTTTTTTTTTTTTTTTTAATGTAAACTTTTTTCCCCACAAAATGACAGCAAATTAAAAATTGATTTTGAAAATTCCAAAGTATGCGTCTTAAATATGTAAGGTATGTGTGTCTTAAATATGTACAACAATAAAAAGTTACCTATAAATTATCAATCATTCCACAATGCTCAATTGCTCAAGAGAGGCAGGTACACCCTTCTTCCCCCACTAATAACAGAAGAAGATTTGAGTTCTTTAATCCAAGTATGCCCTTTGTTTATTATTTCCTCTAGAAATTGGGTGTCTTCTAAAAAGCCTTAGCTACCTTCCAACATCTGATCATTGTACCCACATCAATATCAGTCTTCAAGAAACAGGTAGCAAATCAAGAATCCTTGTTTCAACTCACTTGAAAAATGATTGTACTTACTTTGATAGACTGGTACGTTGTCCTCCATGCCATGTGCCTTTGATGTTGCTAGGGGCAGATGTTTTTAGCTGTGATAGTGCATTATTCCACAACCTGCAATTGCTTACACCTCTCAATACTCCTCCAAGTGTTGTAATCGCAAGCGGAAGACTGCTGTATTCTTTGACAACCTCCCTTGCCAATGGTGTGCAAGGTAGGGTCATCAACCATATCACTTGCTTTCTCTTCAAGTAGCTTACATGATTCATCATTTGAGAAATGTTAACTTGGTGTGGTGCCATTACGACCCTCTAAAACTTCCCTTTATTGCAGAGCTCTGCAGTAATATTCGCCTTCTCTTTCGCCTGCTTTCTTATACCATAACATCAAATTGGACTCAGACAACCTAAGCATCTCTTGTTTTATCATGTTTCCATGCAAACATCTCGCTCTAGCCACAACAGAACTTTTTCACTTTCTTCTTCATCGGCAAAGCAGCCTATGCTAAACAATCTTCCTTGAGAGGAGTCCATGGGAACTTTTCAATTTTGATGAGAATTGAAAAACCACCGCTTCCATTGCCTATTCAAGAACTAAAAGCATCATAAACAAAACCAGTGAGAACAAATTGTGAATTATTTTTCATGACCAATATTAACAAGTTGTTTATGGATTGAGTGGAAAAGGGATGTATGAAATTCATTCCATTCCTCTGTGCATGTCTGTGATGGGTCATCCAAGGTTGCTAGATTTGGTTCACTGACAAATCGAGCTTTTTAAAAGAAAAAAAAAAAAAAGGATTTGTGGTTCATGAATAAAAATGCCAGTTGTGTTCTGTGATAAAAGTTTCTTGTCCTTCTTGGATCAGTCAAAATGCCAAATATCTCTTCGCATGAAAGGCCAAACTGTTTTACTTGGTAATAGTAAATCATGAGGTATTATACACCTATCAAAACAAAGAATCACAAGGTATTATATAATGTTAGTCCGTGAGATTGTATAATATGTCTTGGCATTCAATTTTTAACAAAAGGCTTATGGTTTCATCATCCAAAATGTTGATAAGATGGGACTCAATGGGAATGGCCCATGCACCAAAACCCCCCATTGGAAATCCTACTAATGGAATATTTAGCCTTCTATTGGATAATGAGAACTTTTGGCCACCTATTTTTGATGGGTTTATGATTTTTCTGTCTGTGTGATTTTTGTTGGAGTTAAAATACAACATATATCGAGTAAAAATCAACTTTTCACTTTTCAAGTGTAAAATCTTGTTCCACAGTGGATATGGAGGAGTGCATCATAAATCATACTTTGTAGAGAAAAACAATGAGATTGGAATGTTTCAGAAGATTGAGCAATTTTGTGCACTCTAGATATGTAGTGAACAGTTATAG
This sequence comes from Magnolia officinalis, assembly GCA_021015155.1. Taxonomy (NCBI): domain Eukaryota; kingdom Viridiplantae; phylum Streptophyta; class Magnoliopsida; order Magnoliales; family Magnoliaceae; genus Magnolia; species Magnolia officinalis. Next base: position 29,303,398 of record JAJHSJ010000001.1, read on the forward strand.
CTGTGTGAGGCATTGATGAACATCTAAACAATTAAGAATCTTAGGCGTAGCACATGAAACATGAGGAGCCATTTGTTACTTTGAGCGAGAATGCTAAAAATCACTGTCGTGCTTGTGGGGAATAGTTTGACTCTTTCCTAAGTATGGGATCTACTTTGGAAAGAACTATATATATATATATATATATATATATATATTAGTTGGAAGGCAAGAAAAAGAATTATATTACCATTTAGATTGGGCAGAGTGAAAAAGATTACAAGAAAGGAAAATGAAAGACAAAAGATAGCAGCCCATATCCTGAGCCAGGAGAAGAGAGAGAAAAAAAAAAAACAACACTAAATTGCCCACATCCCAGGCCAGGAAAAGAGAAGAAAGCCTGTACGCCGGCGCAGTGAGTGGAGGCGTCACTGCTGTTAGACAACACAGTTTACGCCCCTGTAAAATGGAAACTTATTGTGCATATTTGTTTTTGTAGTGTTTTGAGTTCTAAGTGTGTAATAATCTTTTAATATCTCTTGATGTTTCATTGAAAGGTTCCATCACTTTCCCAGACATTGATACATTCCCAGATACATGTGATATTTCCAATGCACTATCGATATGTTTTTGTGTCCAAAGGGTGCGATACGGGCATAAAACACTGTCACATGTTTCTCACGGGTTTTCAATTAATGTTTATGTCCAATTTGTACTTTAAAAAAATCTTTTATCATCCAATTTTCATTGTGCATGCATGCCTCAAAGAGTTCATGTCAAACAAGAAATAAATATCTTGAAAAAAGATGTGCTATCAAGATTATCTGAGTTAAGCTACGAAGCATTAATATCCTTAAATGTGGTAGACATGTACAAGGTTTCCTTTCGTCTATTTGGCCCTGGTGTGGATGCGGTAAAGACTCACATCAATTGGTGATCTGGTCCATGATAGATTCTTGCAGACTACAAATGGACGATAAGGAAAAAGGCCAAACAGTGGTTGACTTCATTGGTAAAATCCCTTATTGATGGCTACAATCATATGTTGGTGTTGTTTTTATTGTGAGGTCTATGGTCTGTACAAGACAGGGCACGATCAATGAATAGTCCAGATCCTGTGCATATGTACCTCATGCCTAGGAATTAAGTGCTTGGTAGCTGACACTTAGGTACTAGCATTTAGCACTGGATAATTTTTTTAAACATCAATTCGGGAGGAAAAGATGGTGATTTGAGTAAGTTGGATTGACCAATCAGCTGGTTGATCTGCAGTGGTTTGAGAAGGGCATTTCTAAAGATTGGTAGGACTTATGGAAGTAATTATTATGAATGGCCTTAGGGGGGCAGATGGTACTTCGTACTCTATATCTTCTTGTGAATTGGCAGGATGGGCATCCACCATTTTCTTTGAAAGCTTTGCTCAACAGCTAAATGATGATGGTGTTTGAACTTACTGCCAACAGGCAGTTCTAGGTTGTTCCATTCTCCTGGTTTCCTTTGGGCTATATACATGGTTAGTGGTGTAAGCTTCTGTCATGGGAAAATAGTTCTCGAAGGCCTGCAATGCGTAAAGGCAAGCTGGGTAAGCCATGTATGTGTTCATTTCTTCTTGTCATTTGGTCAAGTGTGCCTTGTCTTTCTTAATCTGGCCAAATGAATGTGTTTGGTAATGTCTTTCTTAATCTTCTCGTTGTTGTTGTTGTTGTTGTTGTTGATGATGACGATATTGCTGCTGCTTGTATTGTCAGGTTTCGGTCTGCCACAACTGAAACATATGGTATATCAAGAGAGAAGTAGCAACTTCACCATTGTTTTAGATGAAACACACCATAATTTGATTAATTATCCTTTAATTGAACAAAAAGAGGAACATTTCATATTTTATTTACTCCGTTTTCTTTCTTTTCTTCCTAGAGATACAAATTGGGGATTGCAAATCAACCATTTAACTCAAGCGTGACAAATGTGGCTAAGGAGTTCCGTAGTGCCATAAGGTAGAGAAAGAAGGGCTAGACTTGTATGTTAGTTCACACCATTTAAAAATGGTGTTGACTCTTCCAATGTACATATGGCATAGTTGTATTGCAATCTGGACTGTGCAAATCAATGACGTAACTATGGATGGATCATAACAAAACCATTATGCCGATGAGATGGTAAACCATCTTATTTTGCATTTGAATTTGGATCACTCACTATTTTATGTTTAACCATCCATTTGTTAGCCATTGATTAGATAATTAGGATTGTTTGGTCAGTGTCATTTTAGTAATATGCTCCATCCACAATGGGAGGCACAATCTGCATGGTCTTGATAGCATTACATCAGTGCCACATACAAGATGGATGACTCACCACCAATTTTTTAAATGTTGCAAAACTAACATTGGAGTTTAGCCCATGAAAAATGCCCCCACAATCAAAGAAAACAACACTTTCTTGTTAGCTCTTATTGCTTTTTGTATTTCATATCCATATTTTAGGTTTACTTGAATATCCGATTTTGGAAAAAAAAATAAAAAATTTGTAGGGCAAGTTAATCTATCAGCAATACCTCATCTTAATCATGCTATGGTTGATCACGGGTTTGTGTGGGCTAATTTATGCATCCCCAACACTAAAGTGTTGTGTGTGGGTGCTTGACCAGTCTGACTATGTGAGATTTTATAGTCATATGCCTCAGCTAGGAAATCCTTTTCTTCTCTGTTTTTTCTAAACATCCTTTTCTTCTTCTTCTTCTTCTTCTTCTTTTTATCTCCCTGCCATTTCTTTGAAATCGTAATTCTCATCCAGTTTCCTTTTGCCGAACCAAAGATCATTTAATGTTGATTTTTTTTTTTTTTTTTTTTTTCTATCTTTTCTTCTTTTAAATTCAGTTGTAGTCTCTGCTTTACGCATAATGTAGACACATTAGCTATTGAATGACCAAAATTGTAAGTGTTGCTTTGGAGGCCCACAATTCTAATAATTGATCATTTTTCTAATCCTAACTGATAATGGATCTTGGTACTCCTTTATTTTCATTCAGCAATGTTAGTTTCTAGTAAAGGAATTCTCATGTTTGTTGAGATTGCGTTTGGATGCACAACTGATTTAGAATTGTGAACATTGATTCATCAAAGATAGAATTTTAGTAGCATGCTTCATTATTCATAACGAGGAGGTAGGCCCCATTGCAGTTACATTTGAGATCTAAAAATCCAATTGAACATGTAGCTGATAAACTCCATTATCAGTAACAATATGATATGTTCCATTCTTCAATAGAAGTGTTTATGTTTTCTCTCTCTCTCTCTCTCTCTCTCTCTCTCTCTCTCTCTCTCTCTCTCTCTCTCTCTCTCTCTCTCTCTCTCTCTCTCTCTCTCTCTCTCTCTATTTATTTATTTATTTATTTTTAATTTTCCACAAAATAATGGAAAATTAAAATTTTATTTTGAAAATTCTGATATGTGTCATAAATATGTACAACAATAAAAAGTTACAAATATATAAATTATCAGTCAAGGCTCAACGGCTCAAGAGTGTAGGTACACTCTAATAACAAACAAGAAGATTTCAGTTCTTTAACCCAAGTATGCCCTCTATTAATTATTTCCTTAGATATCCAGTGTCCTTTAAACAGCCTTTACCTCTTTTGTGTTTTTGTTTGTTTGTATGTTTTTTTAAAAGTTTTTTTGAATTTTTAATTTTTTTACATGCACTCACTCTCCACACACACTCACACCTCAGTGGAATTTCACCACAATGGGTACTCGAACCCATGTGATGAAACTCTTGTGAGTCTACCACCAAGGCAGGAGTGAGGACCCAGCCTTTACCTCCTTACAACATCTGATCATTGAATCCACGTCAATATCATAGTCTTCGGGAAACAGTGAGCATAACAAGAAGCTTGGTTTCAACTCAATAGGAAAATGGTCGTAGCTGACTTTGATAGACTAACATGTTGTCCTCCATGGCGTGCCTTTGATTTCACTTGGGGTAGACGTTTTCAGCTGTCAAAGTGCATTATTTAACACCTTCTGATTGTGTACACATCTCAATACCCTTCTAAGTGTTGCAATCACAAGTGGAAAGCTCCAGTATTCTTTGACAACCTCCCTTACCAATGGAGTGCAAGGTAGGGTCATCGCCCGCTTTATCTTTGAATAGCTTCCACAATTCATCATTTTAGAGCACATCCACCTTGATGTTAACTTGGGATGGGGTCTTCCCTTTATCGCAGTGCTCGACAACATAAACATCTCTTGCTTTCTCCTGCTTCCATATGAACATCTTGCTCTAGCCAACTTCTTCGCTTCTTCTTCATCAGCAGTAGCCCATGCCAACCAATCTTTACCCTAGAGGAGTGCATGGCCACTTCTCAATTTTGATGAGAATTGAAAAACCACTGCTTCCATTGCCTATTCAATAACAATTAGCATCATGAGTGAGTCACTGTAAGAAAATTATGCTGAACAAATGATTGAGACCATTGCTATCTGTGGATAGATTAAGAACATTGGAAAGAAAATTTCAATTTGCTCACGTTCAACTCTAAGAATCAATGGTCAAGATTATTATTGAAACACGAATATGGGACAATAGCTTGTTTCTGGCAGAAGTGAGAATATTAATGGTTTGAACCATCAAATCATGTCATCACGTGATCATCTAAACAAACTCCAACATACTTTAGGAAAAGATTTAGTGCTCCTATTGCCACATCTTTGTCCATTGAGTGTGGACGGGAATTCTTGAGCATGTTTCTTTCCTAACAAATTTTATGGAGGGAATCAAAGATTCAAATGTGCATATGATCCCCATCCACCAGCAATGGGCTGTGGGAGATATTAGTATACATGAGATTTTGTAGCAAAGAAGAAACGTGAGCAGTGCTCTGTGATAAAAAGATCTTGTCCTTCTTGGATTGGTCAAAATACCATATGTTTCTTCACATGAAAAGCCAAGTTGTTTCACTTGGTGGGAGTAAATCATGAGGTATTATTATACATCTATCAAAAAAAAAAAAAAAGGATCATGAGGTATCATATAATGTTCGGGCTGAGTGATTGTATGGTATGTCTAGGCTTTTAATTTTTACAAGCAGGCCCATGGTTACATCATTCAAAATGTTGATAAGATGGGACTCAATGGAGATGGCCCATGCACAAAAAAATCCCTCCATTGAAAATCCTAATAATGGGAATATTTAGCCTGTTATTGGTTGAATGAGAACTTTTGGCCACCTATTATTGATGGGTTTCTGATTCTCCATCTGTGTGATTTTTAGAGTATAAATGTAACATATATTTTAATTGTTTGAAACTTTCGAGAAAAAATCACCTTTTCACTTTTCAAGTGTAAAATCTTGTTCCACAGTGAGTAGGGAGGAGCGTATCATAAATCATATTTGTTAACAAATATGCAGAGAGAAATGAAGAGATGGAGCTGTCACAGAAATTATGATACATTTTTTTTTCTCGAAGAAAATGGATCATATGTTAGAATATTTGATCCAAAAGTTGGGCCATATCTTTATATCACTCAAAATAAAAGTTGGGGCAATCTACTCTGTGGGTGGGTTACACCAGTTCATTGAATCATGCCATTGGCCGGACATTGATTTCGATCTTGTGTCCAACTCAATGACTGGACCAGTCTAATTTACATCTCAGTTGATGAGCAAGATATGGCCTGATGTATGTCTTTATCGGAGCACCTAAGGTCATGTTTAGGCAGTGACAACTCATTTTGATTAGTTAGTTATTTGATACTGACTAATGGGTAGTGTGCAGACACTGGGAAACTATACATATGGAATACTTTAAATTCAACCATTTAAATTGTGGGACTTATGGTATACTTACATGGACCAATGAGATGCACCACGTGTTGGCACTATGCGCTAAATAATGGAGTGGCCCGACTAGAAATTGTGTATCGATGTTGTACAGTTCCCTCATCTAATATATATTCACACATTTCGAAGAAAAAAAAGATTTAAAAAAAATAAATAAAGCTGAGGGCCGCAACAAGGAATTTTCATGAAAGCAGTAAGAAAGGATGAAGAAGTTTTGGGATAGTTTACTAGGTATTCATGATTATGTTAATAGCTCTTTTCCATTTTAATTCTCTTACTTAACTATAATCAGACATTCAAAAGAGTTAAGAGGTAGGAAGTCTTACAATGGTGCTCTACACATCATATATATGCTCTAATCAATATTACATTGATCACTGTACTCAAAATTCATGAGTTTTTGTATATAAAAAATTGCACTAAATAATGGACGAAATCTTACTTGCGTACCAAGAATTTGTTTACACTTGACCTGGCACGGCCAGATCAAATGATCCAGAAGATGGCACATGATAACAGTGTCATGTGTGGTGTAGATCACCTTTAAGAGAGTTAGAGACATACACATGAAAGAACATTAAATGTTTTAGTTCTTCATATGCAAAAGCAAGAGTTTCTCTCTTTCTTAGTATTAAATGTCAAAATCTTATCAAGACATCTCTATCTAGCATTAAATGCTAAGGTCACGTTAAAACCATTCTTTATGGATGTCAAAGCCAAGTAACATAGGGACTCTAACAACCTTCCTATGCTGGAGTCCATTGATGGAGGACTCTAGCCAACACACGATTTGAATCAATGGGATTTCTACAACCGATTATCTAAATCTTTTACGATGTTAAAGACTACACGAGGCCACCACCTCCTAAAAGCCAATAAGAGTAACGATCGACAAAGAGCTCCGGGCCCACGTTAAACATAATCTATCTTCTTTTTACATTTATCTTTACTTTCGTCCTATCATAGCACTGCCTAGTCTTAGCATAAATCGCTACCGTCCAGCGCCATTGCTATAGTACTGTAAATTAGATTAAATGTCTATAACCCTAAGTTGTTGAATCCTGATAAACTAAGTTCTTACTTAGAACATTATCTTTCTGGTCACATCCTGCTAACCATCCTCCTCAATCAAATGTTTTTACAAACAAATCATATATTTATTATTGTTTGTGTTTATTTCTCTAGTTTATTTGATATTTTATCGATTGTAATCACCCATATTCATATATTAATAAAATTGATATTATTTTAGCTTTTTTAGTTTAATCATTCATCTTTATTCCTTTAAGAAATACATAAAATGCCAATAATGGTGAAAGAAAAGTCCGGAAGTCGTAAGGTAAAAAAAAATCCACAAGTAAGGAGTCACCCCTATCCTTTTACAAATCGCCTTATCACTGATTACAACTGGTGGCTAACTCGATAAATGGATTTTTGAACTCTGGCACACTTGCACATCATACACACACCCAAATCCAAATAAAGGTCATCGAACACATGCGTGGCCTTGTGTTTGTTTGAATTGCTCAAACATGACATAAATTATGATTAATGGACATTTCTAAATTATGATTGGTTAAATGATTCTAAATTATGATTAATGGACATTTCCTTATCTTTTTTTTGAAATTGATACCAAGATTGAAACGAGGTTATCTTCACCTTGTCTACCATGGACATTTCCTGGTTGAATTCATACCATTGACTATTTTTTCATCTGAAACATTCATTAAATGTTTACCATTCCCTCGGTTTAGAAAAGAAAATCAGTGTAACTTCTAATCTATGACCCATAGTCATGTTTTGAAAAGTTTAATTGAACTTGTTAATGTTCCAAATGTCGAATATTTTGTGCCTGCATATCAACCACCACACTTTGCTAGAATATCAAAGCTTTTCTCTTTAAGCCTATGAATATTGAGGAGTTGTGAAAAGGGCTCCACATGCTCACTCGTTGGAAATGGTTGATAATTGAAATATAAATAAGAATCATTTCAAAGCATTATAAATCCCTTTATTAGATTAAGATAGCTGGAGAAATTGCAACAGCATTAGGTTAGAACAATCACTTTTTTTAAAAAAAAAAAAAAAAAAAAAAAAAACATATTCTCCTTAAAAATGGTTTGTGATAAGTAGCTGGATGCAAGACACTACCACACAACTTTGAGGTTTTAGGTGATGTGCTGGAAAACTCAGATCACTCTTTGGTAAATGTGCTTGTGTGAATATACATGTATGGGCCATTTTGTGCACTCTAGATATGTAGTCAACAGTTATAGCTGTGTGAGGCAGTGGTGAACATGTAAGCAATTGAGAATCTTTGGTGTAGCACATGAAAGACGAAAAGTCACTTGTTAGTTTGAGTGAGAATGCTAAAAGTCAATGTCATAGGAATAGTTTTGATTCTTTCTTGAATATGGGATCTACTTCGTAATGAAAATATTTTTGTTTTTGTTTTTGTTTTTTGTTGGAAGGCAAGAAAGAAATTATATTATCATCTAGACTGGCCAAAGTAAAAAAGATTACAAGAAAGGAGAACAAAAGACAAAAGATAGCAGCCCACATCTCAGTCCAGGAGAAAAGAAAAACATACACACTAAAATGCCCACATCCTGGACCAGGAAAAGAGAAAAAAGCCCATAATGCTGGCCTAGTGAGAGAAAGCCCCCACTTGAGCCAGGAAAAAGCATAACATTAGAAGCCTACAAAAGCAATACTCAAACTGGAAGGACTCTCGTCCATGGAGAATGCTTAGCATCTCAAGCGATTGGAAAAGATAGATAAGGGGAGTGGATAAAGGAACATAACTAATATTTTCAATTATTTTCTTCCTTCTTGAGTTAATAATTCTTGATATGATACCTAGGCAATTGATATTGAATTTAAATGGTGAGTGAAGAGTTGCATTTTCCAAGAGGAGCAGTCTGAGTATTGAATAGTAGCAAGCGTCTTCATATTATGAACTTCAATTATACAAATACCTGAAGAGACAACAAAGCAGAGGTTAGATGAACAAAAAGGAGAATTCTAATACTCTGGTCTATGGTGCTTGCACGACCCTTTATGGACACGAGCATCCTAGAGAGCCTCTCGGGTGGAGAAAAGGCGCGCACAACCAATCCTAGAATCTCAAAGAGTAGTATTATATATACAATCCCCAGTATGGGGTTGAAGGTCCTTCACTGCCCTGTCTCTGGAGCAGAAGACACTTAAACATGAATATAAGAGGTAAGGAGGTATCAAGTGACACAGAGAGTGTACCGAGACTAATTTGCAATGATTGGGCTGATAATGAAAATAGCCATACTCCTAACATGACGAAGAATCCTTCTTAGAATACTTTCCTTTGAGAAAGATTTCTTGGAAATAATGCAATTACTTTTTTCTCTCTAAACATGCCAAAGCAAGAATGATAGGGAATCCACAAGAGTGATATAATTCAATCACATGGAATCCACTCGGGGCTATTATAAAATGGAATGAAATTTTAGTTGCATAATAGGCCTTGGGCCTTCAGCCACTGTGGAAGAATGCATAGATTCAAAACCGGCCCCCTGGGTTCCGTTTGTTCGAGCCAATATGACTTGGATAATCAATCAAACGTAATATTTGATCGGTGATGCATGTAAACTGGGATCCATTTTTAACTTTCCTATGTGTATGCCACAAGTGTACAATTTCTCGGTACCTTTTAATCTTTTGCCGATCATATTCATAATCCGTCAGTACCTGTGCATCATCCATGGGTACATAAACATTATCTTAAGTCTGAAATGCATCGTATTCCAACCCAAATGATAATAATAATAATAATAACATAAATGGAAATCATGAGGCTAGCTAAAGCCGCAGGTATGGAGACAGACACCTTGCCATAAACGTGCAGCCACATGGGCTACGGTAGTGTGTCTGACATAATGATCTGGCTATTTCACTCATCAGGTGGGACACAGTGTAGAAACAATAATACTAAAATAGTCATTGAGGCATAGCAAATTAGAAACATGTAATGAATGTGGCATTAGCACACCAGAGGAAGAATGAAAGCATGAAGATTAAAACAGATTGACTAATTTCACATACACGTGGGAACCGCAAACATCTATATGTGTCACAGTGTGAGACACGTGTGGCATCCGAACTTTCCATCGAGCGTGCTACACTGGTTAGATATTGTGGCATAAAATCCAGGTCGTTTCACACCTCAGGTGGGCCACAGCATAACAGAACAAAAGGATGGCCGGTAAAAAAAAAAACTGTCAATTTACCGTCTAAGTTGTGGGACACCTAAAGAGTGAGATTGTCTGACAGTTTAGTAAGATGGATGTTAAGAATTATTTCTAATCTTATGGAAAACTGCGATCTAAGACGCGTGCTTTTTACTTGCACGTGTTCCCGCACGTAGAAATGTACGGATCCACACGCCTGGGCAATAAGCAGTCCTCAAAAGAAGAGAATACCTTTCGAGTCCAACCGGTTGAACTGCAGGTTATGTTCCATCCATCAGAAAAATTCTAACTAAAAACGTTCATGGGAAATCCAACCTGTTCAATGGATTGGTCCCACCATGATGAAAAATTTTCAAACAATCATCCCTATCTTCTTATTAAGTGGACCACACTTTAATTTTGCAACAGTATTCGGACAACAGATCTGGAGCAGCAGCAATGAGTTCGAACAATAGCAATGGGTCCGGACGAGCAGATCTAGGGTAGTAGCAATGGGTTCGTATGAGTAGATTTGAAGCAGAGGGGTCGCCGGACGACGTAGCAGGGGTAGCCGGACGACGCAGGGCGGTCGGATGAGCAGGGATGTCCGGACGACGCAGGAGGTGCGGCCGGACGACGCAGTAGTGGTCGGATGTGCAAGGACAGTGATCTGACGCAGCAGGGATGGCCGGACGACGCTGGAGGGGCGATCGGACGACGCAGGAGAGGCAGCAGGACGACGCAGGGGCGGTCGGATGAGCAGGGGCAGTTGCCAGACGCAGCAGGGGTGGTGACCGGATGACGCAGGAACGGTTTCGGATCAAAGAGGCTCTGATACCATAAAAGTAAAGAGATGCAGAAGCTTTCTGTGTATTTGAGACAACCCAATAGGGTTGAATATATAGGGATTACAATAATCTATACAAGGAAAGAAATAAACGCAGAATCCTCTGCCTATACAAACGAGATATACAAGGTATGTGAGCTGTCTAACACGTGAGTGTGTGGGGGTGTGTGTGTGTGTAAAAAAAAAAAAAGAAAAAAAGAAAAAAAAAAAAAAAAAAAAAGAAAGATGAAGAGATGTAGCTGCCTCAAAAATTATGATACATTTTTTTCGAGGAAAATCTATCATATGTGCAATCTACTCTGTGGGTGGGTTACACCCATTCATTGAGTCGTGTCATTGGCCGTACATTGATTTTTGTGTCCAACTCGATGAGTGGACCGGTCTAGTTTACATACCAGTTGATGATCAAGATATGGCCCGTTACATATCAGTTGATGATCAAGATATGGCCTGCTGTATATGTCCTGATTGGAGAACCTAATGTCATGTTTAGGAAGTGACAACTTATTTTGATTAGATAGTTATTTGATACCCTTGTAAGACTGATGGTTAGTGTGTAGACACCTGCAAATTATACATATGGAATACTTTAAATTCAGCAATTTAAATTGTGTGACCTGTGGCATACCTACGTGGACCCAATGAGATGCCGCCACGTGTCAGTAGTATGAGCTAAATAATTGACAAAATCTTACTTGTATACCGACCATACTGTTTACACCTGGCCTAACACAGCCAGATCAAAAGATCCAGAAGATGCCACATGGCAACAATGCTATGCGTGGTTTAGATCAACTTCAAGAGGAGTTTGATACATGTACATGCGAGAGCATTATATGTTAGAATTATATCAAAGTATTCTATGTAAAAGCAAGAGTCTCTCTTTTTCTCAGCATTATATGCCAAAATCTTTTCAAAGTATATTTCTATCTAACATTAAATACTAGGGTCATGCTAAAAGCACCCTCTACGGATATCAAAGCCAAGTGACATAAGGGCGAGTCCATTGACGGAAGACTCTAGCCAACGCATGATTTGAAGAAGTGAGAGTCTCTCTCTTATACATGTAGCCATATGCAATAGCCTACACTGTCTTGAAAGAATCAATGGGATTTATATAGTCGATCATGTAAATCCTTCACAATGTTGAAGACTACACAAGACTACTGCATCCTAAAAGCCAATAAAAGCAGCAATCAACCAAAAGCTCTAGGCACACGTTAAACATAATCTATTTTCTTTTTACATTTTCTTTACTTTTATCCTAGCATAGCATAGCCTAGTCTTAGCATAAATTATTACCGTCCAACACTATTGCTATAGTACCATAGAATAGATTGAATGTCCATAACCCTAAGTTGTTGAATCCCGATCAACTAAGTTCTTACTTAGAACATCATAGTTCTAGTCACATCCTGCTAACCATCCTTCTCAATTATCTGTTCTTACAGACAGATCATGTACTTATCATTGTTGGTGTTTATTTCTCTAGTTTATTTGATATTTTATCGATTGTAATGACCCATATTCATATATATATATATATATATATATATATATATATATATATATATATATATATATATATATATATATATATATATATTAAATTGATATTATTTTAGTTTTTTTAGTTTAATTGTTCATCTTTATTCCTTTAAGAAATACATTGAATGCTAGTAATGGTGAAAGAAAAGTACTGAAGTCATAAGGTAAAAAGAATCCATAAGAAAAGACTAACCCCTATCCTTTTGCAAATCACCTTATCGTTGATTACAACTGGTGGTTGTCTCGATAGCTGGATTTTCGAATCTGGTCCAACGTATTTGTTTCGGTACAGGGGTCACTAGCGTTCAATCAAACATTGAGTCGACTAGACTCTGGCATGTTTGCACATCATACACACACCCAAATCCGAATAGAGGTCCTCGAACACATGTGGCCTTATGTTTGATTGAATCGCACAAACATGACCTAAATTATGATTAATGGATGTTTCTAAATTACGATTGGTTAGATGATTCTAGATTATGATTAATGGACAATGCCCACTGTTAGCCACACCCCACTTGGGAATCAATTTATCGTTACCCAATATATACCATGGACATTTCCTTGTTGAATTCATACCAATGGCTATTTTTCATTTGAAACATTCATCAAATGTCTACCCATCCCTTGGTTAGAAAAGAAAATAAGTGTAACTTCTAATCTATGGCCCATAGCCATGTTTTGAAAAGTTTAACCGAAATGTTAATATTTCAAATGTAGAATGTTTCTGTGCCTTCATATCAACCACCACACTTTGCTGGAATATCAAAGCTTCTCTCTTTAAGCTTACGAATATTGAGGAGCTGTGAAAAGGGCTCCACATGCTCACTTGTTAGAAATTGTTGATAGTTGAAATCTAAATAAGAATTATTTCAAAGCATCATAAATCCCTTTATTAAATTAAGACAAAAATTGGAGCAGCATTGGGCTAGGATAATTGCTCTCTGTTTTTTGTTATTTACGTATTCTCATTAAAAATGGTTTGTGATACGCAGCAAAATGTAAGACACTACCACACAGCTTTAAGGTTTTGGGTGATTTGATGGAAAACCCAGATCACTCTTTGGTACATGTGCTTGTACGAATATACGTGTATGGGCCATTTTGTGCACTCTAGATATATAGTGAACCGTTATAGCTGTGTGTGGCATTGGTGAACATGCAAGCAATTAAGAATCTTTAGTGTAGCGCATGAAAGATGAAGAACCATTTGTTAGTTTGAGCGATAATGCTAAAAGTCAATGTCATTTGTGGGGAATGGTTTTGGTTCTTTCCTGAGTATGAGATCTACTTTGGAATAGAATTATTTTTGTTTTTGTTTTTGTTGGAAGGCAAGAAAGAAATTATCTTATCATCTAGACTGGCCAAAGTAAAAAAGATTATAAGAAAGGAGAACGAAAGAAAAAGATAGCAGCAACCTACATCTCAGGCCAGGAGAAAAGAAAAACATACACACTAAAATGCCCACACCTGGACCAGGAAAAGAGAAAAAAGCCCATATGCTGGTCTAGTGAGAGAAAACCCCCACCTGAGCCAGGAAGAAGTAAAACATTAGAAGCTTACAAAAACAATCCTCAAACTGAAAGGACTCTCGTCCATGGAGAATGATTAGCATCTCAAGCGATTGGAGAAGACAGATAAGGGGAGTAGATAAAGGAACATAACTAAGATTTTCAATTGTTTTCTTCCTTGAGTCAAGAATTCTTGATATGATACATAGACAATTGATATTTGAATTTAAATGCATGGCGAGTGAAGAGTTGCATTTGCCAAGAGGAGCAGTCTGAGTATAGAATAGTAAGTGTCTTCATATTATAAACTTCGACGTTACATATACCTGAAGAGACAACAAAGCAGAGGTTAGAGAAACTAAAAAGTAGAATTCTAATACTCTGGTCCACAATGCTTGCACAACTCTTTACAAACGCAAGCATCCTAAAGGGCTTCTCCAGTGGAGAATTAAGGTGCACACAACCAATCCTAGAATCTCAAAGAGTAACATTATATATACAATCCCCAGCACAGGGTTGAAGGGGCTTCACTACCGTGTCTATGTAGAGTAGAAGGCACCTGAACATGGATATAAGAGGTGAGGAGGTACCAAGTTACACATAGTGTACAGAGACTAATTTGCAATGATTGGGCTGATAATGAAAATAGGCATACTTCTAACATGATGAAGAATCCTTCTTAGAATACTTTCCTTTGAGAGAGATTTCTTGGAAACAATGCAATTGCTTTTTTCTCTCTAAACATGCCTAAGCAAGAATGATATGGAATCCACAAGAGTGATATAAATCAGTCATATGGAATCCACTTGGGGCTATTACAAATGGAATGAAATTTTAGTTGCACAACAGGCCTAGGGCCTTCAGCCACTGTTGAAGAATGCATAGATTCAAAACTGGCCCCTTGGGTTCGGTTTGTTGGAGCCAATATGACTGTTAGATAATCAATCAAATGTAATATTTGATCGGTGAGACATGTAAACTGGGATCCATTTTTAACTTTCCTATGTGTATGCCACAATTGTACAATTTCTCTGTACCTTAGTAAATGCATAGATTCAAAACTGGCCCCTTGGGTTTCGTTTGTTGGAGCCAATATGACTGGTAGATAATCTATCAAATATAATAATTTGATCGGTGATACATGTAAACTGGGATTCATTTTTAACTTTCCTATGTGTATGCCACAAGTGTACAATTTCTCGGTACCTTTGTATCTTCCACCACTCAATCTTCATCATCTTCATCATCTTCATCATCCGTCAGTACTGATGCATCATCTTCATCATACGTCAGTACCTGTGCATCATCCATGGGTACATAAACATTAGCTTAAGTCTGATATGCATTGTATCATAACCCAAATGATGATAATAATAATAACATAAATGGAAATCAAGAGGCTAGCTAAAGTCGCAGGTATGGAGACAGACACCCTGCCATAAACATGCAGCCACACAAAGTGTACAGAGACTAATTTGCAATGATTGGGCTGATAATGAAAATAGGCATACTCCTAACATGATGAAGAATCCTTCTTAGAATACTTTCCTTTGAGAGAGATTTCTTGAAAACAATACAATTACTTCTTTCTCTCTAAACATGGCAAGCAAGAATGATATGGAATCCACAAGAGTGATATAAATCAGTCATATGGAATCCACTCAGGGAAATTACAAATGGAATGAAATTTTAGTTGCACAATAGGCCTCGGGCCTTTAGCCACTGTTGAAGAATGCATAGATTCAAAACTGGCCCCTTGGGTTTCGTTTGTTGGAGCCAATATGACTGGTAGATAATCTATCAAATATAATAATTTGATCGGTGATACATGTAAACTGGGATTCATTTTTAACTTTCCTATGTGTATGCCACAAGTGTACAATTTCTCGGTACCTTTGTATCTTCCACCACTCAATCTTCATCATCTTCATCATCTTCATCATCCGTCAGTCCTGATGCATCATCTTCATCATACGTCAGTACCTGTGCATCATCCATGGGTACATAAACATTAGCTTAAGTCTGATATGCATTGTATCATAACCCAAATGATGATAATAATAATAACATAAATGGAAATCAAGAGGCTAGCTAAAGTCGCAGGTATGGAGACAGACACCCTGCCATAAACATGCAGCCACATGGGCTATGGTAGTGTGTTTGACATAATGATCTGGCCATTTCACTCTTCAGGTGGGCCACAATGTAGAAACACTAATACTAAAATCGTCTTTGAGGCATCAGAGGAAATTAGAACATGTGACGAATGTGTGGCATTAGGATAGCAGAGGAAGAAAGCAAGCATGAAGATTAAAAGAGATTGGCTAATTCCACATACACGTGGGAACACATGCACAATGTGAGAAATGTGTGACATCCGAACTTTCCATCAAGCGTGCTACACTGGTTAGATATTGTGACATAAAGTTCGGATGTCACACATTACATAACAAATGGATGGCCGGTAAAAAAACTGTCAATTTAGTGTGTACGTTGTGGGACACCAAAAGAGTGAGATTCTCTGACGTTTAAGTAAGATGGATGTTGAGAATTATTTCTAATCTTACGAAAAGCTCCTATCTCAGACGTGTGATTTCTACTTGCACGTGCTCCCGCACGTAGATATGTACGGTTCCACACGCTTGTGCAATAAGCAATACTCAAAAGAAAGAGAATACCTTAAGTCCAACCGGCACACTGTCGGCCCCACCTTCCAGAGCCTGCACCTTTTTAAGCTTGAGACATCTATACACATAAATTCTTTCCAATGAATGCCAATCCAATTGCGGCGGTGGAACAGCCTCTCCTCCTCCATAGATTCGCACCAATTCCGGTAGAGAGGATAATCTCAGATTTTCTAGTTTAGGTAGGAGACCCTCATTATCCACCACATCTGAAATGATCTCTTCTACTGCATTGCAATCGTTTACCCAGACATACTCAAGATTAGGGAGCCCGCCCTTCATCTGATTCGACGATAGAACCTTCTTCAAGCCATGGCAACCCCAAACAGTCAGAAAAGCCAACTTTTGGAGATTCATCACTAACCCCATCGGCCAAATACTTGTCATGCTCCTGAGATAATAAAGACTTAAGGATCTGAGTTTGGAGAGCACATCATTGCGTCGCTCCACTGTGGGTGGTCCATCAAATAAATGCTCCATTCCTTCACAATCAGACACTCTGACAACGTTTAAATTATCCATTCCTTGCAATAAAACGGATGGGAGTAGATGCTTTAGTTCAGGACATCCATACACGTCCACCTTCTCAAGGTTACGAAATAAAAGGGCGGGAAGCAATCCCTCTTTATACTTAGTCACGACTTTCTTTAGATTTGGCAGATATCCCAACACTAAACTCTGTAGATTACCGAATGCATTTTGAGGAGACTCCTTTGCACTGACAACAAATTCCACGTCATCACATCCATTAACTGTAAGAGATTTCAAACTTGAGAATCCTCCACCGCGATTAAGTGCCTCGTTTCCCTTGCAATCTTTTAACTTTAAATGGGTGGTCTGTGGTAAAAGCCTTAGAGCCCATTCGGGGATGAGACTACAACCATCAATCTCCATATATCTCAACTCATCAGGGTTCGACTCGGGATAAGCACGGAGTACACGACCATCATCAGGCCTTGGGCATATGCAGAGGCAAAACTTCTTCAACTTTGTCGGATGTTTAAACAGAGGATAGTCTCGTGGCCAACGTTCCACTTCCACAATACAGAGATGTAAATTAGATAACTCTTTCAAAGATGCCACTTCACTCAAAGAGGCATTGCAACTGCTGCTGCTGCTGCTTGCATCTTTTTCTTCTGCCGTCCACTCGTGGAAACTGTTCCACATCTTCAATTCTTCCAGGAGAGTCAACCTTGATATAACACCACTTGGAACAATTTTAAGATTATCAGTATCTGTTAAGTCCAAGCTCCGCAGATTGACCAATTCTCCAATTTCATTTGGCAACTCACATAACCAATCGTTAAATGACAGATCGAGAAATTCTAGCTGCTTCAGTCCCCCAAGTGCTGACAAACAATTCCCTTCTTCAAACTTGCATCTCCTCAGACAAAGCACCCGTAGATTCACCAGGTTTGACAGTGGTATCTTACTGATAGCTGTTCTGCTTAGATCCAGAACCCGAAGGTCTTTTGTTGCTTCCCAAAACCAACCTTGAATTTCAGTCAGCTCCTCATTTTCCGGCATCATCAATGTCAGCAATCTAGGACAATGCATCCCTTCTGACAGTTTATTAATTTCACATCGCCAGAGAGAAATCCTCTTATATTCCTCCCAACATTTCCCCTGTGGCAAACCTTTCAATCCGATTCTCACAAAAGATTTGCAGTCCTTACATTCTTCTGACGAAATCCAAATGGCAACATCCCTAACAATGTCGTGCATCTTTACATACCCTTCCTCTTCACCTGCTAATAACAAACAAGAAGATTTGAGTTCTTCAACCAAAGCGTGCCCTTTATTTAATGCTTCCTCCAAACTTTCAACATCTTCCAAAAAGCCTTCACCCTTCCAGAAGCTAATCATCCTGTCTACATGAATATCAAAATCTTCAGGAAACAGGCAGCAAAACAAGAACCCTAGTTTCAGCTCAGCTTGCAAACGTTCATAGCTGATTTTGATAGACTGGTACACTCCTTTCTCCATTTCTTTGATATTTCTTGGTGCAGACTTCTTCAGCTGTGATAGGGCGTTATCCCACACTCTAGGATCTCTTTCACCTCTCAGTGCCCTTCCTAATGTTATAACTGCAAGTGGAAGACCGGCGCATTCCTTGAATACCTCCCTTGCCTTGGTATGAAAGGAAGGATCATCAACAATGACACCTGCTTTCTCTTTGAATAGTTTCCACGATTCCTCATCTGAGAGCACTTTTACTTGAATGTCGACTTGGCTTTCCATTCCTTTGCACACATCTTTATTCCGTGTTGTGAATATGATCTTGCAACCTTCAAGGCTGTTAGTAGAGGGAATTCCCACGGCAGCCAAATCAAGTCGCTCCCACAAATCATCCAATATGATGAGAAATTTCTTCTTCTCTTGCGTCAATCTATTCCTCAGATCACTTTTTCGCGAGGACTCGGTCCCATCCTGGAGTGGGAAACCCAATCTCTTTGCAATGTCGCCCTGGATCCTTTTGATGTCCACGTCCTCTGAAACAGTCACCATTATGACTTTATTGAATTCTTGTGTCCCATGTAACCCATTGTTCACATTTTTCACAAGGGTAGTTTTGCCCACACCACCCATGCCCCATACTCCAATTATTTTGGTATTTTCGTCACGTAAAGCACTCATGACTTCTTGGAGAGATGATTCTACTGATGGTAGACCCTGGATTGATGGAGCTTCCTCGTTTATGACGGTCGGAAGGGATTGGGGCATTGTCATCTTCATCTTGTCTGGATTCCCATCATCATAGTGCCTAAAAATGCTCTCCGTCATCTGTTTCGCCTGCTTGCTTTTACTGTAACGCCATTTCAGATTCAGACAACGTAGACGTCCCTTGTTTTCTGCCACTTTTTGCTGTATCGTCGCTGCTTCTTGTATCATTTCGGCAGCTCGTGTTAGCCATAGCCTAACTTCTGGGGTTTCTTCTTCACCATTGGAGTGGTCCGGGCTTACCAATCGATCTATGCGCTCCTTCCTGGCCACCAGATCTTGTACGCGGTCTTTCAGATCCTTAACGTTGTCATTAAAATGCATAAGATAGCAAAAATGTTCCTTAAGCCAAGGGCATACACACTTTCCGACCTCGACTGCAGCTGAACCCGC
Source organism: Magnolia officinalis (assembly GCA_021015155.1). NCBI lineage: Eukaryota > Viridiplantae > Streptophyta > Magnoliopsida > Magnoliales > Magnoliaceae > Magnolia > Magnolia officinalis. Next base: position 29,323,134 of record JAJHSJ010000001.1, read on the forward strand.
CACCTCTGCCATTGCCTATTCAACACAAATAGCATCATAAACAACAAAAATAACACGAACAAAGAAAAATTGAATTGTTTTACAAAATGAGTAGTAATGAAACTTATTATTAGGCAACTAAATTTAGCTCAATGACAAGTTAATCATTAAAAAAACTCAGGATTCAGCAACTACACTTGGTTGACTCCATTTGAGATTGTTTGCCAAACATATTTTGGATCAGCCAGATTTTTTGTCTCCAAGGAGAATATGAGGGATTTCACATGATGGAAGGATTGGATTCCTTGCCCACATCACGATGGCCCCATGCACTGCTGTAGAATAAGCCTATTCTACAAAATTATAGATGAACAACATCGGCAGTTATTTTAGCAAGACAAGTTCAAATTGTTTGGCTTCCTAGGAACAAATCATGAAGGCTGGATCCTTACTAAAGGTAGTAGAATAATCTATTCAACACCGCAGCTTGGGGCGATTCGGAAACGTGGATCTAGGTAGCTTTTGGGGCCTCTGGGCTCGTTTTGGGGGCCTTCATGGTGGTGTTTTCTTGTAAATCTTCTTTGCGATAGGTGACCCGAGCCTTGGTTTTTTGTGGCTTTGTGGTCCCCGAAGTACAGTCCTTGTATTTTGTATTTTCTCTGTTTTCCTTTGAATGATATTCAGGGCTCTGTTTTTTTTTCTTTTGTTTTTTTTTAATTTATTAAAAAAAAAAAAAAAAAAAAAAAAAAAAACCTACATGGAACGCGAATTAGCTGTGATGCCAGATACAGCCAGGTGGGGGCGATCCTGACCTTGATGTATGAACCATATATCCACACTGTCCATCCATTTTTTTAAGCTTATTTTAGTGCATGGTCCCCAAAATGAAGAGATACAAATCTCTGGAGGATCACATGGTAGGGATTGAATTCCCACAATTAAAAGCTTCTTAGGGGCCATAAAGTTTTGGATCTATCTGCTACTTGTGTTTTCCCTTCGTCTACGTCTGTGGGACCTTATTATTAGGTTGGATGACGAATAAACTTTAATTCAACCCAGATTTGTATTGATCTGCTTCAATTTTTGGGAGATTTTTATAAACAAGTACCTCATGATACACTATTTACATATCTGTAAGTTTTTAAATTATGTTTTCATTAAGATACTTCATTAATTAAGTTATTGTCAGAGAGCTACCGTATGTTAATTTTTCTTAAATGACAAAAACTACCACTAATTAATGTAACTACGTAAGAAAAAAACATTGTTGTGGCACCATAATCCAACCAAGCAAGGGATGTGTCGGGCCTACCATTATATATGGGTTTTATACACACCGTCCATCCATTTTTACAAGTAATTTTAGGATACGAGCCCCAAAATGAGGTAAATCCAAGGCTCAAGTTGACCACACCGCAGGAAGTAGTGGTGATAATAATACCCACTGTTAAAACTTTCCCAGGGCCACCGTGATGTTTATTTTCCATCCAACCTGTTCATAAGGTCATATAGCCATAGGTGACAGGAACATGAAGTTTTTTTCTGAAACAGGACTGTATTTGGGAATCTTTTCTAGAACCTCAAATTGGCTGAAACAGACCTGCGCAGAGCTGAAATGGAGGCCCCAGGTGTTACTGACCCAACCATGCTGCAGACGCTCCAATCAGCTAGGAACAGGATGACCCAGCTCGAACTCTATGAGGAGAGTTTTTGCAAACAAAAATCTAGATCTCATTGGCTGCAAGAAGGTGATAGGAACACGAAGTTTTTTTCATGCAACAGCGACAGGAAAAGCAAGAAGGTATACCATCCAAGAGATCGCCCAGGAAGGGGTAGTGACCCTAACAGACAAAGATGCAATCAAGAACCCTGCTGTACTGTTCTTCCAAAATTTCATGCAAAGTGATCAGGAAGCCCAGGAAGGAAATCTCCTCAGCATTATTTCCTAATCCGTAACTGAGGAAGACAACAAGTTCCTTCTCTTTGAACCTTCTATGGAGGAGGTGCACGAGGTAGTCAAAGCCCTCCCCCCGGATGGAGCGCCGGGTCGTGATGGCTTTTCGGGAGCGTTCTTCCAAGCATGTTGGAATACGGTGAACCAAGATATCCTCCTGGCAGCTAGATTCTTCTTTAAAGGAGGAAGCCTTTCAAGGTGTCTCACCTCGACCCTCCTGTGCCTCATCCCCAAGATAAGTTCACCCAATTTATTTTTTTCGGATTTTAGACCTATTAGCCTGTGCAATTGTTTATACAAGATCTTTTATAAAATTACGCTACAAGGTTGGGTAGGATTCTCCCCAACATTGTCTCGCTAGAACAGGGTGCATTTATGCAGGGTAGGTCCATAGCGGAAAGCTACGCGTTGGTCCAAGAGATCTTCCGGGATATCAATATAAAATCAAGAGGGGGAAACATTCTGTTGAAGCTGGATATGGAAAAAACCTACAATAGGCTCAATTGGGCTTTCCTGAAGAAGGTGCTTTCTAATTTTGGCTTTGACAACAATTGGATCACCCTGGTGGAATGGTGTTGGTCTAACTCATGATTCTCGATCGTCATCAATGAAAAGTCATCAGGTTTCTTCAAATCATCAAGGGGGCTCCGCCAAGGAGATCCAATCTCGTCGGGCCTATTCATTCTAGCAGCGGAAGTCGTTGGTCGTGTTGAGAAGTGGAAACACATCTGGGGCCGCCCACGACCAGTCGAGGTTGTGCGGATTTCGTGTCGCAAGTCCTTTCGCAACTGGGATGCGAAAGGAGTTTCGCGGATTTCGTGTCGCAAGTCCTTTCGCAACTGAGATGCGAAAGGAGTTTCGCGGATTTCGTGTCGCAAGTCCTTTCGCAACTGGGATGCGGAAAGGGAAGTTGCCAAAACTATAAATTGGGGTCCCTAGGGCTATTCTAGGTTAATGTGAATTTTAGAAATTATTCTGAGGTGTGGGCAAAGGATTTTCTCTGTACTTCCAAGGGAGAGGTTAGTATATTGCCTTGTAATCTTCGTTTCTCTTCATAGTGGAATTTTGCATCTGTGGTTTTTACCCTAGTTTGGGGTTTTTCCACGTATATCTTGTCTTGTGGTTTGTTTTGGATTGCTTTGATCTATTTTAGTTTATATTTCTTCCTGTCTATCGTTTGTGGGTGAGGCCTTAGATTGGATCTAAGCTCACTGCGTTGTTGGCGTGCTGCGCAACAACTGGTATCAGAGCTATTAGTTTAGTTCTATTGGGAGCGATGACAGAAGATGGGAAAACTAGAATTGAGAAGTTTGATGGTTCAAACTTTGCCTTTTGGAAGATGCAGATGGAGGATTATCTGTCTCAGAAAGACCTCTATATTCCTCTAGGAGGAAAAGAGAAGAAACCAGAAAAGTTGACAGATGATGAATGGTTTTTACTGGATAGGAAGGTTTTAGGAACGATCCGACTTCTTTGTCTAAGAGCGTCGCCTTCAATATATCCAAGGTAAAAACGACCAAAGAATTAATGGAAGCCCTAGCCACCATGTATGAAAAGCCCTCAGCATCCAACAAGGTTCATCTTATGAAACAACTATTCAACATGAAGATGTCAGATGGTGAGAGCGTGGCTGAACATCTAAACGAGTTCAATACAGTCACGAGCCAGTTGGAATCCGTTGGCATTGCTTTTGAGGATGAGGTCAGGGCGTTATTGATCTTATCCAGTTTGCCAGACAGTTGGGATGGTTTGGTGATTACTGTGAGCAATTCTTCAGGATCGACAAAGCTGAAATTTGATGATGTGGCCGGTTTAATTCTCAGCGAAGAATCTAGAAGGAAGGCATCAGGAGTTTCAGGGGATTCAGGGAATGCTCTAAACGTTGAAGGAAGAGGAAGATCACTGAACAAAGGAGGCAATAAACACGGGCGTTCTAAGTCAAGGAATAAGTCCAAGGGACCGAAAGACAAAGACGGGTGTTGGCATTGCGGCAAGAAGGGGCACATGAAACGTGATTACAGGGCGCTCAAGAAACAAGAAGGAAGCTCTCAAGGTGGGAAAGATTCAGTGAATCTGTCTGAGGAGAGTGACACAGAGGCATTGATCTTGTCTCTTGATGCGAGGAATGAGTCTTGGGTTATAGACTCGGGTGCTTCGTTTCATGCTACTTCGTATAAGGAAGTTCTGCGTGATTATGTGTCAGGTGACTTTGGGAGAGTCTACCTGGGTGATGATGAGCCGTGCAATATTGTTGGAAAGGGAGATGTTCATGTAAATCAGAAAGACGGAACGGTCTTGAAATTGAAGGATGTCAGACATGTACCGAGTTTGAAACGTAATCTGATCTCAGTGGGACAGTTGACTGATACCGGTTATGTGACGACATTCACCAGTGACTCCTGGAAGATCACAAAAGGTGCCTTGGTAATATCTCGAGGCAAAAAGGAAGGTACTTTGTACGTGACTTCAGGATCGTATAGTTCACTCGCAGTCGCATCAACTGGAGTGAATGGGCAGTTATGGCATCAGAGGGGGGTGGGACATATGAGTGAGAAAGGGATGAAAGTGCTATTGTCAAAAGGGAAGCTACCAGGGCTGAAGTCTATTGACTTGGAATTCTGCGAGGACTGCGTGTATGACAAGCAGAAGAGGGTAAGCTTCAAGAAGACGGGACGCGCTCCAAAGACACATCTGTTGGAGCTTGTACACACTGATGTGTGGGGACCGGCACAGGTATTATCTCTTGGTGGCTCACGTTATTTTGTTACCTTTATTGATGATGCTAGTAGAAAACTTGGGTCTACTTCTTAAAACATAAATCTGATGTATTTGATGTATTTAAGAAGTGGAAAGTTATGGTAGAAAATGAGACAGGTAAAACAGTAAAGTGTCTCAGATCTGACAATGGGGGAGAGTATTGTGATAAGAGGTTTGAGGAGTATTGTGCAGCAAATGGAATCAAACATCAGAAAATGATTCCAGGGACACCACAGCAGAATGGTGTGGCTGAGCGCATTAACAGGACCATCCTTGAGCGCGCCAGGAGCATGAGGTTACATGCAGGGTTGCCCAAGACCTTTTGGGCAGATGCTGTGAATACTGCCGCATATCTCATCAATAGAAGTCCCTCAGCACCATTGGATGGTGGGCTACCAGAAGAAGCGTGGACTGGGAAAGAAGTGAACCTTGCACATCTCAGAGTGTTCGGTTGCACTTCATATGTTCACATTGATGCAGAGCACAGAAACAAGCTGGATGCGAAGTCCAGGAGGTGCACGTTTATAGGCTATGGGCAACATGATTTTGGCTACAGGTTCTAGGATGCAGAAAACAGAAAAATCATCAGAAGCAAGGACGTAGTCTTTAATGAAAAAGTGATGCATAAGGACAGTGTGCAGGAAAATAAGGCCGAGAAAAAGGAATTCGTAGAGTTGGAAGAGTTATCGGACATGGGTGTTACAGTGCCACAGGATGAGGCAGAGCCGCATACACCAGTTGTGAGGAGGTCTACTCGGGAGAGGAGACCCATGGTCCGATACTCACCCTCCTTACATTATCTACTACTGACAGATAATGGTGAGTCAGAGTGTTTTGAAGAGGCGTTACAGTCAGATATACGGGTTAAGTGGGAGCAGGCCATGGATGATGAGATGGACTCTCTTGAGTCTAATCGTACATGGGAGCTAGTCACTCTACCCAAGGGTAAGAAAGCTCTTCATAACAAGTGGGTTTACAGACTGAAGGAGGAGCACGATGGTTCGAAACGGTATAAGGCCAGATTGGTTGTGAAAGGGTTTCAACAAAAGGAAGGTATCGATTTCACTGAAATATTTTCACCGGTAGTGAAAATGTCTACGATTCGCATGGTCTTGAGTATAGTGGCTTCAGAGGACTTACATCTAGAACAGCTAGATGTTAAGACAGCCTTTCTTCATGGGGACCTTGAAGAAGAGATATATATGCATCAGCCGACAGGATACGTGGCACCAGGTAATGAGAACAAGGTGTGCAGACTGAAGAAGAGTCTATATGGCCTGAAGCAGGCCCCGAGGCAGTGGTACAAGAAGTTCGATAGTTTCATGTGGGAAACGGTTTTAGGAGATGTCATGCAGACCACTGTTGTTACTTGAAGAAGTTTGATACGTCATACATCATCCTTCTTCTGTACGTTGATGATATGCTTGTGGCTGGCTCAAGCATGGAGGACATCTCAGATCTCAAAAGACAATTGTCTAGAGAATTTGCCATGAAGGATTTAGGAGCTACAAAACAAATCCTAGGCATGAGGATAAAGCGTGACAGGGAAAACAAGAAATTAGTTTTGTCACAGGTAGAGTACATAGCCAAGGTACTTGATCGATTCAATATGGGAGGTGCTAAGCCGGTTAGCACTCCATTAGCCAACCACTTCAAGCTATCTAAGGAGCAAGGTGCAAAGACGCAGGAGGAACAGGACTACATGGCTAAAGTCCCATACGCGTCAGCTATTGGGAGTCTCATGTATGCTATGGTGAGCACGAGGCCAGACATTGCTCAAGCAGTGGGAGTTGTTACCAGGTTCATGAACAACCCCGGGAAGGAACATTGGGAAGCTGTGAAGTGGATCCTTAGGTACTTGGTAGGTACTAAGGACGTAGGGCTGTGTTATGGTGGATCGAAAATCAAGTTACAAGGCTACGTGGATTCAGATTTGGCAGGAGATATCGACAGCAGAAGAAGCACTACATGTTATGTTTTTACTCTGGGTAGTGCTGCAGTCAGTTGGGTCTCTCAGCTACAAAAGATAGTATCTATCAGTACGACAGAAGCAGAATATGTTGCGGCTACAGAAGCATGTAAGGAGATGGTGTGGATACAAGGTTTTATGGAAGAGTTGGGTAAGAAGCAAGCAGATTGCAAGTTGTACAGTAACAGTCAGAGTGCAATACACTTGGCTAAGAATTCAGCCTTTCATTCAAGGACCAAGCATATTGCCATCAGATATCACTTCATACGTTCGTTACTGGAAGATGGATCGATTGCTCTGGAGAAGATTCATACAAGTGAGAATCTTGTGGATATGCTGACCAAGGCGGTCACAAGGGAGAAGCTGAAGCTCTGTTCAGCTTTGATTGGTCTTCAGGCTTGAAGACGGGGAGGTGGTGCACTCCGGATGAAGAAGACAAAGGTTTATGGAGATGTGTCTCCAAGTGGAAGATTGTTGAGAAGTGGAGCCACATCTGGGGCCGCCCACGACCAGTTGAGGTTGCGCGGATTTCGTGTCGCAAGTCCTTTCGCAACTGGGATGCGAAAGGAGTTTCGCGGATTTCGTGTCGCAAGTCCTTTCGCAACTGGGATGCGGAAAGGGAAGTTGCCAAAACTATAAATTGGGGTCCCTAGGGCTATTCTAGGTTAATGTGAATTTTAGAAAATTATTCTGAGGTGTGGGCAAAGGATTTTCTCTGTACTTCCAAGGGAGAGGTTAGTATATTGCCTTGTAATCTTCGTTTCTCTTCATAGTGGAATTTTGCGTCCGTGGTTTTTACCCTAGTTTGGGGTTTTTCCACATATATCTTGTCTTGTGGTTTGTTTTGGATTACTTTGATCTATTTCTAGTTTATATTTCTTCATGTCTATCGTTTGTGGGTGAGGCCTTAGAATGGATCTAGGCTCACTGCGTTGTTGGCGTGCTGCGCAACAGGTTGGGGCTTCAATCAACTTATGGAAAGTGGCTTATGTCAATCCTTCAAGACACGCAGAAATTGTTCGATAATTTCTCACCTCCTCTTTGCGGATGATATAATCCTCTTTGCTAATGGTAGCAGTGACTCCCTAAAAAAGATCGCTAAATTTCTTAAGGACTACGAGAAGGCTTCGGGGAAAAAATTAATACCTACAAGAGCTTCTTCATATCGTCATCATCTCAAACCGACTCCAGAAGTAGAGTAGCGGCAAATATTCTGGGATTCCGTAAGGCAACTCCTCCATTTACATATTTTGGGACGCCTATCTTCCAAGGTAAACCGAAGAGATTGTATTTTCAAAGTCTGATTGATAAAATTCAGCAGAGAATAGCGGGCTGGAAGAGCAGGATCCTCTCTCAAGCGGGCAGGCTGACCCTGATTAACCATGTGCTTTCCAGTGTCCCCATTCACAAGCTGGCAGCAGTGGATGTCCCGTCCTACGTCTTGGCCAACCTCGAAAGGTCCTCTAATTTCTTTTGGGGGTGGGAAGGCAACAAGAAGAGATGTCACTGGGTCAATTGGAGGAAGATGGCCCTCCCAAAATCAGAAGGGGGACTAGGCCTAAGAAATTTGATGTCAGTATTGCAAGCCTTCAGGATCAAATTTTCTTGGACTATCCATTTCAGGGGAACATCCGGTTGTTGGTGTAAATATATGAAAGAAAAATATGCAGCAGACTGCCAAGCAGATGGGGGTGTGTAAATCTTTCATCTTCAGCTTCTCCCTTCTGGAAATAGGTCTAAAAGTTTGGACCGTTTGTGTCGAAACGATCCCGTTGACTTGTGGACCGAGGGGAGATGGGTTTTTGGGATAGAGATTGGTCTGGCCTAGGCCCCCTTAGTAACTGGAGGCTCGGTCCAGTCCACGCGGGGAACCAAAACCTCAAAGTTAAGGATATGATTGGTCCTGGGGGCTGGAGATCTCCTACCGAAATTAGAAACCTCCTGCCACAACACGTAATAGACCACATCTCAGCAGAAGGAATTTGCACATCCGCAAAGGACAACAGATGCATCTAGCAGGGCTCAGACAATGGGGAACTTTCAGTCGGTCTAGCGTGGGAGTGTATCAGACAAGGGAGAGCGAGAAGCACTGGTCGAGGTAGGTGTGGCACACGAAATTCCCTCCAAAGATCGCTCTACTGTCCTGGAGGATCATCCACAATGCGATCCCTTTGGACAACTGACTTCAGAGAAAAGGCATTCAGCTCATCTCCAGGTGTAACTGTTGTTACCCTCCCCTTTCGCCGTGTGCGGAATCGATCGATCATCTTTTCACCTTGAGCAGAACAGTAACCCAGGTATGGAATTTCTTCAACAAAGCTTTCAATGTCTGCTTCTCCCCTATCTCCTCAGCGCTAGTCAGAGCTAATCAGTGGCAGATGTCCTCTTCCGCCTCATCATCTATCCTTCTCGACCCTTAAAGGTCTCATCCCTGCTTTCATTTTTTGAGAACTTTGGATGGCAAGGAATAATTCTAGATTCAAGAACCGGGAGATGCGAGCCTTCGGAATCATATCCAACATCCTTAGCTAGATCGGTCTAGTGGGCCCCACCCTGCCGAGGCCCAAGTCCCTTCGTCTTCCCCTTCTACTCACTCTAAAAATTCTTAGAATCAAAGCCCCTCTGCCTAAATTGCCAAATTCTTCAGTTGTTAAATGGTCAAGACCCCAGCAGGGGATCAAAGTGAATGTCAATGGCTTCGCAAGAGGGAACTCGGGCCAATCAGGTGGTGGAGGCATGGGAAGAAACTACGAAGGGGACTTCCTCTTCGCATTCGCCTACGGTTACGACTTCAGAATGAATTTAAGGGGAGAAATGAAGGCGATTCTTGACGGGTTAACCCAGGCTACCCGCTTCGGGTACTCTAGAGTTGAGGTTTCCAGTGACTCCAAATCGGGGGTGGCTGCCCTCTTAGTAGATAAACCAGGCTCCTGGTCATTGTGGTATTGGAAAAAGAGAATTGCAGCCCTGAAGGGCCGCATGCAATTTTGTATCTCCCATACCCCAAGGGAGGCCAACGTTGTGGCTGACGGGGTGGTGCGCATGGGCAGCACAAACTAGGCCAATGAAACATTCACAATTGTTCAGTCCCTCCCGCCATCCTCCAGGGGTCACATCTTCTTGGACAAAGTGGGGTTAGGCTACATCCGTGAAGCCTAACACATCCTCCCCATTCTTTTCTTTCGTATATGATAAGGGGCCAACTCCCTTTTGTCATTGGCCCTACCCGAATCGCACATTGTAAAGCCTCAGTGCTCCCTTCCATTTTACATTATACTATGTTGTTTTTTTAAAAATAAAATAAGGTAAAACATGTATACCGTTAGATTTTTAAAATAATAATAAAAAAAAAAGTAAAAAAAGAAAAAAGAAAAGAAAAAAGGTCATATAGTCCTAGAGGAATGGAAAAAATAAATTTAAGCTTGATTCAAAACACTTGTGGCCTCAAAAGTTTTCAATGATAGATGTTTAATTCCTAATGTATAGTCTACTTGAGCCTTTTAAGGGAATCATTTTTCATGTTTATTTTTCGCTTGTATACTAAAATGATTTAGCAAAATGGATGGACCGCGTGGCTAAAATTCATACTTCATTGTGGGCTACAAAGAGCCATGCTTAGACGGATTATCGTCCATGTGGGGGCAGGACACAATTGGCTTTCAGCTATATGTTGAGGTGTAATTATTAAGAAAAATCCTAAGAACAGAAAAAAAAAAAAAAAAATCATAAAGTTTTTCTCGGAAGGCTGATTGTATTAGGACGTGACTATCAATCAGTGTTGTGGACTAATCATGATGTGTGTATTTTATCCACACCGTCCATCCATTTTTTTAGATCATTTTAGGGTATAACCTTAAAAATGAGGCAGATCCAATTTTCATGTGGACCACACCGCAGGAAACAGTGTGGATTAATTGTCATCCATTAAAAATTTATCGTCGGCTACAAAAATTTTGTATCAAGCTGATATTTGTTTCTTCCCTTCATCCAATTCTTTGAGAACTTATCATAGGTTAGATGGTAAATAAACATTATATATGGTGGAGATTATGGTATGCCTTAGGAAGTTTTTTAATGAGGTTCAATTAGCATTGTTTCCTATGGCACGGTCCATCTGATATTTGGATCTGCTTAATTTTTTGTTTATGCCCTAAAAGGAGTTCACAAAACAGATGGATGGCATGGATGAGTGCAAATTGTCTGTTTTGAAGGCACAGAAAATTATGGTCCTTCTTGCCAATGACAACCGCTCAAAAAAAAAAAAAAAAAAAAAAAGCCCCGAATTTTCACTTCCCAATGGATTGGTCACCACACAACATAACTTGAAACTTCTATGGCCCCACCATGATTTATGTGTTAGATCCATAGCACTAATCAATTTTTCAAGATTATTATAGAGGAGCCCAAAAATGAAGCACATCCAAAGCTCAAGTGGGACCATTGAAATCTTCTCAGGGTCCACCGTGAGGTTTATTTTCCATCTAACCTCTTCATAATTTCACATAGACATAAATATCAGCCTGTGAGGTTTATTTTCCATCTAACCTCTTCATAATTTCACATAGACATAAATATCAGCTTGATCACAGCCTTCTGTGGCTCAAAATGGTTTTCAACAATAGGCGTCCAATTCCAACTGTTTTTTGTAGTGTGGCCCAATTGAGCCCTTGATGCGGGGATGAACATGATGAGGTCGATCACCGTCTTCCTCAAGGATAACTACTTCAAATCCACAGAGCTTCTTTGTACTCCTCACAGAGACTTCTCGAATCCACGAGGAAAAAGCAAGAAAAATATAAATAAATTCTATAAAATTCATAATTTGATTGATTAGTGTCTAATGTGTTTCCTTCCACCATTAATAAGAAAAAAAAAAAATCAAAATCCGTAATTACCAAAAATAGTAAAATTATAACTCTAATAAAAATCCTAATTTTAATAAAACTCTTCTAAAGCCTAATTTCTAAAAATAAAAATTCTAAATAAACTTTTGCTAGAAGATTCCTAGTATAATTACAAGTTATTTCTAAAAAGGAAGAAAATCTAAAACACTAGAAATACAAAAATATTTAAAAAATTCGGAATTACTAAAAATAGTAATTTTTTTCTTTAAAAATCATTTTTTTGAGTTGAAAGTGCGTGTTTTCTGATGAAACAGACAGATGCGACCCACTTTGTCGGTCAATTCACCTCGGATGGCCTGTTTTAGTAAAGATTAGTTGTGTGCCCCGTAATGATACCCGGATCAAAAGTTACGGTCCACCTTATTTGGCCCAACCATGCTAGGAACGTATTTGTGACACGTTCTACATCAGACCCCTCGACTTAAAAAATATTCATCCTCGAGTTACTCAAGGGACTTGGCTCATGATTCTAAGATGACTTCTGACGTCGATGTTTATTAGCCATTTTCTTATACTTGGCATTAGGCTCTTGAGCTAATATAATACATATATTTATGCTTTCCTTGACTAGTATCGATAAGTTCCTTCACTTCTGCTTAAAGATCTCAAATTCTTTCTGATGTTGTAGGCAATTGGTAGACTTATCCCTATGACAAGATCAATGTGGTTTAGTATATCTCGTATGGGAGCCAATTTATCAAGGAGTTCATTAAGCATAATCGCCTTGAACTCCTACAACACTGGCTTCAAATCACTTGGGATGTTCACAGGCTTCATATATTATTTCTTTTCAACTAATGCATATATATTTCTTGTCTCTTCAGATTGTTTAACAAAAGCCTGTTCAGTTGTGAAAGATTGTTCCTTAACTTTAGAAGTCTTGGGTTGGTTCTTCGTTCTCATAGGGACGAGGCCAATCTTTCTACTGTCTTCAGTAAATATAAATGCATTATCCCGACCTCCATGCATAGCAATAACATCAATATTAATTTTCCATGGTTGGCCAAGTAACATATGACAAACTTCCATGTCGACTACGTCACAAAGTACTTGATTCTTATAATTTTTTACCAATTGAAAATTAGACAATGGATTGGTTACCTTTGTTTTGTTAACCTCCTTGATCCATCCAATCATGTATGGAGATTGATGCTTTTCTGTTTTCAGTTACAGCTTTTCCACCATTATTTTCGACACGAGATTCTCACTACTCTTGACATCGATGATCACATCACAAACTTTTTGGCTGATGGTGCTTTGCAGAAATCGGGGTTGGCCCAACCATGCTAGGAACGTATCTGTGACACGTTCTACATCAGCCTTGAATCTTCCTTGATTTTGTTTCATGTCTAAAATGATATGGAAAAATAGTTGGACGTTGTGGATCTGATACACACATCATGGTGAGGCTCACAATAGTTTCACATGTGAACACTTTGGTTTTTCTTCCCTCGCTCAGCAAGAGACAGTGTGAATGTCAAAGCTTTCAGATTTCTTCTCTTAGACACCAAGGTGGCAGAACAAGTGTAGGTAAAATTCACGTGTCAACCCAATGATGATGTATTTCTTAAATCCATATTGTCCATCCGGTTTTCAAATCATTTTAAGACATGAGCTAAAAACAGGACAGATTTGATGCTAAAGTAGATATGAAGCTCCATGTACGCTCCATCGCATCAAACATCTTGATGCGCACAGTACCAATAGCCACAACATTAAAGGTGTTATTATTGTCTATAAAGGCCCGTCCACTATTGTACTCTCTATAACTGGTGAACTAACTTCAATGCGGAGTCATGTGATATGAAGCTCCTTTATCAAGGATCTACTCGTCTCTACGATCATCGTACAAGTCTCCGATCATAGACACTAATAAAACATCACATGTGCTTGTCTCTTCATTAGATATAACAATATTGGCCTCCTTGGAAGAAGCCTCTGAGTTTTCTTTCTTCGATTTAAGATTTGTGCAATCCTTCTTCATGTGTCCAGTCATCTCACAATTCCAGCACTTTAACTTACCTTTTACATTGCCCTTAGATTTGGATCTAGATATTAAAATTTTTGTATCTCGCTAAGTATTCCTGCCTCTTGTGAGCAGTGCATCAGAAGAGGTCCCTATGCTACTGTTTATTTTTCTCATAGCCTTCCCCTGAAGGGATGAGATTATGGTGTCCACACTCATGAACTTAGTACCAATGCATAATGAGTCCCTGAATGACTCATACAAGATAATTTTAAAAAAATACATGCTTGATCTTTATCTTTGACCAATTCCTCCATGTCTAGAAACTTACAAATGAACTTATTAAAATTACTGATGTGGGCTTCTACATATCCACCTTTTGCTATCCTGAAGTTGAATAACTACAACTTTAAATATATGCGATTTTCAATGGACTTTTTAGCATAAACGTCCTCTAACTTCACCCACATATTCGCTACAGTTTTCTCCCTCATAATATTGTAGAGAACCTCATTTATTAGACACAATTGGATAAAGGATTTGACCTTCTTATCAAGAGTCTTCTAATCATCGTCACTCATAGAAGATCGTTGCTCCTCAAGAGTCCCACCTTCGCCTTGCTTAATTAATAGGCTAATCATCTTAACCTTCCGTAAATCAAAATTATTTTTTCTTGAGTACTTCTTAATATCATACTTAGTGTTTCCCATTAATACTAATCCTTCATAATCAAGCCTACGCCCCAACGTTTGCTCTAATACTACTTGTTGGGGGACCGCGGAAGCACACAGAGATGAATCTAGAATAACAATCTAATAGCACCAAGCAATAACAAAAAAGAATACAACGAATTTAATGCGGAAAAACACTTGCTTGAAAAAACCATGGCATAAAGAGACATATATCACTATGAAAGGAGAAATTACAAAGAGAAAGAGATTACCCAATTCAAACAACTTTGAATCTCACCCTTGCTACAACCTTTGAAACCTTAGGAAAATTTAGAAACACTTAGAACACCTCCCAATCTTGTTTACACCCATATATATAGCCTTGGAAAGAATGTCAAACGAAATCGGAATCAAATCCCTCAAATTCGCAGCTTTGCGAAAAATCTATTGATGCTATCGAACACTCATAGATGGCATCAAAACTAATCATTCGATGACATCGAACACTCATCGATGACATCAAACTAACACCTCAACTGTCCAGAGATAAAACATGATTTTTGAAAAATTCTCAATGACATCGAACACTATCGATGCCATAAAAAAGGTAGCCAATTAGTCCAGCGACCAACTGAAGAAAATTCAGAAAATATCGATGGGATCGAAAACTATTTGATGCCATCGAAGATGACATCGCCAGACACAGTAACAAACTCGATTTAAGACATCTATTATAACACATTTTAGGCATGTGCCTGAATTGATGCAGATCCAAATCTTAGGTAGATCACATGGTAAGAAACCATGGTGATTCGACCAATACCATTAAAAAAGGCCTTTTGGGGCCACAAAAGTTTTGGATGAAGTTGTATCTATGTTTTCCCCTTCATCCAGGTCTATGTGATTAAATGAACAAGTTAAATGGAAAATAAATATTACTATGGGCTCAAACAGTTTTTAATGGTGGGCATTCAATCACCATTGGTTCCTATGTTGTCGTCCACCTAAGATTTGGATCTAACTCACTTTTGGCCTTATGCCCTAAAATGATTTGAAAAATGAATGGCTGACATGGATGAAACACATACAACATTCTAGACACACGTAGCACGGGCCGGTTGCTACCTACCCATCCAATTTGCATAACAAAAACTCTGATAATTATATCTACCTCCGTTTTTTATTTTTATTCCCATCCTCGTTAATGGGCATTTTTGTCATTTTGGGCAAAATGATGAGGGAACTTATAGCAAAACTAATCAAAGGCATCCATTTCACAATAACGTGATAAAAAAAGGTATCTTAATAAAAATGTAATTTAAAAAGGTACTCAAATAGAACTAGCGATCATTGAGGTACTAATTTGTTAAAATATCTTTTTAAGACCATCTACTAAAATAAACTGAAAAAATGGATGGACAATGTAGATATACAATTCATATGTAAACACTGACGTAGGGAGGGACGTGACGAGGTCAATCACTTTCTTCCTTAGGGGATATCTACTCCGAATCCATAGAGCTTCCTGAACTCTTCACAGAGCTTCCTCGAATCCACGAGAGATAAAAGTAGAAATAATTTCTAATAAATTTGAAATAAATTGATTACTGATAAAACACGAAATTACAACCTTTTAAATAATTAGCTCAAACTTAGGACGAAGTTTTAAATTCAAACTCCAACTCAAACACCTTAAAAACGTGACTTACTATAACTAGTAAACTTACTATTTATAAACAGTCTCCATTCCTACTAGACTTCATAGTTTTCAACAAAAAAATAAAAATAATAATAAGTGCTCAATTTGGCCCTTTTCATGTTTGGCATGACTCCCATAACTTAAAGGATCAAAAGTTATTCTCGAATTAAAACTTATCATTTATAGTAAAAACGAAAATAAATGAGACTTTTAACTGTTAATCTAATGGAATTTCTCAATCTGGCATGGACAGCCTAGCTTACCAAGTTGGTTGGGTAAAGTAGCTTCTCCTACCCAGAAATCATATATGATACGTCAAAAAACTCATCTCGATTTACAAGATATTACTATGACCCGATCTACATCAATCCCCTCTACTTCAAAAGAACTCGACCTGGAGTTCTCATCTAGTTTCGGTTCATGATACTCGGTCAAGTCCACAACATTGAAAGTATGTGAGAACTCAATGTCATACAGAAGATCAACAATGTAATCGTTGTCATTGATCTTTTAGAGGATAGGTACTGATCTAATCTTCTTGTTCTTCAACTTATTGTAGGTCCCAATCGGAAATCTCTCCCTGCACAGATGCACCATAGCATGGTCGCCTACCTTGAACACCTTTTGTCGTCGATGCTTATCGGCATGCTACTTGAACTTGTAGTTTGAAGCTTGCAACTTGGCTTGCACATTTGCATGAATTTCCATGATTCAGTTCATCATATGTTCTACTGCAATGCTTAGGCTCGGGACATTGGGTAAAGGGACCAAGTCAAGTGTGTGGTGGGGCACTCGACCATAAATAATCTGAAACGGGGACTTTCCTATTAAGCAGTTTACCATTTTGTTGAATGCAAACTCTGCTTGAGCCAAGGCCAAATCTCACTACTTTAGTTTGTCACCTGAAATACACTAAAGGAGGTTTTTTAACGTGTGATCATAACTTCAACCTGCTCATTAGTCTGTGGGTGGTATGCACTACTGAACTGAAGTCACGTACCAAACTGATTCCAGAAGTGAGTAATGAACTCTGTCATGGTAAGAAGTAATGGTCTCGAGAACCTCATGTAGCTGCAAAATTGTTGAGTGTCAAATATTGCATATTTTCTCCCATTTATATCTTGGTTTTATGAACATGATACTGCTTAATGTTATATTTTATGCATGTTTGTATTGCAAGGTGAATTTGAGAGTTTGAATTGAAAAGGACGCTAAAAGCATGGATTTAGTGTTCGAGAATCACCAAGGCAAAGGAGGGATCTTAGGAGACCAAGAACGGAGAATTCTCATGCCAAAGATCCAAGGAAACTAAGTACGAAGGATTGACAAAAGATTGACAAAAGCTCAAGTTAAACAGCAGAAAAACAAGATAGTTCGGTGCCACCGAAGCCAACTTCGGTACCAACTAAGTACTCTACACATACAATTTCATATGCGATAAATTTCAGATACGATTTTAGTGCCACCGAACCAACTTTGGTGCCACCGAAATCACTCAGAATTGTCGACGCAGATAGCATAACTTGAGGCAGTTTGCGGAAATTTCAAGTCGGTGCGAAGGTGGAGCTTCACAACTATAAATAGGAGTCCCTAGGACGTTCCTAGGTATCTTCTAGGGTTCAAGGAGTGGAGAAAAAGGGTGGAGCTGCCGTCTAAGAGCTTTCTTTGTCTTCCTTAATTGGTTTTTATGCTTTATTTGAGAGACTTTAGTTCAATCATGTCTATGGTTGGCTAAACCTCTTAGCTAGGGCTAAGAGGTGAAGCTTGTAGCGTGATTGGGATGTTTGCTTTTCTTTGATTCATGTTTTTATTAAATCTCATGGATTCTAGTTCTTTATCAAGGAATATTTTTAGTTTTTAATATTTATTGTGACAAATTAAAATAGATTTGCAATATATTGCTTTGAATATCTTATTTTCCCGATTTGAGATTGTGAAATTAGTAAGTCTTGTTGTTCAACATCGCCCCTTGGGCATGGTAGGGTGATGGAATCCTTCCTAATCTTCATAATTCTCCTATGATTGGTTGTGGGGTTGATATATCGTGTTGTTTGTCATTGTCCTATGGGCATGGTTGGATGATAGAATCACTTCCAATCGGCACAACTCTCATACATTGAGACTAGCTTCATGAGAAGTTCAAAGATTCAATTATGTCTCTTTTTCAATTGGATAGGATAAGACAACTCCAATTCCAGTTGGATTTCCTAAATCAAGCAAGGTAGCATCCTGAGAAGCTACAAGTGGATCCTTAGCACCCTAGTTCCTTTTAATTGATAATTTAAACCGTATTCATAATTACTCCTTTAAATTCAGATTTCTGCTTTAGTTCTTCATCTAGTTCTAGTTCTAGTTAAATTTAGAAGACACAAGTTTAGTCCCTGTGGATTCGACCTCGGTCTCACCGAGATTATTACTAAATCGCGACCCTACACTTGGGGTTGTGAATAAGTTTTTAGCGCTGTTGTCGGGGACTAATGGCTGTGCTTTTTTTAAATTAATTGGTTTTATAATTAGGTTAAGATTAAGATTGATTTTTGGTTTCTAGATTAAGATTTTTCTGCTTTGTTTCTAAAAACTAACTAAATTTTCTGTTTTATAGGGTTCTAACATAGAGATCTCCAACCCGGTAACCTCTTTCAAATTCTCTCTCTTTTCTTTTCTAGATATCTTAATTGCTTTAGTTTTCTTTCTCTCTTAGGTTTAGGTTAGCTTAGTTACTTGAGGGCTAAGAGTGTTTCATGCCCAGGAGGGTCCGTGATAACACTCTACGTCTTTTGAGTGAAGGAAGATTATTTTGCAAGATCATCGTAGAAGCAGTTCTTTGTCTTCAATGTGCCTTTGATGCTTTTGATCCAGTTACTTCACTGATCTTCATTTGCCAAGAACTCATCCGACTACTTGACATGACTAGTCACGTGATTGACAAACAAGTGTGCAAAGTTGGGTGCACTTACATCTTCGCTTCTATTATACATCGAGCTCCTTTCATGGTCCCATCCATTTCGAAGCTCCATCTCAGACCATTTATTGGGAAGAGCCCCCGAGCCGTGATCTAGCTCAGTCTCAACACTCAACTACGACCCTCATGCGCGAGCAGGTTGAAGAGAGAATGAACCCCGTAAGCTACCAGAAAGCCCAGCCCGGGACAATGAACTAGGCTCGAGGTTCTCTCCCTCAAGAAGACAATAGAGGGCAGTTCAGATGCTCGGCTTCGATCTCCTACCACATCTCCCAACCTCGACCTTGACCTCGACCGCTTGATCTTATCTCCACCTAAGATCTTGTAGAATAGTTGAGAAATGCTCATTGAATGTGCGCCTCCGTTGATCTCGCAAAGAAACGTTTGTTGAGCGCATGCATCTAATTTAGGAAATGTCTCTGTCTGGGTAATTGATTCTAAGACTATAAATAAGACCTTCATTTATAGGAAAAGGTACACAATTCACATCCTCATGTAACCCCTACACTACCCTAATTCAACTAGACCCAACTTGCTTTCTAACTTAGGTATCGGAGGGCCCCCCTTCTATAGTCAGGGTCTCCTTTGTCTCTTTCATCTTCCATTATTGCAGGCTTTCGAAGGTCCAATGAAGGGTGCATCAGAAAACTGCATCAACAAGCGAAGGGCGCACTAGAAAATTGCATCAACAAGCCCTAAAAGGCAACAAGTGAACCACACAAGTAGTGGGGATTGAAAACTTACTGTCAAAAACTTCCTAGGGCCCACCTTCATGTTTACTTGCCATCCAACCCGTTGTGAAGGTCACTTCGACCTAGAAGAAGGGAAAACAAAGACAGCAGCTTGATCCAAAACTTATACCGGTGAAAGCTTCTTAGGGCCCACCTTAATATATATTTACTTGCCATCCAACCTATTGTGAAGGTCACATCGACATGGAAAATGGGTAAACATAAATATCAACTTGATCCAAAACTTATGCGGCCCTAAAAGTTTTCAATGGTAGGTTTTCAATCCACACTGCTTCTTATGGTGTGGTCCACTTGAGCATTCGATCTACCTCCGTTTTGGGCTCATGCCCTAAAATGATTCATCAAAATGGATGGATGCCACGAATAAAATATATACATCATAATGGGCCCCACAGAGCCCCTGATAGGACCATCTATCTCTAGATATGTCTTGGTGAGGATAGTACCCAATCCGTGCCCCCTCGATGTGGACCATTCATCATGTGGGCTTACCTTTAATGTCAACATTCTATCATATGTCCCACATATGATGTGGATCGTCCGTCAGGTGGGGCAAACTTAGATGTGGGTCATCCATCATATAGGGTCCACCTTTGATGTGAACGTGCATTATGTGGGCCCACCTTGATGTGTAGACTATTGATAATGTGGGGGCCCACCTTTAATATAGTTTGTTCATTATGTAGGCCCACCTTAGGAAAATTTGAAAGAGAAGAGGAGGGTAATAAGAAAATTGCTTAAAAAGTTGAAGGACAAACTTGCAGCCAAAAATGTCTATCTACTTGAGCCAAATAAGCTCCACAGTGAGTCGGGTCCCCCTAGAGTTTGTGGTAATGGTAGACTCAATTTTTCAAGATATTTTCTTTTATACCCTAAGGGCCTGTTTGGCCGGCCCAATCCACTGGATTAGGAGGAATGAGATCATTTTAAGGTAATGATGGTGATGTCAGTGGATTGGTTTAAGATCCATGGGTTGCTATATCCCGGGACCAGTTAACCGGGTCTTTTGGCAAGTTTGGCATATCCCAGGATTTTCCTTCCAATCCGTCCATCCAAACACGCCCTAGGCCCGATCGAACGGGATTAGGAGAGATGAGATCAATTTTAAGGTAATGATGGTGATGTCAATGGCTTGGTTTAAGATCCATGGGTTTGCTATATCCCGGGACAAGTTCACCGGGTCTGTTTGGCACGTTTGGCATATCCCGAGATTTTACCACCCAATCCCTTCCAATCCGTCCATCCAAACACCCCCTAATAAACTTGATTTCTAAACATGTGACAAGTATTAGATCTTAGCCCAACCCAAAACCTTAAGTCCAAAAATGGATGTTAATCTACTTAAATCATGACAATTAACTCAATGTTTAGAAGATCTAAGAGCATACTAACAACTATGACTTCAGAAAACATTCCTTCAAGTATTTCGAGTCCATCAAGAAGCAACATGTAATTACAAAATGGAAGCATATATGTAGAACTTTTCGTTATGAACTCTTTTTTTTTTTCCTAAGCTAAGGTTAAATCATGATATTCCTTCAGATCCGACCCACCGGAACATCCGACCGACCCCTTTGTTGTGCTCTCTCATCAGCGTTCGAGAGTAGAGATAGTTACATCAATGTTAGAACATATACTTTTGGACTTGTAAAAGATTTATCCAATTCAATAGAACCCTTACAAAGAAAAATCTTGGTTGTGTAGGTTCAGGAAGTTTCGTAGATTCACTACTTCTAAGTATGAGAATGGGCAAAGACAAGCTGGGCCTATTAGCTACGTCTTGTTGAAAACATAACAACCCGTTGTGAATCCATTTGAGTACTTCATTAGTGGAACATGACTCCTCTAACAAAGGATTAATGAACTCTGTCATTCTTCCATTGACCATCAATCCAGCACCTCCTGTTGCGCCCCCTATCCCAGCTCTCTCCAGCGTCCTCTTCCCCTACTCAGACCCAGAAACGGCAAGATTCCTCTCCCTTTCTAGCAATCTCATCCTCCACCCCCAGCAGCCTCGACAATCCCCACATATAACCCTCTTCCCTCCCAGCATCTGCCTCATCTGGTCCTCAGATTGAGGACATCGACCACCTGTTCTGACAGAGCGAAACGGCGAACCAGATTTGGGGCCATTTTGGCCTCCTATTCCACATCCCTCTCATCTAAGATCAACCCATTAAAGACCACATCCTTCAAATGGTCTTCAGCTGCATCATTCTCTTCCTATCGGAGGCTTATTCGAGGGCTGGCCTTTCCCATAATTCTTTGGGAGATTTGGCTAGGTAGGAATGGAGAAATATTTGACAGTAAGCCCATCAATCCAGACCTCATCATCTCCAAAGTCATCAAATGGCTCTTGGAATTTGGAGCTCTTATGTCGGGCCTTGACCCTGTTGTTTGGGCAGATCTTGTGAACCAGTGGTTTTCCTTCATAACGCCTCCCCTCCGACCCTACCGATTGGCAGTTATCAAATGGCTTAAGCCTTCCGCCCCATGGCTGAAGCTGAACATAGATGGCTCTCCCGTGGGAACCCTGGGGGCTAGTGGAGGAGGGGGAGTCTGTCGTGATTGTGAATGGAATCTCATTTTTGTCTTCCACACCAACTACGACATTCTCTCCAACATGCTAACAGAAGCCCGCGCTTTGGTTAACGGATTGAATTACTATAGGGAAATGGGCCTATCAACCATAGTAGTAGAAACCGATTCCAAGGTTCTTTTCGAAGCGATCTCGACCCCAGGTTACTTCTGTGGATGGAAGCTTTGGTACATCCTTCAATCCATTCACCATCTGGCCCAGCCTCTCGTCGTCCGGTTCAGACACACCTTCAGGAAAGGAAATTCTGTAGCAGATGGGCTTGCTAACATTGCTAGCAGCGGTGCTCCTGACAAGTTCTTCATCAGTCCAGCTGACCTTCCTAAGCAAGTGAGAGGATCCTTAGTCCTTGATAAAGCGGGAGTGAGCTCTCTGAGAGGCTGCAACAATGGGACATGAATTGGATAGTGACGCAGGGATGAACGTGATGAGGATAACTACTCCGAATCCACGGAGCTTCTCTGGACTCCTCATAGAGACTTCTCAAATCCACAAGGAAAGAAAGCAGAAAATATAAATAAATTCTAATAAATTCGAAATTGATTAATTGATCTATAAAAATGAGTTCAAAACCCTTTAAATAGAGAAGTACCAAGCAATGGGAAAGAAATCAGAATCAAACTACAACTAAAACTCCTAGAATTCGCGACTTACTATAAATAGTAAACTTACTATTTATAGACGGTCGTGATGTCTACTAGTGCGCAAGGTTTCGGCCAAAAATAGTAAGTGTCCTATTTGGCTTCACCAAACCGTTCTCCTAATTATTCTAAGCTCTTTTCACGTTGGACGCAACTCCTAAAGCCCGACGGATGAAGAGTTATAATCAAACTAAAACTTATT
>JAJHSJ010000001.1:29346285-29406377 GCA_021015155.1 Magnolia officinalis
AGGTTAGTTATTGCCTTGTAATTCTTCGTTTTCTCTTCATAGTGGAATTATTGCCATCTTTGGTTTTTTTACCCTAGTTGGGGTTTTTCCACGTTATCTTGTCTTGTGGTTTGTTTTGGATTGCTTTGATCTATTTCTAGTTTATATTTCTTCATGTCTAATCGTTTGGTTGGTGAGGCCTTAGATGGATCTAGGCTCACTGCGTTGTTGGCGTGCTGCGCAACAACTTGGTATCAGAGCTATGGTTTAGTTTCTATGGGAGCATGACAGAAGATGGGAAAACTAGAATTGAGAAGTTTGATGGTTCAACTTTGCCTTCTGGAAGATGCAGATGGAGGATTATCTGTCTCAGAAAGACCTCTATATTCCTCTAGGAGGAAAAGAGAAGAAACTAGAAAAGTTGACAGATGATGAATGGTTTTTACTGGATAGGAAGGTTTTAGGAACGATCCGACTTTCTTTGTCTAAGAGCGTCGCCTTCAATATATCCAAGGTAAAAACGACAAAGAATTAATGGAAGCCCTAGCCACCATGTATGAAAAGCCCTCAGCATCCAACAAGGTTCATCTTATGAAACAACTATTCAACATGAAGATGTCAGATGGTGAGAGCGTGGCTGAACATCTAAACGAGTTCAATACAGTCACGAGCCAGTTGGAATCCGTTGGCATTGCTTTTGAGGATGAGGTCAGGGCGTTATTGATCTTATCCAGTTTGCCAGACAGTTGGGATGGTTTGGTGATTACTGTGAGCATTCTTCAGGATCGACAAAGCTGAAATTTGATGATGTGGGCCGGTTTAATTCTCAGCGAAGAATCTAGAAGGAAGGCATCAGGAGTTTCAGGGGATTCAGGGAATGCTCTAAACGTTGAAGGAAGAGGAAGATCACTGAACAAAGGATGCAATAACACGGGCGTTCTAAGTCAAGGAATAAGTCCAAGGGACCGAAAGACAAACACGGGTGTTGGCATTGCGGCAAGAAGGGGCACATGAACGTGATTACAGGGCGCTCAAGAAACAAGAAGGAAGCTCTCAAGGTGGGAAAGATTCAGTGAATCTGTCTGAGGAGAGTGACACAGAGGCATTGATCTTGTCTCTTGATGCGAGGAATGAGTCTTGGGTTATAGACTCGGGTGCTTCGTTTCATGCTACTGTCGTATAAGGAAGTTCTGCGTGATTATGTGTCAGGTGACTTTGGGAGTCTACCTGGGTGATGATGAGCCGTGCAATATTGTTTGGAAAGGGAGATGTTCATGTAAATCAGAAAGACGAACGGTCTTGAAATTGAAGGATGTCAGACATGTACCGAGTTTGAAACGTAATCTGATCTCAGTGGGACAGTTGACTGATACCGGTTATGTGACGACATTCACCAGTGACTCCTGGAAGATCACAAAAGGTGCCTTGGTAGTATCTCGAGGCAAAAAGGAAGGTACTTTGTATGTGACTTCAGGATCGTATAGTTCACTCGCAGTCGCATCAACTGGAGTGAATGGGCAGTTATGGCATCAGAGGCGGGGACATATGAGTGAGAAAGGGATGAAAGTGCTATTGTTAAAAGGGAAGCTACCAGGGCTGAAGTCTATTGACTTGGAATTCTGCGAGGACTGCGTGTATGACAAGCAGAAGAGGGTAAGCTTCAAGAAGACGGGACGCGCTCCAAAGACACATCTGTTGGAGCTTGTACACACTGATGTGTGGGGACCGGTACAGGTATTATCTCTTGGTGGCTCACGTTATTTTGTTACCTTTATTGATGATGCTAGTAGAAAACTGTGGGTCTACTTCTTAAACATAAATCTGATGTATTTGATGTATTTAAGAAGTGGAAAGTTATGGTAGAAAAATGAGACAGGTAAAACAGTAAAGTGTCTCATCTGACAATGGGGGAGAGTATTGTGATAAGAGGTTTGAGGAGTATTGTGCAGCAAATGGAATCAAACATCAGAAAACGATTCCAGGGACACCACAGCAGAATGGTGTGGCTGAGCGCATAAACAGGACCATCCTTGAGCGCGCCAGGAGCATGAGGTTACATGCAGCAGGTTGCCCAAGACCTTTTGGGCAGATGCTGTGAATACTGCCGCATATCTCATCAATAGAAGTCCCTCAGCACCATTGGATGGTGGGCTACCAGAAGAAGCGTGGACTGGGAAAGAAGTGAACCTTGCACATCTCAGAGTGTTCGGTTGCACTTCATATGTTCACATTGATGCAGAGCACAGAAACAAGCTGGATGTGAAGTCCAGGAGGTGCACGTTTATAGGCTATGGGCAACATGATTTTGGCTACAGGTTCTAGGATGCAGAAAACAGAAAAATCATCAGAAGCAAGGACGTAGTCTTTAATGAAAAAGTGATGCATAAGGACAGTGTGTAGGAAAATAAGGCCGAGAAAAAGGAATTCGTAGAGTTGGAAGAGTTATCGGACATGGGTGTTACAGTGCCACAGGATGAGGCAGAGCCGCATACACCAGTTGTGAGGAGGTCTACTCGGGAGAGGAGACCCATGGTCCGATACTCACCCTCCTTACATTATCTACTACTGACAGATAATGGTGAGCCAGAGTGTTTTGAAGAGGCGTTACAGTCAGATATACGGGTTAAGTGGGAGCAGGCCATGGATGATGAGATGAACTCTCTTGAGTCTAATCGTACATGGGAGCTAGCACTCTACCCAAGGGTAAGAAAGCTCTTCATAACAGTGGGTTTACAGACTGAAGGAGGAGCACGATGGTTCGAAACGGTATAAGGCCAGATTGGTTGTGAAAGGGTTTCAACAAAAGGAAGGTATCGATTTCACTGAAATATTTTCACCGGTAGTGAAAATGTCTACGATTCGCATGGTCTTGAGTATATGTGGCTTCAGAGGACTTACATCTAGAACAGCTAGATGTTAAGACAGCCTTTCTTCATGGGGACCTTGAAGAAGAGATATATATGCATCAGCCGAGATACGTGGCACCAGGTAATGAGAACAAGGTGTGCAGACTGAAGAAGAGTCTATATGGCCTGAAGCAGGCCCCGAGGCAGTGGTACAAGAAGTTCGATAGTTTCATGTTGGGAAACGGTTTTAGGAGATGTCATGCAGACCACTGTTGTTACTTGAAGAAGTTTGATACGTCATACATCATCCTTCTTCTCTGTACGTTGATGATATGCTTGTGGCTGGCTCAAGCATGGAGGACATCTCAGATCTCAAAAGACAATTGTCTAGAGAATTTTGCCATGAAGGATTTAGGAGCTACAAAACAAATCCTAGGCATGAGGATAAAGCGTGACAGGGAAAACAAGAAATTAGTTTTGTCACAGGTAGAGTACATAGCCAAGGTACTTGATCGATTCAATATGGGAGGTGCTAAGCCGGTTAGCACTCCATTAGCCAACCACTTCAAGCTATCTAAGGAGCAAGGTGCAAAGACGCAGGAGGAACAGGACTACATGGCTAAAGTCCCATACGCGTCAGCTATTGGGAGTCTCATGTATGCTATGGTGAGCACGAGGCCAGACATTGCTCAAGCAGTGGGAGTTGTTACCAGGTTCATGAACAACCCCGGAAGGAACATTGGGAAGCTGTGAAGTGGATCCTTAGGTACTTGGTAGGTTACTAAGGACGTAGGGCTGTGTTATGGTGGATCGAAAATCAAGTTACAAGGCTACGTGAATTCAGATTTGGCAGGAGATATCGACGGCAGAAGAAGCACTACATGTTATGTTTTTTACTCTGGGTAGTGCTGCAGTCAGTTGGGTCTCTCAGCTACAAAAGATAGTATCTATCAGTACGATAGAAGCAGAATATGTTGCGGCTACAGAAGCATGTAAGGAGATGGTGTGGATACAGGGTTTTATGGAAGAGTTGGGTAAGAAGCAAGCAGATTGCAAGCAAGTACAGTAACAGTCAGAGTGCAATACACTTGGCTAAGAATTCAGCCTTTCATTCAAGGACCAAGCATATTGCCATCAGATATCACTTCATACGTTCGTTACTGGAAGATGGATCGATTGCTCTGGAGAAGATTCATACAAGTGAGAATCTTGTGGATATGCTGACCAAGGCGGTCACAAGGGAGAAGCTGAAGCTCTGTTCAGCTTTGATTGGTCTTCAGGCTTGAAGACGGGGAGGTGGTGCACTCCAGATGAAGAAGACAAAGGTTTATGGAGATGTGTCTCCAAGTGGAAGATTGTTGAGAAGTGGAGCCACATCTGGGGCCGCCCACGACCAGTTGAGGTTGCGCGGATTTCGTGTCGCAAGTCCTTTCGCAACTGGGATGCGAAAGGAGTTTCGCGGATTTCGTGTCGCAAGTCCTTTCGCAACTGGGATGCGAAGGAGTTTCACAGGATTTCGTGTCGCAAGTCCTTTCGCAACTGGGATGCGGAAAGGGAAGTTGCCAAAACTATAAATTGGGGTCCCTAGGGCTATTCTAGGTTAATGTGAATTTTAGAAAATTATTCTGAGGTGTGGGCAAAGGATTTTCTCTGTACTTCCAAGGGAGAGGTTAGTATATTGCCTTGTAATCTTCGTTTCTCTTCATAGTGGAATTTTGCATCCGTGGTTTTTTACCCTAGTTTGGGTTTTTCCACATATATCTTGTCTTATGGTTTGTTTTGGATTACTTTGATCTATTTCTAGTTTATATTTCTTCATGTCTATCGTTTGTGGGTGAGGCCTTAGAATGGATCTAGGCTCACTGCGTTGTTGGCGTGCTGCGCAACAGGTTGGGGCTTCAATCAACTTATGGAAAGTGGCTTATGTCAATCCTTCAAGACACGCAGAATTGTTCGATAATTTCTCACCTCCTCTTTGCGGATGATATAATCCTCTTTGCTAATGGTAGCAGTGACTCCCTAAAAAAGATCGCTAAATTTCTTAAGGACTACGAGAAGGCTTCGGGGAAAAATTAATACCTACAAGAGCTTCTTCATATCGTCATCATCTCAAACCGACTCCAGAAGTAGAGTAGCGGCAAATATTCTGGGATTCCGTAAGGCAACTCCTCCATTTACATATTTTGGGACGCTTATCTTCCAAGGTAAACCGAAGAGATTGTATTTTCAAAGTCTGATTGATAAAATTCAGCAGAGAATAGCGGGCTGGAAGAGCAGGATCCTCTCTCAAGCGGGCAGGCTGACCCTGATTAACCATGTGCTTTCCAGTGTCCCCATTCACAAGCTGGCAGCAGTGGATGTCCCGTCCTACGTCTTGGCCAACCTCGAAAGGTCCTCTAATTTCTTTTGGGGGTGGGAAGGCAACAAGAAGAGATGTCACTGGGTCAATTGGAGGAAGATGGCCCTCCCAAAATCAGAAGGGGGACTAGGCCTAAGAAATTTGATGTCAGTATTGCAAGCCTTCAGGATCAAATTTTCTTGGACTATCCATTTCAGGGGAACATCCGGTTGTTGGTGTAAATATATGAAAGAAAAATATGCAGCAGACTGCCAAGCAGATGGGGGTGTAAATCTTTCATCTTCAGCTTCTCCCTTCTGGAAATAGGTCTAAAAGTTTGGACCGTTTGTGTCGAAACGATCCCGTTGACTTGTGGACCGAGGGGAGATGGGTTTTTGGGATAGAGATTGGTCTGGCCTAGGCCCCCTTAGTAACTGGAGGCTCGGTCCGGTCCACGCGGGGAACCAAAACCTCAAAGTTAAGGATATGATTGGTCCAGGGGGCTGGAGATCTCCTACCGAAATTAGAAACCTCCTGCCACAGCACGTAATAGACCACATCTCGACAGAAGGAATTTGCACATCCGCAGAGGACAACAGATGCATCTAGCAAGGCTCAGACAATGGGGAACTCTCAGTCGGTCTAGCGTGGGAGTGTATCAGACGAGGGAGAGAGAGAAGCAGTGGTCGAGGTAGGTGTGGCACATGAAATTCCCTCCAAAGATCGCTCTACTGTCCTAGAGGATCATCCACAATGCGATCCCTTCGGACAACTTGCCTTCAGAGAAAAGGCATTCAACTCATCTCCAGGTGTAACCGTTGTTACCCTCCCCTTTCACCGTGTGCGAAATCGATCGATCATCTTTTCACCTTGAGCAGAACAGTAACCCAGGTATGAAATTTCTTCAACAAAGCTTTCAACGTCCGCTTCTCCCGTATCTCCTCAGCGTTAGTCAGAGCTAATCAGTGGCGGACGTCCTCTCCCGCCTCGTCATCTATCCTTCTCCTTAAAGGTCTCATCCCTGCTTTCATTTTTTAGGAACTTTGGATGGCAAGGAATAATTCTAGATTCGAGAGCCGGGAGATGCGAGCCTTTGGAATCATATCCAACATCCTTAGCTGGATCAGTCTAGTGGGCCCCGCCCTGCCAAGGTCCACGTCCCTTCATTTTCCCCTTCTACTCACTCTAAAAATTCTTAGAATCAAAGCCCCTCCGCCTAAATTGCCAAATTCTTCGGTTGTTAAATGGTCAAGACCCCAGCGGGGCTGGATCAAAGTGAATGTCAACGGCTTTACAAGAGGGAACCCGGGCCAATCAGGTGGTGGAGGCGTGGGAAGAAACTACAAAGGGGACTTCCTCTTCGCCTTCGCCTACGATTTCGGCTTCAGAATGAATTTAAGGGGAGAAATGAAGGCGATTCTTGACGGGTTAACCCAGGCTACCCGCTTCGGGTACTCTAGAGTTGAGGTTTCCAGTGACTCCAAATCGGGGGTGGCTGCCCTCTTAGTAGATAAACCAGGCTCCTGGTCATTGTGGTATTGGAAAAAGAGAATTGCAGCCCTGAAGGGCCGCATGCAATTTTGTATCTCCCATACCCCAAGGGAGGCCAACGTTGTGGCTGACGGGGTGGTGCGCATGGGCAGCACAAACTAGGCCAATGAAACATTCACAATTGTTCAGTCCCTCCCGCCATCCTCCAGGGTCACATCTTCTTGGACAAAGTGGGGTTAGGCTACATCCGTGAAGCCTAACACATCCTCCCCATTCTTTTCTTTCCTATATGATAAGGGGCCAACTCCCTTTTGTCATTGGCCCTACCCGAATCGCACATTGTAAAGCCTCAGTGCTCCCTTCCATTTTACATTATACTATGTTGTTTTTTTAAAAATAAAATAAGGTAAAACATGTATACCATTAGATTTTTAAAATAATAATAAAAAAAAAAGTAAAAAAAGAAAAAAGAAAAGAAAAAAGGTCATATAGTCCTAGAGGAATGGAAAAAATAAATTTAAGCTTGATTCAAAACACTTGTGGCCTCAAAAGTTTTCAATGATAGATGTTTAATTCCTAATGTATAGTCTACTTGAGCCTTTTAAGGGAATCATTTTTCATGTTTATTTTTCGCTTGTATACTAAAATGATTTAGCAAAATGGATGGACCGCGTGGCTAAAATTCATACTTCATTGTGGGCTACAAAGAGCCATGCTTAGACGGATTATCGTCCATGTGGGGGCAGGACACAATTGGCTTTCAGCTATATGTTGAGGTGTAATTATTAAGAAAAATCCTAAGAACAGAAAAAAAAAAAAAAAAAAAATCATAAAGTTTTTCTCGGAAGGCTGATTGTATTAGGACGTGACTATCAATCAGTGTTGTGGACTAATCATGATGTGTGCATTTTATCCACACCGTCCATCCATTTTTTTAGATCATTTTAGGGTATAACCTTAAAAATGAGGCAGATCCAATTTTCATGTGGACCACACCGCAGGAAACAGTGTGGATTAATTGTCATCCATTAAAAATTTATCGTCGGCTACAAAAATTTTGTATCAAGCTGATATTTGTTTCTTCCCTTCATCCAATTCTTTGAGAACTTATCATAGGTTAGATGGTAAATAAACATTATATATGGTGGAGATTATGGTATGCCTTAGGAAGTTTTTTAATGAGGTTCAATTAGCATTGTTTCCTATGGCACGGTCCATCTGATATTTGGATCTGCTTAATTTTTTTGTTTATGCCCTAAAAGGAGTTCACAAAACAGATGGATGGCATGGATGAGTGCAAATTGTCTGTTTTGAAGGCACAGAAAATTATGGTCCTTCTTGCCAATGACAACCGCTCAAAAAAAAAAAAAAAAAAAAAAAAAAAAAAAAAAAAAAAAGCCCCGAATTTTCACTTCCCAATGGATTGGTCACCACACAACATAACTTGAAACTTCTATGGCCCCACCATGATTTATGTGTTAGATCCATAGCACTAATCAATTTTTCAAGATTATTATAGAGGAGCCCAAAAATGAAGCACATCCAAAGCTCAAGGGGGACCATTGAAATCTTCTCAGGGTCCACCGTGAGGTTTATTTTCCATCTAACCTCTTCATAATTTCACATAGACATAAATATCAGCCTATGAGGTTTATTTTCCATCTAACCTCTTCATAATTTCACATAGACATAAATATCAGCTTGATCACAGCCTTCTGTGGCTCAAAATGGTTTTCAACAATAGGCGTCCAATTCCAACTGTTTTTTGTTGTGTGGCCCAATTGAGCCCTTGATGCGGGGATGAACATGATGAGGTCGATCACCGTCTTCCTCAAGGATAACTACTTCGAATCCACAGAGCTTCTTTGTACTCCTCACAGAGACTTCTCGAATCCACGAGGAAAAAGCAAGAAAAATATAAATAAATTCTATAAAATTCGTAATTTGATTGATTAGTGTCTAATGTGTTTCCTTCCACCATTAATAAAGAAAAAAAAAATCAAAATCCGTAATTACCAAAAATAGTAAAATTATAACTCTAATAAAAATCCTAATTTTAATAAAACTCTTCTAAAGCCTAATTTCTAAAAATAAAAATTCTAAATAAACTTTTGCTAGAAGATTCCTAGTATAATTACAAGTTATTTCTAAAAAGGAAGAAAATCTAAAACACTAGAAATACAAAAATATTTAAAAAATTCAGAATTACTAAAAATAGTAATTTTTTTCTTTAAAAATCATTTTTTTGAGTTGAAAGTGCGTGTTTTCTGATGAAACAGACAGATGCGACCCACTTTGTCGATCAATTCACCTCGGATGGCCTGTTTTAGTAAAGATTAGTTGTGTGCCCCGTAATGATACCCGGATCAAAAGTTACGGTCCACCTTCATTTGGCCCAACCATGCTAGGAACGTATTTGTGACACGTTCTACATCAGACCCCTCCACTTAAAAAATATTTATCCTCGAGTTACTCAAGGGACTTGGCTCATGATTCTAAGATGACTTCTGACGTCGATGTTTATTAGCCATTTTCTTATACTTGGCATTAGGCTCTTGAGCTAATATAATACATATATTTATGCTTTCCTTGACTAGTATCGATAAGTTCCTTCACTTCTGCGTTAAAGATCTCAAATTCTTTCTGATGTTGTAGGCAATTGGTAGACTTATCCCTATGACAAGATCAATGTGGTTTAGTATATCTCGTATGGGAGCCAATTTATCAAGGAGTTCATTAAGCATAATCGCCTTGAACTCCTACAACACTGGCTTCAAATCACTTGGGATGTTCACAGGCTTCATATATTATTTCTTTTCAACTAATGCATATATATCTCTTGTCTCCTCAGATTGTTTAACAAAAGCCTGTTCAGTTGTGAAAGATTGTTCCTTAACTTTAGAAGTCTTGGGTTGGTTCTTCGTTCTCATAGGGACGAGGCCAATCTTTCTACTGTCTTCAGTAAATATAAATGCATTATCCCGACCTCTATGCATAGCAATAACATCAATATTAATTTTCCATGGTTGGCCAAGTAACATATGACAAACTTCCATGTCGACTACGTCACAAAGTACTTGATTCTTATAATTTTTTACCAATTGAAAATTAGACAATGGATTGGTTACCTTTGTTTTGTTAACCTCCTTGATCCATCCAATCATGTATGGAGATTGATGCTTTTCTGTTTTCAGTTACAGCTTTTCCACCATTATTTTCGACACGAGATTCTCACTACTCTTGACATCGATGATCACATCACAAACTTTTTGGCTGATGGTGCTTTGCAGAAATCGGGTTGGCCCAACCATGCTAGGAATGTATCTGTGACACGTTCTACATCAGCCTTGAATCTTCCTTAATTTTGTTTCATGTCTAAAATGATATGGAAAAATAGTTGGACGTTGTGGATCTGATACACACATCATGGTGAGGCTCACAATAGTTTCACATGTGAACACTTTGGTTTTTCTTCCCTCGCTCAGCAAGAGACAGTGTGAATGTCAAAGCTTTCAGATTTCTTCTCTTAGACACCAAGGTGGCAGAACAAGTGTAGGTAAAATTCACGTGTCAACCCAATGATGATGTATTTCTTAAATCCATATTGTCCATCCGGTTTTCAAATCATTTTAAGACATGAGCTAAAAACAGGACAGATTTGATGCTAAAGTAGATATGAAGCTCCATGTACGCTCCATCGCATCAAACATCCTGATGCGCACCGTACCAATAGCCACAACATTAAAGGTGTTATTATTATCTATAAAGGCCCGTCCACTATTGTACTCTCTATAACTGGTGAACTAACTTCAATGCGGAGTCATGTGATATGAAGCTCCTTTATCAAGGATCTACTCGTCTCTACGATCATCGTACAAGTCTCCGATCATAGACACTAATAAAACATCACATGTGCTTGTCTCTTCATTAGATATAACAATATTGGCCTCCTTGGAAGAAGCCTCTGAGTTTTCTTTCTTCGATTTAAGATTTGTGCAATCCTTCTTCATGTGTCCAGTCATCTCACAATTCCAGCACTTTAACTTGCCTTTTACATTGCCCTTAGATTTGGATCTAGATATTAAAATTTTTGTATCTCGCTCAGTATTCCTGCCTCTTGTGAGCAGTGCATCAGAAGAGGTCCCTATGCTACTGTTTATTTTTCTCATAGCCTTCCCCTGAAGGGATGAGATTATGGTGTCCACACTCATGAACTTAGTACCAATGCATAATGAGTCCCTGAATGACTCATACAAGATAATTTTAAAAAAATACATGCTTGATCTTTATCTTTGACCAATTCCTCCATGTCTAGAAACTTACAAATGAACTTATTAAAATTACTGATGTGGGCTTCTACATATCCACCTTTTGCTATCCTGAAGTTGAATAACTACAACTTTAAGTATAGGCGATTTTCAATGGACTTTTTAGCATAAACGTCCTCTAACTTCACCCACATATTCGCTACAGTTTTCTCCCTCATAATATTGTAGAGAACCTCATTTATTAGACACAATTGGATAAAGGATTTGATCTTCTTATCAAGAGTCTTCTAATCATCGTCACTCATAGAAGATCGTTGCTCCTCAAGAGTCCCACCTTCGCCTTGCTTAATTAATAGGCTAATCATCTTAACCTTCCGTAAATCAAAATTATTTTTTCTTGAGTACTTCTTAATATCATACTTAGTGTTTCCCATTAATACTAATCCTTCATAATCAAGCCTACGCCCCAACGTTTGCTCTAATACTACTTGTTGGGGGACCGCGGAAGCACACAGAGATGAATCTAGAATAACAATCTAATAGCACCAAGCAATAACAAAAAAGAATACAACGAATTTAATGTGGAAAAACGCTTGCTTGAAAAAACCATGGCACAAAGAGACATATATCACTATGAAAGGAGAAATTACAAAGAGAAAGAGATTACCCAATTCAAACAACTTTGAATCTCACCCTTGCTACAACCTTTGAAACCTTAGGAAAATTTAGAAACACTTAGAACACCTCCCAATCTTGTTTACACCCATATATATAGCCTTGGAAAGAATGTCAAACGAAATCGGAATCAAATCCCTCAAATTCGCAGCTTTGCGAAAAATCTATTGATGCTATCGAACACTCATAGATGGCATCAAAACTAATCATTCGATGACATCGAACACTCATCGATGACATCAAACTAACACCTCAACTGTCCAGAGATAAAACATGATTTTTGAAAAATTCTCAATGACATCGAACACTATCGATGCCATCAAAAAGGTAGCCAATTAGTCCAGCGACCAACTGAAGAAAATTCAGAAAATATCGATGGGATCGAAAACTATTCGATGCCATCGAAGATGACATCGCCAGACACAGTAACAAACTCGATTTAAGACATCTATTATAACACATTTTAGGCATGTGCCTGAATTGATGCAGATCCAAATCTTAGGTAGATCACATGGTAAGAAACCATGGTGATTCGACCAATACCATTAAAAAAGTCCTTTTGGGGCCACAAAAGTTTTGGATGAAGTTGTATCTATGTTTTCCCCTTCATCCAGGTCTATGTGATTAAATGAACAAGTTAAATGGAAAATAAATATTACTATGGGCTCAAACAGTTTTTAATGGTGGGCATTCAATCACCATTGCTTCCTATGTTGTCGTCCACCTAAGATTTGGATCTAACTCACTTTTGGGCTTATGCCCTAAAATGATTTGAAAAATGAATGGCTGACATGGATGAAACACATACAACATTCTGGACACACGTAGCACGAGCCGGTTGCTACCTACCCATCCAATTTGCATAACAAAAACTCTGATAATTATATCTACCTCCGTTTTTTATTTTTATTCCCATCCTCGTTAATGGGCATTTTTGTCATTTTGGGCAAAATGATGAGGGAACTTATAGCAAAACTAATCAAAGGCATCCATTTCACAATAACGTGATAAAAAAGGTATCTTAATAAAAATGTAATTTAAAAAGGTACTCAAATAGAACTAGCGATCATTGAGGTACTAATTTGTTAAAATATCTTTTTAAGACCATCTACTAAAATAAACTGAAAAAATGGATGGACAATGTAGATATACAATTCATATATAAACACTGACGTAGGGAGGGACGTGACGAGGTCAATCACTTTCTTCCTTAGGGGATATCTACTCCGAATCCATAGAGCTTTCTGAACTCTTCACAGAGCTTCCTCGAATCCACGAGAGATAAAAGTAGAAATAATTTCTAATAAATTTGAAATAAATTGATTACTGATAAAACACGAAATTACAACCTTTTAAATAATTAGCTCAAACTTAGGACAAGTTTTAAATTCAAACTCCAACTCAAACACCTTAAAAACGTGACTTACTATAACTAGTAAACTTACTATTTATAAACAGTCTCCATTCCTACTAGACTTCATAGTTTTCAACAAAAAAAAAAAATAATAATAAGTGCTCAATTTGGCCCTTTTCATGTTTGGCATGACTCCCATAACTTAAAGGATCAAAAGTTATTCTCGAATTAAAACTTATCATTTATAGTAAAAACGAAAATAAATGAGACTTTTGACTATTAATCTAATGGAATTTCTCAATCTGGCATGGACAGCCTAGCTTACCAAGTAGGTTGGGTAAAGTAGCTTCTCCTACCCAGAAATCATATATGATATGTCAAAAAACTCATCTCGATTTACAAGATATTACTATGACCCGATCTACATCAATCCCCTCTACTTCAAAAGAACTCGACCTGGAGTTCTCATCTAGTTTCGGTTCATGATACTCGGTCAAGTCCACAACATTGAAAGTATGTGAGAACTCAATGTCATACAGAAGATCAACAATGTAATCGTTGTCATTGATCTTTTAGAGGATAGGTACTGATCTAATCTTCTTGTTCTTCAACTTATTGTAGGTCCCAATCGGAAATCTCTCCCTGCATAGATGCACCATAGCATGGTCGCCTACCTTGAACACCTTTTGTCGTCGATGCTTATCGGCATGCTACTTGAACTTGTAGTTTGAAGCTTGCAACTTGGCTTGCACATTTGCATGAATTCCCATGATTCAGTTCGTCATATGTTCTACTGCAATGCTTAGGCTCGGGACATTGGGTAAAGGGACCAAGTCAAGTGTGTGGTGGGGCACTCGACCATAAATAATCTGAAACGGGGACTTTCCTATTAAGCAGTTTACCATTTTGTTGAATGCAAACTCTGCTTGAGCCAAGGCCAAATCTCACTACTTTAGTTTGTCACCTGAAATACACTAGAGGAGGTTTTTTAACGTGTGATCATAACTTCAACCTGCTCATTAGTCTGTGGGTGGTATGCACTACTGAACTGAAGTCACGTACCAAACTGATTCCAGAAGTGAGTAATGAACTCTGTCATGGTAAGAAGTAATGGTCTCGAGAACCTCATGTAGCTGCAAAATTGTTGAGTGTCAAATATTGCATATTTTCTCCCATTTATATCTTGGTTTTATGAACATGATACTGCTTAATGTTATATTTTATGCATGTTTGTATTGCAAGGTGAATTTGAGAGTTTGAATTGAAAAGGACGCTAAAAGCATGGATTTAGTGTTCGAGAATCACCAAGGCAAAGGAGGGATCTTAGGAGACCAAGAACGGAGAATTCTCATGCCAAAGATCCAAGGAAACTAAGTACGAAGGATTGACAAAAGATTGACAAAAGCTCAAGTTAAACAGCAGAAAAACAAGATAGTTCGGTGCCACCGAAGCCAACTTCGGTACCAACTAAGTACTCTACACATACAATTTCATATGCGATAAATTTCAGATACGATTTTAGTGCCACCGAACCAACTTTGGTGCCACCGAAATCACTCAGAATTGTCGACGCAGATAGCATAACTTGAGGCAGTTTGCGGAAATTTCAAGTCGGTGCGAAGGTGGAGCTTCACAACTATAAATAGGAGTCCCTAGGACGTTCCTAGGTATCTTCTAGGGTTCAAGGAGTGGAGCAAAAAGGTGGAGCTACCGTCTAAGAGCTTTCTTTGTCTTCCTTAATTGGTTTTTATGCTTTATTTGAGAGACTTTAGTTCAATCATGTCTATGGTTGGCTAAACCTCTTAGCTAGGGCTAAGAGGTGAAGCTTGTAGCGTGATTGGGATGTTTGCTTTTCTTTGATTCATGTTTTTATTAAACCTCATGGATTCTAGTTCTTTATCAAGGAATATTTTTAGTTTTTAATATTTATTGTGACAAATTAAAATAGATTTGCAATATATTGCTTTGAATATCTTATTTTCCCGATTTGAGATTGTGAAATTAGTAAGTCTTGTTGTTCAACATCGCCCCTTGGGCATGGTAGGGTGATGGAATCCTTCCTAATCTTCATAATTCTCCTATGATTGGTTGTGGGGTTGATATATCGTGTTGTTTGTCATTGTCCTATGGGCATGGTTGGATGATAGAATCACTTCCAATCGGCACAACTCTCATACATTGAGACTAGCTTCATGAGAAGTTCAAAGATTCAATTATGTCTCTTTTCCAATTGGATAGGATAAGACAACTCCAATTCCAGTTGGATTTCCTAAATCAAACAAGGTAGCATCCTGAGAAGCTACAAGTGGATCCTTAGCACCCTAGTTCCTTTTAATTGATAATTTAAACCGTATTCATAATTACTCCTTTAAATTCAGATTTCTGCTTTAGTTCTTCATCTAGTTCTAGTTCTAGTTAAATTTAGAAGACACAAGTTTAGTCCCTGTGGATTCGACCTCGGTCTCACCGAGATTATTACTAAATCGCGACCCTACACTTGGGGTTGTGAATAAGTTTTTAGCGCTGTTGTCGGGGACTAATGGCTGTGCTTTTTTTAAATTAAT
Source organism: Magnolia officinalis (assembly GCA_021015155.1). Taxonomy (NCBI): domain Eukaryota; kingdom Viridiplantae; phylum Streptophyta; class Magnoliopsida; order Magnoliales; family Magnoliaceae; genus Magnolia; species Magnolia officinalis. The sequence goes on from JAJHSJ010000001.1 coordinate 29,361,801, forward strand.
TGGTTTTATAATTAGGTTAAGATTAAGATTGATTTTTGGTTTCTAGATTAAGATTTTTCTGCTTTGTTTCTAAAAACTAACTAAATTTTCTGTTTTATAGGGTTCTAACATAGAGATCTCCAACCCGGTAACCTCTTTCAAATTCTCTCTCTTTTCTTTTCTAGATATCTTAATTGCTTTAGTTTTCTTTCTCTCTTAGGTTTAGGTTAGCTTAGTTACTTGAGGGCTAAGAGTGTTTCATGCCCAGGAGGGTCCGTGATAACACTCTACGTCTTTTGAGTGAAGGAAGATTATTTTGCAAGATCATCGTAGAAGCAGTTCTTTGTCTTCAATGTGCCTTTGATGCTTTTGATCCAGTTACTTCACTGATCTTCATTTGCCAAGAACTCATCCGACTACTTGACATGACTAGTCACGTGATTGACAAACAAGTGTGCAAAGTTGGGTGCACTTACATCTTCGCTTCTATTATACATCGAGCTCCTTTCATGGTCCCATCCATTTCGAAGCTCCATCTCAACCATTTATTGGGAAGAGCCCCCGAGCCGTGATCTAGCTCAGTCTCAACACTCAACTACGACCCTCATGCGCGAGCAGGTTGAAGAGAGAATGAACCCCGTAAGCTACCAGAAAGCCCAGCCCGGGACAATGAACTAGGCTCGAGGTTCTCTCCCTCAAGAAGACAATAGAGGGCAATTCAGATGCTCGGCTTCGATCTCCTACCACATCTCCCAACCTCGACCTTGACCTCGACCGCTTGATCTTATCTCCACCTAAGATCTTGTAGAACAGTTGAGAAATGCTCATTGAATGTGCGCCTCCGTTGATCTCGCAAAGAAACGTTTGTTGAGCGCATGCATCTAATTTAGGAAATGTCTCTGTCTGGGTAATTGATTCCAAGACTATAAATAAGACCTTCATCTATAGGAAAAGGTACACAATTCACATCCTCATGTAACCCCTACACTACCCTAATTCAACTAGACCCAACTTGCTTTCTAACTTAGGTATCGGAGGGCCCCCCTTCTATAGTCAGGGTCTCCTTTGTCTCTTTCATCTTCCATTATTGCAGGCTTTCGAAGGTCCAATGAAGGGTGCATCAGAAAACTGCATCAACAAGCGAAGGGCGCACCAGAAAATTGCATCAACAAGCCCTAAAAGGCAACAAGTGAACCACACAAGTAGTGGGGATTGAAAACCTACTGTCGAAAACTTCCTGGGGCCTACCTTCATGTTTACTTGCCATCCAACCCGTTGTGAAGGTCACTTTGACCTAGAAGAAGGGAAAACAAAGATAACAGCTTGATCCAAAACTTATACCGGTGAAAGCTTCTTAGGGCCCACCTTGATATATATTTACTTGCCATCCAACCTATTGTGAAGGTCACATCGACATGGAAAACGGGTAAACATAAATATCAACTTGATCCAAAACTTATGTGGCCCTAAAAGTTTTCAATGGTAGGTTTTCAATCCACACTGCTTCTTATGGTGTGGTCCACTTGAGCATTCGATCTACCTCCGTTTTGGGCTCATGCCCTAAAATGATTAATCAAAATGGATGGATGTCACGAATAAAACATATACATCATAATGGGCCCCACAGAGCCCCTGATAGGACCGTCTATCTCTAGATATGTCTTGGTGAGGATAGTACCCAATCCGTGCCCCCTCGATGTGGACCATTCATCATGTGGGCTTACCTTTAATGTCAACATTCTATCATATGTCCCACATATGATGTGGATCGTCCGTCAGGTGGGGCAAACTTAGATGTGGGTCATCCATCATATAGGGTCCACCTTTGATGTGAACGTGCATTATGTGGGCCCACCTTGATGTGTAGACTATTGATAATGTGGGGCCCCACCTTTAATATAGTTTGTTCATTATGTAGGCCCACCTTAGGAAAATTTGAAAGAGAAGAGGAGGGTAATAAGAAAATTGCTTAAAAAGTTGAAGGACAAACTTGCAGCCAAAAATGTCTATCTACTTGAGCCAAATAAGCTCCACAGTGAGTCGGGTCCCCCTAGAGTTTGTGGTAATGGTAGACTCAATTTTTCAAGATATTTTCTTTTATACCCTAAGGGCCTGTTTGGCCGGCCCAATCCCACTGGATTAGGAGGAATGAGATCAATTTTAAGGTAATGATGGTGATGTCAGTGGATTGGTTTAAGATCCATGGGTTTGCTATATCCCGGGACCAGTTAACCGGGTCTGTTTGGCAAGTTTGGCATATCCCAGGATTTTCCCTTCCAATCCGTCCATCCAAACACGCCCTAGGCCCGATCGAACGGGATTAGGAGAGATGAGATCAATTTTAAGGTAATGATGGTGATGTCAATGGCTTGGTTTAAGATCCATGGGTTTGCTATATCCCGGGACAAGTTCACCGGGTCTGTTTGGCACGTTTGGCATATCCCGAGATTTTACCACCCAATCCCTTCCAATCCGTCCATCCAAACACCCCCTAATAAACTTGATTTCTAAACATGTGACAAGTATTAGATCTTAGCCCAACCCAAAACCTTAAGTCCAAAAATGGATGTTAATCTACTTAAATCATGACAATTAACTCAATGTTTAGAAGATCTAAGAGCATACTAACAACTATGACTTCAGAAAACATTCCTTCAAGTATTTCGAGTCCATCAAGAAGCAACATGTAATTACAAAATGGAAGCATATATGTAGAACTTTTCGTTATGAACCTCTTTTTTTTTTTCCTAAGCTAAGGTTAAATCATGATATTCCTTCAGATCCGACCCACCGGAACATCCGACCGACCCCTTTGTTGTGCTCTCTCATCAGCGTTCGAGAGTAGAGATAGTTACATCAATGTTAGAACATATACTTTTGGACTTGTAAAAGATTTATCCAATTCAATAGAACCCTTACAAAGAAAAATCTTGGTTGTGTAGGTTCAGGAAGTTTCGTAGATTCACTACTTCTAAGTATGAGAATGGGCAAAGACAAGCTGGGCCTATTTGCTACGTCTTGTTGAAAACATAACAACCCGTTGTGGATCCATTTGAGTATTTCATTAGTGGAACATGACTCCTCTAACAAAGGATTAATTAATGAACTCTATCATTCTTCCATTGACCATCAATCCAGCACCTCCTGCTGCGCCCCCCTTCCTAGCTCCCTCCAGCGTCCTCTTCCCCTGCTCAGACCAAGAAACGGCAAGATTCCTCTCCCTTTCCAGCAATCTCATCCTCCACCCCCAGCAGCCTCGACAATCCCCACATATAACCCTCTTCCCTCCCAGCATCTGCCTCATCTGGTCCTCAGATTGAGGACATCGACCACCTGTTATGTCAGAGTGAAACGGCGAACCAGATTTGGGGCCATTATAGTCTCCTATTCCACGTCCCTCTCATCTAAGATCAACCCATTAAAGACCACATCCTTCAATGGTCTTCAGCTGCATCATTCTCTTCCTATCGGAGGCTTATTCGAGGGCTGGCCTTTTCCATAATTCTTTGGGAGATTTGGCTAAGTAGGAATGGGGCAATATTTGACAACAGGCCCATCAATCCAAACTTCATCATCTCCAAAGTCATCAAATGGCTCTTGGAATTCGGAGCTCTTATGCCGGGCCTTGACCCTGCTGTTTGGGCAGATCTTGTGAACCAGGGGTTTTCCTTCATAACGCCTCCCCTCCGACCCTACCGATTGGCGATTATCAAATGGCTTAAGCCTTCCGCCCCATGGCTGAAGCTGAACATAGATGGCTCTTCCCGTGGGAACCCTGGGGCTAGTGGAGGAGGGGGAGTCTGTCGTGATTGTGAATGGAATCTCATTTTTGTCTTCCACACCAACTACGACATTCTCTCCAACATGCTAACAGAAGCCCGCGCTTTGGTTAACGGATTGAATTACTATAGGGAAATGGGCCTATCAACCATAGTAGTAGAAACCGATTCCAAGGTTCTTTTCGAAGCGATCTCGACCCCAGGTTACTTCTGTGGATGGAAGCTTTGGTACATCCTTCAATCCATTCACCATCTGGCCCAGCCTCTTGTCGTCCGGTTCAGACACACCTTCAGGAAAGGAAATTCTGTAGCAGATGGGCTTGCTAACATTGCTAGCAGCGGTGCTCCTGACAAGTTCTTCATCAGTCCAGCTGACCTTCCTAAGCAAGTGAGAGGATCCTTGGTCCTTGATAAAGCGGGAGTGAGCTCTCTGAGAGGCTGCAACAATGGGACAGGAATTGGATAGTGACGCAGGGATGAACGTGATGAGGATAACTACTCCGAATCCACGGAGCTTCTCTGGACTCCTCATAGAGACTTCTCAAATCCACGAGGAAAGAAAGCAGAAAATATAAATAAATTCTAATAAATTCGAAATTGATTAATTGATCTATAAAAATGAGTTCAAAACCCTTTAAATAGGGGTACCAAGCAATGGGAAAGAAATCAGAATCAAACTACAACTAAAACTCCTAGAATTCGCGACTTACTATAAATAGTAAACTTACTATTTATAGACGGTCGTGATGTCTACTAGTGCGCAAGGTTTTCGGCCAAAAATAGTAAGTGTCCTATTTGGCTTCACCAAACCGTTCTCCTAATTATTCTAAGCTCTTTTCACGTTGGACGCAACTCCTAAAGCCCGACGGATGAAGAGTTATAATCAAACTAAAACTTATTATTTATAGTAAAAACGAAATTAAAACAGGGAAACGACAGTCGATCCAGGGGTATTTCGCAATTTCGGGTATTGCAACCCGACGTAGTGGGGTTAGTTGGCTAAAGTAGCTCGTTTTACCCCAAAATCATATATTTTACGTCAGCTAACTCATTCCGGATTACGAGATACGCCTGATCTAAGGTCCAACGGTCCGGATCACTTCTGTCGTCGACCGGGCCTTTTCTGATCCATCTTGGTCATGAAACTGTCCGCGACCCGCTCTACATCAATCCTCTCCACTTCAAAAGAACTCCTCCTCGAGTTCTCATCCTGCTCTGGTTCATGATACTCAATCAGGTCCGCGACGTTGAAAGTCCGTGAGATCGCCATATCATATAGAAGATCAACAACATAAGCGTTGTCATTGATCTTTCGAATGATTGGGATGGGTCCAATCTTCTTATTTTTTAACTTGTTGTACGTCACGGTCGGAAATCTCTCTTTGCGCAGATGGACCATAACACGGTCGCCCACCTTGAACACTTTTTTGTCGCCAATGCTTGTCCGCTTGTTCCTTGTACTTCTCGTTCGAGGCGTGTAGCTTGGTCTGCACTTCCGCATGGATGCCCATGATCTTATCTTCCATATGTTCTACTGTAATGCTCGTGCTTGGACAGAGGGACCAAGTCAAGTGTGTGGCGAGGCACTCGTCCGTAGATAATCTGAAACAATGATTTTTCTGTCGAGCGTTTCACCATGTTGTTAAATGCAAACTCTGCTTGAGACAAGGCCAAATCTCACTGCTTCGATTTTTCTCCTGAAATACAGCAAAGGAGGTTTCTTAATGTGCGATTCATAACTTCAGTCTGCCCATCAATCTGTGGGTGGTAAGCACTGCTGAATTAAAGTCGTGTATCAAATCGAGTCCACAAAGTCCACCAAAAGTGGCTAATGAACTTCGTATCACGATTAGAAGTAATGGTCTTGGGGACCCCGTGTAGCCGTACCTCCCTGAAGAATAGATTCGTCATGTGTGTTGCATCAAGGGTCTTCTTGCATGGGATAAAGTGTGTCATCTTAGAGAAACGATCTACCACCACGAACATCGAATCCATGTCATGTTGTGTTCGTGGGAGACCAAGCACGAAGTCCATTAATAAATCCTCCCAAGGACCGTCAGGCACAGGTAACAGAGTGTAAAGGCCCGTATTCTGATATTGCCCATTGGAGGTCTGATAAACATGACAACGTTGTACGATTTTTTCCACATCACGTACTAATTATGGCCAGTAATACTGCTCTTCACAAGAGCTCGCGTCTAGCCCAAGGTGTCTACCGAGGCCACCTCCATGTAGCTCCTGAATAATTTGCTCCCTCAGAGAACTTTGGGGGATCCACAATCGATTCCCTTTGAAGAGAAAATTGTCTTGTATATGAAGGTCACTGGGGTAACCTTCTTGGCACTTCATCCAATAATCTTTGAAGTCCTCATCCTCGGCATACACCTATTTGAGACAGTCGAAGCCGACCACCTCGTTGCTCATCATGACAAGTAGTGATGCACGACGGCTAAGTGCATCAGCCACCTTGTTCTGCTGCCCTGACTTATGCTTCAGAACGAACGTGAATTCCTGTAAAAATGTAACCCATCTAGCATGCACACGATTCATGTTAGTCTTACTATTAATAAACTTTAATGCTTGATGGTCAGTGTACAGAACAAACTCTCTTTAAATCAGATAATGCCTCCAATATCGCAGCGCTTGAACAACTGCGTACAACTCAAACTCATAAGTCGACCACTTCTTTCGGGCTTCGCTGAGCTTCTCGCTGTAGAAGGCTACTGGCCTGCCTTCCTATGATAATACTCCAATTTTGACGTATAAAGCGTCACACTCAATCTCAAACAATTTGTCGAAATTAGGAAGCACTAAGACCGGTGTTGTAGACAAACGATGCTTGATCTCATGAAAGCTCTTGTCAGCTTTATCGATCCACTGGAACGGTCCTTTTATTATGCAATCTGTTATAGGTGCGACTATGGTGCTAAAATCTCGCACGAATCGACGATAGAAAGTCGTCAACCCGTGAAAACTCCTCACCTCATGAATATTGTCGGGATCGGCCATTCCTTAATAGCTCGCACCTTTTCATTGTCCACATGAATGCCTGTGGACGTTACAACAAATCCTAGAAACAACAGGCTGTGAGTTAAAAAACTACAGTTCTTCAAGTTGAGGTACAACTTGTCAATTTGTAGGACCTGCAACACCTGCCTGAGATGTTTTCTGTGCTCCGCCTCATCTTGGCTATATATCAATATATCATCAAAATATACTACCACAAATCGGTCAGTGAATGGTTTTAGAACTTGATTCATCAAACGCATAAAAGTACTTGGTGTGTTCGATAGGTCGAAGGGCATGACCAGCCACTCATACAACCCTTCCTTGGTCTTGAATGTCGTCTTCCACTCATCACTGGGTCAGATACAAATCTGATGGTACCCGCTCCTTAGATCTAGTTTAGAGAACACCTTGGCCCCTTCTAGTATATCAATCATGTCGTCCAACCGTGGTATTGGGAACCGATATTTGATGGTAATTTTGTTGATTACCCAGCTGTTGACACACATGCGCCAGCTTCCATCTTTTTTTTTATGTTAACAATGCTGGTACGACACATGGGCTCATACTCTCTCTCAAGAGACCCTTACGGATCAATTCCTCCACTTGCCCCTGAAGTATCTCACACTCTTTCGGACTCATCCGATAATGAGGGTGGTTGGGCAGGCTAGCCCCAGGGACGAGATCTATGTGATGTTAGATGTCCCTCATGGGGGGCAATCCATCAGGTAAATTCTCAGGTCAGACTTCTTTGAATTTGTTTAGCAACAACTTTAAACTTGGAGGGATGTTTGAGGGTTCTTCTTCCTCGCCCTTCACCACTACGGCGTATACCTCGCCGGTTTCCTTTGATTCCTCCATGAAATCCCGAATGGTCAATAGGGAACTTCCCTCCACTTTAGAGGCTTCACGGTGGTTCTCTGGTGCCATAGGGGCAAAGATTATTTTTCGACTATCCTTGATGAATATGTAGACATTATCTCGTCCCCGATGGGTCGCATCACGGTCCGACTGCCAGGGTCGACTGAGTAGCATATGACAAGCTTCCATGTCGACCATGTCACAAAGTATTTGATCCTCATAATTTTTACCAATTGAAAACGAGATAATGTATTGTTTAGTTACCTTGGTCTCATTCACCTTTTTTATCCAGCCAATTGAGTACAGGAAAGGGTGTTTCGTCGTTGGTAGCCGTAACTTGTTCACCATCACTCTTGAGACGATGTTCTCGCTACTACCGCTGTCTATGATCACATCACAGACCTTTTCATTGACAGTGCACCAAGTACGAAATATGTTGTGTCGCTGTGGATGTAATTCCTTTAGTGGGCCATACAGTAACCGCCTCATAACTAGAAATTTGTCATGATCTTCGCCCGTCACTTCATTGCCACCTGCTATTTCTTCAATGGTTTGTTCATGTTCATCAAAGTCATGGTCATCTTCAGTGCCCCCTTCGTTTATAGTCAAGTGTGTTGTGGGACATTGAGGACAAGTGTTTGATAAGTGGCCTGGTTGGCCACAGCGGTAACAATTGTTCGACCTTCGCCGAGCATAAGGATTTGGAATCCTACTCGGGCCCGCTTTTGTGGGTGCTGCACGTTGAGGTCTGGATGAGCTGCTCCCCGTATCACGATTTGTGGTTATAGGAGGTTGAGGACGTTCTCCTACTGGATCTTTTCCTCGTGCCAGCACTGGATCCTGCGTGGGACCCATCATGGGGGGTCGAGTTGAAGGATATGGACGAGCAGGAGCTCTTGCAAGTTGTGTTTCTGCCCTACCCGCCAATTGAACTGCTTCATCCACGGTTCCGACCAGGCACATCTGAACTCGGTCCTGAATTGTTGGTCGCAACCCACCTATAAATTGTGCCACCTTCTATGATTCAGATTCTGACAGATCGTTTCGTGTAGCCAACCGCTGGAATTCTTCAATGTAATCTGTGACGGTTCGATTTTCTTGTCAGCAATTTTGATATTGCTGGAATAATATCTGCTCATAATCACTAGAGAGAAATCGTGATCGAAGAAGGCGTCTCATCCGTGGACATGATGAGATGGGCGCCTTGTTCTGACAGGCTCGTGAGAGTTGTAATTGTTCCCACCATGTAGAAGCACCAGATTTTAATTTAAACGCTACTAATTTTACCCTTTTATGATCTAACACGTCCATATAATCAAAATATCTCTCTACTTCGGCTAGCCAATCGAGAAAATCTTCTATACGTAATAAACCGTTAAAATTAGGAAGTTCAGTCTTACCTCGATAGTCTCTTTCAGCATGATCTAGATGATCGCCTCCATAGATTGGTCGTCGAACAAAACCCTCATTTAGGTCCTCATCGCTAGAACTTGAATCATCTAGTGTAGCCTTACGGTTTGCCACTGGTAGTGCTCTACGAAAATCGGGGTTGCGTCGTACAGCAACCATGGGTGGTGGAGCAACCATAGGTGGTGGAGCACCGCCTAGGGTTCAGGGCAGAAGTAGCGCATCCGCAAGACGGTCGAGGGTCACCTGCAGCCCTTGCATGATTAACTGACTCTCCCGGTGGAAAGCTTTCATTCTTTCCGAAAGATAACTAATCCCTGGATCACCGTCCGCAGGATTTTGATTCATACCTTCGTTGTTTGCCATCGGCCCGAGGGGAATCCTCACTTTGATACCAATTGACGCAGGGATGAACATGATGATGATAACTACTCCGAATCCACGGAGCTTCACTGGACTCCTCACAGAGACTTCTCGAATCCAAGAGGAAAGAAAGCAGAAAATATAAATAAATTCTAATAAATTCGAAATTGATTAATTGATCCAAAAAAATGAGTTCACAACCCTTTAAAGGGGTACCAAGCAATGGGAAAGAAATCAGAATCAAACTACAACTAAAACTCCTAGAATTCGCGACTTACTATAAATAGTAAACTTACTATTTATAGACGGTCGTGATGTCTACTAGTGCGCAAGGTTTTCGGCCAAAAATAGTTAGTCTCCTATTTGGCTTCACCAAACCGTTCTCCTAATTATTCTAAGCTCTTTTCACGTTGGACGTAACTCCTAAAGCCCGACGGATGAAGAGTTATAATCAAACTAAAACTTACTATTTATAGTAAAAATGAAATTAAAACAGGAAAACGACCGTCGATCCAGGGGTATTTCGCAATTCCGGGTGTCGTAACCCTGCATAGCAGGTTTTTTTTTTGGCTAAAGTAGCTCGTTCTACCCCAAAATCATATATTTTACGTCAGCTAACTCATTCAGGTTGCAAGATACGCCCGATCTAAGGTCCGACGGTCCGGATCATTTCTATCGTCGACCGGGCCTTTTCTGATCCATCTTGGTCATGAAACTGTCCGCGACCTGCTCTACATCAGATAGGCACCCTTCCTAGGCTTCTCCTGGTTAGGCGACCTTTGCTCTTCCCAGCTTCGTGCCCATTTCCTCTGCTTGGGCCCTCTCCCTCCCTGATTCTTCCTCTTCCCTTGTGTGCTTTGTGTGCTGCCCCTTCCCTTAGGCGCACCCTGCCTCCCAGTCGCTCTTCCAGATTCGCCTTGTAAATGTTCTATATGATAGGCGGCTCCAGTTCTTTTTGTTAAAACCGCCCAAATGACTGTACATCATCTTCTTTTTTATATAAAATTGGTGGTATAGCTCCACCTTTTAAAAAAATAATATAAATAAAAATAAAAAAAATCTTCCATCGCACCACAATCCCCATGTATGAATTAGGAGGCTTAGAGTGTCTCCTGGGAGATGGAGACTGCAATTCCTTTCTCCACTTATTATCTCTAGTAGTAGAACTCCAAAGTTGTAGTTCATCCCAAATGTATAATTTATTTAAACAGAGTGTGGACCTCCCCCTGAAAATTAGAGTCCTAGATAGGGCGATGATTGGGAGCATTAAGAGGGGGCAGGGATTAAAGGCTGGTTTGGGGGCTGTCCTTTATAGAGTTTGAGGAATGAGATAGGCCGGCACATGAGTTTTTTTTTTTTTGTTCCAATGCCACTCTAGTATCAATATATTTGGCCACTGCTTTGGAGGAAAAAGAAAACTTCATTTTGAAAGATTATTATTATTATTATTAAAGCCGAATAAGCTCTTACAAAAAGAACGACCTCTCCATCACTTATTTTTTAAAATTTTTAAAGTTAAGTGGTAGAGAGGTTCACGATACTACTATTTTTAAAATTAGTATTTATTTCTTTAGAATAGAAAATAAACTCTTATCAGTTGAGATGCCATAGGCCTCAATCAAAGTGAATCTTCAAAGTTAATACTCAATCAAAAGTGGGGTTTACACCACAAACACCAATATCTATAGACACACCTTTTTTATTATAAACTCGGACCATTCATTTTCTTTCACCATCAAATGGTTAGAATCATCTAGTCAAAAGTATCTTGAGATTTATGTTCGATCAAAAGTTCGCCGACATTATGGATGTTCTAGAGCAATGATTAGATTTGTGATTTTGATCAATCTGGACCATTCATTATCTTTGATATTAAACAAATGGTTAGCATCACCTGGTTAACAAGGTTCTTAACATATATTGTCAATTGACAATTAAATGTTTTTTAGTATGATAATTTTGGATTGTCCATTTTCATATCCATTGATTGGGTTTAAGGCGGGACGTACATGTGGGATATACAAGAAAAATAATCAAGATTTACATATACAACTTTTTTATAATTAACTTGGACCATTCAAAATAAAAATTAAAGTTTGGGTCCTCCAATGGTTAAAATAATTCAGAGTGTTCTTTGAATTTATGGTTCAACAAAGGTTGGCCTACATCTTAGACAGTCAAGATCAATGATTAGTTTTATTATTTTAATTAATCCAGATCAATCATTTTCTTGGCCGTTGATTGAATGGTTACATCAACTGGTTAAAGTGGCTCCTGAGAGTTATAACCAAACATTTTCTAGTATAGCAATTTTTTATTATCCATTTTCCATCCATTGATTGAATTGTTAGAATCACCTTATCAATAAGGGCTCCTGTCAATCAAAGGCAGAGAACGCATGATAAATGCCTACACCAATTATCCAAAGTATACATTGGATCATCCATTTTTCTAGCCATAGATATCGACAGTTAGAATCACCTTATCAAAAGGATTCTTTAATCAGTTTTATTGGCGATCGATTAGATGGTTCGAATGAATCTTGCGAACCCAAATATGTAGACATCTAATGCCACTTCTCAAAGAAAAAGACAAATTGAAATGCAAGTTGTGCTGTACCTGTGGAACACACACCATGACCAAGTTGCAATTTCATGATGCAATAGCTAAACAAACAAGGTGCAGTTTGTAATTAAGGTTCAATTGTAAAGTTATAAAATACTGTTTGAAACCCAAATAAGATTCAGTAAAATTGTTCATCCCAAGGCTACCTAAGAAAAGAAAAGGAAAAATAAATAAATAATAGAAATAGAAGAGAGAGAGAGAGAGAGAGAGAGAGAGAGAGAGAGAGAGCATACCTCAATTTGAGAATAGAGAATACAGATTAATTAGAAGAAACCAGGACTCCAAAATGGGAGAAAAATACTACAAGCAGCAACACCTGGGCTTTGTAGTTGATTCAAGAGAGTGGGGAATAACCGCTTACTGCAGTCGCCTGCATGAGATGAGATAGATGTACTGTCTGTGACTCATGTATACTGTCATCAATTAAGGTACTTTATGAGTATATTGCTTAAAAAATTTAAAGATAATCCTTATAACAGAATGTTGATGAGGAATATCAACACAGTGAAAAAGGGTAGGAAAAGGAGCAAACATCAATTTGAGAATAGAGAATACAAACAGAAGAAACCAAGATGGGAGAAAATATTACAAGCAACAACACTTGGGCTTGGTAGATGACTAAGGAGAGCGGGGAATAACTGCATAGTATGCTCGTTTGAATTAGATGAGATCATTGGAGGTACATGTACCGTATGTGAGACATGCATGATGTTATCAATTAAGTTGCATTGTGAGCATGTTCCTTAAAAAATTCAAAGAGAATCCTCATGACATGATGTCGATGAGGATTATTGACGGAGAAAAGAGAAAGGGTAGAGAAAGAAGCATACCTCAGTTTGAGAATCGAGAATATTGATGAAGAAGAAGCCAAGACCTGACAAAATATTACAAACAGCGGTGTTTGTGCTTTGGTAGTTGATTCGAGAGAGTGGAGAATAACCCCTTACGGCGCTCGCTTGCATCAGAGGAGAAGATCGGCCAGATTAGTCATTGGGCGTACAAAACTCATTACCGCATCCAGCCATGGTCGCATGAGACAAGGAGAATCTTCCGCGTACTCTTGCTTTTTCTTTTCTTTATTATTTTATTCCTATTATTTATTATTTACTTATAGACTTGACTTGGTTTTAGCCATGGACGCGGATTGGCTGGTGTACCACACACCACCGACCTGCTGGTGTGCAGTGTCGTGCGAAGACGAGCGCTGACGCTCCTCGAGGTCCCAGCTGTACCCACGATTCAAAAGGGGTCAAAGTTATATGGGACCGAAAATGATGTATTTATTATATCCACACTGTTTATCCAGTTGGCTAGATCATTTTAAAGAATTATATAAAATATGAATCATATCCAAAGCTCAAATGGACCACACCATCAATAGCAGTGGGTAGAATGATTCTCACCATTAAAACATTTATAGGGCGCACCATAACGTTTATTTTCCATCTAATCCATTAATAAGGTCACACAGAACTCGATAAAGATGAAAAACAAATATCAAATTGACCCAAAACTTCCATGACCCCAAAAGGCTTTCAACGGTGGAAGTTCAATATTCCACTGGTTTTTGCAGTGTGATCTACTTGATATTTGTATAATTGTATGTCTTATTTATAGGGTTGATCTTTAAAACGATTTCTCCAAATGGACGGGCGGTTTGACTCATGTTGGTACCCTCATTACTTGGTTACGTAAACACACCGGACAGTTCAGTGGTGTGTGGTACACCACCTAATCCGCTTCCGTGCAATTGCGTTGGTAGGCTGCAAAGAAAATGAGAAATTTCTAACTGTATGACCTATATATGGCCCATCAACCATTTGAAGCCTCCCAAGAATAAGCCCCAGCTGTACGGCCCCATTTCTCAGGTCGAAAATGCCCCTGCTTTTCCGTTTTTCGTGAGAGCTGGGGTTACATTTGGCTACGGATTATAACCGTAGCTATAGCTGTAACAGCGATGTGCTTCAATATATCGGAACCACTCAATGAATCACGAACACAGTTGATATTTTGGTCCTTTGCCTATAACGGCATGAAACATTTGTTATAAATATATTGATTTTAAAATATATTTTAATAATATATTATAATAATTTATTTGAAAAAGATGTTTGAAAAAACACGGTTTTCAAGTTTTTAGGAATAGTCCCACATGGGAAAGAGAAGAGAAGGAAATATGGTTTAAATGAAAACAGTGGAGTATTATAATACTTACCTTCGTAGTCCGTGGACTATGGACCTTGCGTGTTCCAGTGCGAAGCACTGGAACACCCGCGTGCGCGCTCGCGTTCGCGCTCGCGCTCGCGCTCGGGCACGGGCTCAGGCTCAGGCTCGGGCTCGGGCTCGGTGCGAGGGCGTGGGCTTGTGAGGCAGTGTGGCTGTAGAGGCGCTAGGACTGAATGAGAGTCCCTCTGATTATATAGAGGCTGGAAATATAGCTGTTGCACAAATGTGTAACAGCTATGGAGTTAAATACTAGAAACTGTTGCTAACAGTCATAAAACGGCTAGCCCAACAGCTATAAAATGGCTAGTCAGCTCTCTCACAACAGCCATATAACGGCTAGTTTCCAACAGCCATATAACGGCTAGTTTTCTCCAACAGCTAGAAAACGGTCATGGAATTTAATTCCCTGGACCATAAACCCCAGCCATCATAGCCTATAAAAAGAGGGTCTGGATGGGTTTCCAAACCATCTCTCAACTCACTCCAGCAAACCCATACGAACAGAGACAGCCAGCCCCTCTCCACTCATATAATATTATAGTATATCCAGCAACATAGCAAGGCTTGAACCTTAGCTTGAAGAATAGACCAGCGGTGTGGTCTAGGACTGTTCAACTGAACCAGTGACTGAAGAATTGAACTGACCAGTGCAGTGGTCGAAATAATTTTTCTCTTTCTTTTCTTTCTTTTGGGATTTTTTCTCTTATATTGTAATATTGCCAGAAAGTGTGTAAAAGAGTTCCATTTGGTGGGCCTTCGTGTTTGCTGAACGCAGACCCACACCAGGCTTGTCGTATCCTAGAAGCAATTTGCCTGTAACCTATCAGCATACTCAATCTACTTGAGTAGGGGCAAATAACGCTTTAAGGACAGCGTTTCAGACGTGCTTCAGCCTGTCCTTAGTTCTAATCGTAGTGATTTTTGGTTTCCATATTATACAGATATTACATTAATCTGTATAAAATTCTCAACAATCTTAAAGCGTTATTACTGTAATGGAAGCCGACAGTGTTTCATCCATCAAGCTGATGAATCAGGACTTGATACGTCTTGATCGGTTCGATGGAACCAATTTTATGAGATGGCAAGACAAGCTAAAATTTCTCCTAACGGCGCTAAGGATCTACTACATACTAGATCCAAATTTGCAAGCGCTACCTGAAGCAACCGACGACGACACACCTGAACAGGTGGCCGCCCGCACCAAACGAGCCGAAGACGAACTCTTGTGTCAGGACACATTCTGAACGCTCTCTCCGACCGACTGTACGATCTGTACCAACAGACGTCATCAGCAAAGGAGATCTGGACTGCTCTGGAGTTCAAATACAAAGCTGAAAAAGAAGGTACCAACAAGTTTCTCATCGCCAGGTATTTTGACTTCAACATGGTAGATAACAAACCGCTGCTACCCTAAATCCAAGAATTGCAGCTAATAGTAAACAAAATCAAAGCGATAAAGATAGATCTTCCTGAATCATTCCAAGTCGGGGCTATAATTGCCAAATTGCCACCGATGTGGAAAGACTATAGAAAGAAGTTGCTGCATAAAACTGAGGACTACACACTGGAACAAATCCAGAAACACCTCAGAATTGAGGAAGAATCCCGTAACCGCGACAGAAAGAATGATAACGGGAATGCCTCGTCCAAGGTTCATGCAGTAGAGAACTCTAATAACAAACATCCCGAGAAGGACAATTCCCTGAAACCCAATAAAGGGAAATTCAAGAAAAACACCCAAAGAAGAACGGAAAGTTCAAAGGCCCATGCCATGTCTGTGGAAAAACCGGGCACTATGCTCGAGTATGCCGATATCGCAAGTCTAAACAAGAGGCAAGTGCAGTAGAGGAAGGCGATATAGTGGCTATGATCACTGAGGTGAATACCATCCAAGGCAAAGTTCCAGGTTGGTGGTATGATACTGCCGCTACAGTACATGTGTGCTACGACAAATCAGCCTTCAAAACCTATGAGGAATTGACCGATGGTCAAGAAGTCCAAATGGGTAATGAAGTCCGATCAAAGGTCGTCGGCAAAGGAACTGTCGAACTGATATTCACATCTGGGAAGAAAGTGATTCTGACCAATGTACTGCACGTTCCAGACATGAGGCGAAACTTAGTTTCTGGGGACCTTCTGGGTAAACCAGGCATAAGGGTGGTGTACGAGTCAGGAAAACTGATCCTGTCCAAGAATGGAAATTTTGTCGGGAAGGATATGCTTGTAACGGAATGGTTAAGTTTTCTCTGAATGAAAGTAGCACTTCTGCGTATATGGTTGAATCCTCTGGACTGTGGCATGATAGACTAGCCCATATAGGGTATAGTACCTTGAAGTTCATGGCTAAGAATGGTTTAATCTCATACACAGATAATGAAACCGAAAAATGTGAAGTGTGCATACGATCCAAAATGACGAAGAAACCTTTTCCAAGTGTTGAAAGATCGTCTCAAATATTGGATCTTGTGCACAGTGATATCTGTGAGTTAAACGGCATTCTTACTCGTGGAGGTAAACGGTACTTCATAACCTTTATAGATGATTGCTCTAGATATGTGTATGTGTACCTATTAAAGAGCAAAGATGAAGCATTGAACATGTTTAAAGTATATAAAGCAGAAGTAGAGAATCAACTAAATAAGAAGATTAAAATTCTCCGTAGCGATAGAGGAGGAGAATACTTCTCCAATGAATTCGATAACTTCTGTGAAGAACATGGACTGATACATCAATGTACAGCGCCATACACACCTCAACAAAACGGAATAGCTGAAAGGAAGAATAGAACATTAGTAGAAATGGTCAACTCAATGCTGATAAGAGCAAAGTTGCCACTAAATCTATGGGGTGAGGCACTGCTTGCAGCATGCCATATTATAAACAGAATTCCGTCTAAAAAATATAGAATATCTCCATATGAAACATGGAGAGGAAGAAAACCTAACCTAGGATATCTTAAAGTGTGGGGGTGTCTTGCATATTGTAGAACCCCTGACCCAAAAAGAACTAAGTTAGGACCAAGAGCTATTAAGTGTGCCTTCGTAGGGTATGCACAAAATAGTAAAGCTTATAGACTTCTAGACATGGAGTCTAATACAATAATAGAATCAAGAGACGTTGAGTTCTTTGAGAACTCACTATCCTTGGAGTCTAAGGATAATGACATCCAATCTCCTAATAGAGAACAAGATAGCACAGCCCCACAGATAGTAGAAGCTCCTATTGAACCTCGTAGGAGTCAAAGAACAAGAATAGAGAAGAGTCTAGGAGATGACTACATAGACTCACAACGTATCATTTTCCATCTAGTAGAAGCAGATAGAGAAAATGTTATAAGACAAATACCTATAGTAATGACTATAGAAGATGATCCTAAAACATATAAAGAGGCTGTATCCTCTAGAGACTCAGCTTTCTGGAAAGAAGCTATAAACGATGAAATGGAATCCATAATGTCAAATCAAACATGAGAACTAGTAAACTTACCTCCAGGTTCTAGACCCATAGGTTGTAAGTGGGTATTTAGGAAGAAATATCACACTGATGAGACTATCCAAACCTTTAAAGCTCGACTAGTAGCTAAGGGTTTTAGACAAAAAGAAGAGATAGATTACTTTGACACATACTCTCCTGTAGTTAGGATAACATCCATTAGGATATTATTTGCGCTAGCTTCTATACATCATCTTCACATCCATCAAATGGATGTAAAGACCGCATTCCTGAATGGTGACCTCAATGAGGAGGTATACATGGAACAACCTGAAGGTTTTGTTCTACCAGGAAATGAAAACAAAGTATGTAGATTAGTCAAATCTTTGTATGGATTAAAACAAGCACCAAAACAGTGGCATGAGAAGTTTGATTCCAAAATACTATCTCATGGTTTCATGCATAATGTAGCTGACAAATGCATATACTCTAAAGTAGATGGTAGTTATATCGTTATTATTAGTCTGTATGTAGATGACATGTTAATAATAAGTAACAAAATGGAAGGTATGACTGAAACAAAAAGGTTTCTATCTTCTGTATTCAAAATGAAGGATCTTGGACAAGTTGATACCATTCTAGGTATCAAAGTTAAAAAACATTGTGGGGGTTATGCTTTGTGTCAATCTCATTATATTGAGAAGATACTAAACAAGTTTAACCATCTAAATATAAAGGAAGCAAAAACCCCATTTGATCCAAGTATCAAGCTAAAAGAAAATACTGGAAGAACAGTTGCACAATTAGAATATGCAAGTGCTATAGGAAGTCTAATGTATGCTATGCAATGCACTAGACCAGATATCGCATATGCTGTGAGTAAACTTAGTAGGTTTACTAGTAACCCCAGTACTGAACACTGGAATGCAATCAGTAGAGTCCTTGGTTACTTAAAAGCAACCAAAGATTTAGGACTATTCTATTCAGAGTTTCCTGCCGTATTGGAAGGATATACCGATGCGAGCTGGATATCGAGTGCAGGGGACAACAAGTCTACTACAGGGTGGGTATTCACCCTAGGAGGTGCAGCTGTATCTTGGGGATCCAAGAAACAGACTTGCATAACGCATTCGACTATGGAGTCTGAATTCATAGCCCTGGCTGCAACAGGCAAAGAGGCTGAGTGGCTAAGGGATCTTCTATTAGAAATCCCTTTCTGTGTAAAGCCTATATCGGCTGTGTCACTACATTGTGATAGTGAAGCCACATTAGCTAGAGCCTATAGCGGCACTTATAATGGTAAATCTAGACATATCAGTCTTCGACATGATTATGTCAGACAATTGATTCGAGATGGAATCATTGCTATTTCCTATGTGAAATCAAGCAACAACCTGGCAGATCCTTTTACTAAACCTCTACCGAGAGAGGTAGTAAAGGCTACATCTAGAGGGATGGGGTTGAAACTCTTCAACCAAAGTTCCACCAGTGATGGTAACCCAACCTAAAGTCAGAAAATCTCTAATTTTGGGTTTAATGGGTAAGAACAAGTCACTGATATGTGGAAAGTTTTCAGCACTGAATTATAAAACCTCATCCATAATAGATAAGTGCTGAGCGTTACGATAGAGGGTTGAGTCTTAAGAACTCTTAATGAAATCCAGTCTATAGGACAAGTGTTTTAAAGTAACGGAGACACTGGAAGGATTTCACCTATATGAACGTAGAGATGGTGCCGTCTCTCATGAGAGTTAGGAGTTTTCTCTCGGGATCGTTCACGAATTAGGATAAGCACATGGCCATTAAATGTGCTGAGCAAGATTGTGGGAACTCTAATAAACACATAGCGAATATGTGTGTGGTTTCTCCAACTCTGTTATCTAGGAATAACTGGTTCAAAGCTGCGGCTACCAGTAATTTCGATAGAGTTTTGAGATACTTACACTAAGGGAAGATTAAAATCGAAAGATATCTTTCTTTATGCATATAAGCTGATTATTCTGGCAATATTGTTTAAACCGAGAAAATATTTTTATAAAATCAAGTGGGGATTGTTATAAATATATTGATTTTAAAATATATTTTAATAATATATTATAATAATTTATTTGAAAAAGATGTTTGAAAAAACGTTTTCAAGTTTTTGGGAATAGTCCCACATGGGAAAGAGAAGAGAAGAAATCTGGTTTAAATGAAAACAGTGGAGTATTATAATATTTACCTTCGTAGTCCGTGGACTATGGACCTTGCGTGTTCCAGTGCGAAGCACTGGAACACCCGCGCGCGCGCTTGCGCTCGCGCTCGGGCACGGGCACGGGCACGGGCACGGGCACGGGCTCGGTCTCGGTCTCGGTCTCGGACTCGGTCTCGGTCTTGGGCTCGGGCTCGGTGCGAGGGCGTGGGCTTGTGAGGCAGTGTGGCTGTAGAGGCGCTAGTGGCGCACTTCACACGTGCGCATCGTGTCGCAGAGGGTCGCTCCCTTTGCGAACCGGAGCGAGACGGGTGCGAGTCGCGGTGCGACTAGTGGCTAATGCAGATGGTTGGCTGGACGTAAATCTAGAGGACTGAATGAGAGTCCCTCTGATTATATAGAGGCTGGAAATATAGCTGTTGCACAAATGTGTAACAGCTATGGAGTTAATTACTAGAAACTGTTGCTAACAGTCATAAAACGGCTAGCCCAACAGCTATAAAATGGCTAGTCAGCTCTCTCACAACAGCCATATAACGGCTAGTTTCCAACAGCCATATAACGGCTAGTTTTCTCCAACAGCTAGAAAACGGTCATGGAATTTAATTCCCTGGACCATAAACCCCAGCCATCATAGCCTATAAAAAGAGGGTCTGGATGGGTTTCCAAACCATCTCTCACTCACTCCAGCAAACCCATACGAACAGAGACAGCCAGCCCCTCTCCACTCATATAATATTAGTATATCCAGCAACATAGCAAGGCTTGAACCTTAGCTTGAAGAATAGACCAGCGGTGTGGTCTAGGACTGTTCAACTGAACCAGTGACTGAAGAATTGAACTGACCAGTGCAGTGGTCGAAATATTTTTCTCTTTCTTTTCTTTCTTTTTGGGATTTTTTCTCTTATATTGTAATATTGCCAGAAAGTGTGTAAAAGAGTTCCATTTGGTGGGCCTTCGTGTTTGCTGAACGCAGACCCACACCAGGCTTGTCGTATCCTAGAAGCAATTTGCCTGTAACCTATCAGCATACTCAATCTACTTGAGTAGGGGCAAATAACGCTTTAAGGACAGCGTTTCAGACGTGCTTCAGCCTGTCCTTAGTTCTAATCGTAGTGATTTTTGGTTTCCATATTATACAGATATTACATTAATCTGTATAAAATTCTCAACAATATTGAGCGGTTCCGATGGATTTCAAATAAACATTATGGTAATGGGTCTATCCTTGAGGCCCATCTTTCCTTCGTCCTTGAACCAGCTCCTCATCTCTCTAGTCCAGGAACACTCGAGATTGGCTGGGCTTGATTTGGGAATCGGATTGGCTATTCCCCCTGCCACCAGCCAATGGCTGGTGGTCGGTGCTCCGTGGCCCCAACATGATATATGTGTTTTCATCCATGCCGTCCATATATTTTTCTAGATCATTTTATGAGAGGAGACAAAAAATAAGCAATAGCCCAATCTCAAGTGGACCACATTACAGGAAACAATGTTGAATGATTATTGACCATTAAAAACTTTTTGGGGTCATAAAAGTTTTGGATCAATCTGATCTTTGTTTTTTCCCTTCATCTGGGTCTGCATGACCTAATAAACAGATTGGATGTTGAATAAACAGTATTGTGGGCCTTAGGAGGATTTTAATGGAGGATATCCAATCACTATTGTTTTCCTGTGGTGTGGTCCACCTGAGTTTTTATTCCTCTAATATTTTTTATCAAGCCTTAAAGTGATCTTTAAAAATGGATGAACCGCATGGATGAAATACATACATCATAGAGGGGCCCACAGATCAGCGAACACCAGCCACAGGGTTGGTGTAGGGGGGAGTAGCCAATCCGTTTCCCTTGATTTGCTGTCCTGGGCCTGACTCAGGTCTATATTAAAAAATGCGAGCCTGTAGCGGACACGGTCGGTGATTCGAAACAATAGCATGTCGTTTTACAGCAGGGATCGAGTATCCTTTAAACATTTACGGGCGACCACGATAGATGATCAAGGAGAGAACGACAGCCGTCCACATTCAAATGAAAAAGTACTCATATTAGTCAGTGAAATGTTCAAATCTATCAGAATTTTGTAGCATTCTCCATCCACGGCGGTATTCAATAGCCCAATGATCTGGATTACCTACCCATGGACCCCACTTGTCATAGTTAAAATCACGTGCATGTAGTGTGCTAATTGCCGAAAGCGGATTGGCTGTGTACCACACACCAGCTATATAGCTGGTGTATAATTGTCGTGCGAAGATGGACGCAGACGCTTCTCGACCTCCGGTTCAAATGAGATCAAAGTTACATGCCCCAATGATTTATTTATTATATCCATGTTGTTCATCCATTTTTTGAGATCAATATAGAGTTTAAATGAAAATTTAATCATATTCAAACTTAAATGGACCACACCAAAAATAGCAGCCTAGGATAATGATTTTCACTATTAAAAAATTGGTATGGCCTACCATAATATATATTTTCCATCCAATTTGTTAACAAAGTCAAAAATACATGGTTGAAGAGGAAAAACAAATTTCATATTGATCCTAAACTTCCATGACCCCAAAAAGGTCTCAATGGTAGACATTCAATCCCTCACTTCTTTTTGCAGTGTAGTTCACTTGATCTTTAGATCTTTCTTATTTTTAGTCTCAATTCTTAGGACGAGCTCGCCAAATGTATAGATGATTTGGATATAACACATACCTCTCATGATGGGATATATAACTGGTGTGTGTTACACCAGCCAATCCGCTTCCCAAATTGCCGGACGCGGAACTTCCTGGGCAAGGATACTGGGTGGAGCCCACTGAAATGTTTTTTCGAGCTTATTTTAGGACGTGAGACAAAAAATGAAATGGATACAAAACTCGAGGGGTCACACGAGAGCGAAAATTAGGAAATAAATTTCCACCGTTAAAACCTTCGTAGGCTCAACCTTGATGTTTCTATGCTATCCAAAAAAAAAAAACCCGAAAGTATAGATTGATACAGAACTTTTATGGTCATGAGAATACTTCAACGGTGCTCACCGAATGCCCAGTATTTCCTCTCGTGTGGCCAACTTGAGTGTTGGATACACCTATTTTTTGGTTGCGAGTTATAAAATGAGATCTCAAAACGGATGGCCGGAGTGGATTTCACACAAACATCTCCTTGGGTCCCACAAGCATCCTTGCGCAGAAAGTTCCTGCCAAGACCCAAATTGCCGAGGTGCGGGCCATTCTCTAGACTGGAACTTCGTTCTT
Organism: Magnolia officinalis; assembly: GCA_021015155.1. Lineage (NCBI taxonomy): Eukaryota > Viridiplantae > Streptophyta > Magnoliopsida > Magnoliales > Magnoliaceae > Magnolia > Magnolia officinalis. Next base: position 29,384,923 of record JAJHSJ010000001.1, read on the forward strand.
TGCAAGGGCGTGGATTCCGTATTACCCCGGCCCGTCCAGAGCTCAAGACTGTCTGGACGTGTAGCCCATTGATTAGCGTAGAGTGGTTACGTCAGATGGCAGTGACACGAACGGAGTTTTTCAAAAAAAACTCCAAATATATATATTTTTTTTCCGTCTTCAAATGAGTTGATGTCATCAACTTATGCGGGCCTACCATGATGTATGTTGTGTATCTACACCATCCATCCATTTGGAGAGATAATATTAGGGCATAATACAAAGAATGAGTCAGATCCAAAGCTTTAGTGGACCCCACCACAGAAAATAGTGGGAAAATTGATGCCCATCATTAAAAAGTTCTAAGGGCCATGAAAGTTTTCAATCAAGCAGATATTTATGTTTTCCTTCTTCTATGTCTACTTTAGCACATGAACTGGTTGGATCTGAAATAAACATCATGGTGGACCTTTTGAAGGTTTCAATTGTGGGTGTCATTCTCTCCACCGTTTTCTGTGGCGGGGTCCACTACGGACTTGGATCTGACTCATTCTTTTTATCATGCCCTCAAATGATCTCTCAAAATGTATGGACAGTGTGGATACAGAACATACATCATGGTGGGCCCACAGAAGTTGGTGAAGTCACTTTGGTAGCTTGTCTCGCTACTCAACCTGTTAGTAGCTAATTCGGGAATCCCATCCGGGTAATTATGAAGCGGATTGCTTACTGAGTAACGTACACTAAGGCCCTGTTTGGGCAATGGGATTAGAAGGGATTAGGTGGGATTGGATTCATCTGGTTCCGTGCCAATTCCACTCCATGTTTGGAAAAGCTTGGAATTAGATCGGAGAATTGCATTGGTCCCGTGCCAATTTCACTCAATGCTAGCAAGTTGTGTAGGTCCCACCCCGATGTGTGGGCTATATCCACACCGTCCACTCATTTTTTGAGATTATTTTAGAGCATGGGCCAAAAATCAGGTAATTCTAAAGCTCAAGTGGACCCACCACTGAAAGCAACGGGGATTGAATACTTACCGTTGAAAACTTCTTTGGGGCCACATAAGTTTTGGATCTACCTCATTTTTCAGCCCATACCATAAAATGAGGTTACAAAACAAATGAACGGTTTAGATATAATACATGTGTGTTATTTTGGTAATTTCAAATGATGGTAGGTATATCCATTCAATGTACCACCGTATTACCAACAAAGCAGAGCATTAATCTAATCCCATGGAATCAGGGGACAATCCCTGCCATGGGTAATAATGATGTTTTTTGAATACAATCCCACCTAATCCCTTCTAAGCCCGTTGCCCAAACAGGGCCTAACCGTACTTAATAAACTCTATGAGGTCCACTGCCATTCATGCATTGTATAAACTCCGTCCATCCGTTTTATCACTTAAATTTAAGGTTTTAACCCAAATATCAAACATATCCAAATCTCAAGTGGACCACACTAGTGGAAACAGTGTGAATTGACGTCAATCTCAATAGCGTACTCATAACGCAATCCAATTTCGTAATTGTATTTGGGTTTCTTGGAAAGCACACAATCTATTTGGTGCGCGGATTGAACAGCCATACACGCTATGAAGTGACGTAACCCAGTTCTATGGGCCCCACCATGATTATGTTTTGTATCCACACCATTCATCCATTTGAAGAGATCATATTTGATAAATGGCCTAAACAATGAGTTAGATCCAAATCTCCAGTGGACCCCACCATACAAAAACAGTAGAGATAGTGATGCCTATCATTAAAAAGTTATACGGGCACCAAAAGTTTTTGATCAAGATATTATTTGTGTTTTTCTTTTTTTCATGTCTGAGTTAATACATGAACAGGTTGGATCTCAAATAAACATTATGGTGGACCTTCATAAGGTTTCAACGGTAGGCATCACTCTCCTCACTGTTTTTTGTGGTGTGGTCCACTCTAGCCTTTGATCTGACTTATTCTTTGTATCATGCCCTAAAATGATTTCTCCAAATATATGGACGGTGTGATACAACACATGCATCATTGTGAGGTCCACCAAACTCGGCGACGTTACTTTAGTAGCGAGTCTCGCTACTCTGTGTACGGAAAAAGTCAAAAACAAATATATATATATATATGACGTGTCCTCTGTACCATATGACGTAACCACTCTGTACTAATCAAGGGGTTACACGTCCAGCCCGTCTCGAGCTCCCTCTTTGCAAACCCCGCTCTCCCCTCTCCCTCATAGTAAAACCCAAGCACTTTCCTCTTTCCATCATCGGACGCGCGAGTATCTGACAACTGTACATCAAGAACAACGGAGAAGGCCTCGAACTCCAACAGATTCCGGAGGATTTGAGGTGGAGCTTCAGATCTCGATCCCGAAATGCGACGATGGCGTGAAAGAAAATGAAGATTTCAGATCTCTCGTCCGGACCCTAGATGTGAAGGTACTCAAATCTCCTCTTTTTTTTTTTTTCACAATCTTGGATGATGAGTTCGGACAAGAAAATTGCGGTCCACTTCGTTCCAGAGGGTGGGTCCCACATTCTGCCCTTCTACCCAGTGATCCACGCCGTTCGTCCAAATGGCCGTCACGCCATTGACGAGTGACAATGTATGGACAAGGAGGTCTCTGATGAGTTACAATGTCCAGATTTCGACATGTATGGACAAGGAGGTCTCTGATGAGTCATTTTCCCCATAAGTGGAGCATCCACAGTTGGACTGACTAGAAGGACGGTCTGGATCAGAAAGGGAGGCATCTAGATTTTATTGCTGATTGTTATCATGTATCTCAGTGAGATTGCTGGCTTTTATGTGGAATCATGTAGTGTTTGGCCTGAATCAGCAGCATTTTAGTTCAACCCAACATTCCGTCAGCATCCAGTGACCTAGACCATGTGTATATGGTGGAAAGCCCCAATGTGGATGGCTCTGCAAGAAACACCCCCCATGAAACAATCATAGCCATTGGATTCCGCACTGCACATGGCTTATGGTAAATAATATGTGGCCCATTGTCCAATTTTAGTGGGAATGTCTACACTCGTTGGATGGTTTGGTGTGTAGAGTTGAGGATATATTGGTCCATTTTTTCTATTCTGGATGTACAATGCAATTTTGGTAGTCATATTCCATTCCATTTGGAAAATGCAGTTAGATGTTTGGGGTAGCATAAATGATCACGGGGCTCCGTGTCCACCAAAACTCAGTAGGTAACCTTCGTCGTCGTCAGCATTTGGTATTCTCTCGATAGCTTCAACAGTTCACTGAAAGCATTTGGTGTAATAAACCACAAGCCCTTCAGAAAGAAAGGAAGAATAAAGGTTGTGGGAACCGACGGTTACGTAGGTTACTGGGCCAATGCAGCAGGAATGGGAGAAAATATTCTAAGGAATAAAAAAAAGTGAAAATTTGGATCTATGTCCAATGGATCACACCTACCAAGAAAATATATTTTGTTTCGGTTGAACCCACAGTCACATATGAAATAACTACTGGGATGAATTTAGGAACGATTTTTCCCCAATGTCTAGCTATTAAAAATTTAAGAGAAATGCTAGCGAGGAGGCTTGCCACTTTTGCCCACCATCCAATGATGCAGATTGTTTATTTAGAAGGTTGAATTGTTGATGGGCCACATGGGAAGTTACCCATGGTTTGGTGATTCTTACCATCCTTATGAGGTGAGTCAAAAACAATGATCTAGATTTCAACACCAATATTGACGAGGATCTCCATCCAGTGGATGTATATGCATATTTTGCCCATGGAGACCATCCATGCTGCTGAACCTTCTTATTTACTAGATTTGTCAAAAAGCTTCAATTGTGAAAAAAATTGAAGATTGGTATGTAAGATTGTTGATGTTGATGCTAAAGAGGAAACTAGATCTATTCCTGAGGCTCGTCGTGTTTGCAATGTAAATATTTATTCTAGAAAATGCTATGCAATTCTTGAGGAACTTTCTGATATCCTTAGGTATGAGGGTAGTTCATGGAAGCAATGGCACTTGAAGTCTAGAGCCACTTGGCTTCAAGAAGATGGACAAAAACGCTTCTTTCTTTCATCGTTTTGCAATTCTAGGAGAAGGAAGAATGATATTTCAATACTATTGGAGAACAACATCCTTGTGGAAGAGCCAGATTGTTTTGGAATCATTGAATGTAGATTTTTTTTTTTCAAAATCTTTACGTGGAGGAAGAGCTTAAGACATCAACCCTATTTGGAATTCTGTACAATGCTAGCAAGTTGATTGTTAGAAGGAAAATTCAATTTGGATGAGGCCTCTTGAGTGCTAGCATATCAAGTGTCATATGCCGACCGAGTATCATAGAACTCCCTTTTCATGATAAGCATCTGATTCATAAGGGCATTATTGCCACTTTCATTACACTCATCCGTAAGGAAGGTTGTATGATGGTTTTGGACTACGTACAAATTACTATTAGCTTGTCAAAATTGTAGAAAATCCTTTGTGGTTCTTGTGAATTAGTTCCATGAAGTTATGCGATTCATTGTCCTCCTTTTAGGGTGCTTTTATAGAGGACCATCATATCATCAATAGCATCCTCATTGCTAACAAATTCATCAATTCTAAAAAGAGGTAATGCAGGGGCATTTTCACACCGAGCTTGAGTGGGGTGGCTTGTGGGATGCAGGGGCACACTTTGGGTGGGCGGCCGGCGTGAGGCGGGCCCCACTCGTGTGAGACGGGTGGCTCATATGAGGCAGAACCCATGTGATGTGGCGCCCATGAGGGGGGTTCGGCTGAGGACCTAACCTATGGATGTGGGGCCAGCTATGAGATAAAGGGATTAATTCATCACACTCTATCAGTTCGAGCTTTTAGAGCAAGTAGTTAGTTGTCTGCGTCAACAGGACTCTCTCATGCATTATTTGCAAGCATGGTATAGGAAAGGCATATGATTAGGTGGAGTGGTCGACATATTTATTAAGAAGAATGGGTTTGTATTTGAAAGAAATGGATTGAGAGACCACTTCTTCAGCCCATTTTTCCATTTCTTTAAAGCAACCTATTTCTCCGTTTTGATTAACGCATCCTCCTTAAAGGCTACTTTAAAAGGTTGAGAGGTTTTTGACTATGGGACCTCCATCTCCTTTCCTCTTCTATGATAGTTGCAGAAGGCTAGAGTAACTTGATCTTTGCTACCTCAAGTTTGGATATCTTGAAAAGTTTCTCTATGGGATCTTGTGCAGTGTAGTATCGTGTCCACATTTTGTGAATGATAGAAACATATGAAAATTTTGTTTCATCAAAGTGATTATAAGGTTTTCTAAAGCAATTCTGGGTTTTCGATGAACTTTGGGGAATGTGAATTGTGTTAGAGCCAATGTCATGGTGTGTCGCAACTGCCGTTACGGGGCTATAATGGTTGTTACGTGGCTGTAATAGTGGTAACCGTTACACATTATGGGGTCGTGACCGTTTTAACAACAATTTTGGGAAAAAAAATACATTTTTATGGCCCCTGTAACGAACCGTTATGAGGCCGATATACATGTTTTCTTTAAAAAAAAAAAGATAGAAAGGAAAAAAGAAAGAAAGAAAGAAAGAAAAAAAATACCGTAACAGCTATTACAACCGTATTGAAATAGTAATGGTAGTCGCCATTATGCCCACTGTTACCGTTATGAAATACCTTGGCCGATGTTGTTGTGAGAGGTAGTTGTTGAGGACTTATGACGCAGTCCAGGAGTAGGCTACACAATTCTTCCAATCAATGATGTGGGCTTTGTGATCTATCCTATTAGTAAAGAAGACCCATATGATCCATAACAACAATTACTTGGTAGTCAAGTAACCAATTTAAAGAAGGATGAGTTAATACATCCTTATTTTCATCACTTATGCCGGTCATCTTTCAACACTAAATTTTCTTTGAAAGGTAATGGAATTTTTATTAGAAAGAGCACCGAAATGGCACAGAACTTACGACCCTAAAAAAAAAAAATCCAATTTCTCAGACCCTTTATACAAGAGGCCTATTCTGTCTCCTGCTCGTTAGATGAGCTGGTAGAGATAAGTGTAGTGTGTTTGAGTGATCTAGGGTTCAATCCTTGGTAGTGTTCCCTTTAAAAAAAGAGATCCATTCCATAACAAATAACATCCCCCTACTTTTGACCCACTCTAGTCCATTACTTTCGTTTAAAAAACACCTCCGATTCCTCTCTCCTCAAACCACCCAAACACCGGCCAACAAACAAAGTTGCCAAAGAGCCCTCGTTTTTTTTTTTTTTCAAAGCCCCAACACATGCCACACCTCAAGGATTGACGGAGGCATTATCCAATTGATGCTAAAACTTCTAAGGAATCTGCCCTAAATTTGGTGCTCAAACGGACAATGAATGAAGAGACGATTAACCGATTTTGCTCGCAATGCACATGAGATATACATTAGGGTTCATCAGCCCCCTTTTTTAGGAGGCTATCTACCGTCAAAACCCTTTCCCTTCTTAGTAGCCATCCAAAAAGCATACCGTCCCCACTTGGACCTTGAAGCATGCAACAAAAAGATTGCACGGAAAAGCTTCCCAAACTGCCTTGCTAGACTAACCAATCTTGTTCTCCTCTCATTGGGCAAGATAACTGGATGCGAGTAAGGTGCGCTACAAACTCCCTACACTTCATCATGAAGGAACCTATGGAAGGGGGACCACACAACAAACTCACCACAGTAGGAAAAACAACTAGTAAGTCCGATATTGTGCTCCGTGGAGTGACAAGCAATACTCGGGAACTGTAGACACCCCACCCAGTGGCCGACAAACCGATCAGTGAACTCAATCCGACCCAGTCAACTCAGTCCAACCAATCAGCTCAAAACCAAGCCCAACTTTAGGCTCAAGTCTAAGCCCAGACACGGGCCCATTAGGGTTTAGGATCGCAATGATGTAAAATCAAGAGGAACAAAGGTAGTACATCGCCCCAGAGGCCTGCCTGCGAAAAATGGAGAAGATCCATATGGTGGGCTTCACATTGTGTGCTGCCTGCCATGTGACAATTCTCCAACTTTCGTAGGGAGGTTAGGTGGAGTGGTGATGTTAGCTAGACTCCTTGGTAAATGCACTAGGAGGGCAAAAGATGCTGTTGCCCTCACCCTTAGCCAAAATTGCCATTGATCCAACTGTCTGGATTGTGCCATGTGGCAACAACCAATCCAAACCCTTAAGAGTCTTTTCACCCATAGACTTCCCAACATTACCAACAAATCAGCCCAAAATGCTATTAATAGGCCTCTCCTTTCTCATTCTAAGCGTCAAAAAATCTTCCAATCCCTTAACTTCTCATCATTTAAGCATCCAAGCACCCCGTTTCATCCCTCCACCAAGGAGAAGAAGAGTTGTAGGAAAGGAGTTCCAGCCTGGGTCACCCAACCAAGCTCAGCCTTCAACCGCCTGAGTCACCAAAGCACCAATCCAACTTCTCTTCTCCCATTCCCAATAGAGAACCTGATTCCATCATGAAACTTAGACCTCCACTAGCGACTCCATTCCAAAGCACTGAGGCTTTATACAAGGAAGAGTCCTTGACCTATACCCTTCATCATGACTTTCGTACTTGTTATCTATCATTGATTCATTTCCCTCCAAAGGGCACCCCTCCATCACAAATCTCCACAACCACTTCCCCAATAACGCAATGTTCATCGTCTTCCGCAATGTTCATCACCTCCTCCCAGTTTAACTAGTGAAATTTTTTCTTCTCTTTCGAGCCTTGCCACAGAAAATCATGCCTTAGTCTGTCTAACCTAGCCAATACCGATCTTGGCACCAAGATAGTGACATGAAGTAGACTGGCAAGTTTGATACATCAACCTTAATTAGGGTGTTTCGGCCCCAAGAGACAAACACTGACAATTCCATTTGGATAACTTCCTTTCAAATCTTTCCACTACTCTGTCCTGCATGTTTTGTGGGCCTTCCTATGCACACCAATAGACCAAGGTAAGTGGAAGGGAAAGATATTGCTATACACCCAAAAATTTCTGCCATTTTCTCTACTTGCCTCTTGGAGATGCAAACACACAACATCTCAATCTTTGCTAAATTAACCTTCAACCCCAACATTGCTTCTAAGTACCTTATGATCATCCTCAAGTTGTCCACCGTAGAAGCATCGGCATTACAAAAGAGGATCGTGTCACCAACAAATTAAAGGTGAGATATCGGTGGCTCGAGCTCGCCATACTAAAACCGCAAAACAAGCCAACCTCTTGCTCATGATTCGACATCCTACCCAAAGCTTCAGCTACCACCACAAAGAAGAAGGGGGGAGAGCGGATCGCCTTGCCTGAGACTCCAAGAGCTTTTGAAAAATCCTTTTGAAGATCCATTTAAGAGGACCAAGAACCTGGTTGAGTTGGTACACTCCCGCATCCACCCACTGTAGCCAATCCTGTCCAGCATGTAATGTAAGCAGTCTCAATCAACATGGTAGTAGGTCTTCTCAATTTCCAACTTGCAGACTACGCCTTTCGTTCCACTGCTGTGTCTCGAATCAAGGCACTCGCGGGCTAGAAGAGCACTATTCAGAATTTGCTACCCCACAACAAATGCTCCTTGACTCTTAGAAATGATATTTGCTAGGACTGCTCGGAATATGGTCGCTAAGACCTTGGTTAGAATCTTGTACAATCCTCCAAGCAAGCTAATAGGTCTAAAGTCCATAAGTTGCCCACACCTATTACCTTCAGAATAATAACAATGGAAGAAACCCCAACATCTGCCTATAATCACCCCCTCACAAAAACTTCATCCATGAAGTTCATGCTCTTTTTCACCACTTTACCAAAAGACCTGGAAAAAAGCCAATGGAAATTCGGAGTCCTCTATCCCTTCCCAAAGAGTTCACGAGGACTTGCACTCTCTCTTCAGAAAAAAGGCTGCTCAAGTAAAGCAACTTATTCTGAAGCCAAGCACGAAAGCAGTAAATTATCCAGGTTTGGCCTGCTCCACCCTTAGTCAACAAATCTTTATAAAGTATGACCATTGCGTCGTATACCCTTTCTTTCTTAGCGCTCTCTCTCATTCCACAACAATGCTGCTTATCTTGTTACACACTGGCTCGAGCGTTCGCAATACTGTTGAAGACTTGTATTTTCGTCTCCCTCTTTTAGCCAAGTGGCATATAAATGTTGCCTCCATTTGATCTCTTCTTTCTTTAGACAATAAGAATATTCTTGCATTAGCTTTAGATGAAGCTTCTTTTTTTCCGCCAACAACTGTTCCTCTTCCTCCATGTCAAAAGCGTGAAATTTGCAAAGGACATTTTCAATTTCAATTTCCTGCTTCCCCAAAACACTTCCCTCTTCCACCCATTAATCTTCTTATTCAAAAGCTTCCACTTCTAACTTAATTTGAAGCCAGCATAGCCCTCCACCTCTAAGGACTGCCACCATTCTTTAATCAAGATGGAGAAACCCTCCACATCTAATTACATCAACTCGAACTTGAAGGGTTTCAGGCCCCAATCTTCTTCCTCATCCTCCAATATGATTGGACATGGGTGTTGGAAGCCCACATTGGGAGAATTGTAGGAACATTTCTATCCATCTTCCCGAGAGAAGAAAACTATCAATCCTTGACATCGCCACCCAATCTTGACAGTTGGACCAAGTGTACTTCCCACCTCCATCGGAAGATAAATCAGTTCATGTGCATCCACCCAATCCAAGAAATCCATCATGTTGTGGGTAATTCTCCCTCATGTCGACTTTTCGAATATAAATTTGGTAACATTAAAATCGTCACCTACACACCATGGACAATCAACCCTCTGCCTGAGCCGCACTTAACTATGCCCAAAGATCATTCCTTAATGCCGTCAAATTTGGCCCATAAACTGTTGTGAATATCCAAAGGAAGCCGTTGGCAAACACAAACACCACAAATTCACCTTCGCCCATAAGGTAGTGTCCCAAGCCACCATAATTCCCTCGAAAAATCCATTGTAGTCAATGGCCACCCAATCCTTGTCCTTGGCATCTCATAGAGAATCGAGGAGTCTCTTGTCAAAGCCCCAAGTTTTTGTTTCCTGAAAAGAAATTACCTAAGCTTTTGATCTTTTGCAAATGTCCCAAATTTGCTCCCCTTTCACCTTGTAGCCTAGACCCCACACATTCCAACTCAAAACCTTCATTTGGGATTGATCTTCCTCTGAGACCCTTCCTCGTTTCCCTTGTAGCATCCATAGATGTGTTGTTCACTTTCGACGTTGGACTAACATGCTCTTTTCTTTCTTTTAGAGAACAATAGAACATCATGTGAAGAGCAACTTGATGCTTTTATTTACCTTGAGCCTCCACATAGTAAAGTAAAGCAAGATAGTCCTCGTCACTGTCCCCAAATATCACTCCCGCTCCCTAATCCGCCGCTTTCCTCTTACAAATGCAGTGTGACCATCTACCCTATTGACCTTTTCTACCTTCACATCTCCTGGGAAAACTTGCATGGATCTCATCACTTCCTGTTGCCACCTATCTCAAGGACGTTCTTATGACAACCATTTGCATCTCTTGGCCCTTGCTTCTTTACCCCAAGAAAGAAAGGGACCTCCACTATCTCGTCTACCTGCGGCACCACTAAAGGGTGGTTGACTGAAAACCACTAGACTCGATGCCTGAGTAAGACTAGTGCTTGAGCCACTCTCTTGAATTTCTGGGAATAAGGCCACATCCCTTGCTGAGCCTTCAAGAAGGCTTGCATATGTGCCACCTCGATAAGTAAAAAACACACAAGCCACCATTGGGGAAAGAGTCACACGTTCCGAAGCAGACACATGCGAGAAGAGCTCCCTGCTTGGGACACTTGGACGAACCGAAACATTGACCTCACCACGTGTCGACATAACATCAGAACATGTGTCCTCTAAGCCTAGAAGGACCAACTCGAGACTACTCTTTGAATTGCCATATGCGTCCCGAGCCTCCGTCATAGCCTCCCAAGTCCCGAGACTTGAAGCCGAGTCAACTGTTGTCCCTGGACTACCTGGCTTGTAAACCACTTTTCCTTTAACCCATCACGCCTAACTATTGAGGCATTGCTTTGGAGTTGCCAGTGGCTGGCAGCCCACATGTTCTCTTCTCATCCTCCCTGCTGCTTGATACCTGATAGAGAGGGAATGTGCCCTAGGTGTGCCGCAAAGGCCGTTATAGGGCCGTAAAGGCCGTTACGTAAAGTTAATGGTGGCAACCGTTACACGTTACGGGATTGTAACGGCCGTAACAGCCGTTATGGAAAAAAAAATTGACTCGTAATTGCCGTTAACGGCACGTTACGTCCCCTATAAAGGCCATAATAGCCCTGTAATGGTCTATTACGGGACAAACACAAGATTTTCATACTTTTTCATCAACACTACGAGGCAAATACAAGTTTTTCGGGAGTTTTTCAATCAATAAAAAAAATAAAAAAGAGAGACTGTAACGGCCGTTACGGGGCCGTAACAGCCGTTATGCCCGTATCGTAAAGGTAATGGTGGTGGCCGTTATGGCCACCGTTACCGTTACAGAACACCTTGATGTGCCCCACATGTCCTCCTGAGCTTCTGATGCCTCGACGGAGCATGTAATAGGTACACCTTCATTTCCTCGAAAACCCTCCTTCGTCTCCCACCAATCTATCATTATTGACCACCTTTGTGGCAACCTCCCTGCTCCCCCCTTGATGCCCAAACTCCTCTTTTACCGTCGCAGCCATCCTAATGCTCTCCACCTTAAGGAACACTAATGTGTGGGCATTTTCACACCGGGCTCGAGTGGGGTAGCTGTGGGATGCAGGGGCACACTTGGGGTGGGTGGCCCGCAAAACCCATGGATTTGGGGCCCGTGTGAGGCAGGTGGCTCGTGTTAGGCAGAACCCATGGATTTAAGGCTCACGAGGAGGGTTCGGCCGAGGACCTACCCCATGGATTTATGGCCTATGCTATGAGATAAAGGGATAAATTCGCCACGCTTTATCAGTTTGAGCTTTTAGAGCGAGTGGTTAATTGTCTTGCATCAAATTGGTATAAGAGCGGGAGGGTTTGTGTTCAAGACTTCTCATCGAGGGTGATTAATGCAGGGGCATTTTCAAACTGGGCTCAGGTGGGGTGACCCGTGGGATGCAGGGGCACGCTCCGTGTGGGTGGCCCGCAAAACCCATGGATTTGGGGCCCACGAGTAGGCGGAACTCATAGATTTGGGGCCCACAAGGAGGGTTCGGCTGAGGGCTTAACCCATGGATTCAGGGCTTGGGCTATGAGATAAAGATATTAATTCGTCATGCTCTATGAGTTCGAGCTTTTAGAGCAAGTGGTTAATTGTCTCGCATTAAACACCCTCTTCGGCACTGGTGAAAGCCTCCTCACACAGGTTCTCGCCCACCTAACATTAGCCCCTTCCTATGTCGTCGGATCCACCACTACCACCTCCCCAAAGCATGAACCCACCATTATAAACACTTTTGTGAGCCAAATCTCTAACGGAAGCTCCCTCACCTTGAATAACGCCTCCCCCCATCCAAAGATTGACCTATTGGTCTTACGATGAGATGCTCCACCGACCCATTTATTCACATTGCCACATTAGAGAGGATACTACTGACCTCCACCTCCATACTCGGGGAGACCCATACTTTAGTAAGACATGGGCTTGAGAATACATTGGTGCTCAGCCACCCCCTTGCTCTCCACCAACCACTTCTTAACATTTGTTGAAGTTTCATCCCTCTACAACCACCTCTCCTCCCCCAAACACCCCTGATCCTCATCCTTCCTTGCTCCCATCCCCAATCTCTCCCCCTCGAGACTCCTTCACCACCGCATCCCTATAGTTAGTTTCAGAAATCTCCCCCTTCTCTGCCCCTTTCCCTTCCCATAAGAGGTCCAGAGGTTGCCAACTTCTTCGCTCCTACACTATCCCATGGTCTTGAAATCTCTCCTCCCCGTTTAGTCCTAGGCTCACCCCTCACTCCCTTTTTTCCCCTTTCCTTATTGTTTGGTGGTTCACTGAATTCATCCTGTAACGTGCCCTTTGGATTGAAAGCTTTAGCCTATCAAAGTTTCTCCTATTCAGAGCCTTCATAGCAGCAACAACCACCTCTTTCTCTGGCCGAACAAAAGCAAAGCCCCTCACTCTTTGGTACCTTTCCACCTCGGTACCCCCACCTCCCTCACTGTCGCATCCCTTCGGAACATGCCCTACTGAGGTTAATATTCATCCACCCTCTAGGAAATTCTCCACAAACAAGATTGGTGGCTCTAGGATGGGATGAGATACCGACTCTGCTTTCTTCCCTTCCGAATGCATCTTCCTTCCTACTTGCACCCAACTTCCACCGTCCATATATATATATATATTGAAAGATAACAGAATGCGTATTAATAAAACAAACCAAAATACAAAGAAGGAGGGAGAGTCTGCTGAGAAAGCAAACTCTGCTAAACTCCTAGAAAATGAAGGTCATAATCCTTCAAGAAGATTACATTAAACGTGCCCTTTTCCTCGACATCTTCCCAAAGGAGTGACTAGATCTTCTACTCTTTCTTCCATTGGTTTCTTTCCCTTCTCTGTTTGCCTCTGCCTCTGATGGATCCTTTCATCCAACCCAACTCTCGACCGACATCTGCCATGGCTCCTATCCCCGCCCATTTTGTCTCCGCGGTTGGTGAGGAAAAGCCACTTCTTCCCTTCAACCCGAGCTTTATTCCTATCACATCTTCCCCCTTTCTTTTCTTTCGTCGGTGATATAAATCTTCTCTATATTTTCCCTTCCTCACAATCAGCTTTTGAGCTCTCTGTTTTCCCTTCCTCGCGATCGGCTTCTAAAGTCACCTTTCAATTTCCATTGTGACCTCCCCATCCCTCGTAACCTACCTCACAACCTTCCTCTCATACCCTATGATTTCCTCTCACACTTGTGATTTCTACAGCTCATTAAAAAACTTCACCTAGTTGCACCCCAATCAGTGAAAAACGGCTACTAACATGAATTGATTCTAAATAACATCCAAATGTCATGAAATTAGCCAAAGAAAGCCCGAGGTCACGCAATTCTAACATGAATTGATTTATTTATGACCAATCATAGAGGGATGTATAGTCATGATGGGATTTAGGGTTATTTTATTCATTATTGGTTTCTTACTAATATAGATGGTTAGTATTAGATACGAAGAATTGTTATTGTCTAAGGTTAGAAGGTTTTGCGCTTTTATATATACTAATTTGTAGATGCGACCTAACCAAGAGGACCATCTGATACCCTCTCCTAGTCCTCTGGAATTGGTGAAGTTAGTGGGAGCTAAAAATAGCAATTGAGGACGATGAACTTGTTCAGTTGAGGAAGATTTGTCTCCAAAGAGTTTTATTGGCTTTATTCTGTCTATCTTGATAGTCGAACTAGATCAGTAGGTGAGCTCCAACTTGGGTTTGAATGAGTGTAGGGTGACAAGATGGTCAACAAGGTGTGTCATATGGCTGTTGAGTACCAATAACAGCGACGACCATTTCGTGTTATGGAGTTGTAACGGCCGTTATGGAGAAGTGCTTGTATGAGGCTGATACATTTTTATTATTATTATTATTATTATTTTTTTTTTTTTAAAGAAAAAAAAGGGTGCCATAACAGCCGTTACAACTTGTATAGTAATGGTACCACCACTACCACCACGGAATACCTTGGTGGTCAAAAGATTATCTGCAATTAAAGGTCAGATGCTGAGTTAGTGGCGTTCCTTGATGTAGATGCCCACGCTTGAGAGAAAACAATTCTGATTGGAAAGGAATTTGAGATTGAAGAAGTAAAAGAAGCAATATTTGCACTGCATGGGACAAGGCTTTGGGACCCTAGTAAGTGTTTACGACTGTCAATTGTCTCGAGTTGGTTATGCATTTAAAAAGGGTATTTGGGAGCATGAGTTGGAAGCAGTGGTGCTTATTGATGTCCTTGAAAAATTGCTCCCTCTTTTAGTGAGAAGGATGCTCATGTTTGGATGTTGTTCACAAATGGCACTTTCTCTTACAAAGGCTTCCTCAAGGTTCTCCTATCAGCAAGGTCCTAAAGCATCCCTTTCACAAATATTTTGGATCGTTAGAGCCCTCATCACTCAAAGACTTTGGATGGAAATGGCTAAAGCCTCCAAAAGAGGAACATCAACATTTTATATATTTGCTTCATGTGTTTGAAGGAGTCCAACCATTTTTTTATTTTCCTTCATTGCGAGGTGGCTTCGAATATTTTGGGCTGTTTTTTTTTTTTTTTTTTTGATAGCTTGGTCTGTTTGAGGTCGATAGAGGACCTTTTGGATAGATGGTCAAAGCAAGAGGTAAAGTCCTTTGGCACATGCTTTTGCTTGTGGTTATGTGCAATATTTGAAAGGAGTGAAACAAATTAATCTTCGAAGGCATTTCCTCTCATTTAGACTAAGTGAATGGAAAATTAAGATTTTCATTAGGAGTTGGGGTCTCGCATAAAAAACTTTCAAGCGGGTGACAACTTTGGACATTTGCTTAGTAATTGTTGTAGGGTCATTGATGATTATAACAATTCCCTAAAAGAAGTTGACGCTTGGAGGCCACTGCCCAATAGTTGAAACTTACAGTTGGTGGTAGGCAACTCAATGTATAATCCAGAGGCGTCCCGGATAGGTGGAGTTTTAAGGGGCAATGCCGGCTCTGTTACAATGCCTTTCTCCGCTCAACAGGGAATGTTCATTCAATGGAATCTTTTAGCCATGAAAATTGGTATGGAAGTCTTCTCAAACATTTTGTATGGCCACTAATTGTGGAAGGGTATTGTTGAGTGTGAAATATTGTATATTCCCCCCTTATTATGCATTGGTTTTATGTGCATAGAAGTGCTTAACTGATCCATTTACATGAGTTTTGCTATGCGATGTGATTTGGAGAGCTAAAGATGAAAAGATGATTAAAGAGATGTTTTAAAGCTCAAAGAATGGCCTATTGAAGACTTGGAGATTTGGAGGTGATAAATGAAGAATTCAAGTGCCAAAGACCCAAGAAACCCAAGCATAAAAGAGAGAAAATTGGAAAAATCGCTAGTGCAATAACAAATTTAATAGACTGTTCGGTCCCACCGAAGGAGGGTTCACTTCGACCGAAGGTGCACAGAACAATCTAGCGACGAAACTGTGATTTTCAGGCTTAATTCGGCTCGACGTTCGGTGCGACCGAAGGAAGATAAATACTTCAGGTGTTATTGGAAGAAATTCGGTGTGACCGAAGACATGTTCGGTGCAACCGAAGCTTATTGTCGGCTGCAGCCGAAGCGGGATGAATTGTGAAAGTTTGAAGTCGGTGCAAGCATTTACTATTTAAAGGGGTGTTTTTAGTCTTTTAAAGTACAAATTAGGAAGGCTAAGATTGTTAGCTTATCTGTTTTGCAAAGGATTGATCTATAAAATCCCTTGATCTATCGTTGACACCGGGCATGATAGATGCTTTGAATTCCCTGCTATCAATACTTGGTGTTTCATGTGGGAACTAGATCAATTGAAGTTCAATTATAGTTGGTTTTTGATCTATGAATTAACTGCTCTATTATCCGACTTGATAGGATAGGACTCCGATTCCAGTTGAGTTATCTGTTTGAATAAAGTGAATTACACGTTAAGGATGACTACAAGTAGATCCTTGGTGATCTAGTGTTTAGTTTTATTATATTCCAGTTCAAATTGCACAATTACACAAGTACTTCTTAAAATCAAACCTGTTTTAGATGCTAGTTCTACTTCTGAAGTAGTTTAGAAGGCACACCATTATAAGTCCCTGTGGATATGATCTCGGTCTCACTGAGTAAAACTACATCGCAGCCCTGCACTCGGGGTTTGCTCTCAACAGATATTTGCATAATGTTATTCAGGTTAGATTGCAGACCACTTAAATGGAAGTGGCAGCTAACTATTATTTGAAGGGAAGGCCATGAGAACATTGCTGAATCTTTAGCCAAAGAAGTGCTTTCAAAATAATGATTTGAATTTGCAATTCCTATCCTTTATGACATGTAATCCTTTCCTTTCCGTTTTAAGTTGCTGATGAAATAAAATTAGTGGTCTCGCAACTTTTTTCCCTCAAGTTTGGTGACTTTATCACGTTGAGTTTTACAAACATTATATATATATAAACCTTGGCAATTTTATCATATCGAACAATTTGGACAGGATTTTGTATCTCTTCTTTTAATAATATCTGGTTGCTTATAAAAAGACCTTTAAGAACTCACTTAGTTACATACAGTACATTGCTTTGCCTCTTTAATAATGTATTGCCAAATTCTTTCATGCTGCCAATACCACTTGCAGATGGCACATTGCTTTGCCTCAAAGAACTCATACAAATTTTTTATGTTCTCCCTTACACCGTGTTTAATATCCGCAGGTGAACTTTTAAGTTTAAGCTAATACATGCTTCTTAGGATACATGAAGTATGAATGACACATTATTCATTAAATACCGTGCACTTGTATTTATAACAGCCATTTTGCTCCTTTGTGCAGATGTCTAACAATGTCGAGGAGCCCAAAGGTGAAGTACACAAGGGGATGGATGTTGCTGTATCATCTGCAGAAGTCCAAACAACCTGGCACGTCACCCTTTCAAACATCCTTCAGCAGGCATCAGTATATGGAGTAGCTGCTGGGTACTGCATTTCAGCATCACTCTTGTCCATAATCAACAAGTGGGCCATCATGGTATTCCCTTATCCTGGGGCCTTGACAGCTCTACAATACTTCACAAGTGCATTCGGTGTCCTGTTGTGTGGATGGTTGAAGCTCGCGGAGCACGATCCACTCGAGCTAAAGACCATGTGGAGGTTCCTACCCGCAGCAATCATTTTCTACCTCTCCCTCTTCACAAACAGCGAGCTCCTGCTCCACGCAAATGTTGACACCTTCATCGTTTCCGCTCAGCAGTCCTATATTTGTAGCTGTAGGAGAAACCGTCTACCTAAACCAGCCTTGGCCATCTCTCAAGACATGGCTTTCGCTTGCCACCAATATTTGGGGGTAGCGTCCTTTACGTGCTGACAGACACTCGGTTCACATTGATGGCATACAGTTGGGCTTTGGCTTATCTTGTGAGCATGTCGATAGATTTTCGTCTATATAAAGCATGTGGTGATGACTATCGGCCTGAACACATGGGGTTTGGTGCTTTACAACAACCTTGAGGCTCTTTTTTTATTCCCACTGGAGCTGCTTATAATGGGCGAGCTGAAGAAGATAAAGCCGATATTAGGATGACTCATCTTGGCATTCTTTGGGTGTGGTTTTTCCAGTGGGTTTGTCATGCTTGTTTGGTTTGGCCATCTCCTTTTTTTGGGTTTCTCTTGCAGACGGGCAATTTCTGCAACGGGCTTTACTGTGCTCGGTATAGTCAATAAGCTCTTGACTGTTGTGATAAATCTAGTCATCTGGGACAAGCATTCTACCACTATGGGGACTATTGGTCTTTTGATATGCATGCTTGGTGGGGTTCTTTATCAGCAGTCTACAACCAAACCAAAGGCTGCTGCTGAAACAGAAGCGGTGGCAAGAGTTGGTGACGAGGAGCAACAACAGCTTCTGGAAATGGAATCCACATCAGAAGAAAACACTACTGAAAAGCCTGTTGGTTGATTCAGGAGAGGTAAAAATGAGGATTCTTTTCTTTCCTTCTGGTTTTTTTTTTCCCCAGGCAATATTCTGGGCATTTTTTTGTTGTATTCTTCTTGAACATTTCACTTGCTGTGAGAAGAGGAAAAAAAGGGGGGGCAAATACCTCTGCACTTACGGCTTCATTGTTTTTCTTTTGTTAGGTTTTCTTACAGATTTTAAAAGCTTTGCTTGCCCCACATACACCTTTTAAATTATTACACATGCCAACCTTGCACGTATGAGGGATGTCTGACCTGTGCAGCGAGGGATGCCACAGCTGTGCGTATGCCCAAAGTTATTTTTACAGTAAGGCCCACATCAATGTGTAGGTCAGATGTCACACACGCCTGGTTAGTACCTCTGCCCTGTGTAGAGGGACGTGTGGGGCTCACGAAAGTGCAGACTCTCATGTTCTCCTGTTGTCAATCTTCATCTTTAGAACAATACAATCTTCTCTGTGGTTGTATTTGTTTGTCTGCTGATGTTTTGAAAGGATGAAGCTTTCCAGCCTTGTAGAGGATACTGAGTGGGCATCTGCACTGTCTTGTAGAATTTCGGTGTCCTCAAAATGCAGTTTCTAAGAAATGAAAATCACTCCATGGATTGCATATATACTCCCTCTGAGACTTGGTATGGCGGTTCTCACTGCGGGAGATTGCAGAGGCAATTCACCTGCTGGATTCCTGCTAGAAGATACTGAAAGTGGCTATTGGAAGCTGTGCACTTTGTGGCCACTTGTCAGGTGGGACCACAGAGAACATGCCCTGGCCCAAAAATCGGGCTGCTTTTCTTGTCAGGTAAGCAATGTATGCCAATTGAAATGTTGAACTGGTCATATTTTTTCCCTACAGCCATTTTCCTCGAACAAACACAGCCCATTTGATTGCAGGCTGTCATTCTTAGGCTAGGAAATGCTCATGTGGGGTCCAGCTGATTTGTGGCCCAGCTCTTGCATGTGTGACATGTTGGATTGTCTGTTGCAAGTTGGCTGGACTAGGATAGTTGGCCCCCATTTTTTAAGCTGTGGTGTCGCATCTGCCAATTGTATGGTGCATACCAGAGTACCTTAGTCATCAGGAATGATAATTTTGCATGGAGCATAGCCTGGAAGATAATCCTGATGGTCCATGTCTAGATTTTCTCTCCTTCAATTTTGATCATTGACTTTTCGTTTTAATAATCTGTTTGATAGTTACCTGTTGGATGGTCATGATAATTGATCAGTGCAATTCATGTTACGCTCTGTCCGTGATGGTCCCTGCAATTTGATGGAATTGATCAGAGTGCAAGTATACCACTGCACAGATGGTTCCTACAATTATCGTCAATAGGCACAGATAGCCTACCATCTAGTAAGTTGGATGGCCATCGAATGGATGGGTAGAAGGGATGAAATCAGTTCAGAGCTGTGGTTTTGGAGCTTTGATTAGAGCCTGCAATCTCGACAGTCTGCATTAGTGTGGATACACCAGTAAATCGGGCTACTGGGGTGGCTGTTGCAGCATTTTTCAGCATCTTCCTGAATGGCAATAATCCATCCGCCTATCATTCGAATGACACATTCAATCCTCACAACCTGATCAAATGATAAGACTGCGAGGATCAAACAAATTCCTTCAGCACTTGAAGAGTTTGAGAATCTGCAAGACAGGCTTCTTCTTCCTCATTCCCAGGCAATTTTTGTGTAGGGCTTGGGTTGAAGATGGTAACTGATGGGTCAGTATTGCTGGCTTTGCACTGATCAGGATATAAATATTACATGTACATGTAGAGCATTCAGGACCAACCAAATTCGGGGTCCCAATGTGTGGATTGGACTGATGTTGTTGGCGGTCCAAATTGAACAGACAATGCGAAATGGTTTGTAATCGGTGCCATTTTCAGGCTATCCATGCTCTACCAATGGGGTCCATGAGTTGGCGCACAAGATTGATGTAAACAGCCTCACCATAGAGAACAACAGACAACCACCCAAGAGCTCCAAAATGCTTGCTGGCTTCATGGAATTCAAACCATCCAAATGGTGCACCAGGTAATACAAATAGGAGGGAAAAAAATCAGACAAATAGAAGCATTATGTGGGCCCCAAAAATTGAATTCAAGGGATTTTCTGTCCGTCTGGCTCACCGAGTTCTTGATTGCCTGAATTTTGGGTCATCCTATGTTCATGGAATGCACATGATGCATGGTTTGGGTGCAAAACAACATATGGTCAACTGGCTGATGCCGGTTCAGATAGCATACACGTGATTCGGTCGCCCCTGTATGCATATCCTGGTTTTTTCACCCTCTTTTTATATTATTATTTTTTATTTTTTATAGCTCTACTGATTTCATTTTTTTACAAGTGTCAATTGGATGGATGGGATTGACCGCTAATGTAATACTTGTAACAGTTGCCATTCAATTCAGTGCAGGGCTGACTACATGGGTGGTGCAGATCATTGGTCCTTCCAGCTACATGGTCCATCATGGACAGCCAAACGATAGACTCCCAAGCTCTGTGAGTCAGCTAAGTACTACTGCAATTGTGGAATCATACTCCCATCTGCTGGGCCTTGACATGGATGGCCATGCTTCAAAATCCAAGTACTGCAATTGTGCAAATGTGGAATCAGTACTCCAATCTATGGTCCACTTGCGCGTTGGATCTGCCTCATTTTTTTGTGTACATATCTTAAAATAATTGAAGAGAAGGGATGGACGGCGTGGATAAACAGATACATCACAGTGGGCCTGCCCACAAAACTGTCCGTTTGTGGCTAGAGACGGGCGAGGGTAAGACACAATCTGCCTCCACCCTTTTATGGTCTTTATAA
>JAJHSJ010000001.1:29406477-29462920 GCA_021015155.1 Magnolia officinalis
GAATCCTACTCCACTCCATGTCGATATCTCAGTGCCATTCAGATTGCCTCCAACCCAGTTTTTCATGAACGAACGAAGCACATTGAAGTTGACTGTCACTTTATCCGTGAGAAATTTCAGTCTGGGCTCATTTCTCTTCCACATATTGCATCCCACGATCAGATTGCAGACATTCTCACCAAGTCCCTTACTTCTGCACGTCACTCATTTCTAGTTGGTAAACTATTACTTATCGATGACCAGCATTAGTTTGAGGGGGGATGTTAGACATACCTTGTATATCTAGTTTCCATATGTAGAGGATTCTGATTTCATTATTTTCCTTGTATAGATAACTGTAATCTCTATATATTCAACTCCTTTGGGTTGTCTCAAATACAGAAAAACATTCTTCAAATCCGTGTATTTACACATACATCGGGTCAATCGGGTTACTTGACGAGCTTGACTAGCACGAGTGCACATTGAGTTGGTCGACATGAAGTGCGTAAGTACTCCGTGTGGCCTAATCACTGTCGACAATCCAAGTACGGCACGGATTCGTCGATCACATCCTGTGTGGCGAAACAATTTCACCCACCAATTCGAGGCCTGTTACCGATTGCCTGGACTATACCATAACCCCAACACATTCATTTACAACAATTAATCATATGAGGTAGTGAAAGCAGTAGTGAATAAACAGTTTAATTTCCATAATCATTTAAGCAGCTTACGAAACATAACTTAAACATGAATTCATACATATGCATCCTATAAACACACTGACACTACAATATATCGTATATGGATGAAATCATACACATAGCGGAGGTAGTTGAGATTCATATCTCAACACACTTACAAAGTACAATTTACCAATTACTAGCTCATTCAGACATTTTTTCAAACACCTAGGCTTCACAATATAACATACACGACTTATGTTAGCATAACATATATTAGGGCAAATCCTTTTGCTAAGGAATTGTTACACATACAACTAGCATATGTATACGATAATTAATCATGGCAAATGCAGTTTCAAATTCCATATGTATATGATCATTTCTACAAACACATGAAATACTCTAAACTCAACATAGTTCATATATATCTAAAAAGTGAAACAAAAGTCGCATTTGGCATGTGAAATGGCACCCACGTCAGTTATAAATCATTAACTAACATTGAAAGTCATGAAAACCATAACCTAAACGTATATAGTCTGCGCCTCACGCCGGTAAACTTGTATCGAACTCAATTTATATGTCAAGTCTTTGTCTATGACAGGATGGCCACCTATAGTATGCAATAGGTTAACTATTATATCACTTAAACTATTGGAAACCTTAAAACAAATTAGGGTTAGGTTAACTATTATATCACTTAAACTATTGGAAACCTTAAAACAAATTAGGGTTAGGTTTTCTTACCCAAGTACATTGTTGAAAACGCCGGTACAGCGATACAGATAGGGTGGTTAAGTGCGTGGAGCAACGGGATCAAATCCCAAGGGTGAATCTCCAACTCTCTCTCTCTCTCTCACCTTTTTCTCTCTTTCCTTCTCTTTCTTCTCTTTTCTCTCTCTAAGGTTAGGGAATTCGTATGGAGAGAGAGAATGAGGGTTTTAAGCCCTTATATAGGCCCAAAACTGATAGGATTGGCCCCAGGGCTATAGTACACTTAGGGTATAGACAAAACCCATATGTTCCGACTCAACGGAGCACTTCTGGAGGCCCTTTTTCTACGTGCGGTCGGACTTAAGCTCTCTGACATTGGATCTAGGTCAAGCTTAGTTTTCGGTCTAATCGGATTTACAGATCAGACGTGGCGGACCAGTTTTAGTTCAACGGTCACCAGAACTCGATCAGGGCCACAGTATATTGACATGTGTTGGCAAATTTCCCTGATTCGAGGGTGTAATTGGATTAGATTTTGATGTTCTGAATCCTTATATTTGGCCTGCAAGTGACACGACTTAGTTTACTTAAGTTTGGGTTTTATTTCTAAAGATATTCGCGTTTCTCACACGCTTTGTTCCGGACTCAATTAAATAGCTTCGGGATACTATCTGGACTTGATTTCTGAGTTGGTTGTCAAGGCCAGCAAGGTGGTCTGAATCATATAATTTGGTAGTAATCAGACTTCCGACGTGCGGTCCAGATCTGATACGAAGTTTTAAGGTGCTCTCGAGAGCAACTGGGTTTAGGGATTTATTCTAGATTTCAGGGTAATGTAGCGTTAGTGATTCTATAAGTTTTAGGTCTTGCAGATCATATTTAACGTGATTAGTGCTAATTTCACAGGAAATCAAGTTAAGCACTTAGTTAATTCTCACCCAATTTCTAAAGGATTCGGTCCTGAGTGATTTCTGCCTGAGGTGGTACTCGGCCTTTGTACGGATTTTTCCGAGTCGTTACAATATAGGGTTCCGGAGGAAGTTTTGAAACTGTCATGTATTAGTGTGATATGCTGGAGAGTCCATGTTCTGATGGGAAATTGCCTCCGAAGATGTCGATGTCGATGAGCCCTCCTCTGCGTAATCTTCGGTTTCTCGACAACACTTGTCATTGTACTTTTTGGCAGTAAAGTATTAGCATTACTTATTATCCAACATGGTCCATATAATTGCTTTAAGACATCTAATAAAATACATGCTAGTATGATCGATTCTGAGAGTCTATATTGGTAAATGGATCTTGGTATTATACGAGTTTTACTTTAAATATGTTCCCCAAAGGGCTATAAAAGGTCACGCCATAGCAAATTTCTTAGTCGATCACCCTTTGAGTGTTGATAGACAAATCCTTCAAGATATGGTCGAGCTTTGTACAATTTAGGTCATGCCCTGAAAAATGATTTTTGACGAATCACGAAGTGACCAAACACCCAGAGTAGGGGTGATCATACTTTACCTTACTAGAAAGTTGAATATGTATTTCAGCTAGAGTTTAAATGCACCAACAACCAAGCAGAATACGAGTCCTTAATTATCGGCCTTGAGATTTTATCAAAAGTAGGAGTCATAATGGGAGACTCCTAGTTGCTAATTAACCAAATTAGAGATTTTTATAAATGCACAAGTTTAGCTTTGATGTCGTATTATGTCATGACAATCCAACTGATAGATAATTTCGATTAAGTGGACTTAAAGTTTATCCTTGGGAGCTCAATGAAGATGCCAATGAGATGGCCCAACTTGCAATCAGACTCCATTTACATGAAGGAATAGACAAAAGGTTCATATCAATGTAGAAATGGCTTTTACCATTGATTTTTCAAAGAGAACTAGCAACATTAGAAATTTATTAGCAGGATGCACATGAAGACGATTGATGATATCCAATCATTAAGTACTTCAAATGCCCTAGAAGGGTAAAAGACCTAACAATTAGGAGGATCATGCCGAACTACGTTCTATGCAATGAAGATCTTCATTTTTAAAATTTAAAAAAAAAAAAAAGAGTTTAATAGCCTTCTTTTAAGGTACCTTGGCCAAACTGAGGCAATGATAATTGTGGGAGAAGTTTTATGAAAGAATATGTCGAACTCATCAAGATGGACTGAAAATGAGAGCCTTGATTCAGCACTATGACTATTACTAGCCCAAAAATCATGAATGATTGTATACAATTTGCAAAGGGTGTGAAGCTTGTGAAAGCCATGGACCATTATAAAATGTACCGGCCATAGAATTCCACCCTATTGTCAAAGCATGGCAATTTTGAGGATGTATCATTGATTTAATCGGGAAAATATACCCTCCATCGAATTTGGACAACTTCATAATAATGGTCATGGATTGCTTCACAAAGTATTAATGTATGGGCATGACGTCGTGCTACCGATGGAAGTTAATGTACCTTTGCTCTGAGTGACGTTTTAGTCCAATTGACCTTGGCTGAATTCATTGAGGTCACGCTAATTGAATTAGAAGAACTTGATGAGACTAGGCTTAGGGCTTTAGATTCACTTAAGCTTCAAAAGTTGAAAGTGGCCAGAGCATATAATAAAAGCATTAAAGGAAAATTATTCAGTGAAGGATACCTTATTTCGAAAGCCATGAACACAGAATCACGAGTATGGAAAGTAGTCCCCGACCTGGGATGGTCCATAAAGGGTCAAGAGATGCTTCACGGAGAAGCATACATATTACAATATGTTAATGGATGAGTGTATAAGATGGCCATCAATGGTCGATTCCTAAAAGGACGTGCCTTTTAAACACAAAATATCTTGTTGATCATCTAGAAAATGACCATTGTTGTGAAAATTGGCTATACACAGACAAAAAGGCCAAAATATCTTACAAAAGATGGGTTGTAAATGATTGATAAAATCGTAAAAGACATTTACATGTTCACAAAATCAGGGATAGAGAAACACTAACAGCCTCAAAGGCTGATTAAAATAAAAAAGAAGAAGGATATTGTAATTGGCTCTAGGTTTATTCATCAAGGATCTTGGAAGAAACGGTAACAAAGCTTGTGTCATGTCTTGAAAGGCTTTTTAGTGAATCCTCTTCCACGAACAACTGTCATGAATAGCTTATTGAAGAAAGTTATATACCTTGTTAGGTTGGTTTTCTAATTCAATAGGTCTTTTTTCCTAAAGGCGTAGTTCCTCCTTCATTGCCTCCCTATGTTGGTGAAGCTCAGAAAGTTGATTCTAGACCCATACAAGCTTACCACGTAAATAGTTTATCTTCTCTTTCCATTCATCATATTTCAGTCGTAACTTCTTGCCTTTTTAATTCATGTGAGTCCCATACTCAAATAGTAGATCCCTCAACTAAGCGTATTCTCTCTTTGTACCTTCAAACTCCCTAATAGTCATTATGATCTTAGTTAAAGTTTGCAATGCAATTTGTGGATTAGCATTTGCAATTGCAAAATTTTAAAGGCGACTAATCAATGACGAGGCCTCCTTGAAATGGTCAGATCCATTGCAATTTATATATATATTATATATATATATATATATATATATTATATATATATATATATATATATATTATATATATATATATATATATATAAAAGCTAATCCACGAACAAGTATCAAGCCTGGACTAAATACATTTACTCGTTATTGTTAAGGAGAAGTATTATGGAAAAAGTAGTATCTAAACGAGCAATTAGGAGGGATGAAGAAAGAAGGAGAAGGAGACCTTAAATAGAAGAATATTGTTGAGAGATTGTGCTCAACTTTAATGTGGCATCATGGCGATAAGCAACCCTAGAAGCATATATAGTGCAGGCGATCGATGAATCAATGGGGTGACGCCACTTAGGACTGTCGATTTGTCATCATTTGTAAGAGATCCAACTTTTCATCAATCTTGTAGACCATAAATCAATTGAGTGCTGCCACATGGGAGACGTCAATATGACTCTCTATAAAATGCGGCTATGTTTCTTCACATTTCGGTTGAATGTGAAGAGATGTGGGGGTATTATTTACTCATTGATCTAACCATGTAATATCCAATGACTCAGATGATACCCTATGGCAGCAAAATCTCAAGAAGAGACAAATGAAAAAACTTTTCAGTTAATTGGTCCAATTTAATCAGAATTTGAAAAGTCACAAGTGACCCAAAAAGGGTAAGTCCAGTTGAATACTATCATGAGAGGCATGTCACATATCTTGCTCATGTGACAGAGTTAGTTACTCACTTGATGGCCTCATAGCTAATTATGGGTGATGACCAAAATACATTCATGGCTGGTGATGAATTCAACCAATGTGTCATAATTTTATATAGACGAGGTCCTTATGGCCGAAACTGCTCAAGGAGCTATGAAGTGATGTAAAGGTAACACCTAGTTGGCTAATTTTCACAGCATACAATAAACATTCGAGTAGAAGAAGGGATAACGATCATCTACATGGGGCATCCTATGATGGAATTTTTCCTACTTAATAATGGACTTAGGACATGTCCACAACAAATTGCTAACACACAACAGATGACTAACACACATGGCATTGCATTATAAACTACAACTATTTGCGTGCCCAAATGGTTATTTCTACATGAGTAAATGTGAGAGGTGGCTATGAAAATCTCTCTCCAGCTACCACCTAAAATTTTTTTAAATAGGAGGAAGATCGAAAAGCTCTTGGTCCTTGCGTACCCAACCCAACATTACTATAGAGTGTGATGCTTCTTATCCTATTTTATATAATAGCTTAGCCTAATTTAGATCTTAGTGTAATCCAGTCCATTTATCTTGTTATGTTGGACCAACTTTAGCTTAGAAGTAGTGTAATCCATTTTGTTTACATTGCTATGCTGGACCAACTTTAGTTTAACTTGTAGTGTAATTCTCTTCATCGATGCCTATGTCAATGGACCAAGGAAGTCCTTAGTTTTAATTAGGACCTTGCCATCTACGCCTTGCTTGATTAGCAAGGAATTTTTTCTTTTATCTGTAATTGTTTATCTTTGAAAAATACAAATTTTCTTTTCTAATCATTCCCATGCTTTGTTGATTGATCGATAACTACTACCACAGTGTGAAAAAGTCCTTTCGGCTGAAAGGTATGAAAGAACTCATTATAAAGATTAACAATCTCCTTTGTAAGTCACCCGATCTTTATTACAAGTAGTTGAATAAATGATCGAACTACTAAGTTATCCATCTCTTAGTCTGTCTTCACGCTTGGGGTCAAAGGTGTTCGGTTCATATCGAGTTGTATCATGCTTTGGTACGCCCGACATTGCACATAGTATCGATGACTGAATTTCGAGCTAAACATAATCGACTAATTGTTTCTTCCAGGGACACCGCTATGTAATAGAAAGCTCTGTGGGCCCCACCATCATATCCTTGTGGCATCTACTTTGTCCATTAGTTTTTCCTGTTACGATGTGAGCTAAAAAATGAGTCGGATACAAAAATCATTTGGGTGCCACACCACATGAAATAGTTGTTACTGAGTGGCTACTATTGAAACCTTCTTGGGTGGGCAGAACTTTAGATCAAGTTGATATTTTCATTTTGCCTTCAGCCTAATGTGATTAACTTTATGAATAGGCCAGATGGCATATAAGCATCACGGTGGATGATAGGAAGGTTTTCAATCGTGGGCATTTCCATCTTATTGATTCTTATGGTTGTTGAGATGTGAAGCGACATCTGGCGGCCGCTCGACCAATCATGACACATGCTCGACCGGTCGAGTGGCCCTGCTCAACCAGTCATGGACTGACTCGACTTAAAGTCCAGCGAGCATCAGTTTTTGGGTTCCGACGTGCTCGACAGGTCGTGGCCCATGCTCGACCGGTCGAGGGATCCGCTCGACCAGTCAAGGTTACGCAGATTTGTTTTCAGATTTGATAAGGACTGCGGATTTTGGAGTCGGTTTTCGTAAGGGTACAAAAGGGGAGTTGCCTAAACTATAAATAGGGGTTCCTAGGGCTTTTTTAGGGATCATAGGAGTTATTCTAAGGTGTGGGCAAAGGGTTTTCTCTGTATTTCCAAGGGAGAAGTTAGTATATTGCCTTGTAATCTTCATTTCTCTTCATAGTAGAAGTTTGCATCCGTGGTTTTTTACCCTTATTCAAGGTTTTTCCACGTATATCTTGTCTTGTGGTTTGTTTGCATTGCTTTGATTCTTTCTAGTTTATATTTCTTCTTGTTTATCGTTTGTGGGTGGGACCAGGGATTGGATCTCGGTTCACTGCGTTTGTTGGCGTGCTGCACAACAACTGGTATCAGAGTTATTGGTTTAGTTCTATTGGGAGCGATGACGGAAAATGAAAAATTAGAATTAAGAAGTTTGATAGTTTAAACTTTGCCTTCTGAAAGATGCAGATGGAGAATTATCTTTATTAAAAGGACCTCTATATTCATTTAGGAGGAAAGAGAAGAAACTAGAAAAGATGACAGATGATTAATGGTTTTTACTGGATAGGAAAGCTTTAGGAACGATTCGACTCTCTTTGTTTAAGAGCATCGCCTTCAATATATCCAAGATGAAACCACAAAAGAATTAATGGAAGCCCTAAACATGATGTATGAAAAACCCTCAGCGTCCAACAAGGTTCATCTTATGAAACAACTATTCAACATAAAGATGTCAGATGGTGGGAGAGTGGCTGAACATCTAAACGAGTTCAATACAGTCACGAGCTAGTTGGAATTTATTGGCATTGTTTTTGACGATGAGGTCAGGGCGTTATTAATCTTATCCAGTTTGTCAGACAGTTGGGATGGTTTGGTGATTACTGTGAGCAATTCTTCAGGGTCGACAAAACTGAAATTTGATGATGTAGCTGGTCTAATTCTCGGCGAAGAATCTAGAAGAAAGGCATCAGGAGTTTCAAGGGATTCAAGGAATGCTCTAAACGTTGAAGGAAGAGAAAGATCGCTGAGCAATGGAGGAAATAAACACGGACGTTCTAAGTCGAGGAAGAAGTCCAAGGGACCGAAAGACAAAGACGGGTGTTGGCATTGCGGTAAGAAGGGGCACATGAAACGTGATTGTAAGGCGCTCAAGAAACAAGAATGAAACTCTCAAGGTGGGAAGGATTCAGTGAATCTATCTGAGGAGAGTGACACAGAGGCGCTGATCCTGTCTCTTGATACGAAGAATGAGTCTTGGGTCATAGACTCGGGTGCTTCGTTTCATGCTACTTCATGTAAGGAAGTCGTAATTATGTGTCAAGTGACTTCGGGAGAGTCTACCTGGGTGATGATGAGCCGTGCAATATTGTTAGAAAGGGAGACGTTCAGGTCAATCAGAAAGACGGAACGGTTTTGAAATTGATGGATGTCAGACATGTACCGAGTTTGAAACGGAACTTGATCTCAATGGGGCAATTTACAGATACCGGTTATGTGACGACATTCACCAGTGATTCCTGGAAGATCACAAAAGGGGCCTTAGTGGTATCTCAAGGTAAGAAGGAAGGTACCTTATACGTGACTTCAAGATGGTATAGTTCACTCGTAGTCGCATTAGCTGGAGTGAATGGACAGTTATGGCATCAGAGGTTGGGACATATGAGTGAGAAGAGGATGAAAGTGCTATTGTCAAAAGGGAAGCTACCAGGGCTGAAGTCTATTGACTTGAAATTCTGCGAGGGCTGCATGTATGTCAAGCAGAAGTGGGTAAGTTCCAAGAAGATAGGACGCGCTCTAAAGACGCATCTGTTGGAGCTTGTACACACTGATGGGTGAGGATTGGCACAGGTATCATCTCTTGGTAGTTCTCGTTATTTTGTTTCTTTTATTGATGATGCTAGTAGAAAATTGTGGATTTATTTCTTAAAGCACAAATCTGATGTATTTGATGTATTTAAGAAGTGGAAAGTTATGGTAGAAAATGAGACAAGTAAAACAGTAAAATGTCTCAGATCTGATAATGGGGGAGAGTACTGTGATAAGAGATTTGAGGAGTATTATGCAGCAAATGAAATCAAACATCAGAAAATGATTCCAGGGACACTTTAGCAGAATGGTGTGGCTGAGCGCATTAACAGGACTATCTTTGAGCGCGCAAGGAGTATGAGGCTACATGCAGGGTTGCCCAAGACGTTTTGGGCAGATGTTGTGAATACTGCCACATATCTCATCAATAGAAGAAGTCCCTCAGCATCATTGGATGGTGGGCTACCAGAAGAAATGTGGACTGAGAAAGAAGTGAACGTTGCACATCTCAGAATGTTTGGTTGCACTTCATACGTTCACATTGATGCAGAGCACAGAAACAAGCTAGATGCGAAGTCCAGGAGGTGCACGTTTATAGGTTATGGACAACATGATTTTGGCTACAAGTTTTGGGATGTAGAAAACAGGAAAATCATTAGAAGCAAGGACGTACTCTTCAATGAAAAAGTGATGCATAAGGACAGTGTGCAAGAAAATAAGGCCGAGGAGAAAGAATTCGTAGAGTTGGAAGAATTACCGGACACAGGTGTTACAGCGCCACGGGATGATCACACACAGGAGCATTATGAGGCAGACCCACAGACACCGGTTGTGAGAATGTCTACTCAGGAGAGGAGACCCACGGTTCGATACTCACCCTCCTTACATTATCTATTGCTGATAGATAATGGTGAACTAGAGTGTTTTGAAGAGGCGTTACAGTCAGATACACAGGTTAAGTGGGAGCAGGTCATAGATGATGAGATGAAATCTCTTGAGTCTAATCATACATGGGAGCTAGTCACTCTACCCAAGGGTAAGAAAGTTCTTCAGAACAAGTGGGTTTACAGACTAAAGGAGGAGCACAATGGTTTGAAACGGTACAAGGCCAAATTGGTTGTGAAAGGGTTTCAACAAAAGGCAGGTATCGATTTCACTGAAATATTTTCACCGGTAGTAAAAATGTCTACGATTCGCATGGTCTTGAGTATAATGGCTACAGAGGACTTACATCTAGAGCAGTTAGATGTTAAGACAGTCTTTCTTCATGGGGACCTTAAAGAAGAGATATATATGCATCAGCCGACAAGATACATGACACCAGGAAAGGAGAATAAGGTGTGTAGACTGAAAAAGAGTTTATATGGCCTGAAGCAGGCCCTGAGGCAGTGGTACAAGAAGTTCGGCAGTTTCACGTCGGGAAACGGTTAGAGGAGATGTCATGCAGACCACTGTTGTTATTTGAAGAAGTTTGATACGTTGTACATCATCTTTCTTCTATACGTTGATGATATGCTTGTATACGTTTCAAGCATGAAGGACATCTCAGATCTTAAAAGACAACTGCCTAGAAAATTTGCCATGAAGGATTTAGGAGCTGTAAAATAAATCCTAGGCATGAGGATAAAGCGTCACATGAAAAATAAGAAATTAGTTTTGTCATAAGCAGAGTACATAACCAAGGTACTTGATCGATTCAATATGGGAGGTGCTAAGCCGGTTAGCACTCCATTAGCCAACCACTTCAAGCTATCTAAGGAACAAGGTGCAAAGATGAAGGAGGAACGGGACTACATGGCTAAAGTCCCATACGCGTCAGCTATTGGGAGTCTCATATATGCTATGATGAGCACGAGGCCAGACATTGCTTAAGCAGTGGGAGTTATTAGCAGGTTCATGAACTACCCCGGGAAAGAACATTGGGAAGCTATGAGTGGATCCTCAGATACCTAGTAGGTACTGTGGATACAGGTTTGTGCTATGATGGATCGACAATTAAGCTACAAGCTACGTAGATTCAGATTTAGCAGGAGATATCGATAACAGAAAAAACACTACAGGTTATGTCTTTACTCTGGGTAGTTCTGCAGTCAGTTGGGTCTCTCAGTTACAGAAGATAGTATCTATCAGTACGATGGAAGCATAATATATTGCGGTTACAGAAACGTGCAAGGAAATAGTATGGATGCAAGGTTTTATAGAAGACTTGGAGAAGCAAGTAGATTGCAAGTTGTACAGTGACAGTCAGAGTGCAATACAC
The DNA here is from genome assembly GCA_021015155.1 of Magnolia officinalis. Lineage (NCBI taxonomy): Eukaryota > Viridiplantae > Streptophyta > Magnoliopsida > Magnoliales > Magnoliaceae > Magnolia > Magnolia officinalis. The sequence goes on from JAJHSJ010000001.1 coordinate 29,417,881, forward strand.
TTGGCTAAGAATTTAGCTTTCATTCAAGGACCAAGCATATTGCCATCAGATATCACTTCATATGTTTGCTACTGGAAGATGGATTGATTGCTCTAGAGAAGATTCATACAAGTGAGAATCCTACAGATATGCTAACCAAGGCGGTCACACGAGAGAATCTGAAGCTCTGTTTAGCTTTGATTGGTCTTCAGGCTTGAAGACAGGGAGGTGGTGCACTCTGGATATAGAAGACGAAGGTTTATGGCGATGCGTCTCCAAGTGGGAAATTGTTGAGATGTGGAACCACATCTGGTGGCCGCTCAACCGGTCGTGGCCCACACTCGACCGATCGAGTGGCCCTGCTCGACCAGTCTTGGATTGACTCGACTCAAAGTCCAGCGAGCATCATTTTTAGGTTCCAAGGTGCTCGACCGGTCGTGATCCATGCTCGATTGGTCGAGGGGTCCGCTCGACCAGTCGAGGTTACGCAGATTCGTTTCCAGATTTGATGCGGACTGTGGATTTTGGAGTCGGTTTTCTCAAGGGTGTGAAAGGAGAGTTGCCTAAACTATAAATAGGGGTTCTTAGGGCTTTTCTAGGGATCATGGGAGTTATTCTAAGGTGTGGGCAAAGATTTTTCTCTGTATTTCCAAGGAAGAGGTTAGTATATTGCCTTGTAATCTTCGTTTCTATTCATAATGGAAGTTTAAATCCGTAGTTTTTTACCCTTATTTGGGGTTTTTCCACGTATATCTTGTCTTGTGGTTTGTTTGCATTGCTTTGATTCTTTTCTAGTTTATATTTCTTCTTGTTTATCGTTTGTGGGTGAGACCGGAGATTGGATCTCGGTTCACTGCATTTGTTGGCGTGTTGCGCAACAATGGTGGGTCCATTTGATTTCTAAATCTCACTGATTTTCAGTTTCTAAGCGTTACATGATATGACAAAAATTACGGATGAAGTGGATGTCACACAGATATCACGATGGACCCAACTAACTTTTTGTTACATTGGCTACGAAATTCGATTCGACTTTAAATGTGATGGGTCAAAAATGTAAGGGTGACCTTGCATTCACCGTAACTGTCATCCATTGGGCCACTTGTATGGTTTATGTGGAATCAAAACCCTTCAAATGCCTTAATTTCCACCATAAATACCAAGTAACATCTTGATCCAAAATGCAGGTTGGACACACCACAAGGAGAAATGTTAGCACCATATTGCTTCTATTTAGTAGTTTTAGGTACAATTTTATGTGGTAGCTGATGTAGAGCGGATCACAGACACTTTCATGGCAAAGATGGACCAGAGAGGGCCCGATCTGAGGCAGAAGTGATATGGACTGTCAGGACCTTAATCGATCGTATCTCACAAACTAATATGAGTTTTTTGACATATCGTATATGATTTTAGGGTAGGAAAACCTACTTAAGCCAATTTACCTACTATACCGGGTTGTACATGCTAGATTTGCAAGATTCCATTAGATCAACGGTCAAAAGTCTCATTTAATTTCATTTTTACTATAAATAGTAAGTTTTAGCTCGACTATAACTCTTGATCCTCTGAGTTGTAGAAGTCGTGCTCAACATGAAAAGGGCTTAGAAAAGTTAGCAGAATAACGTGATTGGGCTAAATTGGATACTTAATATATTTGGTCGAAAACCACAAAGTCTAGTGGAATAGAGGTCGTCTATAAATAGTAAGTTTACTATTTATAGTGAGTCACATTTATAGGGTATTTGAGTTGGGGTTTAAGTCTATAACTCTATCCTATTGTTGAGCTCATTATTTAAAGTGTTATAATTTCATTTTCTATCATTAATAAAATCATTTTGAATTTATTAGGAATTATTCATGTTTTAATTCCTCGTGGATTCGAGGAAGCTCTATGAGGAGTCCAGAGAGTTCCGTGGATTCAGAGTAGTTATCCTTTGAGGAAGACAGTGATCGACCTCATCATGTCCTTCCCTGCGTCAAGTGGTATCAAAGCGAGAACTCCCTTCGGACAGATGACAACTAACGACAGAATGGGCTATAATCTTATGGATGGTGATCTAGAGATTCATTATCTATTAGAAAGAATGAAATATTTTCATCGAAAGAGTCAGTTGACCATGCAAGGGTTGTAGGTAGGGCTGAAAGTCGAGCGGATTGGGTTGGGTTGGTGCTCAACCCTAGCCCAACCCAAGGTTCCTATACCTCAACCCTAACCCAACCTTGGGTTGGAAATTCTCAACCCAAGCCCAACCCAAGCGGGCTCGGTCGGGTTGGGTGGGTTGGTCGGGTAGATACATGCTAATTTTTTTTAATTATTTCATTAGTCTATTATACTCAATACACTTCTTATATTTTGTACCTATGATTTTATTAACTATATATATATATATATATATATATATATTATATATATATATATATATTATATTATATATAGTTATTTATGGTAAAGAACTTTATTTTTTTAAACAAACAAGCTAAAATATAGGACTACTCCTTTAAAAGTCATGTTATGTAGTACTCAATCTATTTGAGAGAGAAATTTTGCATATCTTGTTAGCTTGAGTAATATGGCGTGGACCAATGAGACCCGACGACACTGGAATTTCCTATGACTTTAACACAAACAATCCACACTCAATTATCATTTATAACTTATATATTGATCGGGTTAGGCTTGCGTCGGGCAACCCGAGACCTTAACCCAAGCTCGACCCAACCTTTTATTGGGTTGGTGTTTATATAGCCCAAGCTCAAGACTAAACCCGGTACATCCTACCAGAGCCCAACCCAATGTCGGGTCGGTCATGGGTCGGTCGGGTTGAACCCACCCGACTTTCAGTCCTAGCTATAGGCAACCCTCGACCGTATTACGGATGCGTTAATTCCTCCTTGAGCCCAATGCAACGTTCAGCCGCCCGTGATCATTATATGACATATCCACGTTCTCCATATAGTGCTTTTAGAGGAAAATCATAGGGCTATCCTAGATGTGTCAAGCTCTAGTGATGAGGACGTTGGGGGCGTCGTTGTCGATGACCGGTCCATGAAGACAATCAACTAGATCATACTAAAAGAGACTATCGAGGTAAAGTTGAACTTTCTAGTTTTAATGACTTATTATGTATAGAAGACTTTCTCAATAGGTTAGCTGAAGTTGAGAGGTAATTTAATTATATGGACGTGCTGAGAGAAAAGAAAGTGAAGTTGGTTGCGTACAAATTGAAATCCAGTGCTTCTACATGGTGGGAGCAATTACAACTCTTACATGCCCGACAGAACAAGGTGCCCATCCGATCATGGCCGTGGATGAGACGACTTTATCAATTACAATTCCTACCTAGTAATTATAAGCATGGGTTGTTTCGACAATACCAAAATTGTCGCCAAAGAAATCAGACGATCGTAGATTACACCAAAGAATTTTAGCGGTTAGTAACATGGAATGATTTTTTTAAGAACTGAATCATAAAAGGTAGCCTGGTTTATATACGATTTACGACCGACAATTTAGAACCGAGTTCAGATGCACCGGGTCAGGATCGTGGATAGAGCTGGGCATCAGACTGAGTCGGATCGGATTGGATCCAATCCGATCCGATCTGAAATCTCAATGGCCTAACCCGAACTCGATCCGATCCGGGACCGAGTCCAGGACATCTGACTTGAACTGATCCGACTCACTGTTGGCCTGACTCGAATCGAGTCCGACTCGGTCAGGGAAACCGAATCGGATCGGGTTGGGGACGATTCAGATGGAATTTTTTAAAGGTGAAAATCATTATCCTCGCTGCTATTTTCGATGTGTCCATTTGAACTTTAGATATGATTCCAAATTTTTACCAAATGCTCTAAAATGATCATAAAAAAATGGATAAACGGTATGGATATAATAAATACATCACTGTGGGGCCCATGTAATTTTAATCTCATTTGGGCCATTTGTACAACTCGGAGCTCGAGGCACGTAGTTGACGTGCACAACACGTAAGTGTAGGCTCCAGCTATCTTGAATCTTGACGTGCACTTTAGGCTTGGCATTAATGTATTGACGTTATGTGTGTCTGATCATGGGGTATGTGTTATATCCAAACCGCGCGTCCATCCATTTGGCGAGCTCGTCTTAAGGCTTGAGACGAAAAATAAGACAAATAGATCTAACTATCAAGTGAACCACACGAATTATTTAACGGTGAAAATCATTATCTCTGCTACTATTCGTGGTGTGGTCCAGATGATCTTTGGATATTATTCATTTTTTGGATATGCTCTACAATGATCTCTAAAAAAATATGAACGATGTAGATATAATAAATACATCACTATGGGGCCCATATAAATTTGATCTCCTTTGAACCGTTCGTACAACTCGGAGCTCGAGGAGAGTCAGTCTCGTCTTCACATGCCACGTACCTAGCCAGCTAGCCTAGGCTACGGCAGTAGCTGGTGTGTGCTACTGATGCCTGACGGAAATAGATTTGCTAGTCCCTGTGTTCGGTGATCTGTGGGCCCCACCTTGATGTATGTATTTCATCAATGCCATTCATCCATTTTTACAGATCATTTTAAGGCTTGATACAAAATATTAAAGGGATAAAAATCTCAGGTGGACCACACCACAGGAAAACAATAATGATTGGATATCCTTCATTAAAATCTTCCTAAGGCCCACTATACTGTTTATTCAACATCCAATCTGTTGATTAGGTCATACAGACCCAGATGAAGGGAAAAAACAAAGATTAGCTTGATCCAAAACTTTTTGGCAAAACTTTTATGACCCCCAAAAAGTTTTTAATGGTCAATGTTCATTCTACACTGTTTCATATAATGTGGTCCACTTGAGATTGGGATATACCTCATTTTTGGTTTCATACCATAAAATGATCTAGAAAAATAGATGGATGGCATGGATGAAACACATACATCATGGTGGGACCCATAGAGAACCGACCATCAGACATTCCTCACCTCTCTCTCTAAATCTCTATCTCTGTTTTTCTCTCTCCTCTTTCAAAATCTCTCTCTCTCTCATGTTTAGTTTCAAAACCAGGGGATTAGCTGATCCGATTTCGGTACTGACTACTGAGTAAACTCTGTTGGGTCCCATCCACTCCGGATGGGGTCGAATTGGATCGGATCCATTCAAATTGGTTTTCGGATCGGATCAGTCTGGATTGACCATGATCTGATCCCGATCCGAAAATCATTCGGTTATGAATTACCTAACTCGATCCGCACCGATCCAGGCCGTCGGTTCGAGTCTGACCGGGTCGGATCTGTTTTGCCTAGCTCTAATCGTGGATGAAGTGGTTCAGTTGGCGGGTATGACAGAAATGCAGCTGGCAAGAGTCTCTACTCGGCCTTATCCTTCGACTCGGGCCCCATAACGGGTCCCACACAAGATTCGACGCTATCTAAAGGAAAGGAACTAGTAGGAGGGTGACCTCAACCTCCTACAATTGCAAACCATGACTAGAGAGAGCTTCGTTTAGGCCTCAATGTGCAATGTCCACAAAAGCAGGTTCAAGCATGATTCCAAATCCTTATGGTCAACCAAGGCCAGACCATTGTTTTTGTTGTGGCCAATTAAGCCACCTTTTGAACACGTACCCTCAACACCCCGCAACCCAATTGGCTGTTAACAAAGGGGGTGTTGAAGGTGAAGAAGTGGAAGAAGGCCTTGGATTTGATAAGAATGAACAAGCTGCTGAAAAAGGAGCTTGTGACGAAGAATAGTTGGCTAATAATCATTGTGAATCCTTAGTCGTGACGTGGTTATTATACACTCCAAGGAAGGAGGTACACCCACAGCGGCACAATATATTCCACACGCGGTGTACTGTTAAAGATAATGTTTGTGATGTAATCATAGATAGCGGCAGTAGTGAGAACATCATCGCGAAGGTGATGGTGGACACGTTGCAGCTACGTACGACAGAGCATCATTCCCCTTACTCGATTGACTGGATAAAAATGTGAATGAGACCAATGTAACTGAACAATGCACTATCTCTTTTTTAATTGGTATGAATTATAAGGATCAAGTACTTTGTAATGTGATCGACATGAAAATATGTCATATGTTGCTCTGTCGACCATGACAATCGGACCATGATACGATCCACCAAGTATGAGACAATGTCTACGTCTTCGTTTGGGATGGTCGCAAGACAATCCTTGCTCCTATGGCACCAAAGAACCACCCTGGAGATTCTAAAGTGGAGGGGAGCTCCCTCCTGTTCATTCGAGATTTTATGGAGCAATCCTAGGAAATCGCGCAAGGTGTACACCATAGTGGTAAAAGGTAAAGAATTGAGCCCTTAAACATTCCTCCAAGTTTAAGGCCATTGTTGAACAATTTTAAAGAAATATGACCTAAAGAGTTACCCGATGGATTGCCCTCCATGCGGGACATCCAAATTCACATATACCTCATCCTTAGGGCTAGCTTGTCCAACTACCCTCACTATCGAATGAGTTTTGAAAGAGTATGAGATACTTCAGGGGTAGGTGGAGGAATTGATCCATAAGGGTGCTCTAAGAGAGCATGAGCCCATGATACGTGCCAGCATTATTAATGCTAAATAAAGATGAGAGCTAGCGCATGTGTGTTGACATTAAGGTAATTAACAAGATTACCATTAAATATTGGTTTTTGATACCGTGGTTGGATACCATGCTTGATATGCTAGAAAATGCCAAGGTATTTTCTAAAATAGATATGAGGAGTGGGTACCATCAGATTCATTACGGCCCGGCGAAGGGTTGTATGAGTGGATGGTCATGCCCTTTGGTCTATCGAATGCACCAATCACTTTTATACGTCTAATGAATCAAGTGTTGAGGTCGTTCATTGGCCAGTTTTGTGGTAGTATATTTTGATTATATCCTAATATATAGCTAGAATAAGAAAGAGCACATGGAACATCTCAGGTATGTGTTATAGGTCCTAACAATTAACAATTTATACCTCAACTTGAATAAGTGTAGTTTTTTAACGGATAGCTTGTTACTCTTAGGATTTATTGTGACGTCCACGAGCATCCCTATGGCTATGAAAAGGTTTAAGCCATCAGGGAATGGCTGATTCTAATGAACACTCATGAAGTGAGGAGTTTCCATGGATTGACGACATTCTATCATCGATTCGTGCAGAATTTTAACACTATAGTTACACCCATTATAGATTGCATGAAAAAAGACCATTTCAGTGGACCGATGAGGCTAACAAAAGCTTTGTTAAAATCAAACATCAATTGTTTATAACACCGGTCTTGGTTCTTCCTAGTTTTGACAAGTTTTTGAAGTTAAGTGTGATGCCTCATATGTCGGAATTGAAGGAATCTTATCACAGGAAGGCAGGCCAGTAGCCTTTTATAGTGAGAAACTCAGTGAAGCTTAAAAGAAATGGTTGACTCAAGATTTGTGCTTTTGGATCAAACCATCTTTAATATACTTGGTCTTGTAAATCCATTTCAAGCCTATGACATTTTTTCCTTTAGGTAAATCAACGTGATCCCATGTGCGATTCTTCTCAATAACTATAATTTCTTCATTCATTGCCTTAATCCAAGCTTCTTATTTTATTGATTCTTCAAATATTTATGGCTCACATGCAAAAAAGGTAACATCACATTTATCATAAATTTCTCGTAGAGAACATACCTTCCTTCGAGGTGAATCAAAATCTAATGAAGAGCTCCTTGATGGGCTTGAAGAATTACTTGAGCTTGAATTTGGTTTATTAGAGCTTTGTGGAGGAGAACATGAAGTTGTAGTCACCTTTCTTATAATTTTAAGTTCTTCAAATGTCTTTGGAACATGGTTATTTCTCATCCCATTTCTATCCCGTCGTTTCATCACATACCACATATATAGAAATCACCGATTTACCAGAAGTGGGATTATAAAGGCGGTAGGCTTTAGAGTCCTCACTATAGCTAATAAATATGCATTTTCACCATTTTCATTGAACTTTTCTTTTACCTTTTGTGATGGAATGTGAGCATATGCAATTCATATAAAAAATTTAAAATATTTTACCGATTGCTTTTTCCGATGCCATACTTCATATGGAGTCATGTTCCTTACTGCTTTTATTGGAGATCTATTAAGGATATAGACAGTTATGTGGACAACTTCTACCCAATAATAATTTAAAAGACTTTTGTCTTTTAGCATGCCCCAAGCCATATCTACAATTGTCCTGTTATTTCTTTATGTTATGTCATTTTGTTGTGCAGTGTATATGGTTGTTAGCTCTCTTTTGATGTGAATTCTCCACCACAATATGTCCTTAGAACATTCAAGAATTAGCTGCTTTCTTTTTCTACAAATGCTTTGAATTGAAGAAAAATGGTAAAAGCCTCTGACTTTTGTTCAAAAAAATATATCCACATGCATCCTGCTGTAATCATCAATGAAGAGTAGAAAATATCCCTTCTTGTTAAGAAATGGTGTCTACATAGGGCCACAAATGTCTACATGTACAGGTTCAAGAGAAACTTTTGCTCTCTATGATGAAATTGTAAATGGAAGCCTATGAAATTTACCATAAATGCAACCTTCACAAACTTTATCATCTTTGCTAATAAAAGGTAGATCGATCACTATATTCTTCTTATTTAGCAATTTCACACCTCTAAAATTTCAATGGTCGTATCTCAAATGTCATAGCCAAGTTTCATCAACATCTTCAAATTTTAATGCAAATTTTCATTTTAGTGGCATGTTAAGAGGGAAAACTTTGTTTGATGTCATTTTCACTTTTGCCACAATTTACTTATTCGTCTTATACAAGATCATGCATTCATCTTTATCAAAATTTACCGAATATCCTTTTTGAATTAATTGTCCAACATTTAACAAATTTTAAACCAAGCAAGGAACATAAAGAATATTATGGATACGTTTAGTATTACCCCCCTTTGTTTGTACGGCTATGACTCCCTTTCCTTTAATATTTTGAAGCTTTCTATCTCCAAGATTTACTTAAGAATGTACTTCATTCAAAACAACAAAATAACTCCGATTTCCTATCATATGGTTACTACAACCATCATCCAAATACCAAATGTCATTTGATTCTTCTTGAGTATTTAAACAAGAATAAAATAAATTTTCTGTTTTTTCTATCTTTTCAGAAAATTTGCTTCATTCTTTGTCTTGTACCAACAATCTTTATCTTTGTGGCCCTTTTTTTTTCATACGTTGCATTTGTTGTACCAACAATCCTTGTTAACACGATTAAACTTTTGTAAATAGAGCATTAAGAATCATTTTGCTTATTACCTCTTGAATTTCTTTGGTTGTTGAAATCATACATTCCTCTATCTCTTCCACGACCACTGTTAGAGTTTGTCCTCCAGCTGCCTCTTCCGGATTCCATATTTGATTTGGATATGCCACTTGACTTTTCTTGTCGGCTTCTATATTCCTCTTTTTTAAGATATTTATTTTAGACTAAAAGCTTATTATACGCTTTGTTCCATGAACCTGCTCATCCTTTGTTCATGTGCTTGAAGAGAACCCATCAGCTCATGTAAACTTAACTTAGATAAATCTTTTATATTCTTATATGGCAGATATTACATGATCAAATTTTACTAGAAGAGTTCTTAAAATCCTTTCCACGATTTTTAAAATTTTAAATTGCATCTCCGTAACTTCTAATTTGATTAATGATGCCAGAAACACGAGAGAAGTTTGAATTGATTCACCTTCCTTTAATTGTAAATTATTGAAATCTTTCCAAAGAAATTGAAGTTTGATAGTGATCACCTTTTATGACCCTTAAAATTCTTTCTTCAAAATCTCTTATACTTCTTTCGAAGTTGTTGCGAGCAGGAGTTTGGGAAAGATGCTTTTGCTCACTCATTGTTGGATGAAAAGTAGAGCTTTGGCATCATTCTTTTTGTTCTCCTTGAATGCTTGTTGTCTTGCATCTGTCCTTGTTGCTAATGCTCTTGCATTTTCTGATGTGCTTTATAGTCGTTTTTCCCCAACTCCCACAAGTTTTGTGAGATGAAGAGAATGTTTATTAAAATGCTCCAATAGTCGTAGCTTTCTCCTTTGAATATGGGCACCGTATTTGGGAATATTTGAAGGTGGTGTTGTTGGAACTTGCTACCATATATGTATCTTAAACCTTACTCTGATACCAAATTTGTTGGAGAAGAGGAGAGGAAGAAAAGAATTTGGACTTAGGAGTATTGGAAGTATAATGTTTTTGTATATTTTGAATTATGGATGTGGATATTACAATGCTTTGAATTATTGGAAGGGAGGATTTCTCTCGTCTCCCACGTGCATGTAAGTCCCTTTTTATAGACTCTTGAGGAGGAATCTATGTATAAGAGTAAATGTACTTCAACTTACTATAAAGAGCATTAATTACATAGAAACTCAAAAGACACTTTTTATAATAGACTAAGGATACTTTCTAGATGTTTTTAAAATATTTTATTATTTTCAAATTATATTTTCAACACATTTCTAGTATCATTTTTTCCTTATGTTGTTTTGCTAGCTATGGTTACAGTGAGATGCAAGCCGAATCAACCAACTGTAATGGTTGAACCTGAGTTTTTAAAAGGTATACTTGTAAATAAGTGAAATCAAGTTGTGTTGAATGAGTTTCATTAATAAATCTAGTTCATCCATTAGGTGGGCCATTGAAGCATAATGTTGGGTTTAAAAATCTCAGCCAAGTGTTTTTCGTTTTCTTTTTTTGGCAGTACATTTCTTTAATAAACTGTGGTCTGCCTGAATAGTAGAACGACTTAATTCTTGGGCAAGAACATCCACGTAGTGGTACATAGCTAGGGAATGGATCAAATATTGTATTCATGTTCTATTTTTTAAAAATAAAATAATTTATTAATAAGAAGGGAGGATGAGCAAACCTCCCACTTGATACATTCAGGCGGTCCTAACACAAGAAAACCACCACAGACCTCCTATCATATGCAAAAGATGTACACAAGCATAAAAGTGGAAAATACTAGGAACCAAGATCCAAACCTCTCGTAAATAACCCAAGACCACTCAATCAAGAAAGAGGATCCCATGAATTGCTCTAAGAATATCATTAAGAATATGAAAGGACCTCCTACATTGAGAATCACTCCCTAAGCAGGCTAAGCCATTTGCAACACCCTTCACCTCTCTAGGCACATAAGATATGATCACTTCCACCATCTTTGAAAGTGAGGCAACCTCGGCCCACCAGTACCACAATATCCAAATGGATGGACGATCCTTGTTTAAGATCCTCACCACAATTTGAGAATCACTTTCGACAATGATCTTAGTGAATCTATGATCAACGCAAAGTGATAGGCCCTCAACTATAACTTTAATCTCAGCTCTGCATTCGTACCTAGCCTCATGTAGGACCGATGCATGAACTAAAATATTGTGTGAGAAAAATCATCAAAATTAACTTAATTAATAAAAAACACAAAATTTGTTATCATCATCACAAATATTAAAATCCCAAGAGAAGATCATGCATGATTCAGGCCTAGGTTAACAAGTGTCATCCTACGTGGCCATTAAATAAGGGAAACTAGGATCAAATGGATGTAATGACATCCAAGTAGCATAGGGTAAAGCCTATTTTAAAGGAGAATAAGTAATACTATCTAGGGTGAAATTATGGTTAAGAAAAAATTAGGAAAAACTTGGAATTATTGTTAATGAGGTAATTGGGTAGAGGGGTTAAAGGTTTTAGGTACTAGGATAAAGGAATTAGGATTTTGGATGGAAGAATTGTAAATGTTGATGCAAAAATCTAGACGTCCTCCTTAGACCACTTGATACCTGTGAGAGAAGATAGAGATGGAAACCCTGGCTGCTGCAGGGGACCCTCCGATGCTAAAGTCAGACAAGCAAGCTAGGTCTAGTAGAACATAAGGTTTTTAAGTAAGATTCCTGCGTACCTTTCACCATTGGAGATGCTCTTATTTATACTTGAGAGGTATCATGGCGTAGATGACAATCTCCCTATTTAGTAGATGCGTATTATAAAGAGAATCGTATCCCGAATGTGTCACGATTATCTTCTGAGATCTTTGACAAAGATCTCAAATAGATTTCTTTGATAAAATCTCGAGAGGTCGGAATAAGAAGAAACATATAATAGGAGGCCGAGGTAAAGCATCTGAGGTGACCTACATAGCCGTCCCAATGAGTAGTTTGCCGACCTGGATTCTCTAGTGAGTTGTGGTTGAGTTTTTTCTTGTCGTTGAGAAGATCATCGATCTGCCGACCTACCTTTGGACATATTATCAGAGCACTAAGACCGAGCTCCCTTCCTTAGTAGAATGCAGACAAAATTGGGGATAACCATCCTCTTCACCTTCTCGTATAATCCAGGGCTTCCTCGAGTGTAGTAGCTCAGAGTCTTGCTCTGTACTAAGTCATACTTCGAAGCTCTTACCAAGAAATGATCTAAACAACAACTCAGAAATGTATGAGACCGTGGAAAAGCTCAATGTCTGATGGAAGTGAGGATACTTCATCTTCTGATGGTCGAGCTCAAGGAATAGGCGTGTTTTCTAGCAGTGGAGTACTGCTTTCTGGCCGTTAAGGAGCTCCTTGGTCATGATCAGCACTAGCTGATCACTCGACGAGCACAGATATCCAAGCTAACCTCTTCTGAGGTCGTCCCTCCATGTTTTTGAGTCGATAGGTCCCAAGTCGGGTTGTGTCCGTTATCTTGTAGGGTCCTTTCTAGTTCGGCCCCAGGTTCCCTAAACCGGGCTCCTTAGTGTTTAGGAAGGTTCTATGGAGGACTAAATTTCCTACTCGAAACCTTCTCACCCTTACTCAGGAATTGTAGAATCGGGCGACTTGCTGGTGCCGGGTCGCAAGCTTAAGTCGAGCTTGCTCCCTCCTCTTTTCGAGCAGATTAAGGCTGAGCGCCATCTACTCGGTATTATGAGCTTCATTATAGGACCAAACCCATGCCGTGAAGAGCCCCATCTCGACTAGGACGACCACCTCTGCCCCGAAAGCTAGGGAAAAAATGGTTTCTCTTGTCGACGTCTGAGCAGTAGTTCGTAATGCCCAGAGTACATAAGGGAGCTCCTCGGCCCATGCTCCTTTAGCTTTCTCAAACCTGATTTTGAGGTGATTTTTGATGATTTTTTTAACCACTTCTACCTGGCCATTAGCTTGAGGGTGCCGAGGAGACGAGTAAGCGTTACAGACTTCAAGCCTCTCACACATGCCTCGGAACCGATCGTTGTCAAACTGCCGACCATTGTCTGAGACGATCGTATGCAGGATCCCATACCAGCAAATGATGTTTTTCTAGACGAAGTTGGTGATTTTCTGCTCAATAATCTTGGCTAGTGGTTCGGCCTAAGCCCATTTGGTGAAGTAGTCGACCACGACGACGACGTACTTGGTCAGACCTTTACCCGTGGGTAGTGGGCCGATGATGTCTATCCCCCATTAGGCGAATAGCCATGGTCTGGTCATGGGGCTCAATTGCTCGGGAGATTGATGAGGTATCGCTGTGAATCTTTGGCACTTGTCGCATTTCCAAGTATACTGTTTGGCGTCTTTCTGAATGTTTGGCCAAAAGTATCCATGTCGGATGACCTTATGGGTAAGAGCATGACTACTGGAGTGGTTGTCACGGATTCCCTCGTGAATCTCCTTTCGAACGTAATCAGCTTCTTCAGCTCGGAGGCATTTTAAGTAGGGCAAGGAGAACCCATTTTGTAGAGGATATCCCCTATTATAGTATATCGAGCTGACATGACTCGAATTCTCCGCGCTTCAAGCTTGTTTTCGGGTAAGGAACCTTCCCGAAGATACTCGATGATTGGATTCATCCAGCTCGAGGCCGAGCTGACGGGGCGAGCAACTTCTGGGTCAGACTCATCGATGCTCGGGACAGACAAGAACTCGATGGGAATTAAGTTTGGGATGTCGTCCTCGATCGATTGTTGTGGCCAACTTCGTCGGTGCATCAGTTTTGGAATTCTCCGTTCTGAGGACCAGGGTGACTTCACATTTTTGGAATTTGCTGATGAGTTCACGGGCCTTCTGAAAATAAGCGATCATTGTTTCTTTCTTGGCCTGGTACTCGCTGACGATCTGGTTAACAATGAGCTGTTAATTACTATGGACTTTTAAAATCTGGGCCCTCATTGTTGCTGTCAACCTGAGCCCGACGAGCAATGCTTCATACTCTGCCACGTTATTTGATGTTTGAAATCCAAATCTTAAGGCATATTGTGTGTAGGTTTAGTCGGGTGCCTCGAGGACTACCCCAGCCCCGCTACCTTTAGAATTGGATGAGCCATCGACATGCAATGTCCAGGTCAGTGGATCCGGCTTGACCACCTGATCAGCTTCAGCCAGTTGGTCAGTTTTCCTGCTCGGACTAGCTTCCAGGTTCTGGTCGCAAGCGAACTCGGCAATGAAATCGGCCACCGCTTGACCTTTAATATCCATCTGGGGTTGATATTTAATGTCAAATTCGCTGAGCTTGATTACCCATTTTGTGTGTCTCCTCGACACCTCGGGCTTTTGAAGTACTTAACGTTGAGGCTGGTTGGTCGAGACTATGATTGTGTGGGCGTGAAAGTAAGGACAGAGGCGACAAGAAGACACGACCAAAGCTAGGGTGAGTTTCTTGATATCTGGGTACCTGGTCTCAGCCGAGAGCAAAGCCTTGCGGATGTAGTACACTGGGAGTTGCTTCCCCCCTGCTCCCAGATAAGGGCCGAGTTTACTACTGTGGCCGAGACTACCAGGTATAGCAATAATGTCTCTCCTTGCTTGGGCTTGGAAAGTAGCGGAGGTAATCCTAAGTATTTTTTGAACTATTGGAAGGCTAGCTCACAGTCCTCGGTCCTTCTACCTTATGTTTTCCTTTCAACTACTAGAAGAAAGGGAGGCACTTGTTAGTGGCTTGGGACACAAAGCGATTGAGGGAAGCGACCCTTCCAGTGAGGCACTAAATCTCTTTCGTTGTCCTAGGCGAGCTCATATCCAGCAGGGCTCGGATCTTGTCAAGGTTTGCCTCGATTCCTCTTTTGCTGACCAGAAAATCAAGGAATTTTCCCAAGCTGACACCGAAGGCGCACTTGGTCGGGTTTAGCTTTTCATTTGATATTTTTGCAGGATTACGAACATCTACTTGAGGTCGGCGGTATTGTAGCTTTGATGCTCTTAACGAGCATGTCGTCGATGTAAACTTTTATAGAGTGCTTGATCTTCCGAGCAAATGTTTTGTTCACCATCCACTGGTTCGTAGCTCCAGCATTCTGCAGCCCGAAAGGCATCGTTCTGTAGCAGTAGAGCCCCTTGTCGGTGACAAAGGTGATTTTCTTCTTGTCGTCTGGGTGCATGGCGATCTAATTGTAACCTGAGTATACATCCATAAATCTTAAAAGCTTGTGCCTTGTGGTGCTGTCGATTAGCTGGTGGATCCTTGGAAGAGGAAAATTATCCGTGGGACAAGCTTTGTTCAAGTCTGTGTAGTCGACACAGACCAACAATTTTTCATTAGATTTTTTCACTAAAATGACGTTAGCGATCTAGTCGGGATAATAGATCTTTTCGATGAATTTGGCTTCTAGGAGATAACCGACCTCCTCCCCAATGATGGCATATCATTTTGGTTTGAATGCTCGTCGCTTCTGTCTTACTAGTCGGTGGTCGGGATCAATGTTCAGTTTGTGGACCATCACTTCTGGGCTGATGCAAGGCATATCTTGGTGAGACCAAGCGAAAACGTCAGCATAGCATTGGAGGAGGTCCATGATCTCGTCCCGCAGTCCTGGAGCTAGCGATGAGCTAACCTGTACAGTATGGGTCGGGTTGGAATTACTAAGGGGGATGGTTAAGAGATCTTTCACTGGAGACCCTCTCTCGATCGACTCTTCTCGGGGATCAAGGGAAGTGATAGCCATCATGCGATGTTGTGTCCTTAAAGCCTGGAGTAGCACTAGCGAGCTTCCTGCTAATCTCCTCTGACCTACCCGATGCCATGCTTAGTCCAAAACTTCATTGTGAGGTGGTAGGTTGATAATACTGCTCGTAGAGCATTGAGGGACTGTCGTCTGAGGATGACATTGTAGACGGAAGGGCAATCGACCACAAGAAAGTTGATCATCATCATCGTTTGGTTTTGTCCCTCTCCCGTAGTGACCGGAAGTTGTACAGATCCCTCGGTGGTGACTTTGTCCCCTACAAATCCGAGCAGATGAGTTTTGACAGGTCGGAGTCGGGACCTTCCGACCCCCATTTTATCAAAGGTGTCGGCCGAGCTGCCGTGTCCACCAAAATCTGAAACACTTTGCAGTTGGCTATGGTCATGGCCACCACTAAGGCATCATCATGGGGATGGTAGACTCTTTGGGTGTCCTCCTCTGTGAATGTCAGTTCACAGGAGATCATTTTTTGTTCTTTTAGATATCTGTAGGTCAAGTAGACCTGATGTTCCGAACTGATGTGCTTGATGCTCGGTTCGAATATCCTCCTCCCGCAGACCCACCGAAGATGGTGCAAATTTCTCCTGTAGCCTCGTTGTTGTTATCATTGCTGGGCTGCTCGTTCTTCCGATCTGACCGTTCTTCCCTCCTACTGACATACTCCCGCAGATCTCCATTGTGGATGAGGCCTTCGATCTCATCTTTAAGGTCGAAGCAAGTGGAATGGTTGTGGTTGCGATGGAAGTGACAGTACTTCCATTTATCTCGATTGTCGACGTTATTTCTCATCCGGTTTGGCCATTTAAGGAGTTGTTTATCCCGAACTTCCATAAGGACTTACTTGGGCATAGCATTGAGGGGAATGTAAGAGTGGAATCTGCTCTTAGGTTGTCTGCTCTAACGTTGACCCCTAGTCGGATCATCATCTCTTCTACGCTTGTTGCTGGGAGCTGATGCTTGTTCCTACTTAGGTCGTTTCTCCCTGGTTGAGCTTCTTCCATTCCTGGTAACTTTTCACAAGCTAAAAAGTCATTCGACATTGGAGTACTTCTGAGATCGGTTTAGTAGATCAGCTAATGTCGTCGGGGGATTCTTGCTAAGCAAGAAGAGGAATCTCCCCTCCTTCAGCCGACTGTTCACACCCCAAGTATAGGGTCGATGATGTAGTAATAATCTCGGTAAGACCGAGGTCGAATCCACAGGGACTGAACCCTGTACGTAATCTGAAAGTAACTTGAACTAGAACTAGGCAAAGATGTAATCTAAATCAAAGGCTTTTAAGAGAGTAATGGTGAAATATTAAACTAAACTTGTGAAATTCAAAGGTGAAAAACTAGGGTGTCAAGGATCCACTTGTAAAAATCAGGGAGATTTATGCTTGATATAACCTTAAAAATTAAATCTGAACTTCCTTTGATCTAGTCATCAATGGATAAGTGGTATGAGAATTAGACTTGATTCCATCATAAGGCCATTCCCATGAGACAAAGAAAACAACAGAATCTAACCAATCCACATCTATCTGAGATGGTTATGAACATTAGGAAGGGTTCCATCATCCAACCATACCCAGGGGACGATGGTGAACAACAAGGCCTCCTAATTTCATAATCATAATAATGAAAAGGACATGCTCAAAGCTATCACAGATCTATTGTAATTTAAGTCACAACAAACCATTAAAAACTAAAGGCCTTGTATAAAATCAAACTAGAATCAAAATCAGTTCAGGAATCAAAAGGCATAAACAAAAAGTCTCCCATCACGCTACAAGCTAGCTTCACCTCTTAGCGCTAGCTAAGAGGCTTAGCCTATCTTAGACATGATGAGGCTAAAAATAAATCAAAGGGAAAACAAAACCAGGAAAGGAGAAACACTCCACAACTAGCCTGCCCTTCTCTCTCGTTCTCCACGTGCCAAGATAGGTCCATCCCACGGCTGCCCTCCCTCCTTTTATAGTGTGCGTGAGTTAGTTTGGGTGTTTTTCATAGCAACGTGCGTCAGTGGTTGAGAATCAGTCGCTGAAGTTTACACACAAGCTTGCCTTACGTAGAGAGGGATCTTGCAGCCAGTTTTGACAGAACACGGCCCGAGCACACCAATCCATTCTATTTGGCTATCTTTGCTTTGGGCAGACGCACCTTGGGAGAGCTTTAAGTGGTCTGGATCACTCATTCGACCACGATCATGCTCATGGGACGGCCCACAGCGTCCGGATTTCATGGACGCAAGGCATTGCGAATTTTCTTGCGTTGTGAAGCTCGGTGGGTCCCACGGTGCTATTTTCTGAGAAATTCAACCCGTTCATTGGATTCCTGGCAAAAAAACAGTCAGGAAGGAGTGGTTTTTGTCAGGTTTTGGTGTGGTCCACCGTATCAAATCAACCCACCGTCCATCTTGCATTTTCTGGCGATCCACGTGTGTACTTTTGCATAGGGCCAAACGACCACTTAGGTGAGGGTCACGCTCCCCCTATGGACACATTGGATGGTCCAGATCATGTAAATGGCTGATGTGTAGGGCCCACAAGCACGAACCAGCGGACAGCGTCCTCACGTTGTGCGTTCTTGGATTTTTGAAGCAAAGAGTCGATCAGCGGGCGCTTACTGACCTCTTGCGTTCTGGTGCAATAAGGGAGTGTATATGCTATGCACACGCATTGCGTGTGTGGGTCCCACGGTGATGTATTCGAGAAATCCGCTCCATCTAACCGTTTTATCACCCCATTTAAGGGGTTGAAACCGAATTCGAAGCATATCCAGATATCAGGAGGGCCCCAAATTAGGATTTAAGCGGTTGATCTATCTGTTGGGCACTTCCACAAGGATCCAATGGCTGAAATTTGGCGTGTATTGTTAATTTATGGTCCTCAGGCCATATATGAAGTTTCGAGCCGAAGAGATGGTGGGAACCCTGTGGTCTCGCATTCTGGAGGATTTTCGGGCTTGTTTAATGTGAGTGGCGTGATTTTCTCAGATCTCCGGCTTATAAATTCTTCGATCTCAGTCATATGGAGTCCATCCCTTACCTTGGTGACTTCTGAGCGTTAAATTCATGCTTTTAGTAGCCTTTTTCAGTCCAAGCTCCTAAATTTACCTTACAACACAAACACGATTAAAATACGCCATTAAACAATATCATATTCGTAAATTCAGGTAATAACTTGGGTATAATATGCAATATTTAACCCTCAACATAATCCCCAACCAACATTTTACTAGTCCCAAGCAAAGTATGCTAAAAATAATTTAAGAAGTACGAGACAATTTCTATAAACCTGAGTGAATTTTGAAAAGCAATCCAGATAAGAGAATTTTAAGATTCATGAGTATAGGGCATTACTTTGTCCTGAACTCAAGTGCACGGCAAACTTCATAGTCAAGTTCAAAGTATTAATCCATTCATTAGAAAAATTCTAAACATTGAGTTCCATGGGTGTAAAGTGTAATCTCGGCTTATCATAATCAAAGACTCAATTCTTTATTTTCATGATAACATTGATAATCACAAGAGCATCAAGGATAACCATAACCTAAACTAAAACTTGCCTTACAGTTCAACCTTTTTATTCTCCTGGCTTTCGATTGTTTCATCGATCGATGGCTTTCATGCTATGTCAATCTTTTAAAAGTAAAGCTAAGGAGGGGAAACAAGCCCTCACCCATAGGGAGCAAACCCATGGTGAACATCATTCTCCCAATCCTTTTCGAAGACAACTATTTTTTAGCTATGTAAAAAAAAAAAAAAAAAAAAAAAAAAAAAAAAAAAAAAAAAAATCTTTGAACATGATGGACGAATTTCCTAGGTTGGTTCCTTCCATGTCTAGTGACTACCAGGTTAACAATTCAATATCGAACTGAAGCCTTAATGTATAAGCTAGGTGTGACATGTGAAATCATAACTCAATCAATGTTTAAAACTTCTAATCATGGATTAATAATTCGAACTTAATTGTGAAATCTAACAGGTAGCTGAATCCAAGAGTCATAAATTACCGACATTACGTATCTTATACTTCTAAATCAAAGACGGCCGTCAAAATCACTTCGAATTCACAAAAATTTTCACAAGTTTTGCTCAAGACCAAGAAAACACTGATTAGGTAACCTAATCTCTCATCCCCAACCTAAAATCTACATGGTCCTCAATGTAAAAGTTATAAGCATGCAATGCACGTGAGACAATGAAATTAAAGGAGAAGTGATGGGAAGATAGTACCTGATGACGGATTTAAGCAGTTTTTTCCCAAAGATATATCAGCGTGTGAGCAGGTCAGCACAAGAGTGAAACCTACGATAGCAACCTATCCTAAAACAACTGGCAAGCAAACTATCCTAATGGCATAAAGCCGACTATCTTAGAACGACATCAAACAAACTATCCTAGTCCTATGAAAGCAAGGGAAAAACTACTCAGTCATGCCGCAAGGTTCCTCTTCCGGCCAATATCGAGATAAATTTCTCAGTAGGTTTCTTAACAAGATAATCCAAAAGCCATTTTTGCAATAGGCTTAGATGCTCTGAAGTATGAATTTCCAGAGAAACTTATGTACCTCAGTATAAGGTTTCCTTTTAATCTCCTAAGGTGTCCAAAGTATATATGATTCACATGTGATCGAAAAAGTTTCAGAGTTAGTACCCTATGATGAATCAGAGACTACACATAGAAGAAATTCAGAAAAATTCTCAGAAAGTGATGTAGTCTTGACACATTCTGAAGATTTAGACTCCGGTTCAATGTCCAGCTCCTCCTCCCTTAATGGTAAGCATGCAAGATCTATGGAGGGAAGGATTTCAGAGTACGAGTTCCCTCGATCCGTGACAACCATTGAGGTATTGTCTTGCAAGGCATCCACTATTTCTTTTATCAAAGGATCGTTTGAATCTGCAAAGTGTGTCAAGCAATTATCCAAGGAGTTGGAAAATTCCACATTGAAATCTATAATGAGATGCTCAATGACTCCATCGTCTTTAAAAGTAGAGGGAGGTACACTCTCTTGCTCCAGTGCCGCACAGACAGATTGAGAGTCAGTAGACGAAGTACTAATGTGAGGACTCTTTTCATTGATACTACTCAGAAGAGGCATTGAATCGTCAAAACTTGACAGCTCAGATGGTGGCCTTAACTGGGTGGTTTTAAATTCCAGAGTCATATCGAGCAACTCGTCCCTCTCCCGAATCATATCATCATTCAATTCAGGGGAGTGGTCTAAACATGTCTTATAAGAGTTAGAAGGGTCGGTTGTAGGGAGCTCATCTTCCACTTTTAAATCTGACATGTCAAGTGAGTGGAGTAGGTCATTATGATCGATCGCTTCATGTACTTCTTGATCATTGACCTACACCAAACTTAAGATTGATTCTAGGGGAATATGATCTGCACATTCCTGATCGTCATCCCAATACGCATCATCTTCCAATTCAGTGCAATACACTCTTGGGATGGGATCGTTTTCCTCACATTTTCTTTCTAAATTGTGTTGAGGTTCGAATAAACTAACCTCTCCCTTATCATTGAAACCTAGTGTGTCATGTGAGTAAAGTGTGTCATCATCATTATATTTGAAAGACATCCAGTCTCTTGATCATTCTTTTGAACCGTCATCGAGATCGACTCTTTGAAAAATTGAACCATATGCTTATTAACATAATCCAACTCTTTATTCCAAATTCCAGAGTTCTTCAAGTGTGAGTTAGAATCACTTTCCTCGCATTATGTTTCCGGATTGGGTTGTGGTTGGGGTGAACAAGCCTCCTCTATCTTATCGAGGCGCGAATTAAGCGCTTCCAACGTTTTTCTAATTTCCGCAAGATAGACCATGTCACGCTGAAATGAATTCTCTTGGATTGTTTCTGGTTGGATCTCAAAGGTAGGGTATCCAAGAGACTAATCATTATAACATGTTGTTGGTACATCTAACCAATTTTGATATTTTCACTGGTTATACTCATACGGATAATATGTGAAAGAATATGATGGTTGATAATAGTCCTCATTCCCATAATTATGATCGCGTAAGGACTTCTTAACCGATGGAGTATAATATTCCAGTCGGTTCTTAATGATGGTTTGAAAAAAATCTTGAGATGTAGGTTGAATTACATCGTAATCATTATATATCCCTCCCCAATATCTCTTATCCATCTCAGCATAGTGACATACCCACTCTTCCATGGTGAAACTCTAACTCTGAATCTAATCCTAAGAAAAATAAAAGAAAAGATCCTGCAGCAGTATGGAAAGTAAGGGGAGGAGAAGTTAGAAGGAAGTTACCAAATTAGAAGTTCCTATGTTAAGATCCTGCAAAAGAAAAAAAAATAGTTTCTAAAACTAGAAATCCTAAAGTTAGAAAGTAAACAAGTTTTTAAAAAGACAAAAAGAAAATTTCTAAAAAAAATAAAAAATAGAAAGTTTCTAAAAACAAATTAGGAAAGTTCTAAACCTAAAATTAGAAAGTACGTTAGTTTCTAGAAATAAAAGAAAACCTAGAATTAGAAAGTTTCTAAGAATAAAAAGTAAAACCTAATCTAAAAATATAAAAATGGAAAAACTAGAAAGAGATTACTAATTTATGAAGTCTATGTCAGGGTCCTACAAAACAGAAAAGTCAGGTTAGTTTCTAATAATCAAACAAAAAAACCTAAACCTAAAATTAGAAAACCTAAATCTCAACCTAATTCTAAAACCAGTTAATATCATAAAAATATAACCGTCAATCCCCGACAACGGCGCCTAAAACTTGTTCACACCCCAAGTATAGGGTTGATGATGTAGTAATAATCTCGGTAAGACCGAGGTCGAATCCACAGGGACCGAACCTTATACGTAATCTGAAAGTAACTTGAACTAGAAGCAGGCGAAGATGTAATCTAAATCAGAGGCTTTTAAGAGAGTAATGGTGAAATATTATATTAAACTTGTGAATTTCAAATATGGGAAACTAGGGTGACATGGATCCACTTGTAGAAATCAAGGAGATTTATGCTTGATATAATCTTAAAAATCAAATCTGAACTTCCTTTGATCTAGTCATCAATGAATAAGTGGTATGAGAATTAGACTTGATTCCATCACAAGGTCATGCCCATGAGACAACGAAAACAACAAAATCTAACCAATCCACATCTATCTGAGATGGTTATGAACATTAGGAAGGGTTCCATCATCCAACCATGCCCAGGAGACGATGGTGAACAACAGGGCCTCCTAATTTCATAATCATAATAATGAAAATGACATGCCCAAAGCTATCGCAGATCTATTGTAATTTAAGTCACAACAAACCATTAAAAACTAAATGCATTCCTTAAAATCAAACTAGAATCAAAATCAGATTAGGAATCAAAAGGCATAAACAAAAAGTCTCTCATCATGCTACAAGCTTCACCTCTTAGCGCTAGCTAAGAGGCTTAGCCTATCTTAGACATGATGAGGCTAAAAATAAATCAAAGGGAAAATAAAACCTGGAAAGGAGAAACACTCCACAGCTAGCCGACCCTTCTCTCTTGTTCTTCACGTGCCAAGATAGGTCCATCCCACAACTGCCCTCCCTCCTTTTATAGTGTGCGTGAGTCGATTTGGGTGTTTTTCGCAGCAACGTGCGTCAGTGGTTGAGAATCAGTCGCTTGAGTTTGCGCACAAGCTTGCCTTACGTAGAGAGGGATCTCGCAGCCATTTTTGACAGAACATGGCCCAAGTGCACCAATCCATTTCGTTTGGCCTTCTTGGCTTTAGGCGGACACACCTTGGGAGAGCTTTGAGTGGTCCGAATCACTCATCCGACTGTGATCATGCTCATGGGACGGCCCACAACGTCCGGATTTCACGGACGTAAGGCATTGCAAATTTTCTTGCGTTGTGAAGCTCGGTGGGTCCCACAGTGCTGTTTTATGAGAAATCCGACCCATTCTTTAGATTCCTAGCGAAAAACCAGTCATGAATGAGTGATTTTTGTCGGGTTTTGGTGCGGTCCACCGTATCAAATCAACTCGCCTTCCATCTTGCATTTTCTAGCGATCTACGTGTATCCGTTTGCATAGGGCTAAACGACCACCTAGGCGAGGGTCACACTCCCCCTATGGACACATTGGACGGTCCAGATCATGAAAATGACTGATGGGTGGGGCCCACAAGCATGAACCAGTGGACAGCGTCATCACGTTGTGCGTTCTTGGATTTTTGAAGCAAAGAGTTGGTTAGCGGGCACTGACCGACCTCTTGCGTTCTCGTGCGGTGCGGGAGTGTATATTCTATGCACACGCATCACGTGTGTGGGTCTCGCAGTGATGTATTCGAGAAATTCGCTCCATCTAACCATTTTATCACCCTATTTAAGGGGTTGAGAGTGAATTTGAAGCATATCCAGATATCAGGCGGGCCCCAAATCAAGATTTAAGGGGCTGATCTGTCCATTGGGCCACTTCCACAAAGCTTCAATGGCTTAAATTTATCATGTACGATTAATTTATGGTCCTTAGGCCATATATGAAGTTTCGAGCCGAATAGATGGTGGGAACCCTATGATCTCGCATTCTAGACAATTTTCAGGCCTGTTTAATGTGAGTGGCGTGATTTCTTCAGATCTCTGGTGTGTAAATTCTTTGATCTCGATCCTATGGAGTTCGTCCCTTGCCTTGGTGACTTTTGAGCGTTAAATCCATGCTTTTAGTACCCCTTTTCAGTCTAGGCTCCTAAATTCACCTTGCAACACAAACACAATTAAAATAGGCCGTTAAACAGTATCGTGTTCGTAAATTCAGGTAATAACCGAGGTCTAATATAAAATATTTGACCCTCAACACCGGCCATCATAGCTACTAGGGTGATCTAATCTAAATAGCCTACCACTTACATTGCTTTTAGGTTGAAGCATTTGATATAGTCCTTCAGTAGCTCGTCCTCCTTCTGAGTGATGGTGAAGAGGTGAGTTGTTGGCTTTTACCTTTCTTTTCCTCCGATGAAGTTAGTAATGAAGGCCTTATTGAACTAAGCGAATAAGCTGACAGACTTTGGTTTCAATTATCGAAACCATTTTCGAGCTGCTCCTGACAAAGCTAAGGAGAACGCTCCGCACGTCACTGCGGTCGAGGCACCATGAAGCTCCATCCATGCCCTGAAAGATTCTAGATGCTTAGCCAGGTCGGTGGACCTGAAATAAGGAGTAATATGCAGCATCCTGAATCTAGATGGGAGTTGAGCTTACATGATATTGTCAGTGAACGACGACTCAATTTCCTCTAACATTGCTTCTATCGAGCTCAAACGTGCATGCGGTAGGCTTGTTGTATGTCGTCAAGCTGACCTCATATCTCATTGATTTCGGCCTCCCAGAGGTCCTCGTTCTTGGCCACAGTTTAAGGAGCCTTACCACGTCGCTTTTCCTCCAACGCATGATGTAAGTCGGAGGCAACCAGCACGACAGTGCCCGAAGCATGGGAGGGTGCATGTCTCGGTGCTTCGTAGGCTTGTTTGTTCCTCTGGGAGTCTGTAGATACTTTAGATGGTGCAGAAGGAGGGTTCTGTCGCTCAACCCTTTGGTCAGGAGGAGGGTTCCGTCACTCTAACATCTACCTTATTCGATCAATGTTATGGTCAATGCTTCAACTTAATGCTCTAGAGAGACAAGCTGACCTCCTCAGCTCCAGGACCACTGCACTGGACCTGTGGGTGCAAAATAAGCTTGAAGTTGGAAGGTTGAGTCCTAATGGTCCACAGATTGTTCTCCCAACACAGGATTGGGTGCGGCAGTAGTGGTCTGGTCTTTCTTTCTCCCTTTCACCATCATTGGATTACTGAAGATGATGGGAACGACTTTCAATATCATTTCCCACAGATGGTGCCAAACTGTTGATGCAAACATCTAAACGTCCTCCTTAAACCACTAATACCTGAAAGAGAAGACAAATATGGAGACCCTGGCTACTGCGGGGGACCCTCCGATGCCAAAGTCAGATAGGCAAGCTAGGTCTAGTAAAACATAGGGTTTTTAGGTGAGATTTATGTGTACCTTTCACCATTAGAGATGCTCTTATTTATAGCTGAGAGGTGTCGTGACATAGATGTTAATCTCCATATTTAGTAGGTGCATATTGTGGAGAGAATCGTATCCCGAACATGTCATGATTATCTTCCGAGATCTTCGTTAAAGATCTCGGACAGATCTCTTCGATAAGATCTTGAGAGGTCGGAATTAGAAGAAACATGTAGTAGTAGGAAGCCGAGGTCAAGCATCTGAGGTGGCCTACATAGCCGTCCCAGGGTGTAGTTTGCCGACCTGGATTCTCTAGTGAGTCGTGGTAGAGTTTTTCCTTGTCGTTAAGCAAATCACCGATTTGCTGACCTCCCCTTGGACATCGTATTGGAGCACTGAGACCGAGCTTCCTTCCTTAATAGAATGCAAACGAAATCGGGGATGACCATGCTCTTCATCTTCTTGTATGGTGCAGGGCTTCCCCGAGTGTAGCAGCTCGGAGTCTTGTTCCGTACTGAGTCATTCTTCGGGGGCTCTTACCAAGAAATGATCCGAGCAACAACTCGGAAATGTATGGGATCATGGAAGAGCTCGATGTCTAATGGAAGTGGTGGATACTTCATCTTCTGATAGTCAAACTCAAGGAATAGGTGTGTTTCCGAGTAGTGGATTATCGCTTTCGGGCCGTTAAGGAGCTCTTTGGTCATGCTCGGCACTGTGCTGATCACGCGACGAGCGTAGATGTCCGAGTTGGCCTCTTCTCCTTCACCAGTCCATTTTTACCCATAACAATAAATATTTAAACTTAATTGAAGGATGTATATAATTAAAGTTTGGTAATTTAGAAAAATAAGAAAATTAGGGATTCATAGGTTTAGAATTAAGGTTAGGAAAAGTGAGAGTAGGGTTTTGATGTAATGGTGATGGAAAACCAATGGGACAAGAGAGTGGCTGCACGACCAACCCTATGGATTCACACGTTTGGCCATATGGTCACATGTGTGGTCTAGGTTGTGAGGGTTTGCGTCTTTAGGGTTTGGTTTGTCAATAAGTGTGGAAGGATGAAGGATTAGAAGAAGAATGGGGAAGGTTTGGCATATAAAAAATTGAAGAACTTGAAGAATGCCTCGATAGTTAATGAAGGGATGATAATGAGAGTGATGGATGGATACCTCGCACCTCAGTTGATGAAGATAAGCTTCACACCAATCTTTCTTCTAAATCACATGGAAGTCACCTTTAGATCATATGAAGATGAAAGAAGCAGAAGCAAGGAGTTTTTCTTTTCTTTTTTTCTTTTTCTCAAAAAACATAATGAAGAGATATCACAACCCCATTTTATGAAATTTAATGAAAATGGCCATAGTCTAAAAAAAAAAACCAACTAAAATCACTCATAAGGTGTCCAAATATAAATTAATTATAAACTAAATATTCTAAAAGATGATAAAATCTAAAAACCGATGAAGATGATCAATGATTAATGGCTCGGTCATGGATACATGCGATCCAACGGCCCAGTCGTCACATCCTTCAAATCTGATGGTCTGAACCGCTCCATAAAGCAGTCCATGTGCATCTTCCCACTGTGGGGTCTTCCAAATGCTCGCACATGCACACGTGGTCTTCACATGATCAAGAGTACTGGCCTTGGTGTGGCCCACCTCCTCCTATGATACGTACGCAAAGGTATACGTGAAGTGATGTCCTCATCACAAGTCATAGCCACTCAAAAATGCAAATAAGAGATCACCTCTCTTATTAATGTTCTATGATGACAAGTGTGTTGTGCACATAAGTTTGCAGGGCTAAGCAAAACTCTATTTTAAGGTATTATACAACGTTGTGTCAAGAAATTGAATTGCATTGTTTTGGTTTTAAGTTTGTGTAAGGAGATTTTTTGTTCAGCACCAAAATCTTTAGATGATAAAACCATGGACCTCTCAATAAGTGACACAAAAAAAAAAAAAAAAAAAAAAAAAAAAAAAAAAAGAATCGGTTGATAGCGAAGATACATTAATATTACCCATTTACAATAATATTTCCCATTTACCTATAAAAGGATCAAACATTCCGTAACTAGGGTATTCAATCTATAAAATTCATGGCCATCACATTGTATCAACATTTTGGATCAGTGAACCATGGGTCTTTTCTCACGTATACTAAAAAAAAAAAATAATTATTATTATAAAAAAAAAAAAAAAAAAAAAAAAAAACATTTTACATAATCTATTTGGTTTGTCAATGTATAATTTCTTATGATTTCCTGTCCGGATCTTCTACAACTTTTTTGAATAAGCTTATTTTATAATGTTGTGTAGGGCCACTTATCAGGTTCACCGCACTATGAGAATAGGACACCCTAAAAATCAGGCTGATCCAACATGGGCCACCATGGAAATTTGGAGGCTTTTGGCTGGTTGCCTATATTTTTCTATCCGTGGTCCACCTACCGATGGATAGGCTTGAGTTTTAGGGCATTTATTATTACGGTAGGGCTCACTTGCTGCGTTGGTTGGATAGCATACATTTGACACGGTGAGTCGAAACATGCAGTTGAATAACTTCCATGCAAAGATGAATAAGTTTTATACACAACTGAATATGTTCCATGTAGGTGAATAAGCATTGTTGAAAAGCTTAATTCTACTGCCTTTAGCAAGGATCCAGCCTCGACTATCTGTTCTTAAGAAGATAAACAATTTGAAATTGCATTTCTAATAGAACTGTCAGTGCTGTTCATCTACAATGTCTATAGAATAGGCTTATTCTAACGTGGTGTATGAGGCCCATCGTGATGCATGTGTGCCAGACATCCAATCCTTCCATCATGTGAAACCCCTCATGTATATTCTTCTTCGAGCCCAAAAATCCAGCTGATCCAAAATTAGGGTCACCCCGTAAAATCATGCCTAAAACCTCTAAAATCATGTGTAGTATCCCACATGAGTGTTGGAATGGTTTGATTTTTAAATGTCGGGGGTGTTCATGCATCCTGATGGAGCTCATCATCTTAATGAATTAGACGGAGTATACAACAAAGTTGAGCCCAAAAAAACAAAATATGAATGGTTTTAATGCTGGGCGTCTCATCCCAACTCTTCCCTGTGGTGTGATGCTCCTGTGTTTTGGATCTGCCTGATTTTACATTATAGATGGATTGGATGTGAGCCATACATCGTAGTGGGCCATACACGCTACATTGTATAAATGCAGCCAGGGAACGGGTCTCCTCGATGTGTTATCATAAATGGAGTTGACCCTTCAATGATAACACAACTAGTCACTTTTCATTCTTTCTACAAGTTATACCATGGTCCATTGGTGGTGGATGGGGATGACATGCATGTTCACATTTTTCTTCCCAACAACAACCTTTGTTAGGAAGGAAACTTGAATATGGATTCCCGCCACTATCAATGGACACTGAAAAATGTTTGGCCAACCATAAAAAGATGATTACTACTCATTTTGTAAAATAATTCAGTTTTTTTTTTGTTCTTGTTATTTTTGTTGTTTATGATGCTATTTGTGTTGAATAGGCAATGGAAGGGGTGGTGGGTCCAGCTGCAGCCGAGGTCGGAAAGTGCGCATGTGCTGCTCTTAAGGAACACGCCGGCTATCTTACTCATTTTCATATCAACGTTAAGGATCTGAAAGACCGCGTACAATATCTGGTGGCCAGGAAGGAGCACATAGATCGATTGGTAAGCCCGGACCACGCCAATGGTGAAGAAGAAACCCCAGTAGTTAATCAATGGCTAACAGATGCTGCCGAATTGATAGAAGAAGCAGGGAAGATACAGCAAAAAGTGGCAGAAAACAAGGGACGTGTGCGTTGCCTGAATCTGAAATGGCGTTACAGTATAAGCAAGCAGGCGAAACAGATGACGGAGAGCATTGTTACGCACTATGATAGAGTGAATCCCGACAAGATGAAGATGACAATGCCCCCATCCCTTCCAACCGTCATAAAAGAGGTCGACGCTCCATCAATCGAGGGTCTATCATCAGTAGAATCGTCTCTCCAAGAAGTCATGAGTGCTTTACGTGCTGAAAATACCAAAATAATCGGAGTATTGGGCATGGGTGGTGTGGGCAAAACTACCCTCGTGAAAAATGCGAATAACAAGTTATATGGGACGCAACAATTCAAAAAAGTCATAATGGTTACTGTTTCAAAGGTCGTGAACATCAAAAAGATCCAGGAAGACATTGCAAAGAGATTGGGTTTCAAACTCCAGGATTATACCGAGTCCTCCCGAGCAATTGACCTTCGTAGCAGATTAATGAAAGAGAAGACGTTCCTCATCATCTTGGATGATTTGTGGGAGCCGCTTGTTTTGGCCGATGTAGGGATTCCCTCTCCTACCAGCCTCAAGGATTGTAAGATCATATTCGCAACAAGGAGTCAAGATGTGTGCAATAGAATGGAAAGCCAAGTTAACATACAAGTAAATGTTCTCTCGGAAAAGGAATCACAGAAAGTATTCAAAAAGAAAGTTGGTGACGACGTTGTTGATGATCCTTATTTACATGCCACGGCAATGGAGGTTTTGAAGGAATGCGCTGGTCTTCCACTTGCAATTACAGCACTAGGATGGGCATTGAAAGGTGAAAAAAAACTTGGAGTGTGGAAGGATGCACTATCACAAATGAAGAAGTCAGCACCAACAGATATCGAATACATGGAGAAAGTAGTGTTCCAGTCTATCAAATTCAGCTACGATCGTTTGCAAGTTAAGCTAAAACCATTGTTCTTGTTCTGCTGCCTGTTTCCTGAAGATTATGACATTCGTGTGGACCAGATGATTCATATGTGGAAGGGTGAAGGCTTTTTAGATGACATTGAAAGTTTGGAGGACACTATAAATAGAGGGCACAATTGGGTTGGGAAACTCATATCTTCTTGTTTGTTATTAGCAAGTACAAAGGAAGGGCATGTAAAGATGCACGACATTGTTAGGGATGTTGGCATTTGGATTTCGTCGACGAACGAATGCGAGTATAAATCTTTTGTGGGAATCCCATGTAAATTAGGTTTGTTACATGGGAAAAATTGGGAGGAATATAAGAGGATTTCTCTCTGGCGATGTGGAATTAAAGAACTGCCAGAAGGGATGCAATGTCCTAAATTGCGGACATTGATGATGCCGGAAAATGAGACGCCGATTGAAATTCAAGGTCGGTTTTGGGAAGCAACAAAAGACCTTCGGGTTTTGGATCTAAGCAGAACAGCTATCAGTAAGATACCACTGTCAAACCTGGTGAATCTACGGGTGCTTTGCCTGAGGAGCTGCAAGTTTGAAGAATGGAATTGTTTGTCAGCACTTGGGGGACTGAAGCAGCTTGAATTTCTCGATCTGTCATTTAATGAATGGTTATGTGAGTTGCCAAATGAAATTGGAGAATTGGTCAATCTGCGGAGCTTGGACTTAACAAATACCTTTCATCTTAAAATTGTTCCAAGTGGTGTTATATCAAGGTTGACTCTCTTGGAAGACTTGAAGATGTGGAACAGTTTCCACGAGTGGAAGGCAGAAGAAAAAGATGCAAGCAGCAGCAGCAGTCACAATGCCTCTTTGCGTGATGTGGCATCTTTGAACGAGTTATCTAATTTACATCTCTTTGTGGAAGTGGAATGTTTGCCACAAGACTATTCTGTGATTAAACATCCGAAAAAGTTGAACAACTTTTGCTTCTGCATATGCCCAAGGCCTCGTTATGGTCGTGTACGCCGTGATTATCCCAAAAACCCTGATGGGTTGAGATATATGGAGATTGTTGGTTGTAGTCTCATCCCCAGATGGGCTTTAATGCTTTTACCAAAGACCACCCATTTAAAGTTAGAAGATTGCAAGGGTCAAGAGGCACTTAATCGCGGTGGAGGATTCCCAAGTTTGAAATCTCTTACAGTTGATAATTGTGATGATGTGGAATTTGTTGTCAGTGCAAAGGAGTCTCCTGAAAATGCATTCGGTAATCTACAGAGTTTAGAGTTGAGATATCTGCCAAATCTAAATAAAGTCGTGACTAAGGATGAAAAGGGATTGCTTCCCACCCTTTTATTTCATGACCTTAAGGAGGTGGAAGTGAATGGATGTCCTGAACTAAAGCATCTACTCCCATCCGTTTTATTGCGACGAATGGATAATTTAACCGATGTCAGAGTGTCTGATTGTGAAGGAATGGAGCATTTATTTGATGGACCACCCCCGGGGGAGCAACGCAATGATGTGCTCTCCAAACTCAGATCCTTACGTCTTTTTTTTCTCACGAGCATGACAAGTATTTGGCCGATGGGGTTAGTGGTGAATCTCCAAAAGCTCGCTATTCTGAATGTTGTAAGTTGCCCTGGCTTGAAGAAGATGCAGATGAAGGGTGGGCTCCCTAACCTTTATGAGCTCAGGGTTGTTAATTGCAAAGGATTGGAGGAGATCATTTCAGATGTGTTGGATAATGAGGGTCTCCTACCTAAACTAACAACTCTAAACTTCGGCTGTCTACCGAAATTGGTGCGCATATGTGGAGGAGAGGCTGATCCCCTGCTGCAAGATCTTCATAACCTGACTGCTCTCGTGCTTTGGGGTTGCCATTTCTTTAAGAAGACCGTTATGTCGTCCGTTCAAATGAAGGGTGGGCTCCCTAATCTCGTCGAACTCACCGTGGATGATTGCGGAGGAGTAGAAGAGATCATTTCAGGTGTGGTGGATGATGAGGGTCTTCTACCTAAACTGGAAACTCTGAGATTATCCTCTCTACCGGAATTGGTGCGAATCTATGGTGGAGGAGAGGCTGTTCCACCACCGCAATTGAATTGGCCTTCATTGAAAACAATTGTTGTGTATAGATGTCCGAAGCTTAAAAAGGTGCAGCCTCTGGAAGGTCGGGCCGACAGTGTGCCGTCGCTTCAAGAGATAAAGGGAGAAAGGATTTGGTGGGAGGGGTTAGATTGGGAAGTAGACGACAGTGTCATCTCCCAATTCCATTCCCGGTTTGAAGAGGTATCGTATTATATTCGTATATATAATGTGTCCAACTTGTTGGACCACAGTTTAAAATTCCGTCTAATTGATAACTTCCAAAATATTGAGTTCTTGTTAAATCCAAACCTTCTAACAGGTTGGCCCCATCATGATAATTAATTATGCAAAAATCATCCCTATCCAATATTCAAGTGAGCCACACAACATATAATAGCATGTATCCATTGATAAAAACGCAAAATAAAAGTATGGTCAACTTAATAAGTAGATAGGGATGATTTTTTCCAAAACTGTTCATAATGGTGGGGCCAATCCATTGAACAGGTTGGATGTCCCATGAACGTTTTTAGTTAGAATTTGTCTGATGGATGGACCATAACCTGCAGTTCAACCGGTTGGACTTAAGGTATTCTCTTTCCTTGAGGATTGCTTATTGCACAAGCGTGTGGAACCGTACATATCTACGTGCGGGAACACGTACAAGTAGAAAGCACACGTCTGAGATAGTAGCTTTCCGTAAGATTAGAAATAATTCTAAACATCCATCTTACTAAAACGTCAGAGAATCTCACTCCTTAGCCTTTAGGTGTCCCACAACGTGCCCTGTAAATTCACGGTTTTTTTTTACTGGCCATCCATTTGTTATGTAATGCCGTGGCCCACGTGATGTGTGAAACGACCTGGATTTTATGTCACAATATCTAACCAGCGTAGCACGCTTGATGGAAAGTTCGGATGTCACACATTTCTCACATTGTGACACATACAGTTGTGTATGGTTCCCACGTGTATGTGGAATTATCCAATCTCTTTTAATCTTCATGCTTTCTTTCTTCCTCTGGTATTATTGTTTCTACATTGTGGCCCACCTGAAGAGTGAAATGGACAGATCATTATGTCAAACACACTACCATAGGCCATGTGGCTGCATGTTTATGGCAGGGTGTCTGTCTCCATACCTGCGGCTTTAGCTAGCCTCTTGTTTTCCATTTATGTTATTATTATTATCATCATTTGGGTTGGAATACAATGCATATCAGACTTAAGCTAATGTTTATATATGTACCCATGGATGATGCACAGGTACGGAGGAATGATAACTACGAGCAGAGCAGTGGAAGATAAAAAGGTACTGAGAAATTGTACACCTGTGGCATACACATAGGAAAGTTAAAAATGGATCCCAGTTTACATGTATCACCGATCACCGATCAAAAATTACATTTGATTGATTATCTAACAGTGGAACCCAAGGGGCCAGTTTTGAATCTATGCATTCTTCAACAGTGGTTGAAGGCCCAAGGCCTATTGTGCAACTAAATTTCATTCCATTTGTAATAGCCCCAAGTGGATTCCATATGACTGATTTATATCAATCTTGTGGATTCCGTATCATTCTTGCTTGGCATGTTTAGACAGAAGTAATTGCATTGTTTCCAAGAAATCTCTCTCGAAGGAAAGTTTTCTAAGAAGGATTCTTCATCATGTTAGGAGTATGGCTATTTTCATTATCAGCCCAATCATTCCAAATTAGTCTTTGTACACTCTTTGTGTCACTTGGTACCTCCTCACCTCTTATATCCATGTACAGGTGCCTTCTACTCTGCAGAGACAGGGTTGTGAAGCCCCTTCAATCCCGTGCTGGGGATTGTATATATAATGCTACTCTTTGAGATTTTAGGATTGGTTGTGTGCGCCTTTTCTCCACTAGAGAAGCCCTTTAGGATGGTTGTGTCTGTAAAGAGTTGTGCAAGCATTGTGAACCAGAGTATTATAATTCTGCTTTTTAGTTTCTCTAACCTCTGCTTTGTTGTCTCCTCAGGTATGGGTTCATTTAAGGTTTATAATATGAAGACGCTTTCTACTATTCAATACTCAGACTGCTCCTCTTGGCAAATGCAACTCTTCACTCGCAATTTAAATTTAAATATCAATTATCTAGGTATCATATCAAGAATTATTGACTCACGAAGGAAGAAAACAATTGAAAATCTTAGTTATGTTCCTTTATCTACTCCCCTTATCTGTCTTCTCCAATCGCTTGAGATGCTAATCATTCTGCATGGACCAGAGTCCTTTCAGTTTGAGGATTGCTTTTGTAAACGTCTAATGTTTTGCTTTTTCCTGGATTGGGTGAGGGCTCTCTCTCACTAGGCTAGCATATGGGCTTTTTTCTCTTTTCCTGGTCCGGGATGTGGGCATTTTAGTGTGTATGTTTTCTTTTTCTCTTAGCCTGAGATGTGGGTTGCTACTATCTTTTGTCTTTCATTCTCCTTTCTTGTAATCTTTTTTACCTTGGTCAGTGTAGATGATAATATATTTCTTTCTTGCCTTCCAACAAAACAAAACAAAAATTAATTCCATTCCAAAGACATATACTCATTGACTCAAACTAACAAATGGCTCTTCGTCTTCATGTGCTACACTAAAGATTCTTAATTGCTTACATGTTCACTAATGCCACACACAGCTATAAACTGTTCACTATATTCTAGATTGCACAAAATGGCCCAACACATATTCGTGCAAGCACATGTACCAAAGAGTGATCTGAGTTTTTCATCAAATCACCCAAAACCTCAAAGCTGTGTGGTAGTGTCTTGCATTTTACTGCGTATCACAAACCACTTTTAATGAGAATTCGTAAATAACAAAAAATAGAGAGCGGT
The DNA here is from genome assembly GCA_021015155.1 of Magnolia officinalis. Taxonomy (NCBI): domain Eukaryota; kingdom Viridiplantae; phylum Streptophyta; class Magnoliopsida; order Magnoliales; family Magnoliaceae; genus Magnolia; species Magnolia officinalis. The sequence goes on from JAJHSJ010000001.1 coordinate 29,453,450, forward strand.
TGTTCTAGCCCAATGCTGCTCCAATCTCTATCTTAATTTAATAAAGGGATTTATGATGCTTTGAAATGATTCTTATTTAGCTGTCAACTATCAACAATTTCTAACGAGTGAGGACTTGGAGCCCTTTTCACAGCTCCTCAATATCCGTAAGCTTAAAGAGAGAAGCTTTGATATTCCAGCAAAATGTAGTGGTTGATATGAAGGCACGGAAATATTCTACATTTGAAATATTAAGAAGTTCAATTAAACTTTTCAAAACATGGCTATGGGACATAGATTAGAAGTTACACTTATTTTCTTTTCTAACCAAGGGATTGGTAGACAATGAATGTTTCAAATGAAAAATAGCCAATGGTATGAATTCAATAAGAAAATGTCCATGGTATATTGGGTAACGATATATCGATTCCCAAGTGGGGTATGGCTAACAGTGGGAAATGTCCATTAATCATAATTTAGAATCATCTAACCACTCATAATTTAGAAATGTCCATTAATCATAATTTAGGTCATGTTTGCACCATTCAATCAAACATAAGGCCACACGTGTTCGAGGACCTGTATTCGGATTTGGGTGTGTGTATGATGTGCAAACGTGCCAGAGTCTAGTTAGTGACCCCGTACCGAAATGAATATGTTGGACCAGAATCGAAAATCCAGCTATCAAGATAGCCACCAATTGTAATTAGTGATAAGGTGATTTGCAAAAGGATAGGGGTTGGTCTTTTCTTATGGATTCTTTTTACCTTATGACTTCAGTACTTTTCTTTCACCACTACTAGCATTCAATGTATTTCTTAAAGGAATAAAGATGAACAATTAAACTGAAAAAACTAAAATAATATCAATTTTATTAATATATGAATATGGGTCATTACAATCGACAAAATATCAAATAAACTAGAGAAATAAACACCGACAATGATAAGTACATAATCTGTCTGTAAGAACAGATAATTGAGGAGGTTGGTTAGCAGGAAGTGACCAGAACTATAATGTTCTGAGTAAGAACTTAGTTGATTGGGATTCAACAACTTAGGGTTATGGACATTCAATCTATTCTACGGTACTATAGCAATAGTGTTGGATGGTAATGATTTATGCTAAAACTAAGCTATGCTATGCTAGTATAAAAGTAAAGAAAATGTAAAAAGAAAAATAGATTATGTTTAACGTGGGCTAGAGCTTTTGGTTGATTACTGCTTTTATTGGCTTTTAGGACGTGGTAGTTGTGTAGTATTCAACATTGCGAAGGTTTTACATGATCGAGTATATAAATCCCATTGATTCTTTCATGACATTGTAGGCTATTGAATATGGCTACGTGTATAAGAGAGACTCTCACTTCTTCAAATTGTGTGTTGGCTAGACTCTTCCGTCAATGGACTTGGCCTTATGTCACTTGGCTTTGAAATCCGTAGAGGGTGCTTTTAGCATGACCCTAGCATTTAATGTTAGATAGAAATATACTTTGATAAGATTTTGGCATATAATGCTGAGAAAAAGAGATACTCTTGCTTTTGCATAGAATACTTTTGATATAATTCTAACATTTAATGCTCTCTCATGTTCACGTATCAAACTCCTCTTGAAGTTGATCTACACCATGCATAGCATTGTTGCCATGTGTCATCTTCTAGATCTTTTGATCTAGCCGCGTTAGGCCAAGTGTAAACAGTATACTCGGTATACAAGTATGATTTTGTACATTATTTAGCTCATACTACTGACACGTGGCGGCATCTCATTGGGTCCACGTAGGTGTGCCACAGGTCACACAATTTAAACGGCTGAATTTAAAGTATTCCATCTGAATAATTTTCAGGTGTCTACACACTAACCATCTGTCTTACAAGGGTATCAAATAACTATCTAATCAAAATAAGTTGTCACTACCTAAACATGACATTAGGTTCTCCGGTTAGGACATGTACAGCAGGCCATATCTTGATCATCAACTGATATGTAACAGGCCATATCTTGATCATCAACTACTATGTAAACCAGACCCATATCTTGATCATCAACTGATATGTAACAGGCCATATCTTGATCATCAACTTGTATGTAAACCAGATGGTCCACTCATCGAGTTGGACACAAAAAATCAATGTACGGCCAATGACACGACTCAATGAATTGGTGTAACCCACCCACAGAGTAGATTGCACATATGATATGTTTTCTTCGAAAAAAATGTATCATAATTTCTGAGACAGCTACATCTCTTCATTTCTCTCTACATATTAGTTAACATGTATGATTTATGATGCACTCCTCCCTATTTATTGTGGGACAAGATTTTACAGTTGAAAAGTGAAAAGGTGATTTTTACTCTAAAGTTTCAAACAATCAAAATATATGTTACATTTCTACACCAAAAATCACACAGATGGAGAATCATAAACCCATCAATAATAGGCGGCCAAAAGTTCTCATTCAACCAATAAGAGGCCAAATATTCCCACTATTAGGATTTCCAATGGAGGGATTTTTGGTGCATGGGCCATCTCCATTGAGTCCCATCTTATCAACATTTGAATGATGAAACCACAGGCCTGCTTGTAAAAATTAAAAGCCTAGACATACCACAATCACTCAGCCCCGAACACTATATGATACCTCATGATCCTTTTTTGGATAGATGTATAATAATACCTCAGTTTACTCCCACCAGTGAAACAGCTTGGCTTTTCATGTGAAGAAACCTTTGGTATTTTGACCAATCCAAGAAGGACAAGATCCTTTTATCACAGAGCAAAGACGTCACATCGTGGCTAGAGCAAGATGTTCATATGGAAGCAGGAGAAAGCAAGAGATGTTTATGTTGCCCATATCCAATTTGACATTATGATATAAGCAAGCAAGAAAAAGAGAAGGTGGATATTATTGTCGAGCACTGCAATAAAGGGCCATCCCAAGTTAACATCAAGGTGGATGTGCTCTAAAATGATGAATCGTGGAAGCTATTCAAAGATAAAGCGGGCGACGACCCTACCTTGCACTCCATAGTTAAGGGAGGTTGTCAAAGAATACGGCGGCCTTCCACTCGTGATTACAACACTTGGAAGGGTATTGATATCTGTACACAAATCACAAGGTGTGAAATAATGCACTATGACAGCTGAAAACGTCTTCCCCAAGCGAAATCAAAGGCATGCCATGGAGGACAGCATGTTAGTCTATCAAAGTCAGCTACGATAATTTTCCTATTGAGTTGGAACCAGGCTTCTTGCTCTGCTCCCAGTTTCCCGAAGACAATGATATTGAGGTGGATTCAACGATCAGATGTTGGAAGGAGGTAAAGGCTGGGTCCTTACTCATGCCTCGATGGTAGAATACAAGAGTTTCATCACATGGGTTCGAGTACCCATTGTGGTGAAATTCCACTGAGGTGTGAGTGTGTGTGGGTAGTGAGTGCATTTAAATAAAATAAAATTAAATTAAAAAATTAAACAAACAAAAAAAACAAGAAAAACGAAAGAGGTAAAGGCTGTTTAGAGGACACTGGATATCTGAGGAAATAATTAACAGAGGGAATCTTCTTGTTTGTTATTAGTGTACCTGCTCTCTTGAGCAGTTGAGCTTTAACTGATAATTTATATATTTGTAACTTTTTATTGTTGTACATATTTATGACACATTTCAGAATTTTCAAAATAAAATTTTAATTTGCTGTTATTTTGTGATTTAAAAAAAAAAAAAAAAAAAAAAAGTAAAAGAGAGAGAGAGAGAACATAAACACTTCTATTGAAGAATGGAACACATCATATTGTTATTGATAATGGAGTTTATCAGCTACATGTTCAATTGGATTTTTAGATCTCAAATGTAACTGCGATGTGGCCTACCTCCTCGTTATGAATAATGAAGCATGCTACTAAAATTCTATCTTATCTTTGATTGAATTAATGTTCACAATTCTAAATCAGCTGTGCATCCGAACGCAATCTCAATAAACATGAGAATTCTTTTATTAGAAACTAACATTGCTGAATGAAAATAAAGGAGAATTACCAAGACCCATTAGCAGTTAGTTTTAGAAAAATGATCAATTATTGGAATTGTGGGCCTCCAAAGCAGCACTTACAATTTTGGTTATTCAAAAGCTAATGTGTCTACATTATGTGTAAAGCAGAGACTACAACTGAATTTAAAGAAGAAAAGATTAAAAAAAAAAAAAAAAAAAAAAAAAAAAAAAAATCAACATTAAATGATCTTTGGTTTGGCAAAAGGAAACTGGATGAGAATTACAATTTCAAAGAAATGGCAGCGAGATAAAAAGAAGAAGAAGAAGAAAAAAAAAAAGGATGTTTAGAAAAAAACAGAGAAAAGGATTTCCTAGCTGAGGCATATGACTAGAAAAATCTCACATAGTCAGAAGTTGACTGGTCAAGCACCCACACACAACACTTTAGTGTTGGGGATGCATAAATTGGCCCACACAAACCCGTGATCAACCATAGCATGATTAAGATGAGGTATTGCCGATGGATTAACTTGTCCTACAATTTTTTATTTTTATTTTTTCTAAAATCAGATATTCAAGTAAACCTAAAATATGGATATGAAATACAAAAAGCAATAAGAGCTAACAAGTGTTGTTTTGTTTGATTGTGGGGGCATTTTTTATGGGCTAAACTCTTCTGCTAGTTTTGCAACATTTAAAAAATTGGTGGTGACTCATCCATCTTGTATGTGGCACTGATGTAATGCTATCAAGACCATGCAGATTGTGCCTCCCATTGTGGATGGAGCATATTATTAAAATGACACTGACCAAACAATCCTAATTATCTAATCAATGGCTAACAAATGGATGGTTGAACGTAAAATAGTGAGTGATCCAAATTCAAATGAAAAATAAGATGGTTTACCATCTCGTCGGCGCAATGGTTTTGTTATGATCCATCCACAGTGACGTCATTGATTTGCATGGTCCAGATTGCAATACAACTATGCCATGTGTACATTGGAAGAGTCAACACCATTTTAGAATGGTTTGAACTAACATACAAGTCTAGCCCTTCTTTCTCTACCTTATGGCACTACAGAACTCCTTAGCCACATTTGCCACGCTTGAATTAAATGGTTGATTTGCAATCCCCAATTTGTATCTCTAGGAAGAAAAGAAAGAAAACAGAGTAAATAAAATATGAAATGATCCTCTTTTTGTGGCAGACTGAAACCTGACAATACAAGCAGCAGCAACAGCAGTGGTGAAGTTGCTACTTCTCTCTTGATACACCATATGTTTCGGTTGTGGCAGACCGAAACCTGACAATACAAGCAGCAGCAGCAGCAGCATCACCGTCATCAACAACAACAACAACAACAACAACAATAACAACAACGAGCTAACTTAAACAACATTACCAAACACATTCATTTGGCCAGTTAAGAAAGACAAGGCACACCTGACGAAATGACAATAAGAAATGAACACATACATGGCGTACCCAACTAGCCTTTACACATTGCAGGCCTTCAAGAACTATTCTCCCATGACATAAGCTTACACCACAAACCATGTATATAGCCCAAGGAAACCGAGGGAATGGAACAACCTAGAACTGCCTGTTGGCAGTAAGTTCAAACACCATCATCATTTAGCTGTTGAGGAAAGCTTTCAAAGAAAATGGTGGAGGCCCATCCTGCCAATTCACAAGATGATATAGAGTATGAAGTACCATTGCCCCTCTAAGGCCATTCATAATAATTACTTCCATAAGTCCTACCAATCTTTAGAAATGCCCTACTCAAATCACTGCAGATCAACCAGCTGATTGGTCGATCCAACTTACTCAAATCTCCATCTTTTCCTCCTGAATTGATGTTTAAAAAAATTATCCATTAAATGCTAGTACCTAAGTGTCAGTTACCAAGCACTTAATTCCTAGGCATGAGGTACATATGCACAGGATCTGGACTATTCATGGCATGCCCCGTCTTGTACCGCCCATAGACCTCACGATAAAAATAACACCAGCATATGATTGTAGCCATCAATAAGGGATTTTACCAATGAAGTCAACCACTGTTTGGCCTTTTTCCATACCATCCACTACACCAAAATCACTGGATTGGAATGGCTTGGATTCTGGTTTAAAAACGGTTCTAAGCCGTGTCTGATTTGGTACGGTTGTAAACCGCGTTAAAATTTGTACCTATTCTAACGGCCAACGTTGCTATTTCTGATGTTTCGTTGGTGTGTCCCACTTGACTTTTGGATATTCCTAATTTTTAGGATTTTTTTTCTATTATTATATTTTAAAACATATGGACGGATTGGATTTGATTTAGAGACCTCAGGGGGACCCCACACGGTCCTAGTGGCACAGTAGTTTCTATATGCCGCAGACTACAGAATCCATTTCCTCTGTTTTTTTGGCTGAAACCCTCCCTCTCCCTCTCTCGATCTCCCTCTCCTGATCTCGATCCTCTCTCTCTCGATCTCCCTCTTCCTCTCTTGATCTCGACCCTCTCTTTCTCAATCTTCGTCTCTCTCGATCTCCCTCTTCCTCTCTTGATCTCCACCCTCTCTCTCTCAATCTTCGTCTCTCTCGATCTCCCTCTCCATCTCCCTCCTTTTCTCTCGATCTCCCTCTCCCTGTCTGACTCTCGATCTACAACATCCACCGGCCGCTGCAACCCTGCCGCATCTCCAGTCATCAACAACAATAGACCGTTGTTGAGCTCCCACCTGAAGAGGTGATTTTCATCTTTTAATACCTTCTTCTTCCTATGTTGTGAGTATTGTGTTTATGTTTTTTTATTACATAATGTTTTCCATGGATCGCTAACTGGTATTCAGCAGGGGGTTAGTGCTTTGATGACTTAGAGAAAGTTGTGATGGATGTCATCCAAATGCAACCCAGCTAATGCATTTCACTTGGTACTTACTAAGGATTATTATTATTTTTTTATTTTTTATTTATTTTTTTTTTATAGTTGCTTTGGATTGATTTTGTAAGTCTATTTGCTGATGCTTTTGGGATCTCCAATTGAGGATGGATTTTGATTTAACAGCCTCAGTTGTTTAATATAGGACTGGTTCTTTAAGATTTGATTGAATTCAGTTTTTCCTTCATACCCTAGATTTTTTGAAAGTTGGGACCTTGTAACCTCTAGATTTTGAGTTTTGGGGAATTCTGGTCCGACTGGAAGCTACAGTTGGGGTGGATAGTTTGAGAGCTGTCATGGTATAGATCTAGAGGTATGGGAACCGTTCCTTCTACAAGGTAAAGATCTGTAACTTCCCACTGACACTCTTTGCAAGATCCTTTTAGAGCTGTGATATTTGACTATTTCCATTATTGCCATGGTTTTCTAGTTTTCTCGGTTCAAAGCATCTTAGATATGTTCTTTAATTTCTTTCTTTATTGTATTTTCTCATTCCGTATTTTAGGTTCAACAAGTTTTGGTTCCAATGTTCAATTATATGTTCAGCACTTAATACATCAGCTGGGAAGTGAGCCATACATTGGTCAAAGGACAATGCTCTTAGTTTCCCAAAGAATCTCTGTACTTGCAGACCGCTTGCTTTTCATGGATCCCTTTGATGATGCTTTCCCTGATATGCATCGCTCCATGTTTATGATGTAAGTAACTAAGTACTTGACAAATCTCCCAGTGTAACTTGGACATGGAGACGTGTCAGTGTTGGACATGGATACAAGGTGTCAGCCAAATGGCTTTTAAAAGTTGGATATGCTGGCATGTTTGTACAAATATCTAAATAATCAGTGATTATATTTTAATAGTATATTTTAATTCATTAGAGGTCAGAAAGCATAAAATAGATAATATTGATTGAGAATTTTTTATTTTTATTTTTTTTGTATGAGCTGAATCCAGGAGTGTCAGATATGTGGACACAGACACATCTCTATACAGAACAGCTCAAAGAATTGGCTGTTCTTGTTACATAGAAATCTACATGTTGCAAACCATGGATGCTTTAGTCTTTTAGTTCCTTGATGGGAATATTAGGGTTATTGACTAATGTTCTCAACTCATTAACAGTGAGTGGTCATTAGCCCAACTTCTACAGTTTCTGTTTTGCATTGTAGTTGTTATTGACTAAAAAATATTGACATGCCTTGAAGCTTGCAGACATGTAATGTATCAGTTTGTCAGAGGAAGATACTAAAGGATTTTAACATATTTCCATATAATTATTGCAGCCATCTTCATCTTTCACTCAATCGAATCTTTGCACAGAAATTATTAGGTCCATGGTTCACACTCTCTCACGAAACCGATTAAATCTGTTACAGAGTCAGAAATTTTTTTCTTTTGTGGATGAAAACTTGTTTGGATAAGAAATCTTCAAACTTTAAACCACAAATGGGAAGCCATAGCTAGAAAAGATGGAGAAATCTTCAAATTCATGTTGTATTGGTTTCAGTTTGTGATAAAGAAGAGGTATGTTTTCTTATTTTTTCTGCAACTCTGATGGCCAGAAGTTACAGTGTAATGACACGTAATTGAATTCATGTTGTATCAGTTTCAGTTTGTGACTTCCAACTGAAAATTTTCATTTTTTTTTTGGTTTTCATTCATTGCAGAAAAATGACGGGTTGCAGAAGATATCAGGAAATGATTTAAAAGATCTCTACAAATCATTTGTGGCTGAGTATCCAATTGTATCAATAGAAGACCCGTTTGATCAAGATGACTGGGAGCATTACTCCAAGTTAACCTGTGAGATTGGAGACAAAGTACAGATAATGAGGGATGACCTCTTGGTCACCAACCCAAAGGTTAGCTCCGGTAACTCTTTGTTTTGTGTTTTTGATTATTATTATTATTTTTTTCCTTTCTTTCATTTTGGTAGAAATCATGAATGGTACTTGTCCATTTTTTTATAGTAATAAAGAAGCACATGGAAAATCTTTTGGCTAATGGTTATAGGTTGTTTATTTCATTCCCTAGAGTTTACATACGAGAAATAGAATCAATCAATGCATCCGAGAAAGGTCTTAACTACTTCCAATCATATGAGCATAGCTAAGAACTGATCACCTACACTCGTTATGTAATGTATCGTCCACCACTGACACCGTTACGTATTGCCACTGTTTCAGGCCGATATGAAATAGAAACACAAAATAGGAGGGAAGCTTTAGAAGTCGAACAGGTGAAATTGAGAAGAAAAGGCAGGAATTGATTTTGAAATTAGATAAGGTTTACTTCAAAATGAATGCATATACCTTTTGTTTTAGTTGCCACAAGAAAACTATTGTAGGTTATAGGTGTGTTATTGGATATTTTTATGTGAAGTGGGCTAGAGTGTTCCTGCTTTCAACTGCTGGTTTTTCAGGCCGCATTGACTTCTAGGCATAAATGCTGGGCTATTCTAGATTTTACTTCTTGGATTTTGAAATTAGATAAGGTTTACTTTCAAAATGAATGCATATACCTTTTGTTTTAAGTCGCCACAAGAAAACCATTGTAGCTTATAGATGT
>JAJHSJ010000001.1:29463020-29696969 GCA_021015155.1 Magnolia officinalis
ATTTAGGTATGAGACTGGTTTGGATAGAAGTCCCTTATGATGAACCTCGTAGCCTGCGACACTACGTATTATCATCCCGACTTCACACTCCAGCTTAGTCATTTCATTTGCATTGCATATTGCATTGCACCCTCAACACATAGTATTTGACTTACTGTCTTCGCATTGCATAGCTGATCTACATTGCTTCCACAGTAGATGATATTGGTTATTATATTTTTGCATCGCATAGCCTGGATAAGACTGATGGTATTTATGTGTCTATCAACATGTTTTCTCATTATTCCGATATTGTATGATTTATGGGCCTGTCAGTATTTCTGCTTACTCTGATATTGCTTACTTGGCACCTACAATGTACACACACTTTCACCACCCACTAAGCTTTTAATAAGCTTATGCACGATAGATGTGTGCAGGTGACATTAGGTTGCAGCAGCATTGGGCTTGGAGCGTGCAGCGGACTTATGGAGCTTTGATTCTTGACATACGTATTTCTCTTTCAGCATTGTATTCAACTGTTTATATTAGTGGATATGTGATGATGATGTTGCTTTTATAATTTGGGTATACTTGTGGTTATGCTTATTACGAGATAAATGTACAAAAAAAAAAAAAAAACTTCCTTGTATGATCCAGGATCGGAATCTGGCGTATAGGCGCTGGGAGCTGAGAATAAGGTACTACGGAGGCTGTCAACACCGGATTCGACGATCGGGGATTCTTATTTGTCCGATTTCTGGGTTTGGGGGCGTGACAAACTACAACGTCGCCATCTGAAGCGACGCAGTTGAATCTGATTCATCTTCCTTCTCCTTTCATTTTCCTTTCTTGTCGTTCTTATTCTTACGACCATTCATGCTTATAGTGGCCTTTCTTGCCACAATTCCAGCATTCAACATCCTTCCTTGTATTCGACTTGCCTCTTGATTTATCTCAGGCCTTCCCTCCCTTTCTGCTATTTCCTCTCCCTCATTCTTGTGTCACAAGGGCCTCTTGCTGAGTAAACCCCTGAGACCTCCTCCTTGTCTTCTCATTGAAGAGACAGCTAGTTAGCTGTTCCATGAACACCTTTCCGTCTGACGCGGAGTTACTCAGAGACACCACCAATGTCTCCCAACTATCAGGCAATGAGCTAAGCAATAGTAAAGCCTGTAATTCATCGTCCAGGACCATCTTCATAGCGAAAAGCTGGTTCAATATATTATTGATCTCATTCATGTGCTCAGCCATAAAACCACAAACTTTGAACTTGAAATTCACAAGTCGTCTTATCAGAAAAATCTTATTTCCGACTATCTTCCTCTCATACAACCCTTGTAATTTCAGTCATAGGCTAGCGGCTGAGGTCTCTGTAGATATATGATGGAATACGGAATCATTCAACCATTTTCTAATAAACCCCACTACTTTCCAGTCCAATTTCTTCCAATCATCATCTATCATATCCATTGACTTTGCTGATATGCCTAGAATCGAAGAAAGCAAGTCCTTGCAATAAAGCAAGTCCTCCATCTTAACATTCTATATGGTCCACTTAGAACCATTGAGACTGATCATCCTTGATGAGACACCTTCCATAATTCAGAACCGATCTCACTCCGTTCAACCAACCTGAACACTCTGATACCACTTTGCTGAGGGTCGTTGCACAAACTTTAGAATCTTGTAAGACCCGTATCCTAGCCCATACCGTTCTGTAAGCTTCTGCGGTCCTCCCGGTTGAATTCCAGCGACCCGCAATTTGTTATCGGCATTTGCCCGCGATCATGAGTTGTGTCCTGTATATCAGAGTCGGCTCAACTCGAAACTTGTATCATTGCGACCGCGCCGTTGCCGCTGTTCCAACGCTACGATTACGTGCCGAGGCGATACCCAGGCCAGGAGATGTGGGCCCACATTCAGTCGAGGATAAACGCCGCGTATTGTAATCCCTAGAAAACATTACATCAATCCTATCAATCACAAATCATCAAGTACCCATCACTCCCATCACTCACACCCATCTCCAAGTACAACCATCCCCCTTAAAGTCAACTTTCTCTCTCTTACACAAACTCTACTCCCATCACTCACTCACCCATCACTCACATCTCTCACCTATCACCCCTCGCTCTCATTTTCTCTCTCATTACTCCCAAGCTCCATGAGAGCAACTCATGTCCAAGATCCATGGGAGAGAGTAGTGTGGCCCACCTTTCTACCACCCGATCCCACCATCCTAAGCCCATCTCAACCGTTGAAATTGTCTCTTTAGGACTTTATCATGCATTGGCGGAAGAAGGAAGAAGAGATCTCGAGGTGGGTGACTTTATTTTGTGATTTTGAGGGTCCATATATGGTGGGACCCATTTTGTTGTATGTGTTGTGATCATGAGGGGCCCATAGTGGCGGGGCCCCTCCCATATCCATCCGCTCCCCTCCACTCGTTTCTCTCTCTCTCTCTCTCTCTCTCTCTCTCTCTCTCTCTCTCTCTCTCTCTTTCTTTTTTTCGTGGCCCACCCGATGATGTGTGAGGGAGATCCGGACCGTCCAACAGCACGGACGCCCTTGCTGTCCATGTTGCTGGATGTCCAGCGATCATGGAATTAATGAAGGGGAAAACCACCCCAAACATCGGTTGGATCCCAACTTCGTAGTCATCAGTGTGGACCCACTGTAGGTGTGCATGTTGTCCATCCGGTGGGCCGCACACTATGCAGCAGTGGGACGCCCACTGACCAGCAGCGGCGACCCACCTTGCTGCTGGCTATCTAGACGAAGGGCAAACACATATCTGCTTGATATTAAACCGTGGCAGGCCACCACGAGGACCCACCTTCGATGTATTTATCCATCCCGCCGTCCGTGTTCTGCACGTGAGGCCCACCATTGATGACACGTGTGGCCCACACACAGTGCTGCATGTGATACACATAAACCGTCCACTGGATTGGGACGTGGGATGGCAGCCACGATGCATGTATTTTAAACGCACCGTCCATCCATCTTTTGGCAGCGTGTGGGGCCCACCCCACCGTTCTACACGTGTGGGATGGGACCCACCCGAATGTATTTATTTATTTAACATCCACACCGTCCAACATTTTTGGACGGTGGGCCCACACGATCTGTGTTTCACACCTTCACCTTCCATCTATCAGTGTGAGGGCTCCACCATGATGTATGTATTTTTATCCTCACCGTCCATACGGAGATCCACTGCCACGTCATCCAGTGGTGGTGGGCCCTACCTGTTGTATGTGTTGAATACACACCGTCCCTTTTCAACGGCACCAGATCCAGCACGTGTGGGCTGCACCGTTAGTCCGTTATAACGTCTGGATGGAAGGACAAAAAACAAATATCAGCTTCATTCCGGGCTGAGGTGGGCCACACGTGTGACCCACCTCTGACGTACGAGCCTCACCCATGCTGTCCGTCCATGGGTCCCACGTAGGGACTACCTTGATGTATGACTCCATCCAAACCGTCCAGCAGATCTGGACGGTTACATCTGTGCCGTCCACCTGCTGTGTAGGGGCCAACATGATGTATTTGTTTCATCCACACCGTCCAGACCATCTGGACGGTGCTAGGCAATATTTGGACGACGCTGATCTACATGAATAATGCTTGAACGGTGCTGATTTATGTGGATAATGATTGGATGGTGTTGATTTACCTAGACAATGTTTTGGACGTGCTGTGGGCTCCACCGCGATGTAGGGGCCCATTTGTTGTGTATACGGGGCCCACTATCATGGGAGAGGCCCATGTGATGGGGTCCACCCTGGTGTACATATTCTATATTCGCACCGTCCAACTTTGGATAGTGCTGGTGGGGCCAGTCGTGATATATGTGTTCTTCACGTCGTCCATCTGGTTTGTCAGGACCCACCATAACGTATGTTCCATCCACACCGTCCAGATTGTGCTGGATAATGTTCGGACAATGCTGATCATCATTAGTGGGCCATGTGCCCCATGGAATGATTGTGTACAGTGATACACATGTTACACCTACAACTATTGAAATGATTTTGGTGTGGCTCATTCATGAGGTCCATCATGATGTATATTTGAGGCCCATGTGATAGGGCCCACCAGCCTTGTATTTAAGGCCCATATGGGCCATTGTGATGTATTCGTGGCCTATGGGCAAGATCCATTGTGATATGTATTAAGCCCATGATGCTTGGCCCATTTAATGTATTCGAGTCTCAGATACATGACCCATTTGATGCATATGAGACCCATGTGTAGAGCCCACATGTTATATATTTGAGGCCCATGAGCAGGGCCCACCTGTTGTGTATATGTGGCCCTTGAGTAAGGCCCATTGTGTTGTATATTAGACTTTTGTGTGAGGCCGTGGGCCCATTATATGTTTTGCTCTATGTGGGCCACTACTTGGGAGCGAGTTGGTTAAATGTCCGCATTGATGGGCAATGATGGTTTAATGTCTACATTGTGACCTTCCCTTAGGCATTGTTCGGCCGATTTGTCGAGACCGATTGTATGGGCCGATTTCGATTGTCGAGGCCGATTGTATAGGTCGATTCCGATTGTTGAGGCTGAGTATCGAGGCCGATTCCGATTGTCAAGGCCGAGTATTGAGGCCGATTCCGATTGTCGTGACCGATTGCCAACTCTGATTGACGTGACCGATTTACCGATTCTGATTATCGATCGATTCTGATTGTCGTGACCGATTGCTGATTCCGATTGACGTAACCAATTTACCGATTCTGATTATCGATCGATCTCGATTGTCGTGGCTGATTGCCGATTCCGATTGATGTGACCGATTTGCCGATTCTAATTATCGATCAATTTCAATCGTCGTGACCGATTGCTGATTTCGATTGATGTTACTGATTTGGCAATTCTGATTATAGATCGATTCCGATTGTCGTGACCGATTGCCGATCGTCGTGACCGATTGCTGATTTCGATTGATGTTACTGATTTGGCAATTCTGATTATAGATCGATTCCGATTGTCGTGACCGATTGCCGATTCCGATTGACCTGACCGATTTACAAATTCTGATTATCGATCGATCCCGATTGTCGTTGCCGATTGCTGATTCCGATTGACGTGACCGATTTGCCAATCCAACACTAAGAGCAGAGGAGACAGATCTCCCATGATGAGTAGCGACCTCGAAAGGTTCTAGTAAGGCTTGGGACGAAGGCCCGTGCTAGATCTGTAGGTTGTTCTCCTCTTAGGCCTCTAGGAGGAAGTGAAGGCAGTGAGAAGCTTGACCAGTGGGCCTCTCCTACTCAATAATCCTTTGTGCCTCTCTCAAAGGATAAGGACTCATTTCCTTCTCCCTAGCCTTCTCCTATTGAGAAGTTAGTCCCTGACAAAGGGTTGGTGCTGTCTGCCAATCTATCCCTATACTTTGACGAAGAAACGAAGGGTGCGGGTCAACAATTCAGAAATGTAGATGATGTGAGTGTGTCCCAAGGGGACCAGGCCCAAGAGAGCTCGGTCAAGGAAGCGCTGGGTTCAGAATTGCCCACCTTAATGCCACCGCTGTGGAACCAATTCAAGGCTCCATAAGCCCTGCATCAAGGGAAAGATAGTAACATAGGCGAGGATATCCGGTTCACCATATCCCATCAAGCAAGGCCTGAGCTAGTTGTAGGAAAGATGGTTGACAAGTCTACTAAGGGAGAAGACCCGGAAGATTGACAGGGAAGATTGAGAAGGTTAAGGAGAAGGGTCGTGAACTCAGGAAGTGTTAGATGGATAGTGCGTTAGTGTGGAATGCCTGAGGTATAGGCAATGTGCCTACCATCAGGACAACCAAGAGGCTGATTAGAAATTATAACCCATGGATCATAGCCATTCTAGAGCCTATGATCAGGGAGGAAAGAAGAGTGGGCATAGGTTTAAAACTTGCTTCCACTCCTCACTCTCCAATGACGAGGCGGGGGGAAAATGTGGGTTTTTTTTTTCAATAGTCACATAACTATTTTGCCAGCAACAATGTCAAAATAAATGATAACTCTCTGAGTTTGTGTGCAAAACTCCCAAGAGTCATTTCTGCTCTCCATTGTCCATGCAAAGTGCCCTAGAATTTAGTGGAGGCATCTATGGGAAGAGCTAGCCACCACAAGCAGAATCTCTCCAGGGTCGTCGGTAGTAGGTGGAGACTTCAATGCGGTGGTGGATAGCTCAGAAAGATGAGGCAACAGATATCATGAAACTGCTAACTCCTCCGAGTTTGCTAAAGCCATCAACAACACAGGATTGCTAGATGCAGGATTCTCAAGTAACAGGTTTACCTGGACCAATAACCAATAAGGGAATGCCCGGGACTAGGCTAGGCTTGACAGAGTTCATTGCAATGACAACTGGGTAATGCTTTTTCCTCGCTTTAAGGTGGAGCACTTGCCGAGGATAAGCTCAGACCATGCCCTTCTATTGTTGGGCTTTCCCCTTCCTGCCCCATTGCAACCAAGCCTTTCTGCTTCAAAAGAATGTTGTTCTAGCATGGAGCTTTCTTTCAAGTGGTTAAGGAGATGTGAGAGGGAGAAGAGTCATAACAACCTATGATTAACGTGCTGCTTAAGCTAAGAAAGGTTAAGCAATCGCTTAAGGTTTGGAATAGAGAGGTATTCAGGAATGTTTTTCTTAATCTTAGGCTAGCGGAACAGTTCCTGTAACCGATACAGAGTAGGATGCAGGTTCCCCTTGAAGAGAGCTCTGCTGATGAACTCTAAGAAGCGAAGCAACACCTAGCCCAAACCCAGTCACCCCAACAACAATCTGCCATATCTCGCCTGATCCCTCACCTGATCTTAACCCTAACCTCGTTAAGTCTAGATCAGATGTTCCTGTACTTATTGCCAAAGTTTAAGAGAAAATAAAGAAAATTTTGTCCAAGGGGGCCTTAGAAGCCAACTGATATGGGAGACTTAGAAGACTGAAATGTCAGGGCGTGAAAACCAACCAGTGCTCACATGGATAAGATCATCATCTGGAATGCTCGAGGAATTGGAAACTCTCCTACAATCCGGACCCTCAAGAGGCTCATTAGGTAATTCCACGCAGCAGTCATAACGATCCTAGAGCCTATGGTGTGTGATGAGAAAAGAACTCGTATCAGCCTAAAGTTGGGATTCCATTCCTCCTATTCTAATGCTGCCCAAGGAGGAAAAGTATGGGTATTCACGGCATCCGATCTCTCCACAAAGATAGTAGCTGCTTCGAGTCAAATTCTAACCATCGAGGTGGGCTCCCAATCTACTCCGAACAAGGTAATTATTTCCTGTGTATACGCTAAATGCTCCAGATTTCTGCGAAGCCAGCTTTGGGATGAAATGGTTCAGTTGGGTACAGGGTGTGTGTCTCCATGGGCTGCATGTGGTGATTTCAATGCAGTCCTATCCAGCTCAGAAAGATCAGGTTCTTCCTCATTCGATGCGCGAAGCTCGGCGGAATTTAAAGAGGGACTCAATAATGCAGGCCTTCAAGACGCCCTCTATACAGGAAATAGATTCGCATGGTGCAACAGTCAGACGAGCCAACCCAGAGCTTGGGCTAGATTGGATAGAGTGTGCTGCAATAGCCGATGGTTCTAATCCTTCCCTACATTCTAAGTTAACCATTTACCTAGACTTAATTCGTACCATGCCCCGTCACTATTATTTTTCCCGTAACCTCTTCCTTCAATTCCAAAACCCTTTCGCTTCCAAAGGATGTGGTCCCTTCATGATCGGTTCCAAGTCCTTATCAGGAATGCTTGGGAAGCTGAAAGTATTAGGGACCCACAGCAGGTCCTTCTAGGCAAACTCAGGAACGTGAAATTTGCACTAAAGGAGTGGAATAGGGATGTTTTCGGCAACGTATTTCAAAACCCACAGCTTCTTAAATCTGATATTCAGTGCCTGGAAAACGCTACACTAGGCTCGACTAACTTAAGTCTGCAACAGGAGTTACAGTTAGCTAGAGCTAAAATGTCCCACTTAGAACTTTGCGAAGAAACGTTCTGAAAATAAAAATTGCGAGCCCACTGGCTGCAAGAAGGAAATCGAAATACAAAATTCTTCCATGCAACAGCGGCCAGCAAAGTCAGAAGATCTAAAATTCTGAAAATTTAGTAGGAAGATGGCTCCATCTTAATGGATAACGTAGATATCAAACGGGCTGCCGCTGACTACTACCACAACCTTCTACAGGATGTCTCACATCTCAGTTCCAGTCAGTTTCTAGACGTTTTTCCAAAACTGGTTACCGAAGAAGACAATCGGTAGCTACTCATGGAACCCTCCCTAGACGAAGTCTATGATGCAGTTAAAGCCCTTCCACCTGATGGAGCAACGAGGCCCGATAGATTTTCAGGGGCCTTCTTTCAGATTTGTTAGGATACAGTGAGCCACGACCTCCTTAATGCTGCCTCATTCTTCTTCAGTGGAGGTAACCTTCCAAGAGCTTACATAACTACTATATTGTGCCTCATTCCCAAGATAAGTCCCCCGAAATCTTTTTATAATTTTAGGCCGATCAGCCTGTGCAACTACTTGTACAAAATCCTATCCAAAATTATTGCTTTCAGGTTAGGCCGTATTCTCCCAAATCTAGTGTCCATGAAACAAGGTGCTTTTGTGCAAGGTAGCTCAATAGCGGAAAGTCACACTCTTGTCTAGGAAGTGTTTTGGGACATCAACAGAAAAGTGAGAGGGGACAATATCCTCTTGAAACCGAACATGGAGAAGGCATACGACAGATAAAATTGGGCCTTCCTAAAAGATGTTCTTGCCAAATTTGGTTTCGATAGGAAATGGATCACAACAGTCAAGAAATGTTGGGCAAACTCTTGGTTCTCAGTTCTCATAAATGGTGAGGTAGCTGGCTTCTTCAAGTCCTCAAGGGGTCTCCGTCAGCGGGATCTGATATCTCAAGCTCTGTTTATCCTTGCAACTGAGGTTCTTGGTCGGGGTTTTCAATCTTCTTATGACAAGAGGAGGTTGTCAACCTCACACAACCCGTTCAAATTTCCCTCACATCTCACATCTTGTCTTCACCGATGATACGATTCTCTTTGATAACGGGAATTGTAGATCCCTGAAAAACATCGTCAAATTCCTTTCGGATTATGAGATCGCTTCAGGCCAAAAGATCAATCATCGCAAGAGCTTCTTCATAGCCCCCGGGGGGACCGTGGAGAATCGAATTAAATCCATCAAGGACATCCTAGGCTTCAATAGGGCAACCGCACCTTTCACATATCTAGGGATCCCTATCTTCAAATGGATTCATACAAGTGGCTTAAATGATATGTATGTTCAGACTTGATGAGGAACAGGGTACAAGTGTCAGGGATGCATGGATGTATCTGCCAAGAAAAGTTGCGCGATCTTGCGGCTCAAATTTATATGCATTTTATTATTTTTCATGTGTAAATTACGCAATTATTATATTTGTTAATATGGAGACATTGATTTATATAAGTCATTATGAGTAGCTGCTCGTATATTCTAAACGCAAATAAAATTTTCATTTATGTTTGATTTGTCCATCTTTCGTTAAACTGCTAACTCTGAAGAAAAAAAGAAAAAAGAATACCTGAATTTAACTATCTTTAAAGGTTAACACTCAGGTTTTTGTGGAGAACGAGTCATATACTTGGGTTCCGAAAACCTAAGGTGTTACACTTCGAAACCAAAAAATGGTCTAATCACATAGACTACAAATGATATGCCAATTAGGCAATTAGTTTACAAATATGATAGTGTATATGTGTGTGTGGAATGTGCTAATTATCAGCTCCTAACATTCATCTAATCATGCATGCATATAATTAAACATTCACCATATAAGTATAATTAAATAAGTGCTCAAAAATATTCTCAAACACAAGCATGTATATTAGTTCGGTTTTCCTACTCCACTCCCGACGGACAATTCAACCCACGAGTGTATCAGATTTCACCATCGCATGTTTTAAATCATGTTAACACTAAACCTTTATAATCCTACACAAGAAAGGGCTCTCACAAAAGACTTTGTGTGATTTTCTATAGGCTCGCCACAAACCTCGGTCGTACACAAGAACCAATTGATGTACACTCCCGTTGGAGGCTATTGCAAGAGACTTTAACTAGTTTTTTGTAGGCTAACCAACAACCATGATCCTAATCCAAGGACCTACGTTTACTCCCACAGGAGGCTCCCACGAAGATTAACACGTACGCACCTGTGTCCGATGGACTACATACTAAGGACTTAATTTAGGTCATAAACAAGTGTCAAGGTCCTACATAAGAACCTGGATTTAGGCCCTACAAAATAGCCAGGGTTCTACACAAGAACTTAATCGAGTTTGGGTGACAAACACTTACCATCAATTATACACAAGGAAAGAGAGTATATAGACTCTTACACTTGACAACTTACTTGTTAGATTGATCCCCTTTTGTAGCGCCTTCTTGGGTAGCTTGATCAATGATCTTCCATGCTTCAATCAGCTCCCTTTTGTTCCCCTGATCATGATGTCGATGCTTTACCAAGGCTCAACTCCAAGATCAAACACCTTGCATGTAGTGCTCACCAAGGTGAAGGAAAGTTGGTTGAATCTTATACAACTAATGGGAAGTTGTAATTCCTAGGGAATTCACCTAAATGATTCTTTTAGAGAATTTAGACAATGGTATGCCTATAGATGTTGGTCTAATATCTAAAAAGTGAAGAAGTTCAAGCACATATTCAAGGTGGAAGTTAGAATCCTCATTAAAGTATTAATCTCAAGAATGATGACTTAGAACTCTTTGGTTTAGAGGCTTGGGATGAGGGATATAATCAAGTAATCACCTAAGTTTCTATTGCACTAAAAACCTATCAAATTCCTAAGAACCGAATACTATTTATAAGAAGTCCGAATTCCAATGGTCAGAAAATTGACAAAATGGCTCTGTCAATGCCATCAATTGGTCTTCGCTGGAATCGACCTCGATGCCATTGAGAAAATCAAAGTATATAATTTGTTCTTGTTAGAAATATCGAAGTTACATATTCGATGCCATCGAAGTAAACCTTCGATGCCATTAAGAAAATTAGTTAAAAATGACTAATTCTTATTGGATATTTAACTTTCTACTCGATGCCATTGGGGGGGGGGGGGGGGGGTCTTTTATTTGAGGAAGTCTTTGATGCCATCGAAGACCCCTCGAGGTCGACTCGATGAGATCGAGCACCACTTGAAATTTACTTTTTTTAAGCGTATGTTTTCATAACAGCTTCACACCTCTTCTAGCCTTACTTATCATGTTCCAATTAGGTTTCTAAGGCTAAGAGATGATCAACAAGGTTTACTTATTAAAACAAGATTATCTACATGTTCATGGGTTATTTTGGGTCAAGGGTTACGATCACCAAGACACCTCGTTTACCTATTTTTTGCTCCTTGATGCTCTTATTCTCTCATGCCATAAGGCTTTTAGCTTCTAGAGGCTCAACTGACTACATGACATAAGGACTTACGTAATTGACAAATAAGATGCACAAATCAGTGTACTAAAACAATCATCTTGCATATGTAGGTCACTGAGATTACCCTCTTCGCACCTCACCCATGCATCCTTAAAGTGCTCTTCCTTGACATATAGTTCCTTTAGATAGTTGAAGCTAACCACCTCATTGCTCATCATAACAAGTAGTGATGCACAACATCTAAGTGCATCGGCTACATTATTCTTTTGCCTTGACTTATGCTTCAAAATGAATATGAATTGCTATAAAAATGCAACCCATCTAGTATGTACACGATTCACGCTAGCCTGATTATTAATAAATCTTAAGGCTTGATGGTCAGTATAGAGAATAAACTCTCTCTAAATCAGATAATGCTGCCAATGTCGCAACGCTTAAACAAATGCATACAGTTCAAGCCCATATGTCAACCACTTGTTTCAGGCTTTGCTGAGCTTCTCGCTTTAAAAGGCTACCAGCCTGCCCTCCTGTAATAAGACTCATCCAATTTCGATATATGAGGTGTCACACTCAACCTCAAACAGCTTGTCGAAATTGGGAAGAACCATGATCGGTGTTATGGACAATTGATACTTGATTTCAACAAAGCTCTTGTGAGCCTCATTGGTCCACTGAAACAAGACTTTTTTCATGTAATTTGTAATGGGTACGGCTATAGTACTAAAATTCTACCTGAATCAACGATATAAGGTCACCGACCCGTGGAAACTCCTCACTTCATGAATGTTCATTGGGATAAACTATTCCCTGATGGCTTGCACCATTTCATCATCCACACTGATGCCCATAGATGTCACAAAAAATCTTAAGAACAATAGGTTGTCTGTTAAAAAAACTACACTTCTTTAAGCTGTGGTACAACTCGTAAACTATCAGGACCTATAACACTTGCCTGAAATATTTCATGTGCTCTGTCTTACCCTGGATATATATCAGGATGTCATCAGAATATACTACTAAAAACTAGCCAATGAACGACTTCATCACTTGATTCATCGGACCTATAAAAGTGCTTGGTGCGTTTGATAGACCGAAGGGCATGACCAACCATTCATACAAACCTTCCTTGGTCTTGAATATTGTTTTCCACTCATCACCAGGCTGGATACGAATATGATAGTACTCGCTCTTCAGATTGAGTTTAGAGAAACTTTAACCCCTTTTAACATATCAAACATGTCGTCCAATTGCGATATTGAGAACTAGTATTTAATGGTAATTTGTTAATTGCTCGACTGTTGACACACATATGTCAGCTCCTATCTTTCTTTGACATTAATAAAGCTGGCACAACACATGAGCTCATACTCTCTTTTAAAAGATCCTTACGGATCAATTTCTCCACCCACCCTTGAAGTATCTCATACTCTTTTGAACTCATCCGATAGTGATGGCGGTTGGACAAGTTAGCCCCAAGGATGAGGTTTATGTGATGTTGGATGTTTCGCATGGGAGGTAATCCATTAGGTAACTCTTTGGGCTATTTTTTTTTTTAATACGTTCATCAATGACCTTAAACTTGGATGAATATTTAAGAGCTCTAATTACTCGCCCTTTTACTACCACGGCATACACCTCGCTGGTTTCCTTAGATTCCTTCATAAAATATTGAATGGTTAGAAGAGATCTCCCCTCTACTTTATAAGTTTTACGGTGGTTCTTTGGTGCAATTGGGGCAAGGATCAACTTTTGACCATCCTTGATGAAGACAAACATTGTTTCATCCTCAGTGGATCGCATCATGGTCCGATTGTCATGGTCGATCAAGTAACATATGACATGCTTCAATGTCCACCACATCACAAAGTACTTGATCCTTATAATTCCCACAAATTGAAAATGAGACAGTGCATTGTTTAGTTACCTTGGTCTTGTTCACCTTTTTAATCCAGTCAATTGAGTAAGGGAAAAGATGCCTTATTGTAGGTAGTCGCAACTTGTCCACCATCATCTTTGAGACGATGCTCTCACTATTACCACTATATATGATTACTTCACAAACATTTCCATTAACAGTACATCGTGTACGAAATATATTGTGTTGTTGCGGGTGTACCTCCATTAGAGTGTACAATAATAGCCTCACGACTAAGGATTTGCCATGATCTTCAGCCAACTATTGTTCGTTAATAGCTCATTCCTCAGCAGCTTGTTCATCTTCATCAAATCTAAGGTCTTATTCTGCTGTATCACCTTCAGTGCCCCCTTCGTTAATGGCCAAGTGGACTACAGGGCGTTGAGGGCAGGTGTTTGATAAATAGTTCGGTTGACCACAATGGTAACAATTGTTCGACCTTGGCTAACTATAAGCATTTAAAATCCTACTCAGATCTGCTGTCGTGGGTGTCGCATGTTGAGGCTTAAATGGACAGCTCCTCGTATCACGATTTATAGTTTTAAGAGGTTGAGCACGTCATCTGCTAGTTCCTTTCCTTTGTCCAGCATTAAATCTTGCGTGAGACCCAACATAGGGGGTCGAGTTGAAGGATACGACCGAGTATGGACTCTCGCAAGCTGCGTTTCTGCCCTACATACCAACTAAACTACTTCATCAATGGTCCTGATAGGGTGCATTTTAACTCGGTCTTGAATTGTCGATCATAAAACACCTATGAACTGTGCTACCTTCTGCGATTCAGTCTCCGATACATCATTATACGTTGCTAACTACTGGAATTCTTCTGTGTAATTTGTGATAGTTTGATTCTATTGCTAACAATTTTAATATTGCTGTAACAATACTTGCTTTAATCACTTGGTAGGAATCGTGATCGAAGAAGGCGCCTCATCCACGACCATGATCAAATGGACGCCTTGTTGTCTCAGGCACGTGAGAGTTGTAATTGCTTCCACCATACAGAAGCACCGGATTTCAATTTAAACGAAACCAATTTCACTTTTTTATGTTCCAGTACATCCATCTAATCAAAATACTACTTTACTTCAGCTAACCAATCGAGGAAGTATTCTATGTGTAATAAGCCATTAAAACTAGAAAGTTCGGCCTTACCTCGATAGTCTCTTTTGACATAATCTAATCGATCATCTTCATGGATCGATCGTTGGGCAAAGATGCCACCGATGTCCTTATTGTTGGAGCTCGACTCATCTGGGGTAGCTGTACGATTCACCTCCAAAAGTGCTCTATGGAAATCAGGGTTGTGCTATACAACAATCACAGGCGGTTGAGCATCACCTTGGGCTCGTGGTGGAATTATCGCATCTGCAATACGGTCGAGGATTGCCACAGCCCTTGCATGGTCAACTGACTTTCTTGGTGGAAAGCTTCCATTTTTCCCAATAGATAACGAATTTCTGAATCACTGTCCACAAAATTTTGGTTAGTTCCATCGTTACTTGCCATCGGCCTGAGGGGAGTCCTCGCTCTGATACCATTGACATGGGAGGGATGTGATGAGGTCGATCACCATCCTCCTTAGGGAATAACTACTTCGAATCCACATCCAGAGCTCTCTAGCTTCCTTATAGAGTTTCGTCTTATCCATGAGAGATAAAATAGAAATAATTTCTAATAATTTAAAAATAAATTGATTGATCATGAAAAATGAAATAAAAATTCTTTAGGTAATGAGCTCAAACCTAGGATAAAGTTTTGGACTCAAACTCATTAGAAATGTGACTTACTATAAATAGCAAACTTACAATTTATAGACGGTCATCATTCCAACTAGACTTCATGGTTTTCAACAGAAAATAGTAAGTGTCCAATTTGGCCTAACCAGGTTCTTCTCCTATTTTTCTAAGTCATTTTCATGTTAATCACTACTCTTACAACTCAAAGGATCAAAAGTTATGATGGAACTAAAACTTACTATTTATAGTAAAAATGAAAATAAAATGAACTTTTGACTATCAATCTGATGGAATCTTGCAAATCTGGAGTGGGCAACTCGGCATAGTGGGTTGGTTGGTAAAAGTAGCTTCCATACCCAAAATCATATATAATATGTCAAAAAATGCATTCCAATTTGCTAGATACGACTATTTTAAAGTTTTAATGGTTCGGAACATTTTTGCCTTCGATCGGGCCTTCTCTAATCCACCTTTGCCTTGAAAGTGTCCGCGATCCGCTCTAAATAAAAAACATGAGAGCGTCGCACAACAAGGAACGGTTGGGATGTGACACCCACCATTAAAACCTTCGAGATTGTGTGTGTGGGCTTAAACGTGTGTCGTATATTGAAACACCCCATACTTTCTAGTACTCAGGTGTTAGGATGGAAGCCTAATTTAGGATTTTTAAATAACCTTGTTAGACACTTGAATTTCACGTCAGTTGTCGCAGGCCTTAGACCACACGACCCACGGATTTATCATATCAAGTTGTCCATCCGTCGATTCCTTAGGACAGATCACCATACCACCAGAGATACCTATTTTGGGATTCCAGTTCACTAATAGACTAAAGATAGTTCTTATTATAACTATGAATGATGACCCTTAAATGTTATTCACTCGGTAGCTTACTTGAACTTATGTCCTAGACGTGATTAGATCATCTGATTAGCTCTCTTAAACACATGTCTTAGAATTGATTGGATTAGTTAGAATACTTGCTTAGTTACTTAAACTAACGCCTAGAATTAGTTAGAATACTTGATTTATTTTACTTAAGAAACATCTTGGAATGTTTACTTAGAATTAGTTAGAATACCAGATATGTTAACTTAAATACATGTCTTAGATGGGTTAGAATATTTAATTAGTTATTTAAGTACATGTTTAAGGATTGTTAAAAGTACTAGACTAGTTACCCTAAAACACATGTCAAGGCGTCTAATCCCTAAATCAACCACTAATTCCTAACTGAGTGGTCCCTAGGACCCTTTTCAACTATTGACATCCAATCTCAAAATAATCCGACCCTCAGATCAAGGTAGGTCCATAACTGGACCCTCCAATCAATTAGCATGGCCCACCTAAGTTTTGGATCTACCCGATCCTTTGTAAGATGTCCTAGTAGGACCCACAAGACTTGATGGATGGGGAAGATCCATCAAAATCATTACGATGGACCCCCATGTACGTGGTGTATAAGCACAGCCTGTGCATAGCCGCGGAGTACCGAGCCAAACACGCAGTCAAATTGGGTTTGATCCGATGCTCCCGCCCAAAAGAGGAAACTCTCCTCGTTTCTTTCCTCCCTCATGCACTGCAACAGCATTAACAAACTATGTCTGTCATCTTCGATTGATGGCCCACTGCGCCATTGGTTCTGGCGATCTGAACCGTTCATCACGACCGGGTGATAGTCCCACACGAACCCTGGGTGGTTTCACCTGTTGAAATGTACACACGTGTACACAATGTCAACCTCAAATCAAGTCACAAACACACCCATTTCCAGATATAGAAACTGCTGCATTGCCAGCAGGGCGATCCGTGTCCGACCTTATCCTCAAATCTTGGTCATTCATTGAGGGAAATCTCAGCCGTCCAGTAGCTCTCCGCGTGGGAGAGGTTTTCCACCCATAGGAAGCCAAAACCATTGTTGGTTTTGGTTTTGCTAGCTATATTTAGAGGCTATGGCCTTTCAGCTTCAATCTCGGTCATCCACTTCCCATCTGACTGTTTGAGATGTTGGGGCGAATGGATAAAAGGGATAGGATTGGACGTTAGGGCATCCTCCTCCGTTTTCTAGCAGCCGCACTCAACCAATGGCTGTTTCTTTCAAAACTTAAACCCACCACCCAAATCTCTCTCAAGCTTCGAAAACCCTTACCTATAAGTTTCCTAGATCTATACAAACCTTCCTAAAGGGTCAGATTGAAGAGAAATGCTGTTGTTTGGAAACCGCCATTAACAGCAGAGCTTCTTCCTCGTTTACAGGACACCAAACGCCGTCGACTTGGGTTGAATACGGTGGTCCAGTGACTCCGCTGGACCTGTAGCAGATGAAAAGGAGGAAGGAAGAAAGGAAAGAAGAAGAAATGGAAAGAAGGAAAGTGAGAGAGAGTGTGTTGCTGCACTAGCAAAGCTCGAACTGAGCCGAGTTTGGGCTGAGCTGAGTTTGGTCTGTGCTGGGTCGAGTCCAGAAGTTTCTAGACCTCTCTAAATGAGAAGACAGAGAGCGTCTGAGAGAAATCCGAACACCACACTGCTAGTGGAAGGTGCCGCACTTCGCTGACTCGCCCAAGCCACAGAATCTGGGCCAAGTTAGGCCATAGTATGTTACGCCTATTGCTGGACGCTTCCAGCAGCAGAAGGAAAGAAGAAAAGAAGAAGAAAGAAACAGAAAAGAGAGAAACAAAAATGTGAGGAAGAGTAGTGGGAGCCAGTTTGCAACCACTGGTGACGGGTCAGACTCAGGAGACTGACTCGCTGCCAAGATTGGGTGCGGGTCTGGTCCGGTCTAGGCTGGTTGCTGGGCATTTCCAGTGATGGAAGAAGAAAGAAGAGAAGAAAGGGAGAGAGATGGAAACGGGTGAGAGGGAGAATGGAGTGAGGTTGGGCGTGGATTGTTGCTGTTGTTGCTGGGCCGAAATCAGACTAGCCCTTGGACAATTTTGGGGTGCTGCTGGGCCAGGGTGAGCCCAGCCCAGCTAACCATCTTTTGGGTTGTGTAAACACAGCTGGCGCTGGGCCAGAAACGGCTCAGCTAGCCCATCTCATAGGCTATGTAGGTGATGTTGATGCTGGGCCAGAACGGAGGCCCAGGCCCTTAGGGGAAAACTTGGGCCTAGTTTGGGCCCTTGTTAGACAAGAATCTGTTGGGCCTGTCACTCTAGTACAGGCCCAAATAGCCCTATGTGTGAGACCCTTCAAACCCCACTTGTTGTCAATGTAAGTGGACTTTTTTCCCAAAGTAAATCATGTGATTTATTATTATAATTGGTATTGCTATAATTATTACAATTATAAATCATGTTTAGCTATTAGCAGTTATGTATGCTAGTTTCAGTTATTATAAACAAATCTCAACCATCAAATGTTAGATATTAGTATTCTTAAATATTATCATTGATAATAGATCATGCTATTTTCATCACAATGACTATTATTATCATGATAACTAATATCAATTTCATCCTTAATGTTAATGGCGATTTTGTTATTAACATTGCAATCAATCATACACTGTTACCACTTCTACTAATATATGGATTGTTAATATTGGAAATGAATGGATGTTAGTAAACTACCTATTTTGATATTAGTTATTACATATAAAGATTATTATATTAATAATATTAATGTTTTATTCTATCATTATCAGATATTATCATTAAGGGTAGAGCACGTTATTTATTTTCATCACAATGATTATTAGCGTCACGTTAGCTAATATTGGATATATTATTAATATTAATGGTTGTTTTGAAATCACTAGTGTTAGTCCTTATTATATTATCATTAGTAAATACTCTATCATTATTACTCGGGTTATATAAGAGATTACTAGTCATCATAAGAATATTAGATAATGTCGATACACTTAAATAGGAAATTAGGAACCATCGTTAATAATAGCGATGGATTAATGCTTCTATTATAAATATTATTATTATTTGATCCATTATACAATACTAATAATAACGATATAATAATAACTTAGAATTCAAATCCTAGCATCTAAGCATTTAACTAAACCTAGGATGAAGCCCTAATTCTATATGAAAACTCAAAAAAAATAATCCCAACCCCTAGGTAGTGTGTAGAACTTGAATCTAATTGTACAAGTTCCTGATTTATGATAGGGATTGATTCTAAGGAATACGTATTCTCTAGCACACTTTTAGGCGATTCAAAGTATAAGGTGATGATTCTTCCCCTTGAGCTTTCCATCTACTCATTAGCTTAAGTTATAGTTTTTATTTAAATTTATAATTGATATCTCTCTTTATAATCACATGTGTTAGTTGGTAGAAATTGAATTGCTGTATTACATGCTTTACGATTATCCTGTATAATTGTTCATGCTTGTGGATTTATTTTTGTGGATTGCTTATGGAACTTAAACCGGTACATTAGTGAAAAATTCTCACATATGAATATACACCCATACTTGGGATATAACTTGACTAATTGTGATCGTAATGGACCTTCGACTTGGTGGTTATTGAGCGGTGGTCTAGATGGATCATTGATGTGGGCCTACCATCCAGGGTTGTTGTGCCCAATGGTTTTTAAGGATGGTCTTTATCGTATGATTTTGATATCAGCCCTATGTGACATATTTTGATACTCGTCCTACGTGGTTTTATTTTGATATTTTCCCTATATGGGTTCGATGTTTTATATTGTCCAACCATGCGATGGTAAGCCCCATATATTGTAATATGATTGACCACTAGTCGATGGGGTACCATTAAACATCCTAAGGTGGTAGTCTCATAGGCCAGAGATGGTGGTCATTGGACACTATGCCCGAACCGTCGGCTTACGCTGGGCCATGTGCTCCCTGTAGTGACCTTTGAGCTTACCTAAATTGACTGGTTATAAATGGACTAATAATGACTTCGTTAATCATGCATGTATGGCATATTACGATGACTTGGATCTCTCTGCCCTGCGATTACGCTGAAGTTGTGCTTATGACCAGTCATTCGATTTATGATGATGACCTGGATCTTCATGCCCCGCGATTACGCCGAGTGTTGCGCTGATGACCAGTCACATCGCCTATCTGGATGTTTTACCCGGGGCACAGACCGTCTGGATGTTTTACCCGGGTCGATGATTGCATGGGTGACGACTCCTATGTCCGTCTGGATGTTTTACCCAGGACTGATTGCATCCACACATCCATGCATCTAATAAGACTGCGTTTACTCTGTTTTGGTTGTCTGAATGTTTTATACTATTTCTTACCTAATGCGGCAGTGTGTAATCTTGAGGGGAGTTCACACTGAGTTGGCCACTTATCCATCAAATATATAACCGTACAGGTAGCACAGGTGGTCCTGATGATGTTCACATTCATATTGGTGAGGAGCAGACTATAGTTGACAAGGGTGCATGATTATATTTGCTAAGGGCTGCTACAGGATTTCACAGCTCAAGATTGTTGCAAATTTACTTGTTTCACATGTAATGTTATTCCATTTTGTATTCGTAAGAATGGAGACATTGGCTTGTATAAGTCATTATGGGCATTCTCTTATATACTCTAAATGTAATCGCAATTTTCCTTTATGTTGATTTGTCCACTCTACGCTCATCTGCTTACTCTGATAAAAGAAAAAGAAAAAACATATTATATCTGACCATCCTTTAAGGTTAACACTTGGGTTTTTGGGACACGGGTCATATACTCGGGTCGTGAAAAGTCGGGGCATTACATATATGCCATCTAATTGCTTTAGAAGATCAGCTCCACTAGGATGAATGGACACTCCCTGGCACCCAAAAATCAAAAGCCATTCAAACACTAAGGCTACTTCACATGATTTTGGTGGTTTTAGGTATGATTTTACAATGTCTGGTCGACCTAAATTTTGGATCAGCCAGACTTTTGGGTTCGAAGGAGATTATGAGGGGGTTCAAATGATAGAAGGATTGGATGACCTACGCACATCATGGTGGGGTCCACACACCACTGTTGAATATGCCTATTCTACAAAGATTGTAGGTGAACAACACCAATTCAATTCCTTTAGCGAGACTAGTTCTAATGGTAGGGCTTCTTAGACATAAATGATGGAGGCTGGATCCTCAATAAAGGTTGTAGAATGACTATTAAACAACTCATATTCACTTAAATTGGACTTATTCACCCTGTAGAAAACATATTCAACTACTCGTAAAAGTAATTCAACTGCACGTTTGAGACCCCCGTTTACAAACTTGAAACCCAAATTGGGCAATCTCTAGGCATAGCAGTTTAGCCCTGCAAACTCATGTACACACAACACACTTGCCATTGTAGCATAGTAATAAGTAAACTGATCCATTCACTAAAATTGTACCGCCATGTAGTGACCTAGAAAACCATCCGTGCCCTTATTCACTAGCCATGTGCAAATGATTGGATGAATCTCAGTCATTGTTCATGGTGGCCATAGGTCCTAAATTGGACATGTGATATGCCTTATGCAAATTTAGTGTTACTCTCATTCATTGGGTTTATTGACGAGTGATTCCACTAGTAGTCCTTGGGAACTTGAGATTGAACATGATGATCATTTACCTATGATAGTTATGGTCCTTTGATCTCAGTACTTAATTTGTTAGACCATGACCATCACAGGTGTGTGAAACACACCCGTGTACTTCAATTCATGAGATGCATGATCATCTTGTGTGAGGAGATTGACTTGGGTTAAGGTGGACAATCTCTACCATCGGGAGCCCACTTAGTGGCGGTTTATGCATTGCCCTTACCCTACACAAGAGTGTGACCGTGCCATGAACAAAGAATTTATGTTCAGACATTTAGTCACTCACATTGGTGGATCGAGATTAAGTCAAAATCTGAGAGGCCATTAGATTGGACTATGATTGTGAGATCAGGTTTTGATACATGGAAAATGATTTAATCCTTAAACCTGAGGATGTGTATGAGTCACGATCTTGACTGGTTAACTTTGGCTATTCCTATGAGGTCCATGTAGGGACCAATAAAGTGGACGTAGCCGGTTGCTTTCATAAAGAATCGTCGATTCTTGCAAGGGCCAATAAGGGATCCACTGGTTTTCCTAAGAACATTTTTATGCCTTTGATCTGGATAGATCAGAGACTTATCAAGTGATTTTTCTACTAGGCCCCAACACTTTGATTGTTTAATAATATTTTCAAAGGTATTTAATTGTTGAAGGTTTTTATCAACTGTTAAAACTATTTTGAATGCACTTGATGATAACATGATAGCCTAGATTTGATGATACACTTTTAATTGGCATGTGATACGATCATTAGTGGATACGTGATCATGGTAGTGGATACGTCATGTCAGTGGAGGGATTGAATCATGAGTATATGCATGGATGATGCAAATTAATGGGCTTCATTCATAGTAGATTACACTGAAGTCCATAGGGTGGACCCTACTGAGTGCAATCCTGAAACCTTAACTCATCCTTATTTATATGATTATATCCTAGAGGAGAGGTAGAGCTAGCCTTGGACATCCCTACCCCATCGGATGTGTGAGTGTGAAGAAAGAGAGAGTATGTGAGAGAGTGGAGACCCACTCCATCCTCTTCAATTTTCCTCAAGTGTGATTCACTTGTGTGGATACTAATCATTTCTCCCTTTAAATACACTTCAAGATTTTCAATTACTCAAGAAGGAGTGTTTGGTAAAATCATAGTTCTTGAGTAACTTTTTTTTTTTTTTTTGGTTGAGTATCTCAAAATAAATGCAACATGCTTAAATAAATATACATACATATAGAAAGAGAGATGATCAAGTTTAATGAATTTGACACAAATTACAGTCCAACCAGTTGATAACATCCAATCTATTAAGTGTATGTGACATACAACCCTTTTAATAGGTTGGTCCCACCATGAGGATCATCTAATGCAAAAATCATCCCCATCTACTTATCAAGTGGGCCATATTAAACAAAACAATTTCTAGCCATTAATAAATAACAAACAAAAGTATGTTACACTTGATAAAGAGATTTAAAAATTAAAAATAAAATTAGAAGGTGATCCTCGTGATAAGGTTAACTATTCAGTGTGTTGGAAGTGGCAAACATGAAAAGTTAGAAGTTATTTCCTAGGTGGAACGTAACTTATAGTTAGAGGTGGACAAGATCCAAGCTGACTTGTCGGATCCGACTCGAACTGAATCGGTTAGATCCGATCCGACTCGACCCAACTCGTCGGATCCGACTCAACCCGAACCGATCCGACTCAACCGAACTGAAAGCTAGGGTCAAGTCAGGTCAAATTGGATCGAGTAGATCCACTCGGATCTAAAGCCAAATTGAGTTGAGTTCGGGTCTGTAGCAAATCGATCCAATCCGATTCGGAGCTAGACCGGAATTGGATAGTATAAAGTCAGATTTTACTTTTTTCCTTTTTTTTACGTTTACCATTCTTCTACTCGAACCCTAATTCTACCTTAGCCGACTTCCTCTCCTTCCCTCCTTCTTTCTCTCCTCCTTTCTCTCCCTCTTTTTCTCCCGATTTCCCTCCTCTCCTTTCTCTCCTTCCTTCTCCCCTGACATCCCTCCTCTCATTCTTTCTCTCCTCCTTTCTCTCCCTCTTTCTCTCCTGATTTTCCTCATGTTTCCTTCCTAGCAGTACTAGAGTCTCCGACTCGGATTGACTCAGCTCAGTCCGAATCAATTGGACAGACTCGACTCGATCTGACTCGGTTTCCCTGATCGAGTTGGACTCGGTTCGAGTCAGGCCAGCAAGGAATTAGTTCGGATTGAGTTAGCCCTGCTGGACTCGGTCCCAAATCGGATCGAGTTCGGGTCAAGTACTTTCAAAAACTGGATCGAATCGAGTTGGACCTAATCCAGTCCAACTCAACTCGATGCCCACCTCTACTTATAGTCCAACTGGTTCTACTACTTTAATTGGAGAAAATAAAATGGTAAGTGGGTGTTAACAAATCAATCAATTGACGTAAATAAATAAATACATAAAATGAAGAAGAACAGATAAAGAAGAGAAAGTAAGAGAAAAGTGAGCCGGATGGAGAAAGGAGTGCATACTTCAGTTTTCAAGAAACGCAACTTCAATCTACAGAGAAGAGAGATGGATAAGTGTTAGGTATGGCCCTTGAAAATTCTTGCATAGATAGAGCCATACAAGGGCTTTCTATTAGAGTGTTAAAGTGGTAGAGCTTACCCTCTTTCTTCAGTGCAGACTCAGCACAGAAACCCGCCAAATTTAGGAGATGCCTTGGCGTGGCAGCAATCCAAGCTTTTTAGAATCTTATGTAACAGTACCCAACATAGTTTTTTTTTTGTTTCTTTTAGGAGATGCCTTGCCTTGGCAAGAGACAGCTACACTTTCGTGAAAACAGGAGTGGATTAGGTGCCGTCCCAGCCCTACAGAATACGGTGCGGCCCTAACTGTGGACCCCACATTAATGGATGTTTTGTATATCCACGCAGTCCATCCGTTTTCCATCTTATTCTACGAAATGAGGCCCAAAATAAAGTAGATTCAAATATTAGATGAACCGTACCTTTGGAAATCGTGGTGATTGAACGGCCACCGTTAAAAGCTTCCTATTGCCCACCATTTTTTACACCGTAATGTTTATTTTCCATCCAACCTGTAGATAAGGTAAAAAGGACCATCATGAAGGGAAAAAATAATTATCTAATTGATCCAAAATTTTAGTAATATACAACCAAGTTTTTAATATTCAATCACCACTTTTTCCAATGGTACGGTCCACCTGAGATTTGATTTTCTTAATATTCGGGTTCATAATCTAAAATGATCTAGAAAAACGGATGGACGGTGTTGATACATAAAAAATCGATCAAGGTGGACCCCGCAGTCAGAACCACACCCTGTTTGGTGTGGCCGGGGCGCACTTAATCCGCACACGGAAAAAACATTTCTTTTTTTGGGAGACGACTTGACTTGCTTGGGACGCGCTGTGGTGGAACCGTGACTGGGCCCACTGTGATGTATATATTTTATATCCACACCGTCCATTAATTTTTTTCTACTCGTTTTAGTTGATGAATCCAAAATTTAAGAAAAATCAAATCTCAAGTAGACCACGTCATAAGAAAGTGGTGATTGAACGGTCACACAGAGCTCTTGCCGGCGCCGATTCCGTCCTCGGCCATAGGCAATCCGCCTCGCCACGGAAGAATTCATCCAAGAAAAATGCTTTGGGTGTCCCGTCTCTGACCGGGTCAGGTGCCCCAATCAAATACTGCCACCTCAGGGAGCCAACACTCGTGGCTCTCAGATCCACTGGATCCGCGTCCCAAAAGGTCGCCGGGTCAAGTGTTCAATCTGAAAGGAGAAATTTACGACTGTACGACTCTTTTATGGCCCATTTACGAGATCAAGCCCACCTCATTTTACCGGGCAAGAATAAGCCCCAGCTGTACGGACGCCTACCCTAGGGTCGAAAAGACCCCTGCTTTTTCCTTCAAGCGGATCGGCCGCTGCACGAAGACCAGCGCTTACGCTCCTCGAACTCCGAGTTGTACGAATGGGTCAAAAGAGATCAACGTTACATGGCCCCCACACTTATGTATTTATTATATCCACAGCGTTTATCCATATTTCGAGATCATTTTATATCATTATAAAAAAAAAACCATATCCAAAAAGCAACTGGACCACACCACAAAGAGCAGTAGAAAATTGATTTACACGGTTGAAACTTTTGTAGGCCCACCATAACATTTATTTTCCATCCAATCTATTCATAAGGTCAAAAAGGCCTGGATGAAGAGGAAAAACAAACTTCGTAATGATCCAAAATTTCTGCGACTCCTAAAAGGGTTTCAATGGTAGACGTTCAATCCCGCTGCCTTTTACAGTGTGGTCCACTTGATAGCTAAATCTGTCTTATTTTTCTTCTCAGACTTAGTACGAGTTCGCCAAATAGATGGACGGTTTGGATATAACACATACCTCATAAAAGGACCAACAAAGGCAGTGAGGATTACAACAGGAAAAAAAAAAAAGCCTAGAATCTATAACTACAGATTATAATCGCAGCCATAACCACAGCCCATGCTTTTTCAATGTATCCTTTGCTATGTATCGAAGGTCTTTCGATATGTACTTCGATATATCGAAGGTCTTTTGATTAATCGAAAAGGTCTAGAATTGTCCATCGACTTTGCATAAAAAAATCCTGCAATTTTTTATTAATCGAAGTGTATTCGATATGTATCGAAGATATAACTATGGATTATAGCCGTAGCCATAACTGCAGTCCGTAAAAGTCTATGCAATTTTTATTTATTTATTTTTTTTTTTAATTTTTTACATGGAGAACTTTATTCTACCTATAATTTTCTCTAATACATATTTATATAAATATGTATATATAAGCATATAAAAAAAATTTCACTCTTTTTTCATTTCTTTCTTTATTCATTTAACAAGAATATCTTCTACACAAAAATTAGTTACTTGATGTACCCTTATATGATTTTAGGGTAGGAGAAGCTACTTTAGTCAACTAACCTAGTTATTTTCCAAGATTCCATCAGGTCGATGGTCGAAAATCCATTTCATTCACTTTGCGGACAATTTCAATTAGTTCGCGGTCAATTTCATTCATTTCATTTACTTCACGGTCATTTTCATGCATTTCACGGTCAATCCCGGCGATTCCGTTTTGATTTACGGTCATTTCCATGCATTTCACGATCAATTTGCTTCACTTCACGGTCATTTTCATGCTTTTCATGGTCAATCCTGGCGATTCCGTTTTGATTCATGGTCATTTCCATGCATTTCACGGTCAATTCGCTTCACTTCACGGTCATTTTCATGCATTTCACGGTCAATCCCAGCGATTCCGTTTTGATTCACGGTCATTTTCATGCATTTCACGGTCAATTCCCTTCACTTCACGGTCATTTCTATGCATTTCACGGTCAATTCGCTTCACTTCACGGTCATTTCCATGCATTTCACGGTCATTACCGCCTATTCCGTGTTGATTCACGGTCATTTTGACGCATTTCACTGTGAAGTGTAGCGATTGGACCATGAAATGTGTGGAAATGACCGTGAAGTGAAGGGGCATGACCATGAATGCGCCGAAATGACCGTGAATCAACACGGAATAGGCAATGGGGAATGACTGTGATATGCATGGAAATGACCGTGTGAAGTGAGGCAATTGGATCGTGAAATGCGTGGAAATGACCGTGAAGTGAAGGGGCATAACCGTGAAATGCGCCGAAATGACCGTGAATCAACACGGAATAGGCGAGAATGACCGTGATATGCATAGCAATGACCATGAAGTGAGGTGATTGGACCATGAAATGCACGGAAATGACCGTGAAGTGAAGGGGCATGACCATGATGCGCCGAAATGACGGTGAATCAACACGGAATAGGTGGGAATGACCGTGATTTCCATGCATATCATGGTCATTCTCGCCTATTCCGTGTTGATTCATGGTCATTTCGTCGCATTTCATGGTTATGCCCCTTCACTTCACGGTCAATTCGCTTCACTCCACGGTCATTTCCATGCATTTCACGGTCATTCCCACCTATTTCGTGTTGATTCACAGTCATTTCGACGCATTTCATGTTGAAGTGTAGCGATTGGACAGTGAAATGCGCGGAAATGATCGTGAAGTGAAGGGACATGACCGTGAAATGAGCCGAAATGACCGTGAATCAACACGGAATAGGCGGGAATGACCATGATATGCATGGAAATGACTGTGAAGTGAGGTGATTGGACAGTGAAATGCGCAGAAATGACCGTAAAGTGAAGGGGCATGACCATGAAATGCCCCGAAATGACCATGAATCAACACGGAATAGGCGGGAATGACTGTGATTTCCATACATATCACGATCATTCTCGCCTATTCTGTGTTGATACACGGTCATTTCGACACATTTCATGGTCATGCCCCTTCACTTCACGGTTATTTCTGCACATTTCATGGTCAATTCACTTCACTCCATGGTCATTTCCATGCATTTCACAGTCATTCCCACCTATTCCGTGTTGATTCATGGTCATTTCGACGCATTTCACGGTCAAGTGTAGTGATTGGACAGTGAAATGTGCGAAAATGACCATGAAGTGAAGGGACATGACTGTTAAATGCACCGAAATGACCGTGAATCAACACGGAATAGGCAGAAATGACCGTGATATTCATGGAAATGACCGTAAAGTGAGGCGATTGGACCATGAAATGCGCGGAAATGACCGTGAAGTGAAGGGGCATGACCGTGAAATGCACCAAAATGACCGTGAATCAACACAGAATAGGCGGGAATGACCATGATTTCCATGTATATCACGGTCATTCCCGCTTATTCCGTGTTGATTCACGGTCATTTTGATGCATTTCACGGTCATGCCCCTTCATTTCACGGTCATTTTTGCGCATTTCATGGTCCAATCGCCTCACTTCACGGTCATTTCCATGCATATCACGTCATTCCCGCCTATTCTGTGTTGATTCATGGTAATTTCGGTGCATTTCAAGATCATGCTCCTTCACTTCACGGTCATTTCCGCGCATTTCACGGTCCAATCGCTACACTTCACCGTAAAATGCGTCGAAATGACCGTGAATCAACACGAAATTGGCAGGATGACCGTGATATGCATGAAAATGACCGTGAAATGCGCGAAAATGACCGTGAAGTGAAGGGGCATGACCGTGAAATGTGTCGAAATGACCGTGAATCAACATGGAATAGGCAGGAATGACTGTGATCTGCACAGAAATCACGGTCATTCCCGCCTATTCCGTATTGATTCACGGTCATTTCGGCGCATTTTACGGTCAATTCCCTTCACTTCACGGTCATTTCCATGCATTTCACGGTCATTCTCACTTATTCCATGTTGATTCACGGTCATTTCAGAGCATGTCACGGTCATGCCCCTTCACTTCACGGTCATTTCCGCGCATTTCACAGTCCAATTGCTATACTTCACCGTGAAATGCGTCGAAATGACCGTGAATCAACACGGAATAGGCGGGAATGACCGTGAAATGCATGGAAATGACCGTGAATTGAAGTGAATTGACCGTGAAATGCATGGAAATGACCGTGAAGTGAAGGGAATTGACCGTGAAATGCATGGAAATGACCGTGAATCAAAACGGAATTGCCCGGATTGACCATGAAATGCATGAAAATGACTGTGAAGTGAAACGAATTGACCGTGAAATGCTTGAAAATGACCGTGAAGTAAAGAGAATTGACCATGAAATGCATGAAAATGACCGTGAATCAAAACGAAATCGCCGAGATTGACGGTGAAATGCATGAAAATGACCATAAAGTGAAGCGAATTGACCGTGAAATGCATTGAAATAACCGTGAAGTAAAGGGAATTGACTGTGAAATGCATAGAAATGACCGTGAATCAAAACGAAATCGTCAGGATTGACCGTTAAATGCATGAAAATGACCGTGAAGTGAAGTGAATTGACCGTGAAATGCATGGAAATGACCGTAAATCAAAACGGAATCGCCGGGATTGACCGTGAAATGCATGGAATTGATCGTGAAGTAAATGAAATGAGCGAAATTGACCGCGAACTGATTGAAATTGACCGTGAAGTGAATGAAATGGATTTTTGACCATCGACCTGATGGAATCTTGAAAAATAACCAGGTTGGTTGGCTAAAGTAGCTTATCCTACCCCAAAATCATATAGGGTATGTCAAGTAACCAATTTTGGTTTAGAAGATATTCTTGTTAAATGAAAAAAGAAAGAAATGAAAAAAAAAAAAAGAGAAAAAAAAATTTATATGCTTATATATACATATTTATATAAATATGTATTAGAGAAAATTCTAGGTAGAATGAAGTTCTCCATGTAAAAAAATAAAATAATTTTTTTTCATAGATTGACACATACTACAATTATGGCTATGGTTATAATCCGTAGCGAAACGTAAAAATACATTCGATACATATTGAATACACTTCGATATGTATCGAAAATTGCAGGATTTTTTAGGCAAACTCGCTGGATAGTTCTAGACCTTTTTCGATTAATCGAAATACCTTCGATACATATCGAACGACATATCGAAATACCTTCGATACATATAAAAGGACATATTAAAATGGCAGGAGGTAGGGGTATAGCCACTGTTATTATCCGTAGCCATAGAGAGCCCGTACCCATATCCTCCTGTTTTATTTATTTATTATTTATTATTATTATTTATTTATTTATTACTTTTTGCTGTTATAATCCCCACCGCTTTTTGTGGGTTCCATTATGAGGTATGTGTTATATCCAAACCGTCCATCTTTTTGGCGAACTCGTATTAAGGCCTGAGACGAATAATAAGACAGATATAGCTATCAAGTTAACCACACTGTTAAAGGCCGTGGAGGATTGAACGTCTACCATTGAAACCCTTTTAGGGGTTACAGAAGTTTTGGATCATTATGAAACTTGTTTTTCCTCTTCATTCTGGTCTTTGTGACCTTATGAATAGATTGGATGGAAAATAAATGTTATGTGGGCCCTACAAAATTTTTAATGGTGAAAATCAATTTTACCGCTGCTGTTTTTTGGTGTGGTTCAGTTGATTTTTGGATATGATTTTTTTTTTTTTTTTTTGATAATGCTCCGAAATGATCTCGAAATATGGATGAACGTTGTGGATATAATAAATACGTAACTGTGGGGCCCATGTAACTTTGATATCTTTTGAACTGTTCGTACAACTTGAGTTCGAGGACCGTCAGTGCTCGTCTTCGAGCACCGATCCGCTTGAAGGAAAAAGCAGGGGGCATTTTCGACCTTTGGCAAGTCGTCCGTACAACCTGGGCTTATTCTTGGAAGGTAAAATAAGGTGGGTTTCGTCTCGTAAATGGGCCATAAATTGGTCGTACAGTTGTAAATTTCTCATCTCAAAGTGACACAATCGTCAATGCTTAAGGTGCTTAAGCTCTCTGTGGTCTACCGTACTTTATATGTAAAATCCACTCTGTTCATCTGGTGAGATATATTGTTTTCACCGTACATTCAAAGGATAAGCCGGATTAAACCAATGTTAAACTGCTTCAAGAACACACCATGCTGGCCACACTTAAATCTATGATCCGCATACCATTCACATTGTTTCATGTCGAGTGCGGCATCTACGTCGTGGATCTAGCTGATGGTTAGCGAACGCGGATTCGTTAGTGATCCCTCCCCTACCAACATCGGTGATGGATGGGCCGCTGCATGATGCATATGTTTCACCGTACATCCATTTTTTCCTTATCATTTTAATGCATGAGACTATAGAACTTAGGCAGATCCAAATCTCAAATTGACCTCACCGTAGGAAATAGCCGCGATATAATAATTATTTCATTTTTGATCTCTTTTAAACCGTTAATACAACTTGGACCTTCAAGAGCGTCACCGCTCGTCTTGGCATGACAACTATCACACACCAGCTAATCGGCTCTCCTTCCTGAGGGGCCACCCGTCAAAAAAAAAAAAAAAAAAACCTTTTAAATACCCTCACTTATGAAATCGAATTGGGTACTGAGTAAACTCTATTGAGCCCACCGTGAATGCATCTGGTTTATCCCCGCCTTCCATTCATTTTTCAGGGACCAAAATTAAAGCATATACAAAGCTCAAGTAGATCATACCATAGGAAACAACAGGATTACTGATTTCCACGGTTGAAACCTTGTTAGGCCCCAAAGTGATATTTTTTTGTCTTCCAACCTGTTCAAAAGATCAAAAAACATTGTTGAATGGAAAACACAAATATAAGCTTGATCCAAAACTTCAGTGGCCCTCAAGAAATTTTTAACGGTAGATATTCAATTCACACTATTTCCTTGGTGTGGTTCATTTGAGTTTTGGATTTGCTTCATTTTTTGGGAACAAGCCCTAAAATTATCCAGTAAAATGGATGGAAGGAGTGGATAAAATATATAAATTGCAGCGGACCCCAAAGAGTTTACTCTGTACGCTTAGCTTACCCCGTTACTCACTACGCAATCAGCTTCCCTCACTCAGTGGAGCGGATTAGCTGGTGTACCACACACCAGCCGGTGTGTTGATGTCATTAAGTTCTTTGGGTCCCATCATGAGGTATGTCTGTTAGACTATAGCTTTTCCTAAGGTTTGAGCCAAAAATAATAATAATAAGCCAGATCTAAAAATTAAGTGGACCACGCTGCAAAAAGCAGCGGATGATTGAAGGGCTATCATTAAATCCCTTTTGGGGTTACATAAGTTTTGGATCAATATAATATTTGTTTTTGCTCTTTATTTAGGTATGTGTGACCTTATAAACAAATTACTTGGAAAATAAACATTATGGTGGGCCCTACTAATATTTTAACGGAAAGGATCATTGTTCACACTGCTATTTGTGTGTGACCCACTTGAGCTTTGCATATGACTCTTTTTGAGATCGTGCTCTAAAATGATCTAGCCAAATGTGTGGATATAATAAATACCTCATTGTGCGTCTCATGTTACTTTGATTTCTTTTGAACGGTTTGTGCAACTCAAAGCTCAAGGAGCGTAAAACGGTTGGTGCAACTCAAAGCTCAAGGAGCGTAAGCACTGGTCTTCGTACAGCATGTACCCACACCAGTCAGTGGTACACCAGCCAATCTGATTCCCTTTCACTGTATGTGTCCCATCTATCAATTTATAATACTCCAATTAAAGGCTTCGTATGTGATTTATGAACTATGGTTGACGGATAATTTAACATGTCCAGTGAATGGTTTCAATCTCATATAGGTCTGCCATATCTGCACCAATGACATGGAGTCATGTGTACCTCCATGCCTCTTCCAACGTGGACACATGTTAACATTATGTGCTAAATGGTGGGAGAAATTTTATTCACATCCCTCATCATTGTTTATATCTAATTTGGCATGTCTAGATTAAATGATTCAAAAGATGCGACGTATAGCAGTCGTGCTATGTATTATATATGACTTCGACAGGAGTTAGAGATGTATGCATGCGAGAGAGCATAGAATGCCAGAGGTGGTGAAATTCCACCTCTTGCCGGGTGGTAGACTCTCAGGAGTTTTAACTCCTGGTCGAGGTTTCGAGTACCCACAAGTGGTGAAATTCCTCCAGCGTGAGTGTGTGGGGTGTGTGTGCGTGTGTGTAACAAAAAAAAAAGAAAAAAAAGAAGAAAAAAAAAAGCATAGAATGCCAGAGTTGTAACAAAAGTATTGTCTACAGAAAGTAAAAAGTCTTCTTGAAGTAAGTCTCTCAACCTCTCTCGGCATTAATTATTGGAATCCCATCACAAGAAATTTCAATATTTATACATTCATGCATTCAGGGTTGTAGATGTAAAAATATAGTCTAGATGCACATATTTGTGGGCCATGGTCTCCAATAGGTATGGAATTACTTCGCACGTTAGGTATGACACTAACATGGATTATGTCCTTTTGTGTGAGGCCCCCACCAGCCGCGATATTACACTACAACTCAACCCATTCATTATGTATTCTCTTATAAAATGCCTATATATGATATCATTTCTTTGATAACATGCTTAACATTCTTAGCGGTAGTAATTTATTATGCTTATATATGTTATACCTTTGGTGATTGAGGAAGATCCATAATGAGTTGTTCCCACCTTCCGGCATATAGTATGATCCATGAGCTTGTTGCTCACACCCATGTTTCCTTATTTGCTTTCAGAACACTAGTAGGCTCGAGGAGCCTACAGGCGTTGATGGATGTCCTTATCGTAACTTTACTTCTATTTCGAAATTTTTGGGCTGTAAATGTAATGTATTTTAGACTTATTTGATGATCTAGTTGTTATACGATGTTAATGTTTGATGTTTTTATTATAAATATAACTTGTCTAACAAATAAAAAATAAAAAAATTTCCCTTTACTACAAGCTGAATTTGGAGTTCAAAAATTTTGTGAGCCCGTTTGCTTAGTCTGGTGCATGACGAGATAGTTAGAGAAACCTGGGATCAGTGCTTGGAAGTTGGAAAGCCTGATAGTGGATTTTGGAGCACGACATAATCCCCCAAACAATCATCTTTGCCATATAGGCTAAGAAAACCCCTGCTCGATAATCACCCAAATCAAACATCAACATCAAACACAAGAATTGACAACATAGTGTAGGATATTCATGTTAGAATTAATTCTAGGTGCGGGGCACAAAAGAATCATGTGTACAAAATAAACTTAAGAGGAATTTAACAACATAAACTCGTTTTAAGTGAGATAAAAATGAAGAATAACATTAATCAATCAGTACTAACAATAGACTAATATGGTTGCATAGGAAGTCGAATTCAAGTGGAGAAAGAATCACATACCAAGGATTAGTAGACCTATAAATCGTGAAAAGAAAATTTTCAAAATTGGAAAATCAAAGTAATGGAAGATGACTCACCTAATTTAATGTTTACACAAGCTGGACCTAAAACTCTAATAGTTCTTAACTCAATCATTGTTGATTCGACTTAGCTTGAGCCCAATTGACTTGGTCCTAACTCAGCTTGAGCCCAATCAAGCTCCTAACTCAATCGACTCAGCTTAAACCCATCCGTCCCTTTCTTACCCTTTCCGCTCCTTGCCCAGCCCACCGCACCCGAGATCCTCTCTCTCTCCTCTCTCTCTCTCTCTCTCTCTCTCTCTCTCTCTGCACTAACAAAAAGGTACCTACATGTCTCTCTCTCTCTCTATATATATATATATAATTATTATTAATTAAATATTTGATTTGAGAGTTGGGTCGGGTGTGGGTTGGGTCAGTTGCATTGGGTGACTGGGTTGAGTCAGGCGTGAGTTGGGTCAGGTTACTAGGTTGAGTCAGGTGTAGCTTGGGTGCTAGGTTGGGTCGAGTTGTGTAACGACCTGAGATTTTGGGTGCATGTACACACGCACGTGATTATGTACACTTACATTAGCTTAGGCATACATATGGAAATCCATCTCAAATCTCACCTTTTATAAACTAACCATGCATATATAAGATTAGAGTCCTAATAATTCAATTAGTTCACTTGTATCTAGTCATCCGGCCGCAAATTACACTCGTATTCGTCAACTAGCTCACCTAATTACCAAAACAAACTATTCAATTTAAAGCTCATAGTGTACACTTCAAATTCATTAGTTAGTTTATACATAAGACTACACACTTTCTTAAGGACCATGACTAAGTGAGAGCCGTTAAAATGAATCTTAGCCACCATTGAAAATCATTAGTCAATATTGAGC
Organism: Magnolia officinalis; assembly: GCA_021015155.1. NCBI lineage: Eukaryota > Viridiplantae > Streptophyta > Magnoliopsida > Magnoliales > Magnoliaceae > Magnolia > Magnolia officinalis. The sequence continues at coordinate 29,498,344 of JAJHSJ010000001.1, forward strand.
TCTTTAGATAGAACACGTCAAATTGCAGTAGAACGTCAAGTTTCGCCCAAATCGGACAGTTCAAACTATGACCATCTATAATCTTAAATTTTAAAACTAATAATAATGATAAAAGAAATTTAAATTTAAATAAAACACGATCCCTATTTAGATGCATTGCCGCACACGTTGTTTCAAAGCCTATACTTTTTTAAATGCCGGATTTTGTGGTGAATCTAAACTACCCATCATTCTGACATTTTTGCAGTGGATCCAACTACCCATAATCTAGAGCAGCTATCCAAACGGTCCAATAGGTGGACCCATTGATATGCTCCAAGCCAATCTTCTAACACCAGCCATCCTAGAGTCTCAGCCACACATCAATTTGTCAGATCACCAAGCTCCACCACTCATCCACCGTTTTCAAATATCAACCCTCCATACTACGAGGGCCATCAATCTAAACTATCCATTAGTGATGCCACCTGGTTTATAGATCTGCCTTTCTTCTGAGTTATACTCTAACTTAATGTTACAAAACAGAATATCGGTGTGGATATCTCTGAATCCCTCTCTAGTGGGTCCACCGTTAAAAAGACAAATAAAAGAGAGAGAGAAAAATACGTTGCTAGGATAACCAAGCAACCCACGCTGTCTAACGTGTACCTATCTTCTTGTTTGAGAGCTATGCAAGCCTTGCTGGAGGACCGGGACCTGCCAACCAAACCCAATTTACTCTAGGGGCTGGAGCCCAAGATCCCATTAATCTGGTCTGTACAGCATTCTAAACCCACAAACACAACCATCCAGTTCGAAATAATCCAGCAAACTACATCTACATTGTTGAAATTAGTAACCACTCAACGGTAACTCAAGATCAAACCACCGAGGTTGTCCAAACATCCACCCCTGCATCATAACCATCCAGCCATAAAAAACATTTCAAAAGTCCAGCTGATTATCATTCGCCCATACAAAACTTAAAGTTAACGTGAGTAGCAAGGAGGTTCAACCGTACGTATTTCCCTACCATTTTTCATATTCTACAGCCCACTTAGATTTTGATCCACCTCAATTTTTGTGTTCGTGTCCAATCATGATTTGGCAAAAGAAATGATCGGGGTGGATTTCTCATGGTGGACCCCACCTGATTTTATGGTTGTAAGGAAGACTCTACGAAATATTTGCTTTGGCAAGCCAGCCTCCCCGTTTTCTACGCATGTCGCCTTCTTCGTCAACTGCTTCTCCTATTTCTTCTTTTCTTCAACTTCTAAGTTATAAAACCACTTGTAGTGGGTTCACAACTAATTGAACAAAATCGTCCATACAATAAAGTGGTCAACATGCACTGATAGAATTTCCAACACCCTTACCTTCTTCAATTGAGAAATAAGATGTCACTCTTCTCACCTTTCTCATATCTTAGAAACAAAGGCTATCTCTTATAAATCCAACCACTCAAACGATTCGGGTATTCAAGCCATTCATCAAGTGCCCTTCGATGTATCGCCAATTTCAACTATTCAAGTTAGGAAATCTGTTATCATCAGACTGCCTGCCAACTCAAGATACACAACAACAACTCTAGTTACTTGTGGTAACATCTCAAGACTCAATTAAGTAACCCAATGTGCCTCATGATTAATTGGAATTAAAATAAATTATTTGTAATGGTTTAAATAATTGACGTACTGATTTAAGTGTTTTGTGTAAATATTGTATGATATGGTAAATTATATGCTAATTTGTGCTAAATTGCATGAATGATAATAATTGTAAGTTAAATTAACTTATCAAGATAAGTATCTATGACAGTTATGAGAAAGATACATTCATATATCATCCATCTTTCATTACATTTACATAATGCATGGTTGATCCTAGGGGCCTTTCCTGGAAGAAATATCGATCATGGTAGAGCATTACCAAATGCGGGTTATGCCCAAGTCTATCGAAAGGTGGAATCCTACCCAATGGGTGGATGCAGGTTGATAACATCCAACCTAAGCGGATAGATGATCATCCCATCTGATACATTCATACACATTTGCATCCATATCATTGTGCATACATTTTTACATTTAGTACTTTGTATTGTTTTAATTGCTATGATTATGAACCATGCTGTGTTATTTTACCAAGCCTGACCAGCTTACCATTTTATTAATGAAAAAAATCGTACAGAGGAATCATTAGTAGGTGATGTGGCGCAGGAACCGGAAGGATCCACCTCACCTGAACACGACCCACGTGAAACGTGGGCATACTTGTCTAAAGATGAAGTGACGGCATTAGACAATTTCTGATTATGTGATTTATTTGCTAGAATAGTTTGATTAGCATATAATGTATAACGGTATTGATTTTGAGATTTTAATAAATTGTTTAGATTTATTTCATTGAAACCATGTTAGTATGGAATAAATGTATTTATAGTATGATGATATAATAAATGAATGATTTTTAAGGTTTATTTTATTTTAGTAGTCGCCAAGATCTATAAATGCCTGGTTGATTAGTGCTAAGTGTTATGTATGTGTGATTGAAATTATGGTAGAACTTATAATAAATGTAATTATCACCTCTGATTAAACTAATCACGGTATCAAATTAGTACACTTTGTGTACAAGTTACAAACTAAAACTCTGGTCCGAGGGTGCACACTCTGTACCAAGATTTTGGGGCATGACAAGTTGGGTTGGGAGCAGGCTCGACTCGACTCGAGGTAAGCTCGCCTCGAGCTCGACTCGAAAGCTTGGCAAATAAGCCAAGCTCCAATTATAAGCTCAAGGCCGAGCTCGAGGAGAGCGCGGATGAGTCAAGTCAAGCTTGGCCCACCTCGACTTGACTCAGCTCGATGTACAACCCTACTTAAATCCTTTACCCAACTTTGGGTAAATTAACGATACTTTATAAGTATAAATCCGGATCATCTGCTTGCCTCAAGTAAGAAAATCCTGTTTTCCAATATTGTGATTGGTCCACGTCATCGCTGACATCGTCAGCATTGCCAATGTGTGATGATGTATTCCAATTATATTATAACAAGAAGGATTTTCCTACTTGTAGCAAGCAGAGTATCCGGATTCTATAAGTATATTGTAACATAGACACTCAAATGGGATGGATCTGCCAGTTGGATTGAGATGTATCTTCTTTCTTGGACTTATCATCTCATCAGGTAAAGCCCGACTTAATCTTCCCTTTGATAGTTAAAAATAGTGGTAGAATATAAGATATTAAAATTTTAAGTAAGAAATTATACCCAGTGACATATTCAGGGGTCATTTCACATTTGTTAGGCCTAAATCCAGACCAAAATCTTGTGTTTTGCCACTGGAATGTGGGGGGCCTCAAAAATGCCACTTTTCAATTCCTCGTTAAAAGCTGGGTTGCAAGATCACAGGATTCACAGTCCAATTCATTGGTCATATTTTAAATGGCTCTCTCTCTTTATAATCCACAGTCGCCAAACACAATTTCAGGGTTTCCACATACTGAAAATCCAGGTTGCCAAACACAACTGATAGAATGACAATCTCAAGGCCTTCACATCCTATCTTCGTACTTCTATAAGTTTTTATTTATTTATTTATTTAAATATATTACAAATCCAAACTGCCAAACGACCATTTGGTGTTGGCAGTATGGTCATGAGGGCCTTGTATTGCGAGATTCTAACAGTCACTAGTAACAATTCAAAGTGATTAAGGGGCCTCTAATTGAATTACAGGAAAATCAAAGGAACCGTTACAAGGAAAATACTCCAAAAACTTACTTTAGAATCCGATTGCAAACAGCCAGAACCACCAATCTCACGACGCCAATTGCCTCCTCCCAGCACTGAATTCGTTGATGCTACAGAGGAATCAGAGTCCTCTGGTTTGGGAAAAACGTCAAACATGTTGCAGGCGGTTTCTCGTGCATTGTTACGTCGCTACCATTCTATCCATATATCTGTCGATTGCCCGTTCATAGATTTCGCAAAAATAAAAAGAAGGAAAGGGAAAAAAAATGCTTGACCTCCGATCTTCCTCAAATCGCATCTTAAGAACAATCTCCCCTCCCTTGCCAATCCACGTCACGTGCGCCCACATGAAGCTCTCGAGGAGAAGCAACAAAAGCCGTCCATCTTTTCGGCCATTGCTCGGGTTCTTCCGGATTTGTGCCGATTAGACGAGCGCGGGAAACGACTTGCCTGTAAGGTTGTAACCCAAAGGAAAGCGGATTGCGTTTTGTGTGAACTCTGTGGGGCCTACCATGGATGTACGTGTCCCATCCATGCCGTCCATCCGTTTTTCATATCATTTTAAGGTCATATTTTCCCAAAATCTAAGAATTTACAAATTTCAAGTGGACCACACCAAATGAAACAGTGGAAATAATGATGTCCACCTTTGAAACTTTCAAAGTGCCAATAGTGATGTTTATTTGTCATCCAACCTGTTCATAAGGTGGCACAAACAATAGATGAAGTGAAAAAATAAATATCAGGCGCTTGATCCAAAACTTTAGCGGCCCCCAAGAAGTTCTCAACGGTAGGTGTTTAATTTGGTGTGGTCTACTTGAGATTTGAGTATGCTTTAACTTTAGGGCGTATCCCCTAAAATTATCTGGAAAAATGGATGGACGGCATGGATAAAATACATAAATCGATATCACGGTTTGCCCCCACACAATTTCCTCGGTACATTTAGGGTACTTGATCAGATTTTTGGGCGTTCCAACGAGAAAACACTTACGCTATTGGAACTCATGCCTTATCGAGTGTTATGACCTGAGTTTTGGCGATGGACGTGGGATCGAGTGAAGGGACGAGATGAAGGCGGAATGGAATTAGGTGTCTTCTTTGGTCGACCAATGGTGAGAGAAAAAAGACTATAGGATTGTTAAAGAGATCCAATCCCTGCTGCAGACAGCTGTTTGGAGATAAACTTCGTGTCCTTCATTCATTTCCCCTTTTTGTACAACTGATTCAATTACAACCCACTTTTCCCACTACACACCCAACTTTTTCCACTACATGGATGTGGGGATGTCTTCCCTAAAACTAGGACTTAAACAAGGAAACTACCTAAGACTCATGTATGAAATAAGGAACTAATACAACCAACTACTACCTCACTTGCAAACATGCCTAAAACCATGCCTAAATACATGCAAACAAAATAACACGTACAACTGACCACTTCAGATGATTGGTTTGTAACATCGAGCATCTTATCCCATTTTTAAATTGATTTATTCTCGAGCAAAGTTTGCTTCCAACCCTAAGCTTTGTGGGGCCACTGTCATGTTTGTGTTGCGTTCATCCTGTCCATACAAGTGACTGGCTCATTTTAGGAGATGACCCCAAAAATACTAGGGAGATGCCAAACTCAAGTTGGCCACACCGCTAGAAACATTCACCATTGAAACCTTCTTTGAGGCAAGCAGAACTTTTGGATCAGGCTAATATTTGTGTTTTCTGCATTGGATGGCATATATGACCCAGAAGAAGGTTTCAAATGCGAGAATTTTCATCCCCAAGGTTTCTCGTGATGTAGTCCACTTCATTTTTCAATCTTCCTAATTTTTAGGCCAATGTCCTAAAATGAACTCCCGTCATGTCCTAAAACCCAGGTTGGCCCAACGGGCTTTCAGGCTTAGCTTGCGTAGGCCTGAGCTTGTGCTGGATATCAGGCCTGAAGGTTAGCTCGGGCTTAAAAAACAAGTCAGCTTATAAATTGTGTATGTGTTCAAAAGCCCATCAGCCCAATTAGGCCCGTCTCTTGCTCTCTGTTTGTTGCTTAGGGAGTTTTACTGAAACAATCCAAACCTTGAAAAGGAGGGAAAAGTTCTCTCCAAATCATTGTTTTTCCGAAATCATGATATACTGATCGTTGCATAACTCTCTCTATTTCATTTGGAAAACCAAAAAGCCCCCCAAACCCGTCTCTCTCTATGCAACGTTTGGAAAACCACGGAGCCCTAAAAACCTGGCTCATTTCTCTTATCTCATGTCCCCCAACATTGGCAATCTGCAAGTGTACGAATTGTCTACGATACTTACAACACCCAAGCACTTAGGAGTGCATCGTCGCGTAGAGGTGGGACCATTGACACCCCCACAAGCTGTACACGAATAGCTAGATCAGGTACATGATGCATGCTCACAGTGATATGCAGAAGGGCCCACCAAAGTCTTTCATTTCACCTGTTGTATAGGATTGGGCCGTCTTAGTTGCAACGTTGTCCAGAAATCACGCCCAAATGGGTTGTGAGTTTAAAAGAAATGGACACTTGGAGAAGGAATTAAAAGGGGACTATTGTCTATAAATAGGTGGCATATCTTCCAAATCTCCCATTCAGCGGCCACCACAAATCTAACTGTTTGGATCCAAGCTTTTCTTTATTGGCATGAAGACGATTTTTAAAGGATGTTCTGGTGGGCCATTTTTTACTGCCCATTGATAATTGACGGCCTATAAGTAGAGCCAAATATATGTAGATCGAATGCATTTTGTGCCCCACCTCTGGCCAAATGTGGACAGTGCTGATATATAGGTGAGTGCAATCTAATGAAAACAGAACTAAAGTGGGCCTTCCAGGCCCACTTAATGTACAATTGTGTGTTTGTGTGTGTGATAAAGAGAGAGATGGATAAAAATGCCTTTGGCTGGCTCTGTGGTGGACAGCCAGCATAATTTCGATGCACATGCAAACTTTCGTGAGCACTAAGGCAAGCAGGCCCACTTAAGCATGAAGTTCAAGTGGGCTAGTGAAGGGGTACTCTTTGAGCCCAATAGTCAGGGAAGCTCTTTTTTTTTTTTTTGCCTTCTTTTTTCTTTTTGTTGGTTCGGAATCAAGCCGGATTCGTGGTTGTTGATATTTGTTAAGGCCTTGATAAGTGGACAATAACTGCCCCACATGATTAGTGTGGTTTGCGGACTCCACAAGGTCGTGTATGTGGGGCCACCTAGCTCTTTATTCTCGTAGAGATTTGACCTCTGTGATACACTGACCTCTGTGAATCCGAGGATCCACCGAAGCCGCGTCCGTCAAATGCTGCCTGAGTGTAATGTACTAATGTTAGTCCTCTGCCGTGGCACGGTGCGACGAACTATGGGATGCAGTTTGGGTAGTGACGCTGCCACTTCCCGGTTGGTTAGTGGCCGTTGTTATGTGGGCCTCAACATGATTTACATTGTTTATCCACGCCATCCATCCATTTTTTTCAAATCATTTTAGGGTGTTACCCCCAAAAATGAGACAGCTTTAACTCTCAGATAGACCACACCACAGGAAAACAGTAGTGATTGAATGTCCAGTATTAAAAACCTCCTAGGGCCCACTCTAATGTTTATTTGACATTTAATCTGTTGATTAGATCATACATTCCTGCATGAAGGATAAAAATCCAAATATCAGCTTGATGCAAAGCTTTTATGGGCCGCAAGAAGTTTTTAATGGTGGCATTCAATCAACATTGTTTCCCGTGATGTGGTCCACTTGAGACTTGGATTTGTCTCGTTTTTTGGCTCTTATGGTAAAATGATCTGATAAATATGGATGGACAGAGTGGATGAAACACATATATTATGGTGGGGCCCTAGCACTGACCACAAGCCATTGAGTGGCAGGGTCACTAGCCAATCTGCGTCCGGACATTGTGCACAGGTGGAATGATGCTCTTAACTCATTCCGTCCAAATCGTGAAACATTATTGTTGGTTTGTGAATTTTCTTTTTAAAAAATCATGCTAAATTTTACTGTTGGAGAAGTACTGTAAAAAAAATGCCTAACATAAAAAATCCAACCGTTCAAATTCAACGAGCAAATGCCTGTTAGTCTGAGATTTGGATTTGATAGAAATGCACCATCTGAGGACAGACACATATTTTGGACTATTTGGATTGTTTCAGATGCGCACACTTGGTTTGTGAACGGGTGTCAATGGCCCCTTCTATTTCCTTTGAAATTTCGTCGGTCTAAAGTGATGGCATTCCTTTCTTTCTCATTTCTTTCCTCGTTTAAAAGCAACGGCATTTCCTGCACGTCAGGAATTTGAATAATTTCCCCACGGTTGAATGCTTTTCATCCGTTAGGGTTCCATGATCCAAACCGTTGATCTTATGGATTCATCATAAACAGCTCGAAAACTTTGTAGATTGGATGATTCTGATCCATGGATCAATGGCCTAGAAAATGACCGTTATGGGAGAATGACTAACTGTTCACATTCAACAAAAGATGGTCCAAAGATTGAACGGTTAGGATCTTTCGTTATGGAAGATTTCTGCAGCACACCTCGTCCCTGCTGGGACGCATGGATAAATGGTCTGGATCACTGAATCCTACGCATTAGGCAAAACAGAGGGAAAACGAATTATGAGAGAAAGGAACCTATTCACATTCGTTCATGTGCTCAAACCAAACGAAAGTGCCCTACACAACGATGTTGCTAATGTGTGCAAGATCTCGGCCCTTTATCTGGAAACCAAAAACTAAATACATTTTACCACAGCTAAGGTGAACTACATGCATACAAAACCTTAGACATCAATAACGAATATCTAATGGTCAAGATCAATTTACACATACTGCGCATTAGAGTTGCCAATAGGCCCAACTCAGCTAAGCTGAAGCACGTGGGTTCCAGCGCAAGAGCTAAGTGTCTTATTGCTAGCCCAGCCAAAAACATGATTTTATAAATCAGGCTCCGGTCCACAAATGCTCGATAAGTAGGTGGCCTTGAGACTGCAAACACAAATACGATCCAATTAGTAGGTGGCCTAAGCTCTGGTACACAGGATCAACCCAAGCGCATCTAGGATAGGTCCAAACTAGGTTGGCAGGTTGGGTCAGGTTGATGGTCAAACTTAAGCCCAACCTGACCTTAAGAGGACCTAAACCCCAACTGAACTAAACAATAATTCCAGCATAAGGTGCTCAACCCGACTTAACCCAAACCGAATTTGCTTAATGCAAACCCAACCCGAGGACCTGGACAACCAGACCCAACCCAACCTGAACTCGGGTTGGATCAATTGGTTTTGGGTTGACCCATACCCAAGTTGTAGCTGTAGTCCAAACCCAGCCCCAAGCGATCTGGACTAGGGGTTATTGTAGAACTCAATTATTAATTGGGTAGAACACATAGCTCTAGCTACAACCTGATTTTTACTTGTATAATCCTTGCATGGTCTGTGTCCAACCTACTTTGGCTGGATTTTGGCCAAGGTTAAAGGCTGTTGTGTGGGCTTGTGCGTGAGTTTTGAGGCCCAAGAGTAGCTCGTTAGGCGGGTGTATGGATATGCATAAATACCCAACAAGAGAAGCTTGTTTAACTATGTAGGAATGGGAACTTGAAGTGTTATGCTACTGTCAACTTAACCAGACAATTTTGAGTTAAGTCACTAGGAAACTTGCCAGTACCTTGATATTTGGTTTGATTTGAAATTGGGTATAAATATTGTGTAAACATTCACATTGATATTTATAAAGATTTAGAGGATTTTTTAAATTTCTGCAGAAGAGACAAAAGCATATAATTGAAAAGCATTTCAAAAAAAAAAAAAAAATCTTCGGATTTTATTACATTTCAAGTTGTGATATATCATGAGCTCTTAAATATGCTAAATGAAGTAACCATTGATTTTGAGACAATAATAGCAAGAAAGTAGGTTACTTAAGTTATGATAGAGTTGAAGTTGTTTAATGCAGATGCATAATGTATGTACAAGAAAATAGGACACATCTTTCAGCATACTCGCACACCCTTGGACATGATGCGAATGGTTTTTGTTCAGACCGTTGTTCTTTTTTGTTCTACTATGGAGCAGTATGGATGGTTGCAGAGATGTGCTGCTCTGTTCTTTGTCTGTGATGTGAATGGGCTGCTGTTTGTAGGGATGTCTAATCTGATAATCTGTTGTATGTGGAAAGACTTCGTGAATGGGGTCTGCTGTGTGTAGGGATGGCTATGCTATGATAATCAACGGGAAAAAAAGGAATTTCCAACCAAGGTATGTTTTACCAAGGAATGCACCAAATTATTGTGTTGGCTCTCTGCAGTTTGATTTGCACATCACATGCATGGTAAAATGTTTCGTTCTTATTAATTGAGGAAGAAGTCCTATGTGCATACTAGTTCAGAGGATTGACTCTCCCCTGCTTGGTCTACTGGGTTGGCAGGTTGTTTGCTTTATCTTTTTTTTTTTTTAAAAAAAAAAAAAAAAATTAATTTAAATTTAAATTAAATTAAATTAAATTTTTATTTATTATTTTTTTTTTTGGGGATTTGATTAGGCAGGCTGGACGAACCATACTTTTCCTTTTTTGGTCTAGTTTTGGCTGTGTGTGGAAAGAAGAAAGTGTTGTGTCACCCGATGACTGAGGTCCGCTTCTTTTTGTGGTGCCCACCTGAATGGTGGTGTGTTCTCACCTTTCTTAAATAAATAAATAAATAAATCTAACCATTCTGATTTTGGGGGCTATGATCTATCTGCAGTGGATCCTACAATTCACCTTGTTTAACTTGAGTTACATATATGCCTCCAGCCACTGCGTTCATGCTTATGCCTGTCACACTCTGCTAGGGTATCAAATAACTCCACTGGTGCAAACATTCATTGATGTACTTTTCAATTGAATTATGTTTTGATGGGCATTGTCCAGTTAAATTCTGAGGATGGCCTTTGCATGACAGGCTATCAGCTCGAATGATGTCCAAACCATTCTCCTCTCTTAACTTGTGCACAATTGCTTCAAAGAGACTGCGGAGACATTTATTGCCTGCAGCAAGATGAAGCAAGGGGCTAATTATCCTATGGACATAGACAAAAGAAAACATGAGCATTAATTTTTCAAACTTAAGACAGAAGCTCAAACAGGTGTCTAACAGAGCATGTGATGGACATGAAAATCCTGGAGAACCGTGTGGATATGCAAAATCATTTTTATTACATAAAAGAATACCTGAATCGAATGACAAGATATCGGGTTTTCCAGATTGACCGTATGACATGTGTCTGTCACTGGACATATTACATCAAGAGCTTCTGTAACGCCCTGAAAATCGGGGGTCGAGTAGGAGCCCAACTCCCTAGTTCCAACGCATCACTTATGCAACATAAATAATGATGATTAAATGTTGTCCGTATTAGTACATTAAACATGAATGGGATTATACCAAATTAGCATATCATACTCTAGAGACGGTTAAATTATACAAACGGAAGACTGTGATAAGTATATAAAGCATAAGATGCAGTGGAGAAAGATAATGGCACGTTTAGGCATAAGATGCAGCCGTTTATGAGAATCATCTTTCATTTCTAGAGTTCATCAACATTGATAAATTTTCCTTTCTTGTAGTATGACAAAATCCTCAATTTCTGTTTCCATTAGGTTCCTGGGAAAACAAGGATTCCATCTAAATGCACCTCCCTCTAACTTAAAACAATCTGCTCTCCTTAAACCCCCCAGTCCAAGGTTGTACTGCATAAATTTCAGAAGAGGTAATGTATACTACTCAAAACTAAGTCTTTTTTCATTGCCCCTATGAAATTATGTAAATGTCCTTATAAATTATGAAATTACCATCAATAAGTTGATTTACCCTTCACATATTAAGGGCATTAAAGTAATTTTCTTTTTATACCGGTGTAATTACAAATATGCCCTTTGAATACAATATTTATGAAATTTATGTTGTTGAAATTTATGCACTTTATATTTTACCTACAAGTGTTTGCATTTTCTTATTAGAATTGACTCTTACTGAGACTATGCCGGGGCAATTAATGGGGACTGACTACAAATTCATTCGCAATATGCCTACGATGGAAGAATGTGATGTTTCACATGCATGCACACAGAAATTGTGATGTGGCAAAGAGGTAACCAGAACTAAACTGTGTAAATCAGGGCCCACTTTACATGGGTCGAGAACAAAAATTTGATGGAACTGATGTGTTAGCTGGCCAGTTGGTTACTTCTAAATAGAAGGTTGAAATCCAAACAGTCAGCTTTCCAAATTTGGCAAACAAATGTGTATCAATACAAGGATGTCGTCTCTCCTTTTAAGTTCGTATTCAGCATTGTCATGGCGCTATATTTTCATAGTTTTTTCAGGTTTTTTTTTTTTTGGTTTCAGAAGCCTGTGGGTGGGCTGATTTTGTCTCAGTTTTTTGTGCTGTATAGCGGTTTTATACGATGATAGGTGTGGCCTGTTCCTTTTTGTAGAGCCCACCCGTATGATTATACAACATCTATATATATATATATATATATATATATATATATATATTATATATATATATATTTGGTTGAATGAAAAAAGAGGTGAGACTCATCTGAAAATCAGGGTGGGAGATTGATGTAGAGTGGGTCGCGGACAGTTTCATGGCCAAGATGGATCAGAAAAGGCTCGGTTGACGACAGAAGTGATCCGGACCGTCGGACCTTAGATCGGGCGTATCTCGCAATCCGGAATGAGTTAGCTGACGTAAAATATATGATTTTGGGGTAAAAAGAGCTACTTTAGCCAACCAACCCCCGCTATGCCAGGTTACGACGCCCGGAATTGCGAAAAACCCCTAGCTCGACGGTCGTTTTCCTGTTTTTAATTTCGTTTTTACTATAAATAGTAAGTTTTAGTTTGATTATAACTCTTCATCCGTCGGGCTTTAGGAGTTGCGCCCAATGTGAAAAGAGCTTTGAATAATTAGGAGAACGGTTTGGTGAAGCCAAATAGGACACTTACTATTTTTGGCCGAAAACCTTACGCACTAGTAGATATCACAACCGTCTATAAATAGTAAGTTTACTATTTATAGTAAGTCGCAATTTCTAGGAGTTTTAGTTGCAGTTTGATTCTGATTTCTTTACCATTGCTTGGTACCCTTATTTAAAGGGTTGTGAACTCGTTTTATTGATTCATTAATCAATTTCGAATTTATTAGAATTTAATTCTATTTTCTTTTTTCTTTCCTCGTAGATTCGAGAAGTCTCTGTGAGGAGTCCAGAGAAGTTCCGTGGATTCGGAATAGTTATCCTCTTGAGGAAGACGGTGCTCGACCTCACGTCCTCCCCTGCATCAGAGATGTTCTTCTACTGGTCGGGTATCATCTGAAGGTTAGGCTGCAAGTTTCAGTTTTGTTCCAACAAAGCGTCAGGCAACTAGTTGTTGCCACTTTCAGAACCTGTCTTTCAGCAAACTGGCACGCCCATAGCTATGATAGTTGATGGCAGAGGTCCTATGTGCATGCTAGTTCAGAGGATTGACTCTCCCCTGTGCTTGGTCTATTGGGTAGGCTTCTTCTTCTTCTTTTTCCCTGCTTACGGAGGCTGGAAAGTTTGTACTTTTCCTATTTTAGTCTGGTTTTGGCCATGTGGTCCATCCCTGTCAGACCTAGTGCGTGGCCATATAAAGGTGAGGTCCTTTTTGTGGCGTCCACCTGAATGCATTGTACAGATTTTTTAATATTACAGGTGGTGTGCTCTCACTTTTCTTAACAAAAAAGAAAAAGAAATAATTAAACCAATCTAATTTGGGTTCTATGATCTATCTGCAACAGGTTCTACAATTCACATGGTTTAATTTGAGTCACATATATGCCGTATCTCCAACTGCTTAGTTCATGCTTATGACTGTCATACTCTGCTAGGATATCAAGCAGACTGTCCTAACGTGCCATACTTTATGACAATTACTTGTCTTCATGGAGAGTTATCTTCGTTCCCAAACCTCCATAACCACTTGCCAACGAGTGCCCTATTGATGATTGTTAAGTCCTTTATGCCTATATGACCATCGTCCTGAGGATGGCAGGCTTCCTTCTAATTAACCAAATGAGAACTATTTTGATCAATGACATGGAGTAAATTGGCAATTTTGAGAGAGCTTCCTTTCTTCATAAGAGTGAATATTCTACCTCCTAATGACAGGTATTTTCTTTTCCATGCCGAATGTTTTCCTTTCAATTCACTCTATCGCTAAGTGGACTTACTAAACCTCATATATCACACACGAATTTTGAAAAGGAAAAAAAATTCTCCCGAGACAGCAATATAACACCATTATATGGTTTAAATAGTTAAAGTATTTATTTGAAAGTGCATGGGTGATGGTGTTGCTAATTGCATGCTTTCCTTGATGACATATTAGCAATTTTCCATTTTGCATTGGAGGGGAATACTCTCAAGGCCATAGAACTGACAGAATAGCTAGTGCATGACCTTTATTTTTCATGAATGGGGGAGCATGCCACTTAAAATTTTATTAAATGGAGCAAAAGAGTATATCAATTCAGAGGTGGAAAACAAAGAGCCCTCCCACCTCGATACAACACAAAACTATATCTACAATGCAGCAGAACAAAACCTTAAAAAAAAAAAAAAAAAGCATCTGCAACACAAAACAAGCAACCACACCATCACCTACAGTATCCAAAACTTCTCAAAACCACCCAAACATGGCATCCAACAGCAACACTCGTGCCATAACTCGCCATCAGCTAAGCAGAGACACCAATAGAAGCTCAACCACAAAGTTGCCAAGAAATTAATCACATACACTGTAGACCTTAGCCATCGTTTCACCTGACTGGTCTAAGAGCAAACTACCCCTAATGTCGCTGGGGAAATTCTTCATGTTCACCGCTTCCCATCTTTGCTAAGACATCTGCTACTGAATTGTTCTTGTGAGGCTATCCGACATTGGTCCTTTGCTCATTGGCCGGACTTGGACATGTCACTTGACTGGCTTTTTCTACCTTTCCCAGCAGCATCCTTGATCCGCTGCCATTCAGGGATAGAATGATGAGTGGCTCTTGCCTGCAATGCTCACACTAAGTCATTTAGGTATACAATTAGATTGGTGCTCTAGCAAGGAAGAGGTTCCAGACTCCTGGATATGCACTGCAGTGTTCGAACTCCTAGCAAATTTTCAACCTCATAGCCCAGAGCTTCAGATTGGGCCAGGACCTGCTGCAGAAAAACAAGAATTTGCATTTTTATCTCTCAAGCCTTCATTTTGTTAAGCTTGCCTGCTCTAGAAAATGGTGAAGGAATCATCAGAGTACCCTTTACGAATTATAAGTGAGGGAATCATCAGAGTACCCTTTACGAATTATACTCTTGCCCTTCAATGGAAAGCTATATTCACCTTCACTTTCATGGCAGCATAGAAGCTCTGGAGTCTGCTGAGGCCAAGTTGACACCATTTGGAAATGTGGACAAATATGTGGAGAAACTGGAAATATGTCTTATACTAATTTTCTCTCTTCTAAGTTTCTAGCTATATTCTTTTATTAAAAAAAAAAAAAAAAAAAAGCTATATTCTTTTATTTACCACAAACCAACATACGGGTGTGTCCAATATGTGGGAATTGATTTCTACATCCCACTCTTATTTCTTGCAGCATCCTTTCCTTGACTTTGGATTGCTAAATGACAGACATATATTGGACCTATATTGCACATACTGAAAATCTGAGAACCTATGCATATTTGTGTGCTAAGGATCATATAATTCATTTTAATACTGACTGTTTGTTTGATCTGTGTAGCTTAGATAACAACATTCAGGATACTTGGTCACATGCAGTAATTTAAAGATTGATAGTGTTGGCTGATACTATCTATTTCTCTGGTTGGCAACACAAGATATGAGGGAATTCTGTGAAGTTAAGAGTCTTATTGTAGAATGGGCCCAAGTTCATGAGGCAATTCAGGGGATTTTTTTCTTTGATGTTTTGGGATGATTGATGGTAACCCGGTTGTATCCTTTTCACTTTCACCCTTTAAAATGCAATTAGTGTGGAGAAATCATATGTGATTGTACGGTGATCTACAGATAGTTCACACTCTTTCATTTTGGTTTTTGAATGTATTACTGGTATTATAGGATATTTGAATGATATTATTTCATTTTGGATAAATAATTGTATCACTTCTGTTAGACAATGTATAATTTAGGCATCTGTACAATGGAGACTTATTGTGCATACTTGTTTTTTTTGTAGTGTTTTCAGTAATCATATCTCTTTTAACATCACTCAAAGTTCCGTTGAAAAGTTTCATCACTTACCCAATTTTCTCTTGGACAACGATACATTCCCCTAATACATTTTATTTTTCCTATGCAATGCCTTTGTGTTTTTGTGTTCAAAGGGTGTGATACAAGCATTGATACCAGTAGTTGAAAACACTGGTCATGTATTTTCAATTAATGCTTATGTCCAGTTAGTGCTTTTATTTATCTATTTATCATCTGGTTTTCCGTTGTGCATGCATGTCACAAATAGGATTGTGTCTTTCATATCAAACAAGAAATAAATATCTTGAGAAAGGATGTAGAGCTATCAAGATTATCTGAGTTAAGCCATGAAGCATTTAATATCCTTAAATGTGGTAGCCTTGTACAAGGTATGAACCTTTCATCTATTTGGCCCTGTTATGGATGGAGCCAAAAATTACATTAATTGGTGATCTTGGCTCATGATAGATTCTTGAGGACTACAGTTGGTCTGTTGGTTGTTCATTTGGAGTGGGTCATTGGCAGCACTGCTTCCTCAAGGAAATGTGGGTGGTGCTGCCCCCTAAGGGCCTTACCCTTCTATTTTCTGGGGCTCTGCCCTTCTTTGGTTTTGCACATCTCTGTTTACGTTTCATTTCTCAGTGGAATCCCAGGATGTTATGTTTTTTGGAATCAGAGTCGCTAGAGAATGTGGTTTTTATGCAAATTTTGCTGGAGTTCTCCTCTCAGGGCCTGTGTTAGAGGTGAGATGGTTTCCGTTTTTGACTAGTGGCACTGTCTATTTGATGTGGTGTGATTGCAGGTTGTGGCTGAATGGCGGATGGATTGGCGCAGGTCTAGGCTGTTGTTGAGAATTGTTGTGGGTGTTGCTTGAACCCTTTTGCCGCTGCCCGACCTCCATAGTTTTGGGCAGTTTTGGGTAGTGGTTGGTGTGGTTTAGTTCGTTGTGGTCTTTTCTGGTCCTTGGTCGGATTTCTCTTGTTATTTTGTGTTTTTTGTGGATATATATAATAAGTGGGGGCATTTGTTTTTGTGGTGCCTACCCCAAAATCAGCCATTTTTCCATTTAACAAAGTTACGTGGTGAGCTCCGACCTTTGTATTTTAAAAATAATAATAATAATAATTTTTTAAAAAAATCTTCAGAACTACAAATGGGTACTTGGCAAAAAGTCCAAGAAATGGTTGACTTTCATTGATAAAATGCCTTATTGATGGCTATGATCATATGCTGGTTTTATTTTTATTGTAAGGTCTGTATAGTCTGTCCAAGATATGGTATATGATAGATGAATAGTTCAAATCTTGTGTATGTGTGCCCCCATGCCTTGAATTTAAGTGCTTGATAACTAACACTTAGATACTGGCATTTTGCACTGAATAATTTCTCAAACATCTATTCAGGAAGAAAAGCTGGGATTTGAGCAAGTTGGATCAACCAATCAATTGATTGACGTCTAGTGGTTTGAGTGGGGAATTTTTAGTTAAAAGATTGGTAAGACTTTTGAAAGTAATTACTATGAATGGCCTTAGGGGGGTCGGTTGTACTTCATACTCTTTCATCTTCTTGTGAATTGGTAGGATGGGCCTTCACCATTTTCTTTGAAAGCTTTCCACAACAGCTAAATGATGCTGATGTTTGAACTTACTGCCAATAGGCAGTTCCAGTTTGTTCCATTCTCCCGATCTCCTGGTGTATATGCATGGTTTGTGGTGCAAGCTTCCATCATGGGAGAATGGTTCTCAAGGAACTGCAATGTGTAAAGGCTAGCTGGGTAGGCCATGTATGTGTTCATTTCTTCTTGTGATTTGGTCAGGTTTGCCTTGTCTTTCTTAACTGGCGGAATGAATGTGTTTCGTAATGTTGCTCAAATTAGCTCATTGTCATCATCATCGTTGTTGTTGTTGATGATGATGATGGTGTTGCTGCTGTCACTGTCAGGTTTTGGTCTCTCACAACTGAAGCATACAGTGTATCAAGAGAGTAGTAGCAACTTCACCACTATTTTAGATTAAACATACCATAATTGGATTAATTATCCTTTAATAAAACAAAAATAGGAACATTTCATGTTTTAGTTACTCTATTTTCTCTCTTTTCTTCCTCTAGATACAAATTGCAGATCGCAAATCTATTAATTCAATCGAGTGAATGTTGTCCAAAGTAGAGAAAGAAGGGCTAGACCGGTATGTTTGTTTCACACTATTTAAAACTGGTGGTGACTCTTCCAACATACGTATGGCATTGTTGTACTACAATCCGGACTGTACAAAATCAATGATATAACTGTAAATAGATCATTACCAAACCATTCAACTGATGAGTTGATAAACCATTTTATTTTTCATTTGAATTTGGATCACTCACCATTTTACTTTTAACCATCCATTTGTTAGCCATTGATTAGATGATTATGATTGTTTGATCAATGTTATTTTAGTTATGTGCTCCATCCACAATGGGACCTACAATCTGCATGGTCTGGATAGCATTACGTCAGGACCACACACAAGATGGATGAGTCACCATCATTTTTTTAAAATGGTGCAAAGCTAACCTAGGTGTTTAGCACAGAAAAATGCTCCCACAATCAGACTCAACAGCATTCCCTTGTTGGCTCTTATTGCTATTTGTATTTCATATCCATATTTTAGCTTCACTTGAATATTGGATTTAGAAAAAATAAAATAAATTTGTAGGGCAACTTACTCCATGTGATGGTTGATTATGGGCTCATGTGGGCAAATTTACGTATCCCCAAACTGTTGTTTGCGGGTTCTTAACCAATCATCTTCTAACTATGTGAGATTTTCTAGTTATATGCTTCAGCTAGGAAATCCTTTTCTTTTCCCTATTTTTTCTAAACATTTTTTTTTTTCTTCAATCTCCCTGTCATTTCTTTGAATTTGTAATTCTCATCCATTTTCCTTTTTGCCAAATCAGAAGACCATACAATGTTGATTTTTTTTTTCTTTTCCCTCTTTTAGATGCAGTTGTATTCTCTGCTTTAGGCATAATGTAGACACAGCTATTGAATGACCAAAACTGTGCGTGCTACTTTGGAGGCTCACAATTCCGATAATTATGTTTTTTTTTTTTTTTTTTTCTACTAATTCATAATGGGGCTTGGTAATCCTCCTCTACTTTCATTCATCAATATTAATTTTTAATAAAAGAATTCTTGTGTTTGTTGAGGTTGCATTTGGATGCACAATTGACTTAGAATTGTGAACCATTGATTTAATCATAGATAAGATAGAATTTTAGTTTCATGTTATTACATCTGAGGTCCAAAATACCAATCGAACATGTAGCTGATAAATTCCATTCTTCGATGAAAGTGGTGTTTTTTTTTTTTTTTTTTTTTTTTTTTTTTTTTTTTTTTTTTTTTGTGAACTTTTTTTTACCACAAAATGACAGCAAATTAAAAATTGATTTTGAAAATTCCAAAATATGTGTCTTAAATATGTAAGGTATGTGTGTCTTAATATGTACAACAATAAAATGTCACCTATAAATTATCAATCATTCCACAATGCTCAGTTGTTCAAGAGAGGCAGGTACACCCTTCTTCCTGATGGGTTTTTTTGACCCGTCGTCGACCGGTCGTGAGTCTCGCTCGACCGGTCGAAGGTTGGTGGTCGACCAGTCGTAGAGTCGAGTCATGACACGACTCAAAATCCATGCTCGACCGGTCGAAGGTGGCGCTCGACTAGTCGTGGACTCGGTTCAACCAGCCGAGGTTACGCAGATTCGTTCCGCGATGTTGCGCGGATTTCGTGTCGCAAGTCTTTTCGCAACTGAGATGTGGAAAGGAGTTTCCTAAAACTTTAAATAGGAGTTCCTCGGGCTTTCTAGGTATGACAAGAGGGTTTCCTAAAGCTTTACAAGGGATTTGCTAAAGGGTTTAGGGCTACGAAAGGTGAGAGAGATAGAGAGGAAGCTTATAGAAGGGAGATTATGCTCATGGTGGTTATCTACTGTGCAATCTATATCTCATCGCTTCTATGTCATCGTAATCGGTGAGATCTCTCCGTTTTCTTTGTTTCTCTCATTGTTTATCCACTCCTGCGTGAGTGAAGAAGTTTATAACGTTCTACTTCATAGTGGATTGTTGATCTGGACAAGGTCCCGTGGTTTTTACCTCTTTGAGGGTTTTCCACGTAAAAATCTCTTGTGTGGTGTGTGATTGATGCATTAATTATTTTCATTGCTTTATTATCCATAATTCTGGTTTGTTTCGGGAGGCTAGATCCTAAGGTTTTGTGCAAGGCCCCCAACAAAGTGGTATCAGAGCTAAGTTCATTGAACGAGTAGGATCGGTTTTGAATTATGGAAGGTGGCTCATCAAGGATGATCAGCCTCAATGGTTCTAACTGGACCATATAAGAGGCTAAGATGGAGGACTTGCTTTACTGTAAGGACCTATATTCTCCAATTTTAGGCATATCAGCAAAATCCAAGGATATGTCTGATGATGATTGGAAGAAGATGGACCGGAAGGCAGTGGGGTTTGTTAGACAATGGTTGGATGATTCAGTGTTCCACCATGTGTCTACGGAAACCTCAGCCGCTATGCTATGGCTGAAATTACAAGGGCTGTATGAGATGAAGACAGCCGGTAATAAAATTTTTCTGATAAGGCGACTTGTGAATCTCAAGTTCAAGGATGGTGGTTCTTTGGCCGAGCACATGAATGAGGTCAGCAATATAGTGAACCAACTCTCCTCTATGAAGACGGTCCTGGATGATGAATTGCAGGCTTTACTTTTGCTTAGTTCATTGCCTGACAGTTGGAAGACATTGGTGGTGTCTCTAAGTAACTCTGCGCTAGACAGAAAGATATCCATGGAACAGGTAACTAGCTCTCTCTTCAATGAAGAGACAAGGAGGAAGTCTCAGGGGTCTACTCAGCAAAAGGCTCTTGTGACACAGGAACGGGGGAGAGGAAAGAACAGGAAGGGCGGGAAGGCCCGAGATAAATCAAGAGGCAAGTTGAGTAACAGAAAGGATGTTGATTAATTAGTGCCCTTTAAGGCTCACCTTTATGGTGATATTGTGGGCTAGCCTTAACCAGATTTTTTTAGTAGTTTGTAGGCCCAATGGGTTGGAACCCTTTTAATAGGCCAAGTGGATCCTTGGACTGTATTCTCCATGGTATTCTGTTGGGCTAGTGGGCTGGAATGTATGAGGGGTTGGGCCCTGGGTTGACCACCAAAACAACTAAATTCTTGGGCTAGGTTGTAAGGCCCAACTTGCTTATCTTGAATATGATTCTTGCCCACTATGCCCACCACAATGTATGGACTTGGTGGCCCCTATGTTTGGGCCCTAACCTTCCTTATGGACGCATATTATTGCATGTGGATTTGGCTGTATATTGTACCTATTGGACCTATGAATTATGTGTAGCCATGGACCACTTTATCGAGGCCCAACATGTGATGTATCTATATGTATATAGCTGCCCATCTCTTTCTTATGGTGATGCTCGGGCCACGAGCCTTGATCCTTGGCAGATTATTATTAGGCCGCCTTCAAGGGACAATGGTGGTTGAATGTCCACCTTGATATGTCCCTCTAGACCCTTATTAGGCCCATTCTTGCTTCTATGGTGGTTAAAGGTCCACCATAGACCATTGCTAGGCCCATTCTTATTATTTAAGCTCATGCCATTATCTGTCTAGTCTCATGGGCTACCCCAGGCTATTGGGCCCCCACTTGAGGTTACATTCCTTTTGGGAAACGGGCTAAGTACCTAGACCCTACTGGTTAGGAGGGAAGAACATCTTCATCGCATTGGCATTTCTTGTTCATCTTCATGGCCCATTCCTATATGCATCATATGCATGCTTGGCTGAGATGTGATTGGTCATGGTTATTCCATTGGGAAGGATATTGTGAGGGATGCAGTTTTCCCCTCTTGAGCACGTTGGATGTTTGGGTATGATGCATGGCTGTTTGTCTGATTCATGCATCTGACATTGCACAGTATGATCGACATTTGTCCTCGCTTCATCAGAGCCTTGCCTCCACAAGGATATTTGTGGATAGCTGGACGTGTGGACACCGGAAATGATATTTAAGCATACCGAGTGCATAGGATGCCCATGGGTGAAATTTCTAAAACTTTCATAATACCAAGGATCAGCTCCAACGCCGTGACCGGGTCGAAACATGAGCGCACGAGGGCCTTACACCTATAAGCCGCGGCTCCCACTATCGTGTAGTCGGTTGGATAGGGATGTGGCCTTATTCGCCTGTGAAGGAGGGCATTATTATGCTGAGTCTAACCAATTCGTGAAATGGGTTCGCTACCGTCAGGCCTTGTTGGTGATTGGCTGTCCACAGGCAGGTAATGAGGTCTGTCACGCTCGTTTAACTGTGCGGGTCTATAGAGCGGCAGTCATTCAGCAGTGTAATGAACCCCGGTGATTTCCTTATGACTGAAAATGTATTTGATATGTGGATTGAATATGAGAACTAGCATTACCTGCATTGCATTAGCATTGGCTATGTAAAACCCTACCCTTCATGCATTGTCTTGTTATGGCACCCAGTATTCATTGCATGGTATTCATGATAAGCCTTGGTAAGGATAGTGATATTCTCATTGAGCATGTTCTTTCCTTGTACCTCCTGTTATTTTTCTGTGCACCATTGTCACACACTTACACCACCCTCTAAGCTTCTATAAGCTTATACACGATTGATGCGTGCAGGATACTCTAAGCAGACGTCGTAGCTGCGGAGCGTGGATTAGAGCTGAGCTTGAGGACCCAGTGTTGCTGACATTTCTCTCCTTTTCTATTATCTTTTGTATGTCCTTTCGGACCTAATGTAAACTTGTGAAAGTTCAAATTCATAGTGAATTTTGTGATGTGTGCCTTGTTATTCTCAGATATACTTGCTGTGATCTTGGGTATGCTCGTATTGGAAATGATTACACTGTTATGGAAATCCTCCTTGTAGGATTCCAGGATCGGAACTTACCTCAGGAGCCGAGAATGGGGTACTACGAAGGCTGTTGCGGCCAGAACCGGCCATCGGGTTCCTTGTGAGTCCGGTTACCAAGTCTGGGGCGTGATAGAACCGAGTTTGGGGTTACTGAGAATGGGGTACTACGGAGCCTTGTGTTTGATTGAATTGCTTAAACATAACGTAAATTATGATTAATGGACATTTTTAAATTATGATTGGTTAAATGATTCTAAATTATGATTAATGGAGATTTTTTATTTTTTTTTGGATTTGATACCAAGATTGAAACGAGGTTATCTTCACCTTGTCTACCATGGGCATTTCCTTGTTGAATTCATACCATTGACTATTTTTTCGTCTGAAACATTCATTAAATGTTTACCATTCTCTCGGTGTAGAAAAAAAAATCAGTGTAACTTCTAACCTATGACCTATAGCCATGTTTTGAAAAGTTTAATTGAACTTGCTAATATTCCAGATGTCGAATATTTTTGTGCCTGCATATCAACCACCACATTTTGCTGGAATATCAAAGCTTTTCTCTTTAAGCCTATGGATATTGAGGAGTTGTGAAAAGGGCTCCACATGCTCACTCGTTAAAAATGGTTGATAATTGAAATCTAAATAAGAATCATTTCAAAGCATTATAAATCCCTTTATTAGATTAAGATAGAGAAATTACAGCAGCATTGGGCTAGAATAATCACTCTTTGTTATTATTATTATTATTTTTTATTTTAATTTTTGAAATTATTATTTTCGTATTCTCCTTAAAAATGGTTTGTGATAATGACGCAGGGGAGGACGTGAGGTCGAGCACCGTCTTCCTCAAGAGGATAACTATTCCGAATCCACGGAACTTCTCTGGACTCCTCATAGAGACTTCTCGAATCCACGAGGAAAGAAAGCAGGAAATAGAAATAATTTCTAATAAATTCGAAATTGATTAATGAATGAATAAAAATGAGTTCACAACCCTTTAAATAGGGGTACCAAGCAATGAGAAAGAAATCAGAATCAAACTACAACTACAACTCTTAGAATTCGCGACTTACTATAAATAATAAACTTACTATTTATAGACGGTTGTGATGTCTACTAGTGCGCAAGGTTTTCGGCCAAAAATAGTAAGTGTCTTATTTGGCTTCACCAAACCATTCTCCTAATTATTCTAAGCTCTTTTCACGTTGGGCACAACTCCTAAAGCCCGACGGATGAAGAGTTATCATCAAACTAAAACTTACTATTTATTGTAAAATTGAAATTAAAACAGGGAAACGACCGTCGATCCAGGGGTTTTTCGCAATTCCGGGCGTCGCAACCATGCAAAGCTGGGTTGGTTGGCTAAAGTAGCTCGTTCTACCCCAAAATCATATATTTTACGTCAGGTAACTCATTCCGGATTGCAAGATACGCCCGATTTAAGGTCTGATGGTCTAGATCACTTATGTCGCCGACCGGGCCTTTTCTGATCCATCTTGGCCATGTAATTGTCCACGACCCGCTCTACATCAGATAAGCAGCTGGATGCAAGACGCTACCACACAACTTTGAGGTTTTAGGTGATGGAAAACTCAGATCACTCTTTGGTAAATGTGCTTGCGTGAATATACATGTATGGGCCATTTTGTGCACTCTAGATATGTAGTCAACAGTTATAGCTGTGTGAGGCATTGGTGAACATGTAAGCAATTAAGAATCGTTGGTGTAGCACATAAAAGACGAAAAGCCATTTGTTAGTTTGAGTGAGAATGCTAAAAGTCAATGTCATAGTTGTGGGGAATAGTTTTGATTCTTTCTTGAGTATGGGATCCACTTCGTAATGAAAATATTTTTGTTTTTGTTTTTTGTTGGAAGGCATGAAAGAAATTATATTATCATCTAGACTGTCCAAAGTAATTAAAAGATTACAAGAAAGGAGAACAAAAGACAAAAGATATTAGCCCACATCTCAGGCCAGAAGAAAAGAAAAACATACACACTAAAACGCCCACATCTTAGACCAGGAAAAGATAAAAAAGCCCATATGCTGGCCTAGTGAGAGAAAGCCCCCCACTCGAGCCAGGAAAAAGCATAACATTAGAAGCCTACAAAAGCAATCCTCAAACTGGAAGGACTCTCGTCCATGGAGAATGCTTAGCATCTCAAGCAATTGGAAAAGACAGATAAGGGGAGTGGATAAAGGAACATAACTAATATTTTCAATTATTTTCTTCTTTCTTGAGTCAATAATTCTTGATATGAGACCTAGGCAATTGATATTGAATTTAAATGGCGAGTGAAGAGCTGTATTTTCCGAGAGGAGCAGTCTGAGTTGAATAGCAGCAAGCGTCTTCATATTATAAACTTCAATAACAAAAATACCTGAAGAGACCACAAAGCAGATGTTAGAGAAACCCAAAAGGAGAGTTCTAATACTATGGTCTACTATGCTTGCATGACCCTTTATGGACACAAGCATCGTAGAGAGCCTCTCCAGTGGAGAAAAGGCGCACACAACCAATCCTAGAATCTCAAAGAGTAACATTATATATACAATCCCCGGCATGGGGTTGAAGGGGCTTCACTACCCTCTCTGTAGAGCAAAAGACACTTTAAAATGAATATAAGAGGTGAGGAGGTACCAAGTTACACATAGAGTGCACAAAGACTAATTTGCAATGATTGGGTTAATAATGAAAATAGCCATACTCTTAAAATGATGAAGAATCCTTCTTAGAATACTCTCCTTTGAGAGAGATTTCTTGGAAACAATGCAATTACTTCTCTCTAACATGCCAAGTAAGAATGATATGGAATTCACAAGAGTGATATGAATCAGTCATACGGAATTCACTTGGGACTATTACAAATGGAATGAAATTTTAGTTGCACAATAGGCCCTGGGCCTTCAAGCACTGTTGAACAATGCATAGATTCAAAATTAGCCGCTTGGGTTCCATTTGTTGGAGCCAATGTGATTGTTAGGTAATCAATCAAATGTAATTTTTGATTGGTGATACATGCAAACTGGGATCCGTTTTTAACTTTCCTATGTGTATGCCACAAGTGTACAATTTCTCGGTACCTTTTTATCTTCCACCACTCATCTTCATCATACGGCAGTACCTGTGCATCATCCATGGGTACATAAATATTAGCTTAAGTCTGATATGCATTATATTCCAACCAAAATGACGATAATAATAATAGCATAAACGGAAAGATCCTATCTCAGACGTGTGCTTTCTACTTGCGCGTAGATATGTACGGTTCCATCAGACAAATTCTAACTAAAAACGTTTTTGGGATATCCAATCTGTTCAGTGGATTGGCCCCACTTTTATTTTTTCAAAAAATCATCCCTATCTACTTATTAAGTTGACCACACTTTTATTTTGCATTTTTATCAATGGATACATGCTTTTATATGTTGTGTGGCTCACTTGAATAGTGGATAGGGATGATTTTTGTACTAATTAATTATCATGATGGGGCCAACCTGTTAGGAGGTTTGGATTTAACAAGAACTCAATAGTTTGAAAGTTATCAATTAGACAGATTTTTAAACTGTGGTCCAACCAGTTGGACACATTATATATACCAATATAATACGATACCTCTTTAAACAGGGAATGGAATTGGGAGATGACTATGTCGTCTCCTTCCCAATCTAACCCCTCCCACCAATTCCTTTCTCCCTTTATCTCTTTAAGCGACGGCACACTGTCGGCCCCACCTTGCAGAGGCTGCACCTTTTTAAGCTTGGGACATCTATTCACCTCAATTGTTATCAATGAATGCCAATCCAATTGCGGTGGTGGAACAGCCGCCCCTCCTCCATAGATTCGCACCAATTCCGGTAGAGAGGATAATGTCAGATATTCTAGTTTAGGTAGGAGACCCTCATTATCCACCACATCTGAAATGATCTCTTCTACTCCTCCGCAATCATCCACGGTGAGGTTGACGAGATTAGGGAGCCCGCCCTTCATCTGAACGGACGACATAACGGTCTTCTTAAAGAAATGGCACCTCCGAAGCACGAGAGTAGTCAGGTTATGGAGATCTTTAAGATTCGAGGTTTTGATTTTGAAGAACACATCATTGGGCGGTCCATCAAATTCATGCTCCATTCCTCCACAGCTCAACACTTGTATTACTTCTAGTGAATTCCAATCCAGTTGCAGCAGGGGATCAGCCTCTCCTCCACATATGCGCACCAATTTCGGTAGATCACTTAAATTTAGAATTCTTAGTTTAGGTAGGAGACCCTCATTATTCACCACATCTGAAATGATCTCCTCCACTCTTTCGCAATCATTCACGATGAGCTCATAAAGGTTAGGGAGCCCACCATTCATCTGCTTCGCAGACACAACGCTCTTCTTCAAGCCACGGCAATCCCAAACCTCCAGAGTAACGAGATTTTGGAGCTTAACCACTAACCCCATTGGCCAAATACTTGTTATGCTCGTGAGATAAGCAAGATCTAAGGTTTCGAGTTTGGAGAGCACATCATTGCGTTGCTCCAACGTGGGTGGTCCATCAAATAAATGCTCCATTCCTCCACAATCATACACTCTGACATGGGTTAAATTGGCCATTCCTTGCAATAAAACGGATGGGAGTAGATGCTTTAGTTCAGGACATGCATCCACTTCCACCTTCTCAAGGTTACGAAATAAAAGGGTGGGAAGCAATCCCTCTTCATACTTAGTCACGACTTTCTTTAGATTTGGCAGCTCTGTTAACCGTAAAGTCTGTAGATTACCAAATGCATTTTCAGGGGACTCCTTTGCACTGACAACAAATTCCACATCATCACATTTTTCAACTGTAAGATATTTCAAACTTGGGAATCCTCCACCGCGATTAAGTGCCTCTTGACCCTTGCAATTGTTTAACTTTAAACGGGTGGTCTCTGGTAAAAGCATTAGAGCCCATTCGGGGATGAGACTACAACCAACAATCTCCATATATCTCAACTCATCAGTGTTCAACTCATCAGGGTTCGATTCAGGATGATTGAAGTATAAAATATCATCATCATCATCAGGCCTTGGGCATATGCAGAAGCAAAATTTCTTCAACTTTGTCAGATGTTTAATCAGAGGATAGTCTCGTGGCAAACGTTCCACCTCCACAATACAGAGATGTAAATTAGATAACTCTTTCAAAGATGCCACTTCACTCAAAGAGGCATTGCAACTGCTGCTGCTGCTTGCATCTTTTTCTTCTGCCTTCCACTCGTGGAAACTATTCCACATCTTCAATTCTTCCAGGAGAGTCAACCTTGATATAACACCACTTGGAACAATTTTAAGATGAACAGTATCTGTTAAGTCCAAGCTCCGCAGATTGACCAATTCTCCAATTTCATTTGGCAACTCGCATAACCATTTGTTAAATGACAGATCGAGAAATTCAAGCTGCTTCAGAACCCCAAGTGCTGACAAACAATTCCCTTCTTCGAACATGCAGCTCCTCAGGCAAAGCGCCCGTAGATTCACCAGGTTTGATAGTACTGGTATCTTACTGATAGCTGTTCTGCTTAGATCCAGAACCCGAAGGTCTTTTGTTGCTTCCCAAAACCAACCTTGAATTTCAGTCAGCTGCTTATTTTCCGGCATCATCAATGTTAGCAATTTAGGACAATGCATCCCTTCTGGCAGTTTATTAATTCCACATCGCCAGAGAGAAATCCTCTTATATTCCTCCCAGTTTTTTCCATGTGACAAACCTTTCTGTGGGATTCCCACAAAAGATTTGTAGTCCTTGCATTCGTTTGACGAAATCCAAATACCAACATCCCTAACAATGTCGTGCATCTTTATATGCCCTTCCTTTGTACTTGCTAATAACAAACAAGAAGATATGAGTTTCCCAACCCAAGTATGCCCTCTATTGATCGCTTCCTCCAAACTTTCAAGGTCATCTAAAAAGCCTTCACCCTTCCACATATGAATCATCTTGTCCACAGGAATATCATAATCTTCAGGAAACAGGCAGCAGAACAAGAACAATGGTTTTAGCTCATCTTGCAAACGATCGTAGCTGAATTTGATAGACTGGTACACTGCTTTCTCCATGTCTTCGATATCTCTTGGTGCTGACATCTTCATCTGTGATACTGCATCCTCCCACACTCTAGGATTTTTTTCATCTTTCAATGCCCATCCTAGTGCTGTAATTGCAAGTGGAAGACCAGCGCATTCCTTCAAAACCTCCATTGCCTTGGTACGTACGGAAGGATCATCAACAACGTCACCAGCTTTCTCTTTGAATAGTTTCTCTGATTCCTTTTCCGAGAGCACATTTACTAGTACGTTCACCTTGCTTTCCATTCTATTACACACATTTTTACTTCGTGTTGTGAATATAATCTTACAATCCTTGAGGCTGGTAGGAGAGGGAATCCCTACCTCGGCCAAAACAAGCGGCTCCCACAAATCATCCAAGATGATGAGGAATGTCTCCTCTTCCATTAATCTGCTACGAAGGTCACGTGCTCTTGAGGACTCGGTACCATCCTCGAGCGTGAAACCCAATCTCTTTGCAATGTCGCCCTGGATCTTCTTGATGTCCACGTCCTTTGAAACAGTTACCATTATGACTTTTTTGAATTGTCGTGTCCCATCTAACTTATTGTTCACATTTTTCACGAGGGTAGTTTTGCCCACACCACCCATGCCCCACACTCCAATTATTTTGGTCTTTTCATCACGTAAAGCACTCATGACTTCTTGGAGAGATGATTCTACTGATGGTAGACCCTGGATTGATGGAGCTTCCTCGTTTATGACAGTCGGAAGGGATGGGAGCATTGTCATTTTCATCTTGTCTGGATTCCCGTCATCATAGTGCCTAACAATGCGCTCTGTCATCTGTTTCGCCTGCTTGCTTATACTGTAACGCCATCTCAAATTCAGACAATGTAGACATCCCTTGTTGTCTGCCACTCTTTGCTGTATCGTCGCTACTTCTTGTATCATTTCGGCAGCTTGTGTTAGCCATAGACTAACTTCTGGGGTTTTTTCTTCACCATTGGAGTGGTCTGGGCTTACCAATCGATCTATGTGCTCCTTCCTGGCCACCAGATATTGTACGCGGTCTTTCAGATCCTTAACGTTTTTATGAAAATGAGTAAGATAGCCGGCGTGTTCCTTAAGAGGAGCACATGCGCACTTTCCGATCTCGCCTACAGCTGAACCCACAACCTCTGCCATTGCCTATTCAACACAAATAGCATCATAAACAACAAAAATAACAAGAACAAAGAAAAACTGAATTATTTTACAAAATGAGTAGTAATAAAACTTGCTATAGTCAACTAGTTTTAACTCAATGACAAGTTAATCATTAAAAAAACTCAGGATTCACAACTACACTGGGTTGACTCCATTTGAGATTGTTTGCCAAACATATTGTAGCTAGTGTCCATTGATTGTGGCGGGAATCCAGGTTCAAGTTTCCTTTCTAAAAAAATGTTCTCGTGTAGAAAAATGTAAACGTGCATGTAATCTCTATTGCCTTGTAGAAAGAATGAAAAGTGAGTCGTGTTGTCATTAAAGAGTCAACTCCATTTATGAGAACACATGGCAACTAGTTCTTATGATATACCGTAGTGTATATGACCGATTATGATGTACGGCCAACATCCAATCCATCAATAATGAAAAATCAGGTTGATCCAAAACACAAGAGCGTCACACCATAGGGAACAGTTGGGATATATAGGATGCCCACCATTAAAACCACTCAGATTGTGTTGTTGGGGCTCAACTTATTGTATATTCCATCCAATGCATTAAGATGATGCACTCCATCAGGATGTACGGACACCCCTGACATTCAAAAATCAAATCATTCCAAAGCTCAAGTGGGCTACTACGCATGATTTTAGAGGTTTTAGACAAGATTTTATGAGGGGCAGTCTACCTGAATTTTGGATCAGCCAGATTTTTGGGCTCAAAGGAGAATATGAGGGATTTCACATGATCGAAGGATTGGATTCATTGCCCACATCACGATGGCCCCATGCACCACTGTAGAATAAGCCTGTTCTAGAAAATTGTAGATGAACAACACCAGCAGTTCTTTTAGCAAGACAAAGCTCAAATTGTTTGGCTTCCCAGGAATAAATCAGGAAGCTATCGTAGTAGAATAATCTATTCAACACTACCGCATGTTAACCTACATGGAACCCGAATTAGCTGTGATGCCAGATACAGCCAGGGGGTTTGACCCTGACCGTGGGGCCCACCTTGATGTATATAATGCTGTATATCCACATGCTGTCCATCCTTTTTTACATCTTATTTTTGTGCATGGTCCCAAAAATGTGGATCACATGGTAGGGATTGAATTCCCACAATTAAAAGCTTCTTAGGGGCAATAAAAAGTTTTGGATCAAGCTGCTACTTGTGTTTTCACTTCATCCAAGTCCGTGTGACCTTATCAATAGGTTGGATGGAAAATAAACTTTACAGTCTATGTTATGAGGTTTTTAATGATGGGTGTTGAATGACCACTCTTTCCTGATTTAATCCAGATTTGTATCTGCTTCAATTTTTTTTGCGGAGTTTTGTAAAGAAGTACCTCATTGATACATCTTGGTACGTTCATTAATATACTTCATTAATTAAGTTATTATCAAAGAGTTACTTTCTGTTAATTTTTCTTAACTTCCGTTATATATATTTTTAAAAATGACAAAAATGGCCACTAATTAATGAGGCTACCTAAGAAGAAAACATTGCTGTGCAACCATAATCCATCCAAGCAAGGGCTCATACCATGCTTAAGTTATGAGCTCCAAAATGAGGTAAATCCAAGGCTCAAGTTGACCACACCACTGGAAGTAGTGGTGATAATGTTTTCAATGGTATATGTTTAATCCCCCAAATATATATGGTCAACTTGAGCCTTTTAACTTCCTCAATTTTTGGCTTGTATACTAAAATGATTTGGCAAATCAATTAGCACTGTTTCCTATAGTGTGGTCCACCTGATATTTTAGATCTACTTAGTGTTTCTGTTCATGCCCTAAGGAGTTGGCAAAATGGATGGACAGCATAGATGAGTACAAATCATCTGTTTTGAAGGCACAGGGAATTCTGGGTCGTCCCTTCCAGCCGATGACAGCAGCTCACAAAGCAAACTGGATTTCTCACTTCCCAATGGATTGCTGATCACCGCACAACTCAACTTGAAACTTCTATTGTCCCAGCATGATTTACGTGTTAGGTCCACACATGTCATCAAAATTTCAAAATTATTATAAAGGATGAGCCCAAAAATGGGGCACATCCAAAGCTCAAGTGGACCACACTACAGAAAGTAGTGGGCATTGAATTACAACCATTGAAACCTTCTTTTGGTCTACCATAAAGTTTATTTTCCATCTAACCTTTTCGTAAGTTCATACAAACCTTGATGAAGGGACATCATAAATATTAGCTTGATCAGAGTCTTCTGTGTTGGGAATTTTTGGCCTGCGGAATCACACAGATCTATATCTAGGATAGCAATCCAATGGCACCAAGCACACACACAAGAAAAGAGAATACACAGATTTAATGTGGAAAATCCTTGCGGGAAAAAACCACGGCACAAAACGACAAATCACCACTATGAAAGCATCAATTACAAAGAGAAAAGACTTACACGATTCGAACAATCTCGAATCTCACCCTTGCTACACCCTTCGATAACCCTAGAACCCTTTAGAATACCTTTAGGAAGTCTTGGAATAATATTAGAATAGCCCTAGGGACCCCAATTTATAGTTTTGGCAACTTCCCTTTCGTATCCCAGTTGTGAAAGGACTTGCATCACAAAATCCGCGAAACTCCTTTCGCATCCCAGTTGCGAAAGGACTTGCGACACGAAATCCGCGAAACTCCTTTCCGCATCCCAGTTGCGAAAGGACTCAGATTTAAGACATCTCGCAACAATCTCCACCATGTCTTCAATCTTCAACCATGTAGCTTCTTGACCTCTTCTCTTATTTCTACATCACATAGCTCAAGATCACATTGGCCAACTAGCGCCAATCACGGATCTGATAGATACCTGCTATACTGTCGGCGCGAATATCTCTGAGAAGCCGATCTCTTCTCTCTGAGAATAATCCCTCGCTACCAACCTCGCCCTGTATCTATACTGTATCCTCCTGAAGGTCCACCTGCATCCAACCGCTCACCGGCCCACTGGAAGCTCCACCCGCTCCCATATGTCGGTCTGGTACAACGAATCCATCACATCGCCCATAGTCACCTTCCACTTCTCAGCACCAGGCTCACCTAGAGCCATCAGAATAGAAGATGAGTCCTCTGCGATATTAGAGTCGTCCATGTACCATGCCGATATCCTGCGATCATGCCGTATGATTCTTCACACAGGTGCCTGCTCCACCTGCTCTGTATCCCTGTCCGCACGTCTCAGCCTTCCTGCCCTGCCCGCTCATGTGGCCATGCCCATCATGCCACACACGTGCAGAGGTGGAATCCTGTACATCCACTGTAACTCCACCTTTTGAAGTGCTCCCGATCAACCTATAAACATGATCGAGTCGTTGCGCTTTCATGATTACCCATGCCCCCTTAGATACTTTAAGAGCACCATCAATACATGTGTACTTGCATCCTTTTACCTCAAGTACACCAAGAGAAATCAGATTCTGCTTCAAATCAGGAACGTGCCTCACATCTGTCAAGGTATGCTCCACCCCATCAAACATCCTGATGTGTGCACCGTACCAACAGCCACAACATTACAGGCAAAGCCATTGCCCATAAACACCTGTCCACCATCGCACTCCCTGTAGCTAGTGAACCAACTCCGATGAGGAGTCATGTGAAAAGATGCTCCTGTGTCTAGCATCCACTCGTCCTTACGATCATCGTATGACCGTCTAAGCGAAGACACAGACAAAACATCACCATCACATCCAATCAATTAATCTGACGTGACAGTGTTAGCCTCCCTGCATGAAGCCTTAGAATCTTCCCTCTTAGATTTAGGATTTTCACAATCCCTCTTCACATGTCCTTCCTTCCCACAATTCCAGCACTTTACCTTTCCTTTGCCCTTGCCCTTGGATTTGGATCTAGAACTTGAAGAACCTGTACCTTGTTCAGAATTCCTACCCACTGTAAACAGTGCATCAGAAGATGTCCTCATGTTGTTGTCTAACTGTCTCATAGCCTTCCCCTGAAGGGCTGAGATAACAGTGTCGACACTCAGGGTTTTATTCATGCTGCACATAGTGTCCTTAAATGACTCATAGGACGCCGGGAGAGAATTCAGCAACATACATGTTTGTTCTTCATCTTTCATCACTTCCTCCATATCCAACAATTTGCAAACCAATTTATTAAAGTTGCTGATGTGAGCCTCCAGATCTCCACCCTCTGCCATCTTGAAGTTATACCACTGCCGCTTCAAGTGTAGGCGATTTTCAGAGGATTTCTTCGCATAGATATCCTCTAACTTCGCCCATAACTTAGCCGCAATTTTCTCCCTCATGACGTTGTAGAGAACCTCATCCATGAGACATAAACGGATCGATGATAAAGCCTTCTTATCAAGAGTATTCCAATCACCATCAGTCATAGTGGACTTCCGCTCCTCAAGAGTACCATCTTCGCCTTGTTTGATTAAGGAACTCATCATCTTGATCTTCCATAACTCAAAATTATTTTTCCCTGAGTACCTGGTGCTCGCCATTATTACTAATCCCTCAGATTCAGATCTGTGCCCCAACCGAACTCAAGCTCTGATACCACTTGTTGGGGTTTTTTGGCTTGCGGAATCACACAGACCTAGATCTAGGATAGCAATCCAATGGCACCAAGTACACACACAAGAAAAGAGAACACACAGATTTAATGTGGAAGACCCTTGCGGGAAAAAACCACGGCACAAAACGACAAATCACCACTATGAAAGCATCAATTACAAAGAGAAAAGACTTACCCGATTCGAACAACCTCGAATCTCACCCTTGCTACACCCTTCGATAACCCTAGAACCCTTTAGAATACCTTTAGGAAGTCTTGGAATAATATTAGAATAGCCCTAGGGACCCCAATTTATAGTTTTGACAACTTCCCTTTCGTATCCCAGTTGCGAAAGGACTTGCGTCACAAAATCCGCGAAACTCCTTTCGCATCCCAGTTGCGAAAGGACTTGCGACACGAAATCCGCGAAACTCCTTTCCGCATCCCAGTTGCGAAAGGACTCAGATTTAAGACATCTCGCAACATTCTGTGGCCTCAAAAAATTTTCAACACGGATTTTCTTCTGCGTCGGAATGATATGGAAAAATAGATTGATGGTATGGATTTGATACATGCACCACGTCAATACTTTGGGTGTTCTTCTCTCTCACAGCAAACAGACAGTGTGGATGTCAACACTTCCAGTTTTCTTATCTCACACAGCAAGTCGGCATAATTTCTTAAATGTGAAATCTAGGTGGACCCAACGATGATGTATTTCTTACATCTACACTGTTCATCCGGTTTTTCAGATTATTCTAAGGTATGAACTAAAAACAAGGCAGATTCAATGCTCTAAGTAAAATGAACTAAAAACAAGGCAGGTTCAATGCTGAAGTAGACCACACCACATGGAATTGTAGGAATTGACATCTACCGTTGAGAAAATTTCAGGGCCACAAAAGGATTTGATGATCAAGCGGATATTTTTGTTTTATCTTCATCCATGTCTAAGTGACATTATAAACAAGTTAGATGGCAAATAAACCTTTCGGTTGGGCTTTCCTATAATAGTGACATTATAAACAAGTTATAAACAATCAAACCTTTCCTATAATAGTTACTAAGGTAAACTGTAGGAATGAATATCAACCTGATCCAAAACTTCTGTCACTTCCAGGCGTTTAATCCCCGTTTTCATTCTGTTGTGGTCTTTTGAAAACAGACAGATGAGTGAAATTTTCTAGGACATCTATATGGCCCCCGACAGTCCATGGAGAGCCTTTGACTATAATAGGGTTTGCCAACATTGCTTCGTGGACCTGGCCATATTATGTATGTGTTTTATCAGCGTCCATCCATTTTTTTAGATCATTTTATGGCATGAGCCTGAAATGACGCAGATCCAAATCTTGGGTGGACCACACTATAAGAAACCATAGTGATTCAATGAACACCATTAAAAAGTCCTTTGGGGCCACAAGTTTTGGATGAAGTTGTACCTTTGTTTTCCCTTCATCCAGGTCAAATTAAATGGAAAATAAATATTATAGTGGGCCCAGGAGGTTTTCAATGGTGGGTGTTCAATCACCACTATTTCCTATGTTGTGGTCAACTTTGGATTTCGATTTGACTCACTTTTGAGCTCAGTGTTGGGGGCCATTGCACAAAACCTTAGGATCTAGCCTCCCAAACACCAGAATTATGGGATAATAAAGCAATGAAATAAATCAAAGCACAAACCACACGACACGAGATTTTTACGTGGAAAACCCTCAAAGAGGTAAAAACCACGGGACCTCGTCCAGATCAACAATCCACTATAATGTAGAACGTTACAACCGATCACAAGCACACACCCCTTGGATTAAACCTTCTTCACTCACGCAGGAGTGGATGCACAATAAGAGAATAAGAAAAACGGAGAGATCTCACCGATTATGAAGACGTAAAAGCGCTAAGATGTGGAGTGCACAGTAGATCACCTCTACGAGCAGAACTTCCCTTCCACAAGCTTCCTCTCTATCTCTTTTTTTTTTATATCTCTCTCACCTTGGCCGTCAAAAACCCTTAGCACGATAGCTTTAGAAAGCCTTCTCAATGCCCTAGAAGAGCCCTAGGGACTCTTATTTATAGTTTAGGCAACTTCTCTTCTGCACCTTGGCGAAACCGCCTCAAATTTATGCAGTTCGCACAAAATCCAGACATAAATCTGTGTAACCTCAACTGCTCTAGTAGAGTCCTTGATCGGTCGAGCGGACCCTCAACCGGTCGAGTAGACTCCTCGACCGGTCGAGCAGCATGGAAGAATAAACATAATTGGTCGCTGGACTTTGAGTCGAGCACCACTCGACTGGTCGAGCATCACTCGACTAGTCGAGCAACACCCTTGACCGGTCGAGCCATGAGAAGGAAATCCCATTAAAAATCCTCCTTTCCGACTCAAAAAAATTTGCCATCTAAGAACTTACGCTTGAACACATAGTCGTCCGACTCCATTCTATCATACCCATGCTTTAATATAAACGAGTCGAACTTCTTGTACCATTGTCGTGGAGCTTGTTTCAGCCCATACAAGCTCTTCCTCAGCTTACACACCATACGCTATTTGCCCTTGACTTTGATGTACTGGGCCTCTTCTCCCACTGCAAACGTGAATATGAACCACGATATAGACTTTTTTGGAGTCTATGTCACTTGCCATATTTGCATCTGTGTAGCCCTCTAATACAGGTTTTCCATCACCATAGCATAGGCTCAACCTGGATGAGCCTCTTAGATACCGCAGTATCCATTTCACCATATCATAGGTGTGGTTCTTATGCAAGGATTCCATCTCCTCTTGCATAGCTTTCAATCACTCCCCCTTATGCTCATCGGCTAGGGCCTCAGAATAATCTTTTGGCTCTCCCCCATCAGTGAGCATAATGTACTCATGCGGTGAGTACCTCTTGGACGAATGTCTGTCCCTAGATGACCTCCTCACTTGTGGCTCAACAGGTCGATTAAGTGGGGGCTGCTCTCCTGGTCCATCTTCTGTAGGAACTCCCTCGTCCTCTGCACCTTGCTGTACTCCCCCATCATTAGGCACAATGGGAGGAATAACCAGATCCATATCCTCTAGGTCACCTGAACTAGGCTGGTTCTTCTCTGGCTAACAAATATCTTCTATACATTGATCTTCAAAGAATACCACATCTTTGCTCCTGACGAGCTTCTTCACGGTCGGATCCCATAATTTGTAACCGAACTTTCCATCACCATACCCCATGAACACACACTGTCTAATCTTTATATCGAGCTTGGACCTTTCGTCCTTTGGTATGTGAACGAATGCCCTGCATCCAAACACCCTGAGATGACTGTACGATGGATCTTGTCCAGTCCATACCTTCTCAGGTACTTCTCCATTCAACGAGGCTGATGGAGACCTGTTTATCAAATATACTCCCGTGTGCATTGCTTCTCCCCAGAACGTCGTGGGCAACTTCGCATGGGATAACATGCATCTGATTCTCTCTACAATGGTGCGATAAATTTGCTCAGCCAACCATTATGATGGGGGGTCTTGGAAACCGTTTGTTCATGCCGTATACCTAGGGACTTACAATACTCATGGAAGTCACCAATGTATTCACCACCATTGTCAGTGCGGATGCACTTCAATGATCTACCTGTCTCTCTCTCTCGACTATAGCATAAAACAATTTAAACACACCAAAGACCTCGTCCTTGGATTTCAAAGCATAAGCCCAAACCCTTCTAGATGCATCATCTATAAAGGTGACAAAATACAATGCCCCACCCAAGGTTTTTGTCCTCATAAGACCACAAACATAAGAATAAACCAAATTTAATGCATGCACTTTATTAACATGAGAAACAGATTTAACAAATGAAACTATATGTTGTTTCCTGGATAAATAATCAATACAAGTTTTGAGAGGTATACCTGTCACGTTTGGAAGGAGCCACTTCTTTGCTACTAGCTGAAGCCATTTTCACTCATATGGCCTAGACGCTTGTGCCACATGTCAATAGTTGAATCTTCCGTTGTGTTCAACCCACCCTTGCACACACTAACACTTGTCTTGTACAGGGTGCAACACTTCTTTCCTCGTACTACGATCAACGAACCCTTGATGAGCTTCCAACGCCCACCAGAAAAATGGCTTTCATAGCCATCATCATCCAACTGTCCCGTTGACATCAAGTTGAGGGGAAGGTTTGGGATATGCCTCACATCCCTGAGAACCAATGTACAACCCACATCGGTCTTCATACAAATTTCACCGACCCCTACGATCTTCGATATGCCAGAATTTCCCATCTTCACAGTCCCAAAGTCGCCTGACTTGTAGCTTATGAAGAAATCCTTGTGTGGAGTTGCATGAAATGAGACTCCTGAGTCTATCAACCAGTCGGTGTCCTAACTCGTAGCCGTGAGATAAACATCATGATCTACAGAAAGAATAACTACAATGTTACCATCTAAAGCGACCGCAGTGGAATCTGATTCATCTTCCTTCTCCTTTCATTTTCCTTTCTTGTCGTTCTTATTCTTACGACATTCATGCTTATAGTGGCCCTTCTTGCCACAATTCCATCATTCAATATCCTTCCTTGTACTTGACTTGCCTCTTGATTTATCACGGGCCTTCCCTCCCTTTCTGTTCTTTCCTCTCCCCCATTCTTATGTCACAAGGGCCTCTTGGTGAGTAGACCCCTAAGACCTCCTCCTTGTCTTCTCATTGAAGAGACAACAAGTTAGTTGTTCCATGGACACCTTTCCGTCTGACTCGGAGTTACTGAGAGACACCACTAATGTCTTCCAACTATCAGACAATGAGCTAAGCAATAGTAAAGCCTGTAATTCATCGTCCAGGACCATCTTCATAGCGAAGAGTTGGTTCAATATATTGTTGATCTCATTCACGTGCTCAGCCACAGAACCACAAACTTCGAAGTTGAGATTTACAAGTCGTCTTATCAGAAAAATCTTATTTCCGGCTGTCTTCCTTTCATACAACCCTTGTAATTTCAGTCATAGGCTAGCGGCTAAGGTCTCTATAGACACATGGTGGAATATGGAATCGTCCAACTATTGTCTAATAAACCCCACCACCTTCCAATTCAATTTCTTCCAATCATCATTTATCATATCCTTTGACTTTGCAGATATGCCTAGAATTGGAGAAAACAAGTCCTTGCAATAAAGCAAGTCCTCCATCTTAGCCTTCCATATAGTCTAGTTAGAACCATTGAGACTGATCATCCTTGATGAGCCACCTTCCATAATTCAGAACCGATCCCACTCTGTTCAACCAACCTGAACACTTTGATACCACTTTGTTGGGGGCCGTTGCACAAAACTTTAGAATCTAGCCTCCCAAAACACTAGAATTATGGGATAATAAAGCAATGAAATAAATCAAAGCACAAACCACATGATACAAAAGATTTTTATGTGGAAAACCCTCAAAGAGGTAAAAACCACAGGACCTCGTTCACATCAACAATCCACTATGAAGTAAAACGTTACAACCGATCACAAGCACACACCGCTTGGATCAAACCTTCTTCACTCATGTAGGAGTGGATGCAAATAAGATAATAAAGAAAAATGGAGAGATCTCACCGATTACGAGGACGTAGAAGCGTTGAGATGTGGAGTGCACAGAGATCACCTCTACGAGCAGAACCTCCCTTCCACAAGCTTCCTCTCTCTCTCTCTCTCTCTCTCTCTCTCTCTCTCTCACTCACCTTGGCCGTCAAAAACTCTTAGTATAATAGCTTTAGAAAGCCTTCTCAATGCCCTATAAGAGCCCTAGGGACCCCTATTTATAGTTTAGGTAATTTCTCTTCCGCACCTTGGCGAAACCGCCTCAAATTTACGCAGTCTGCACGAAATCCGGACATGAATCTGCGTAACCTTGACTGGTCAAGCAGAGCCCTCGACTGGCCGTCGGACCCTCGACCGGTCGAGCAGACCCTCGACCAGTCGAGCGGACTTATCGACCAGTCGAGTAACATGGAAGAATAAACACAATTGATCGCTGGACTTTGAGTCGAGCACCACTAGACTGGTCGAGTAGTGCCCTCGACCGGTCGAGCCATGAGGAGGAAATCCCATCACTCAGGCCCTAGAATGATCTGAAAAATGGATGGCTGGTATGAATAAAATACGAATATCATTATGGACCCACGAATGGCTGGCATGAATGAAACACGCATATCATTATGGACCCACGGATGGCTAGCATGAATGAAACACACACATCGTTATGGACCCACGTAGCACTGACCGACTGCTACCTGCCAATCCAATTTGCATTAAAAAAAAAAACTCTTATAATTATATCTACTTCTTCTTCTTTTCTTTTTTTCTTTTTCTTTTTCTTTTTCTTTTTTTTTTAAAAAAAAAACTTTTAAACTAACCGAATGTATCCATTTGGTAGTAATGTGTAATTTAAAAAGGTTCCTAGATGTAAGTAGCACATTAATGAGTCATTAATTTATTAAAATCTCTGTTCTTATACCATCTACTAAAATAAGCTACAAAATTGATGATGGTGTGATATACAATGCATACATCTAAGGCGAGGTAAGAATTGTATGAGGTGGGACCTTATTGATCAACGGGTTAGATTGTCCTAAGGGTTGGTTAATGTGATTGGGTACACCGGTGGACCCCACTAAGTTGTGATGTTTCTATAATTCGTGTAAGGGGTAGAAAGCTGTAATACACAAACGGTATCCAAGTGGGACAGGG
This sequence comes from Magnolia officinalis, assembly GCA_021015155.1. Lineage (NCBI taxonomy): Eukaryota > Viridiplantae > Streptophyta > Magnoliopsida > Magnoliales > Magnoliaceae > Magnolia > Magnolia officinalis. The sequence continues at coordinate 29,539,809 of JAJHSJ010000001.1, forward strand.
ATTACCAAATTTGTGTGGAGCCATAGAGAAGATTTTTGATGGATTCAAGCTCCTTTACCTTCTGCATTATAGACCAACAACATCGACAGAAGCAATAATTCCATCAGAGCTTCACTAAGGGTGTAAGGAGAGGAAGACTCCATCATCCGACCTACAACAATGACGTCCCAACAAGGTACACTCTATTTCATTCATCAGATCTTCACAGTCAATGCACAACAAGGTCCTTTAGCAATTTCAAGTATTACAATTGGTATCAGAGCCACAATGCATTTGGTATGGAGGATCAAATGAAGGAAATAAGGATTTTGGATTTAGATCCCCAAATTAGGGAAATTAGAGATTTTGGATTTCGATTCCCAAATCAAAGACTTGGGATTTATAATTCCCACATCAACAATTTGGATTTTCATTCCCAAATATAGTAATTAGGGATTTGGAATCAATTCAAAAATTGGGGTCTTCGATCCCTAAATCTAGCAATTTGGGTTTTCAATCCCTAAATCAGAATTAAGGATTAAATAAATAAAAGAGAGGAAGGTCACATCTCCGCCATCTATTTGCGGCAGTAGGGCTGCTCGAGATCTCCTCTCCGGCTGGAAATTTTGGTGACTATTGGTCTCCATCAAGAGAGGTAAGGTGGCTGCCGCAACTTAAAGGACTGGGTTTCTGGCAAAGCCTTTGCCTGATCTCATTTTCAAATTAGCATAAAATGCTCGCCAATCCCATAGACGTGACAATCCAATCCTCTGTTGACTTTGTCGTAGCTGATGTAGGTAACAACAACCATTAATGGCTACCGTTGATGCTCAAACAGAGGTGGGTTCTTCAAACCCTCAAACAGCTTCATCTCCTCTCCATTTCCAATTCCGGTATCTATCAGGGATAATGATAAACGTCACTATTAATAGCCAAAATTTTAGTGAAGGCTGACTTTAGGAGAGAGAGAAGTCCAGCGGTGTGTGACTAGGGTTAGGGTTTTTAAAAACCCTTTGCATTATGAATCGAATGGGAAGCCCTTCGGGGTTATTTTGTTATTTTTTTTATTTTTATTTTTGGGTCCATGCTAGACTTGTACCTGATTTAGGTCATCTAACGGGACTCCTGGGCCAAATCTTGTTGGCTTGTAAATGGGCTTTGTCTGCTGCTCTCCAAATGGGCTTGAGCCCACTTAGAATCCCATTGTGGGCTCAGCTTGCGGGCCACTCGTTGGGTCTTTAAAGTGGCAAGATGGTTAATGGGCTATTTGTGAGCCATCATTATGGGCTCGTAATAGTTTAGTTTGGACTCATTTAAACACTTCTTGTGGGCCTCCTTTAATAAGATTTAGTCCAATCATGGGCCCATTTTCAATTAGTTTTGGGCCCAGGTAAGGCTTTATGGCTGATTAAGTTTAATGCCCTTATTTTGGAGCATGTCAAATTTAATTCAACCCATTTTAAGGCCTATTGGGTACCATTTAGTGTTTGTATATGGGTCCTCCATTTTAAGCATGTTTATGTGCTTATGTTTTGGATATGGGCCATCTATTTAGTTTAAAATGAGCGTATAATCTGGTTCATTCACTAGATGGGAAATAAAGAATATGGAACTTTCATCATGTGGATCTTAAGTATTAGATCTGAATTGTCCATCATATGGACACTAATGTAAGGATCTAATCATCCATCCGAATCGTTCCATGCCAACTGTCTATCGTGTGAATGTTTAAGGTGAGACTTATAATGCTAATTGAAGATGACTAGATCATATAGAGTCTTGATTCGGCTTAATTGTGGGCCCATTACTTATCTTTTAGGGGTTGATATAGACCATTGGAATGAGGTGGTGAAACCTACCCGTGTATTTCTCTTTAAGGTTCTTCGTTTTCCCAACGATCAATACTAACCGCCTTATGGGCCAAATTAGACTGATTTATATTTTATCCATTGAGGGCAGGATTAAAATCACAATCCTAAGTCAGTATCTATGATATTGAATTCAATTGTGTTAGCCACCATAGTGACCTCAATCGAGAAAATTTTATGGGTCCAGACTTGTGATATTGACATTCAGTTTATGGATTGCATACAATTGTGTTTATGTCTAATGCAAACCATGACGAAAACACAAAAGATCACCGTTTGGTAGGAGTATGAATGGGGTGGAATAAATGATGTTGGTGATGAAAAGCTGAAAGACTCATCCTACCCGCATATGTTGAGTATCTTAGATTTACATAATTAGCATCGCTTAGTTTCATGTTCAGGAGAGTCACTTGCATGTTATGATTACCTCCCATAGGAGGAGTGATGATGATGTAATCGATTCTTGCCAGGATTGGATGGTTGGGTACATCTTCATCTTGAATAGTTCAATTAAAGGCCCCAATCAATTGAATTGATAAATTTTGCATAAGATTTAGTTGTATTCGTGATTTGTTCTAGGTAAATAATATGCTAATGTGAGTATATTTTGCAACCGATTATAATTTCAACTCAAACGCATCAAGTTCCAATCCTAACCGAGTCCGATTATGTTCAACGGATAGTGTAACGCCCTGAAAATCGGGGGTCGAGCATAAACTCAACTCCCGAGTTCCAGAACATCACTTATGCAACAAAATGAATGATGATTGAATGTTGACTGTATTCGTGCATTGAACATGAGTGAGATTAAGCCAAAACAGCATATCATACTCCAGAGACAGTTAATTTGCAAGCGGAAGACTGTGATAGATAGATAAAATATATAACTTATGATGAGTCTCCAGAGTGTGATAACATTACCAAGTTAAATAAATACAAGTGCAGTTCTAAAATGTACCAAATGTGAGGAAGTGTAATGCCTCCTATCCCATGTACCATAGCCCCGTCAATACAATATCAGGTCTTCATTGACCTGCCAGAGAGATACAGATAGGAGAATTCCTCCTATCATCATAGAAGTAGTCCGGCTCTGCTTCACAAGCATCGCCATCACCTGAAACTCAACAAATCTGGTTGGTGTGTACAACACCGTCCCGTAACGTGGGAGTGAGTGATCAACTCAGTGGAACAGTAAAGCATAGGTTAACATGTTATCAATTCAATCAAGCAGTAATGATAAAGCAGTACAAATCAAACAATTCTAACTACTCTTATTAAATGCAAGAATGAAATGACATGATGCTGTATGTCCTTGCCAAATCACCCTCAAGCGACATCATCTTACGTTCGCGAATGCTTAACTCCCTCAGTGCGCCACATCTACAAAGCACATGCGGTGCAATGATGCTCATGATTACCAAGTTATTATTAGTCCATTTCAACCAGCAGTATTGGGAAACTAAGGTACCTCCCTTGTATCATTCCCAAACATGATCCATTCTAGGGTCGTCAATCCTAGTTAATCTCATACGACATTATGGTTTGAGAAGCATAGTGAAGGCATCGCAAAGGGCTCGTCACCCATCAGCGCGGATACAGATCTCACCGTATGCGGCTCAATTGCTGGCCGTCAGCTCGAGTACAGGTCTCACCGTACTCGGCTCAATCACTAGCCGTCAGCTCGAGTACAGGTCTCACCGTACTCGGCTCAACTCATACTCTAGTTGCTGTGAAAGACTCGTCGCCAATCACAGACCCTTGGAGTATACTCGAAGATACTACGGAGGACTCGTCGCCCGTCAGCACGAGCACAGGTCTCACCGTACTCGGCTCTCGCCGTAAGTATCGACAGCTCGAATACAGTGTCCCATACCACCGTATTCGGCTCACGAGTTTGGTTGCGCAATGGTCACTACGGGGAGGCACATGGCCCCAGCGTAGGCCGACAGCTCGACCACGGTGTCCCATACCACCATGCCCGGCTCATGCGTCTTAGCGGATCGAGGTACCATGGTTAAAAGGGGGTTTCACTGGTAAGTTTGGTACCCTAGGTTCAAGCAGTAGCGTCTAAACAGGGTGAACATGCATAAGACAGATCGGGTTACTTGACGAGCTCGACTAGCACGATCGCCCGTTGAGCTGCACGACATGAAGTGCATAAACAACTTCGTGTGGCCTAGCCACTGCCACAGGCAACGCACGACTCGAGTTCGTCGAACACATCCCACGTGGCAAATGAATCTCAGCCACGAGTTCAATCCCGTTACCGATTGCCTGGGCCATAATCATAGCCCCAAACACAATCCATTGCAGATAGATAAAGCAGTAATGGATCGAGATTCAACTCATACAATCAAGATCTGGTATTATCCGTTTAGGGCTGCCAGGGCTGTTGCACGCACTCGTTGCTCCGCTCCCCCATCACCCATGACGGATCATACAACGTAAATATAAATTTAAACATATGCATTACATAGTTAAAATCATAAAGCAGTTGAGCATGTTATGAATCACAACACAAGCATGCGTTTGTACATGTTCAATTCCTAATCACACAACTATCAAAGGAGATCATACACATAGTTAAAAGAGGTTGAGAATCATATCTCAACACCCTTATACTTTACAATTTGCTAACTACTACTCATTCAGACATTTCAAGAAACACTTAAACAAACATACATCAACATACACGACAAATGTCGATCACATAGGCATTAGGCCAAATCCTTTCACTAGGGAGTTGCCCCAATCATAACACGCGTACACCCACGATGGATAGCCATGGCAAGCAGGAATCCAAGCCATGGCAAGCAGGAATCCAAGTTCCATATCCATTCAGTCATTTCCACAAACACTTGGGCCACACATTTTAGCATATATAGTGTATATTGGCCGTGGCGTGACTTAGGGTAAATCCTTTCGTCAAAGGGGGTATCGCCAATACATCAATCATGAATCCATGACAATTAGTCATGGCGAGCACGAATGAGAATTCTATACTCATTCAGCCATTTCCACAAACACTTAGAATACACTATTACAACATACATGGTGTATGTTAGTAAAACATGTATTAGGGTTATCCTTTAGCCAAACGAGTATTTTATCCATGTATACCATAATCATACAACAAATAATCATGACAATTACATTTCCAAAACTTACACATATACGGTATTTCTAGAATACACAATTTCAACATACGTAGCATTTACAAGTGAACATGTATTACGGCGATTCCTTTCGCCAAACTAGTATTTTATCCATATATAGTATAATCATACATTAAATAAACATGTCAAACATTTCTCCAAAAAAAATACGTATACGGTATTTCTACGTATACCTAGAGTATGTGAAATTCCATATTCTACAACGTTAATCGAAACAGGAAACGGAAAGCACTTTGTACATGTGCAATTGCATGCAGATCATGAATCTATCATTATCTGACATTGAAAGCGTTGAAAACCCTAACCTATACACCTAAAGTCCGCACTTTTTGTCGTAGAATCGTAACGGAGTTGATAGGTTTGCTAAGCTTCCGTATTCGGCAGTTTGGCAACCTAGAGAACGAAATAGGTTAGCTATTTCACAACCTACAACAGTCTAAACCCCAAAACAGATTAGGGTTAAGGTTTCTTACCTAGAAACGACACCGAAAAAGCGTCAAGAAAGGGATGGTGCAGCCCATGTGGTGGCAGGGAACGACGGCAGGGAGATTCTCCCACTTCTCCCTCACTTCCTCTCTCTTTTCCCTCTCTCAAAACCCAAATTCGTATGGTTGCCATGAGAGAGGGTTTAAGGTCCTTATATAGTCTCAAAACTCACCGAAATAGACTCTTGTTCAAGGGTTACTGCTAATATAGGTATTTCGTCACTTTTTCAGCTCAAAAGAGAGGTTCTGGTGGCCCTCCTTGAGTCAAACGTCAGACTTAAGCTTACCACACATGGATCTATGTGGGATTACGTTTTCGACTCGATCAGATTCCCAGATCGCACGTGGCGGACCACTTTCAGTTCAACGGTCAGTGGGCCACGATCCGAAATTCCAAGTACGTGTAAATGTTCCTGAAATTTTTCCTGATTCGAGGGTGTAATTTGGTCTGATTCTGACGGTCTGGTTTCTTAATACTGATGCGCAAGCGAATGGTGCCAGATCACTATTCCTGATATTTATTTTGGAATGGGAATAGTGTTTTTCACACTCCCTGGCTCCGGATCCAAACGAATGGCCGTGGGACATCGGCTGGACCTGATTTTTGAGATGGTTGTCAAGCCCAGTGAGGCGGTCCTAGTTCCTTAACTTCGTGTTAATCGGACTTCCGAGGTGCGGCCTAGACCTAATACGAAGTTTCATTTCATTCCCGAGAGCAGCCGGGAAATGAGTTTGGTTCTAAACTTTAGGGTAACCTAGAGTCACTGATTTTGCAAGTTTTGGGTCTTGCAGATCGTATTTAAAGCGATCCCAACGGATTTCATGGCTAATCGAGTTTTGCACTTAGTTAACTTTGTTAAATTTCTAAAGGATTTAATCCTAATTGTTTTCTGGTTGAGATGGTACTTAGGCCTTTGTAGTTTGTATATAAAGTGATCCAAGTTTTACTACTTAACTAGTTTAAGTTAGTGTCTAGGGCGAAAGTGCTTTGAAAAATTGAAAGCATAAGGTAGTGAAGGGTGGGATTTGTGAAGAAAATGGTTTAAAGAGCAATTTTAGACTGTGGGATTGAGTTTTGACAAGTTGATAAGGTCTTAGGATCGACTCATTGCCCTAGGACGTCTAATCCCAGGTTGGCAAAATCCGAGATGTTACAGGAGACAGTCCTGGAATGCTTACATTTGGACATTGCTCCAGAAAAATCTGAACCTTTAAAATCTTTTGAAAACAGTTAGAATATCAATCTTGTGATCTCAGGACATGGACCTAGACATAATGAAAATACAAAAAGGAAACATGGTTCTAATGAGGGATCCTCAGGTCCTCTCGGTCCTCTAGGTTCTCCAGTTGGCAATCAACCTATGATTCTATTGAGATATAAGCGAGCTAAAAAGAAAAATTGCTTCTTTTGCATGAAGTCAGGCCATCTGAAGAGATACTGCATAAAGTATAAGCAGTGGCTCATAAGGAAGGGTAATAATACAATTTTGGTCTATTTTTTAATCTAATCTAACTGATGTGTCAGTAGATTCTTGGTGGATAGATTCGAGAACAATTATTTACATATGTACTTCTGTGTTGGACTTGATACAGAGCAGGCCAACAACTGATGTGGAACGCTCAATATACGTAGGTAATGGTGTCAAAGTTAACGTGGAAGCAGTTAAAGTCTGTAGGCTTAGGTTAAAATCAGGTCATTTATTGGTCTAGTGGATATATTTTGCGTGCCTTCTATAAGGTGTAATTTGATCTCAATTTCTCGATTGGATAAATCGGGTTTTGAGAATAAAAGATTGAGTATTTACTTTGATTCAATTAAAGTTGGCACTGGCTCTATAGTGAACAACCTATACCAATTAGACTTGAATGCCTCATACATCTATAATGTAAATGGCCTGCATGAAAATAAAGTAGGATCTAAATAAAAACTAGACTATGAAAAATCTTCCATGTTGTGGCATAGGTGATTATGTCATATATCTCATAAGAGATTGAATAGGCTTGTGCAAGAAGAGATTCTTCATTCTTTAGACCTCTCTGACAATAAAATATGTATCGATTGCATTAAAGGAAAATATAACAGAACCAGAAAGAAAGGTGCAACAAGGAGTGTAGGACTCTTAGAAGTGATACATACAGACATTTGTGGATCATTCCCTATAGCATCATGGAGTGGACACAAATATTTTATCACTTTTATAGATGATTGCTCTCGTTTCGGGTACCTTTATCTTATTAATTAAAAATCAGATGCCCTGGATGCTATTAAAATCTATAAGGCTGAAGTTGAAAATCAACTTGACAAGAAGACTAAGGTCGTCAGATCTGACCATGGTGGTGAATACTAGGTAGATATGACGAATCAGGCACAATTCAGGGCCATTCGTTAGACATTTACAAGATTGTAGCATAGTCGCCTAGTACACCATGCATGGGACTCTAGAGCAAAATAGTGTAGTTGAAAGACGTAATCGCACCCTTATGGACATGGTACGAAGCATGATAAGCAATTCGACAATTTCTAGAATCTCTGTGAGGTGACGTAATCAAAATTGCAGTTCATATCCTTAACATGGTTCTCGGCAAGGCTATAAGTAAAACTCCTTTTGAGTTGTGGAATGAGAGAAAGCCAAGTCTCTGATATTTAAATGTTTAGGGATGTCCCGTTGAGACTAAAGTTTATAAACCGCATGAAAGAAAGCTCAATCCCAGAGTACCATAAGTTATTTCTTTATATGATACCTGAAAATGTTAAAAGGTTGTCGATTCTAATATCCTTCCTACTCTATCAAGATCGTTGAGACTACGAATGTTAAATTCATTGAGGACACTGGAATTAGTAGGAGCACGAACATTAGGAAATTTGTATTCGAGGAAGAAATGACCGTAACTCCAGTCACAGTCACTCCAGATCACATGGATATAAATGGTGCAGTTGAGCCTGAAGTCACTGTAAAATACCACGATGAACCTCCTATATAACCCACTGATGAGGAAAGAAGCCCACTGATGAGGGAAATCAAAATCACACCCAGGAGCATGATTTCGACATAGGGGTAGAAAATGATCATGAATCCTTTACACAAGTCAAACTGAGTGTTGATCCTTCTCGTTGGATTGATACCATGAAGGATGAATTAAAATCTATGAGGGACAATAAAGTGTGGGATCTTGTCGAATTACCCTCAGGAATAAAGCTGATTGGTTGTAAATGGATATTTAAAACCAAGCGGGACTCAAGGGTAATGTCGAAAGATATAAAGCTAGACTTGTTGCTAAGAGTTTTAAGTAGTGTGAAGACATTGACTTTAAGGAGATTTTCTCACTGTTATATAAGAAAGACTCATTCAGGGTCATAATGACTCTTGTGGCTTATATGGATTTGGAGCTACATCAAATGAATGTAAAGATTGCGTTTCTCAATGAGGATCTAAATAAAACGTATTTATATTTCAATTTGAAGGCTTTATAGTTGATGACTTAAAACATCTAGCTTGTAAACTAAAGAAATCTATCTATGGGTTGAAACATGCATCATGATAATGGTACTGAAAGTTTCATGAAGTATTTCCTCATATAATTTTGTAGAAAACACTGCAGATGAATGTATCTACATTAAAATTAGTGGGAATAAGTTCGTTATGATAATATGTATGTTGATAACATTCTGTTGACTAGCAGTGACATTAGGATATTGAGTGAAGGACCTCGGTGACGCCTCTTATGTCATCTTTATTGAGATTTGAAATTCTTATCTCAAAGATTTGAAATGAAGGACCTCGGTGATTTGAAATTCTTATCTCAAAGATTTGAAATTCTTATCTCAAAGAAATTCTTATCTCAAAGATTTGAAATGAAGGACCTCGGTGATGCCTCTTATGTCATCGTTATTGAGATTTGTCATGACAGATCACGTGGACTGCTCATCCTGTCACTGAGGGTCTATATTACTAGGATACCCGAAAGGCTTTGCATGCAAAATTGTTCTCTCGGATAGTCGCCCATTATAAAAGTTGATAAATTCGACCAATTCTAGTGTCATAAGAATCATTTAAAAAAGAATTAAATGAAGGAATTTTCATATGCGTCAGTAGTAGGGAGCATCATGTATGCTCAAGTTTACATGCGATCGGATATTACTTTTGTTGTTGGAATATTGGACATGTATTAATCTAATCCAGGAATGCAATATTAGATAGCTGCAAAGAAAGTGTTACGCTACTTACAAAGAACCAAAGACTTCAAACTCACATACGGAAGATTTGATCAATTGGAGTTGGTTGGATACTCACATGAAGATTATTTCAGCTGAGTTGATACTAAGAAGTTCACCTCAGGCTACATCTTCATGGTGGATGGTGGGGCCGTCTTGGAAAAGCGTGAAACAAACAACCACAATCTCATCAACCATGGAAGTTAAATTCATTACTTGTCATGAGGCATCTAATTAGATATTGTGGTTAAAACATTTCTTCTATGGTTTATGGGTATTAGAGCATATCCTGAAACTATTGAGAATTATTTGTGATAATTTAGCAGCAATTTTCTTCTCTAATAATAACAAACATTAATTCATCAATGTTGAGGCATATCGACATCAACTATCTTCTTGTAAAAGAAAGAGTTTGGAATCGTCAAGTGTTTGTGGAGTTCATCAGCACTAAGCAAATGATTGCAGATCTGCTTACTAAAGGGCTTTGTATCACACTATTTCATAAGCATGTAACATCCATGGGAGTCATAGATCCCACAGATATTTCCGGTCAATGGGAGTTGAGCACATTTTATTTTCATGGGCATTTAAGAGATCTCACTTGATAAAGTTTTGATGATTTTAATATCAAGTTTATTTATGCTTCTCTCTAAGTATGAGCAATCTAATTTTGAGAAAGTGAAACTATAGTCGTGTCTCATTGGTGACATTTTAAAGCTTTAGGACATTTTAAGGATATGCACACATCATTACATTACATGTGTAATCATTATACCACAATTCCTAGTTCCAGATCTATGTCATCAAGACTAATAGTATTTGTGACCATGCTTAGTCTCACTCCGCTTAAACTAAATGTTGTGATGACTACCGTGATTTGATACTAATAGTCTTGATAGACCAGATTGTCATTGCATTACCCATATTATCCAACAATTAAATTAGTTAACCATTTGGATGTTTTCTTAAAATTAAAATAGATTTTCAAAATGTTTTCAAAAGATTAATCATTAACATTGATCAATGTGGCCCAAGTTGGAGAATGTAAGAATTCTATGAGGTGGGCCTTATTTATCAACAGGGTAGATTGTCCTGAGGGTTAGATAATGTGATCGGATGCACTAGTGGACCCCACTAACTTGTAATGTTTCTATAATTCATGTAAGGGATGAAATACTATAGTTGTAATACACAAACAGTATCTAAGTGGGATTGGGATTACCAAATTCGTGTGGAGCCATAGGGAGAGGAGTTTTGATGGGTTTCAAACTCCTCTACCCTCTACATTATAAATCAGGGCTGAGTCCCTAACGCAGGGATGAACGTGATGAGGTCGATCACCGTCTTCCTCAAGGATAACTACTTTGAATCCACGGAGCTTCTCTAGACTCCTCACAGAGACTTCTCGAATCCACGAGGAAAGAGGCAAGAAAATAGAAATAAATTCTAATAAAATTCAAAGTTGATTAATTGATCAAATAAATGAGTTCACAACCCTTTAAATAGGGATACCAAGCAATGGGAGAGAAATCAGAAGCAAACTACAACTAAAACTCCTAGAATTTGTAACTTACTATAAATAGTAAACTTACTATTTATAGACGGTCGTGATGTCTACTAGTGCGCAAGGTTTTTGGCCAAAAATAGTAAGTGTCCTATTTGGCTTCACCGAATCATTCTCCTAATTATTCTAAGCTCTTTTCACATTGGGCGCAACTCCTAAAGCTCGACGGATGAAGAGTTATAATCAAACTAAAACTTACTATTTATAGTAAAAACGAAATTAAAACAAGGAAACGACTGTCGATCCAGGGGTATTTCACAAATCTGGGTTGCATAACCCGGCGTAGCGGGGTTGGTTGGCTAAAGTAGATCGTTCTACCCCAAAATCATATATTTTACACCCGATAACTCATTCCGGATTGTGAGATACGCCCGATCCAAGGTCCGACGGTCCAGATCACTTCTGTCGTTGACCGGGCATTTTTTTTATCCATCTTAGCCATGAAACTGTCCGCAACCCGCTCTACGTCAGTCCCCTCCACTTCAAAAGAACTCGTCCTCAAGTTCTCATCCTGCTCTGGTTCATGATAATCGGTTAGGTCCGTGACATTGAAAGTCCGTGAGATCGCCATGTCATCTGGAAGATCAATAAAATAAGCGTTATCATTGATCTTTCGAATGATTGAGACGGGTCCAATCTTCTTATTTTTCAACTTATTGTACGTCCCGGTCGAAAATCTCTCTTTGTACAGATGGACCATAACGCGGTCGCCCACCTCAAACACTTTTTATCGCCGGTGCTTATCCGCTTGTTCCTTGTACTTCTCGTTCGAGGTATGTAGCTTGGTCTGCACTTCCGCATGGATACCAATGATCTTGTCTGTCATATGTTCTTCTGCAATACTCGTGCCTGGGTGCTTGGACAGAGGGACCAAGTCAAGTGTGTGGCGAGTCACTCGTCCGTAAATAATCTGGAACGGTGATTTCCCTGTCAAGCGGTTCACCATGTTGTTGAATGCAAACTCCGCTTGAGATAAGGCCAAATCCCACTGCTTCGGTTTTTCTCCTGAAATACAGCGAAGGAGGTTTCCCAACATGCGATTCACAACTTCGGTCTGCCCATCAGTCTGTGGGCAGTAAGCACTGCTGAATTGAAGTCGTGTATCGAATCGATTCTACAAAGTCCGCCAAAAGTGGCTAATAAACTTCGTGTCACAATCAGAAGTAATGGTCTTATGGACCCCGTGTAGCCGTACAACCTCACTGAAGAATAGATTCGCCACGTGTGCTGCATCGAGGGTATTCTTGCATGGGATAAAGTGTGTTATCTTGGAGAAACGATCTACCACCACAAACACTGAATCCATGCCACGTTGTTTTCGTGGGAGACCAAGCACGAAGTCCATTGATAAATCCTCCCAATGATCGTCAGGCACAGGTAACGGGATGTAGAGGCTCGTATTCTAAGAATGCCCCTTAGAGGTCTGACAAACATGACAACGTTGTACGGCTTTTTCCACATCACATACTAATTGCGGCCAATAATATTGCTCTTCCACTAGAGCTCGCGTTTTGTCTCGCCCAAGGTGTCCACCGAAGCTACCTCCATATAGCTCCTGAATAATCTGCTCCCTCAGAGAACTTTGGGGGATGCACAATCGATTCCATTTGAAGAGAAAATCGTCCTGTATATGAAGGTCACTGGGGTGACCTTCTTGGCACTTCATCCAAGAATCTTTGAAGTCCTCATCCTCAGCATATATCTCCTTGAGACAGTCGAAGCTGATTACCTCGTTGCTCATCGTAACAAGTAGTGATGCACGATGGATAAGTGTATCAGCCACCTTGTCTGCTGTCCTGACTTGTGCTTCAAAACGAACGTGAATTCCTGTAAAAACGTAACTCATCTAGCATGCACACGATTCACGTTAGTCTGACTATTAATAAACTTTAATACTTGATGGTCAGTGCACAGAACAAACTCTCTTTGAATCAGATAATGCCGCCAATGTCGCAGCGCCTGAACAACTGTGTACAACTCAAGATCATAAGTTGACCACTTCCTTCGGGCTTCGCTGAACTCCTCATTGTAGAAGGCTACCAGATAATACTCCTCTTATTCCGACGTGTGAAGCATCACACTCAACCTTAAACAATTTGTCGAAATTAGGAAGCACCAAGACCGGTGTTGTAGACAAACGATGCTTAATCTCATGAAAGATCTTGTCAGCTTTGTCGGTCCACTGGAACAGTCCTTTTTTCATGTAATCTGGTATAGGCGCGACTATGGTGCTAAAATCTCGCACAAATCGACGATAAAAAGTCGTCAACACATGAAAACTCCTTACCTCATGAATGTTTGTCGGGATCGGTCATTCCCTAATGGCTCGTACCTTTTCATCGTCCACACGGATGCCTGTGGACATTACAACAAATTCTAAAAACAGCAGGCTGTAAGTTAAAAAGCTATACTTCTTCAAGTTGAGGAACAACTTGTTAATTTGTAGGACCTACAACACCTACCTGAGATGTTTCCTGTGCTCCGTCTTATCCTGGCTATATATCAATATGTCATCAAAATATACCACTACAAATCGGCTAGTGAACAGTTTTAAAACTTGATTCATCAAATGCATAAAAGTACTTAGTGCGTTCGATAGGCCGAAGGGCATGACCGGCCACTCATACAACCCTTGGTCTTGAATACTTTTTTCCACTCATCGCCGGGTTGGATACGAATCTGATGGTATCCGCTCCTTAAATCTAGTTTAGAGAACACCTTAGTCCCTTCTAGCATATCAAGTATGTCGTCCAACCGTGGTATCGGGAACCGATATTTGATGGTAATTTTGTTGATTGCCCAGTTGTCGACACACATGCACCAGCTTCCATCTTTTATTGGTGTTAATAATGCTGGTATGGCACATGGGCTCATGCTCTCTTAAGAGACCCTTACGGATCAATTCCTCCACTTGCCCTTGAAGTATCTTACACTCCTTCGGACTCATCTGATAATGAGGACGGTTGGGCAGGCTAGCCCCAGGGACGAGGTCTATGTGATGTTCGATGTCCCTCATGGGGGCAATTCATCAAGTAAATCTTCAGGCCAGACTTTTTTGAATTCGTTTAGCAACAGTTTTAAACTTGGAGGGATGTTTGAGGGTTCCTCTTCCTTGCCCTTCACTACTACAGTGTATACCTCGCCGGTTTCCTTGGATTCCTCCATGAAATCACGAATGGTCAAAAGGGAACTCCCCTCCACTTTAGAGGCTTAAGGGTGGTTCTCTGATGCTATAGGGGCAAGGATTATTTTTCAACTATCCATGACGAATATGTAGACATCGTCCCGTCCCCGATGGGTCGCATCATGGTCCGACTACCAGGGTCAACCGAGTAGCATATGGCAAGCTTCCATGTCGACCACGTCACATAGTATCTGATCCTTATAATTTTTGGCAATTGAAAATGAGATAGTGCATTGTTCAGTTACCTTGGTCTCATTCACCTTTTTTATCCAGCCAATTGAGTACGGGGAAGGATATTTCATCGTTGGTAGCTGCAACTTGTCTATCATCATCTTGAGACGATGTTCTCGCTACTACCACTGTCTATGATCACATCACAGACCTTTCCGTTGACAGTGCACCGAGTACGAAATATATTGTGTCGTTGTGGATGTAATTCCTTTCGTGGGGTATACAGTAATCACCTCACAAATAGAAATTTGCTACGATCCTCGCCCGTCACTTCATCACCACTTGTTATTTCTTCAGTGGTTTGTTCATGTTCATCAAAGCCATGGTCTTCTGTGGCCTCATCTTAGTGCCCCCTTGGTTTATAGTCAAGTGTCATGCGGGACGCTGATGACAAGTGTTTGATAAGTGACTCAGCGGTAACAATTGTTCGACCTTGGCCGAGCATAAGAATTTGGAATCCTACTCGGGCCCGCTGTTGTGGGTGTTACACATTGAGGTCTAGATAAACCGTTCCCCGTATCACTGTTTGCGGTTGTAGGAGGTTGAGGACGTTCTTCTACTTGATCTTTTGCTCGTGCTAGCACTGGATCCTGCATAGGACCTGTCATGGAGGGTCGAGTTGAAGGATAGGGACGAGCACGAACTCTTACAAGTTGTGTTTCTGCGCTACCCGCCAATTGAATTACTTCATCCATGGTCCCGACTAGGTACATCTGAACTCGGTCCTGAATTGTCGGTCACAACCCACCTATAAATCGTGCCACCTTCTGTGACTCAGATTCTGACAGAACGTTTCGTGTAGCCAAACACTGAAATTCTTCAGTGTAATCTGTGACGGTTCGATTTCCTTGTCGGCAATTTTGGTATTGCTTGAATAATATCTGCTCATAATCACTGGAGAGAAATCATTATCGAAGAAGACGTCTCATCCGTAGCCATGATGAGATGGGCGCCCTGTTCTGGCGGGCTTGTGAGAGTTGTAATTGCTCCTACCATGCAAAAGCACCAGATTTTAATTTAAAACGCTACCAATTTTACCCTTTTATGATCTGGCACGTCCATATAATCAAAATATCTCTCTACTTCGGCTAGCCAATCGAGGAAATCTTTTATACGTAATAAACCATTAAAACTAAGAAGTTCAGCCTTACCTCGATAGTCTCTTTCAGCATGATCTAGATATCACCTCCATGGATTGGTCGTCAGGCAAAACCTTCATTAAGGTCCTCGTCACTAGAACTTAAATCATCTGGTGTAATCCTACGGTTTGCCACTGGTAGTGCTCTACGAAAATTGGAGTTATGTCGTACAGCAACCACGATGGTGGAGCAACCATAGGTGGTGGAGCACCGCCTAGGGCTCGGGGCGGAAGTAGCGCATTCGCAAGACGGTCGAGGGTTTCCTACAGCCCTTGAATGGTCAACTGACTCTCTTAGTGGAAAGATTACATTTTTTTCGAAAGATAACGAATCCCTGGATCACCGTCCACAGGATTTTAATTCATACCTTCATTGTTTGTCATTGGCCCAAGGGGAATCCTCGCTCTGATACCAATTGACGCAGGGATGAATGTGATGAGGTCGATCACCGTCTTCCTCAAGGATAACTACTCCAAATCCACAGAGCTTCTCTAGACTCCTCACAGAGACTTCTCAAATCCACGAGGAAAGAAGCAAGAAAATATAAATAAATTCTAATAAAATTCAAAGTTGATTAATTGATCAAAGAAACAAGTTCACAACCCTTTAAATAGGGATATATACCAAGCAATGGGAGAGAAATCAAAAGCAAACTATAACTAAAAATCCTAGAATTCGCAACTTATTATAAATAGTAAACTTACTATTTATAGACTGTCGTGATGTCTACTAGTGTGTAAGGTTTTCAGCCAAAAATAGTATCTTATTTGGCTTCACCAAACCGTTCTCCTAATTATTCTAAGCTCTTTTCACGTTGGGCGCAACTCCTAAAGCCCGATGGATGAAGAGTTATAATTAAACTAAAACTTACTATTTATTGTAAAAACGAAATTAAAACAGGGAAACGACCGTCAATCCAGGGGTATTTCGTAAATCCGAGTTGCACAACCTGGTGTAGCGGGTTGTTGGCTAAAGTAGCTCGTTCTACCCCAAAATTATATATTTTATGCCCGGTAACTCATTCCGGATTGTGAGATACGCCCGATCTAAGGTCCGATATTGGTCCGGATCACTTCTGTCATCGACCGGGCCTTTTCTGATCCATCTTGGCGCCATGAAATTGTTCTTGACCCACTCTACATCAGTCCCCAATCCAATACCATCAACAAAAGCAATAATCCCATCAGAGCTTCTCTAAGGGTGTAAGGAGATGAAGACTACAACAATGACGTCCCAACAAGGTACACTCTATTTCATTCATCTGATCTTCATACTCAATGCACAAGAAGGTCCTTTTGCAATTCTGCATAAAGTATTACAAGTGGGTCCCATAGTTAAGGTAAAAACCCACCTGGTTGGATCTCGGGTTGCAGTTAATCTGCCTCTACCTAGAAATAACTTTTTTTCTTATAACAGAAAGGTGGGACCTGACAACCTGCAACTTTATTGAGAGGTAAAATGAATTTATTTGAGTGGGCTCGATAAAAATACAAGCCTCACCCAAGTGAATCAAGACAATAACCATTTTGACAACATTTACATTAAAGACCTAGACCATATGGCATAATTAAAATCAAAATCTAATAACCAAAAAGAGATTTCTATGCCATCAAACTTATATAGAAAACTTATTCAACTGCAAGTTTGGGTGACCTATGTCGAATATATGCTACCCAACTTGCACATTAAGTAAGCATGATGATAGAATGCACCAAAAATCAGGCCATCTAGTCAGTGGGTGGACTACGATGAGAAAAATATAGGCAACTAGGCAAAAGCCTCCAAATTCCTTCAGTCTACTAGGTGATGGTTGGATCAACATGATTTTTAGGGTTTTCTATTCTCATGATGGGGCAAACTTGATAATTCCATGTACTTCAATGGTGCACGGGCCCTCCACATAACATTATAAAATAACCTTATTCCACCAAAGTTGTAGAAGATTTGACCAGGAAATCATAACAAAATTATACATTGTCGGGCCAAAGAGATTATGTAAAATGTTTTTTAGTTTAAGAAAGTTGGACCATGGTTCACTGATCCAAAGTGCTGATACAATGGGACTCACCGTGGATGGCCTTGAACTTATAGATTGAAAATCCTAGCAACTGAATATTTGATCCTTTTATAGGTTAAATGGGACATATTATTGTATCTTCATTATCAATCTTTTTCTTTTTTGCTACTTATTGAGAGGTCTATGGTTTAGTCATTTGGAGATTTTAGTGCTGAAAAAAAAATCCCCCTTGAACAGAATTAAAACATAAAAAATGCCATGCAATCTCTTAACATAACAATGTATAATACCTCAAATAGAGTTTTTCTTTGCCGTTGGAAATTCATGTACACACAACACACTAGACATCATATCACATTAATAAAAGATTTGATCCATTTCTTAGAGATGTACCACTATGTAGATGTTCTTGCATAATAATTGGGTCATTCCACTATTTAGTCAGGCCAAAGTTTACCAAAGAAATGTACTACTAGAAAAAGAAAAGGAAAAACACTTTGCTAAGATTTTCAAATCCATCATTCTGCTTCTAGTGGCCCGCATGATGGCTTGCACTAGAGTTATTACGGAAACTCATTCAATGCGACAAGATTTCACTTTTTTCTTTTTTCTTTTTTCTTTTTTACGATGACACGGAGTCCCCGCCCCTTTATGGTGTGAATATTCCATATGGAAGCACGCAATTGTTGATTACGTGCCTTCAGTCTGGTGATGAAACAGAGTTTTTGATTCGATTTATAGTCTGATTAATTGATTCGATCGAGAAAATCCTAAAAATACAAGTTTAATCTCTGGACACTTTGGGGTACTTTCGATTGGATTGACAATGGGTGTCAATTCGATAGATGGGTCATCGATTGGAGTCGATTCAATTGATGGTTTGTGCAACTTTTACGTAAGTGCACAATTTTGTTTCTAATTTTGTTCCAGGGTTATATAAACCTTGTTAATACATGATTATGATTAAATCCCAAGAAAGCAAAACATGAGAGCTTTAGAGTGAAGGGTTTTGAGAGGGAAAAAACTATGCTTTTCAAATCTGTAAGTGATAAGACCAAAATATTGCATATTTATTCCCTCCATTACATCACTTTCCTATGCGTTTATATTTTAAATGGATCTAATTAGATATGTTTGAAGAAGTAGGATGATTTTGAGGTTTAAGACAAATATGCACAAAAATAGATGATTTAAAGCCCAAAAGAAATCAAGTTGAAGAATTGAAGTTTGGATGATAAAATTGAAGATCTAAAGTGCTCAAGATCCAATAAACTAAGTATTGAAGTTGGAAATCAACTGATCTCAATCGATCAGAAGAAGCATCATAGAAATTCAAATTTATGAATAAAACTCGTTGGATGTATTTTGGCTTGTTCAGTTAATTGAAGTACAAGGTTCGAGCGATCGACAATGTAATGAATTTATAAAAAAGGAGTTCGCTGGACATTTTTGGGAAACTTCGATCGACCAAGGCATCAATCAACGATGGCAGTGACTGCGTAAGTTCGTAATTTTTGTAAGTTAGTGTGAAACTTGGGCCCTCTAATCTATAAATTAGAGTGTTTATGACGTTCCTTAGTATAAAGATAGGATTTTTTATTTTTTATTTAAAAAAAAAAAAAACAGAGAGAAGGCGAAGGTGAATATTTTCTAGTGCTGTTCTTCCTCATAATCCTTCGATTCTAGTTTGTTTTCATTTTTTTTTTTTTTTTAAATTTAAGTTGTTAACCATGATAGGCTAATTTCTTAGCGAAAGCTAAGGGATGAACTCTTGATGGAAATTCTTCCATTTAATTCATTTTTTAATTCAAGTTTATTAGTTTTTATTGTTGAATTGTGATTGTGTTGATTGAATTCCTAGTTTCGAGAGGAATCAATCTGTAAAACTGATTGATCTATTGTTAACTTCATGTACAAAAGATGCATTTGATTCTTGGTGATTGATTGCCCAGATCTTATGAGAGATCAATCTATCTCAATATATATATATATATATATATATATATATATATATATATATATATATATATATATATATATATATATATATATATATATCTTATTGGATGATTGTTTATAGAAGTTACATATTTATTTTTAATTAGAATAATTGAAATCCGATTCTAGTTGAGTTATTTACTTGAAGAAGATGAATTGAGTTTATAATTTGTTACCCTTAATTCTTTTTAATTATTGTTTATACTTTTTCTAATCCATTGAAAATCATAATCTTTAAATTTGTTTTTTTCTATTTGTGTTCTCAACCACATACATCCCTATGGAATGTTCTTGGTTTCACAAATTATTACTACATCATAGCGTTGCACTTAGGGTTGTCGGTCAAGTATTTTCACGCTGTTGCCCGAGATTGTAACGGTTTTAAACACTTTAGGTTTAGGGTTTGATTGTTTAGGTTAGGTTTTTTTGAAATTAGGATTGTTTTTAACTTAGGGTTTGTTCTAATTTTGTAGAATTTAATTTCGATACGTTCTAGGTTAGGTTCTATCTTCTGAAAAATTATTAACTTCGTTTTCTGTTTTGTAGGATCTTCTAATTCTAGTTATTTTCTATAGGTAACATCGTTCTTCTCTCCTTTTAACTACATTTAAAGTTATCGAATTTCTATGAGATTTTATTTTTCTGTAGGATTTCTATTTCTAACAACGGGTTTAAAACTAGGTTTTTGTGTGTGTGGTTCATGCCCAAGTGGGTATGAGACCATACACTTTGGCTTCTAAGTGAAGGAGGTTTAGTTGACGGGCTCTCCATTCATCAATGAGTGAGAAAACACCTAAGTACTCTTGAATCATTTAGAACCATGGCTGCGAATGCGTCAAACCAAGCTGAAACTGAACCAAATTTTTATGAGCAATATGTACAGAATACGCCATTGGATAGGACAGTGTGTAATGAGAATGATATGCACAATATTCCCCTGGTTAGAACTTTAAGAGATTACTTGCAACCGATAAGATCAACCATACCATCCTATATGGTTTTTTCCTGTGAATGTAGGCAATATAAATTTTAAACCGGGAGTTATCTAATTGCTACCTAAATCCATGGACTTGATTTGAAAAGTCCATATTTAGCACTTAAAAGAATTTGATGATATTGTTGCAACTTTGCATTATAACAACATCTCTCAAGACGTAATTAGACTAAAACTTTTTCCTTCTTCTTTAAAGTAGAGAGCCAAGTTATGGCTCCACTCCTTAAGGCCTTAATCAATTGGGATATGGGCTAAGATGATGTGGGAGTTCCTTAAAAAGTTCTTTCCAGTTTACAAAATAACATTAAGAAAAAATATGATGAACTTCTCCCAAAAAGAAAATGAAATATTTCTTCAATGTTGGAAGAGATTCAAGGATCATCTATGTAACAATCTTGGATTTCCATGCACTTAGAATTGCGATTAGTAATTAAAATTTTAATTTTTAAATTAAAAACAAAAATTCAATAATTGTGTTGGTAGAGACACTCTTAGTTAGGGGTGTACACGGGTTGATCCGAGTCGAACTGGGCTAAACCCGGCCCGGCCCGGTCACCAACCAAACCCAGCCCAAACCCAACCCGATCAGCAATCGAGCCGAGTTCGGGCCAATTTCGGACCTTACAGCAAGTTCATGGGAAGGGCTTTGGCAGGTAAAGGGTCGTGAAGGGATGGGTAGGTTTTTGAATATATACACACACACACACACACACACACACACACACACACACACACACACACACACACACACCACTCGACCGAGTCGGGCCAGGTATAGTCGGGTTTTGGGCTGAGTCAGGCCGAACTGGGACATACCTGAACTCGGCCCGAACTCAGTTTCGGGCCGAAGAAAATGGCCATTCCCGACCCGAACTCAGTTCCGGGTCGTGCCGAGTCGAGCGAGTTAACTGGGCTAGCCCGGTTCATGTACAGCCCTACTCTTGGTTAAGAGAGAGGCTGAGGGATCAACTCTTACCGTCACAACTCTTGGTTACAAGTGAGGTCAGAGGATCGATTCCTGAGGTAATAATAATAGTTTTTTTTTTCTGCCAAATGTTATAAATAGTTTCAAATTTTGGATGAGGATGTGCTCATCCTACCTTATCTAGAAAGGAATCTCTTTAAAAGAGATACGAGAGATAATTTCCCTATTGAACAATTAAAGGGGAGAAAACCCTAGACAGAGAGTGGGAGTTCTAGGAGAGCTTGATCAAGTAAGTTTCAACCCTTGGATCTCTTTTATTTTTATGTATTTAGCATATTTTTGCCTGATCTATGTAATTGACTGTGTGAAGCGGCCACATGATCATTGCATAGGTGCATAGAGAAACCTTAAAAAGAGATAATTGAAATGAATCCAGATTAGGGCAATAGTATCTTGAGGAATAGATCAAATTATTTGTATCTAGCCGTATTAAGATGGATTTGAATAGATCATTTAATCCTAAGGGCTAAAAGATATCATAGCCGAAATTTTTAGATCAATCCGATCAGTTGGCGGGCAATATTAATCAGATCTAATCTTACATGTGAAAATTTTATATTAAGTTGTGTGTGGACCATCAGTGATATTAGATCTAATATGAAATAAAGGATTGATCAAATCATATGGTGGCCCACATTAAATAATATCTAACTTAACATCCAGTAAGTGTGGTGGATTTGACCGTTTAATGGGTCATAAGGAGGAAGGAGGGAAAATTAGACATAATAAGATTATATCTAAAATTTGAGGTCATTAATGGTCCAAATCTAAACGATTTGTTGACCCATTCACATTTTGGGATTTTGGGATGTCAATGGATGGTTTAGATCTTTCTCAAATGATCAATGAATTATTTAAAATAAGATAAATAAGAGAAATAAGAAAATAAAGGTTATGAGAATTTGATTGTCTGGATTTTTTGCAACAACATTGGAGCGATTGATCGACTGATTGATTGGTTCGATCGATCAAAGGCGACAAAAACAATTTAGAGACTTAAACATGAAATATTTTATTTTATTCGATCGATCAAGTGGATTGTTCAATTGATCAAAAGTGGCACAAAATTGTCCAAAAACAAAATTCTATAATTCAAAAATTAGATCAACAGATCGACAAGGTGGTTCGATCGATCTAAGGTACATTTTGATCGATCGAGTATGTAGTTTCGACCAATTAAAAGGGGTAAAAAGTGTTAAGTGAATTATGTTAGAAATTTGAATTAATTTTAATCGATCAAAGTTAATTTCGATCGAACCTCGATCGATCGAGGTAATCATCAATCCATCTCGATTAATCGACAATACGTAGGAATTTTCTGTTTGTTTAGAACTTTGATGTTTTATTTATATGATGTAAATTAGCAATAACCCTTGATCATCTAGAGATAATGGGATGATCTGAATGCTTTGGTTAAGTTAAGTGGGCCCCACGTGGAAAAATAACTAACGAGATGTATTGAGGGTGAGATTTAAGAAAATTCAAAATATGACGGTTGAATTCTTCATGTGGGTTGTCCCGATTTAAGAAATTTATTAACCAAAGGTGAATTGATGAAATAAGTTTAGGTAGATGCAAATGGTGAGATAGTTGAGCTATGTAATTAGGTAATTGTCAACCAGTTGATCTCAAGATAACGTATTAGAATCCATATCAACATATTTTAGGTGAGTGCTCCCAATATGTTTCTTCTCTACTGTAATTAAAATAGTTGATTGATTGATTATTTTTCTGATTGTGATTCTTTTTATTGAGTGCTTTGTTGAATTTGCTTATAATTGACATGTCATATTTTACTATATATGTAACAATTGTTAATATGATTCATCAATCATTTCCATGCATTGCATAACTGGGCTAAATACCTGGGGTACTCCTTGGATGACCTGTAAGTACTTATAACCTAAGGGACCATCCCTAGATGCCCACAATATGTGGAAGCTTGCCAAGATGGTGGAAGCCTACCCTAGAAGGGGAGATACGGGTTGATGGAATCCAACTCAAGCAAGTAAACTAATCAACCCACTTGATGCATCCCTATTTTAATTATGACGTGCATGAACCATTATGATTTCAATCAGTAGGCCTGGATAGCTAACATTATATTGATGGAAAACTTTACAAATGTAGTGGATAATGAAATAGTTGCTGAAGTTTTAAGGCAGAAAAGTAAACAAATGGATGATCCACAAGGGCAATGGCCCTATCTTGAAGAAGATGAAGTAGATGTGTTGAATCAATAGGTTGTTGGAATGAAATTTTTGTTATTAAGGTACTCGGTTAGTTAATATTTTAAAAAAGTCCCAAATGGGTTGGATGTAGCACCATGATTAGTGTTTGTGAATGTTATAAACATGTGATCTAAATGCTTATATTTTTTTGTGGTTGGTATATGTGTATGCTTGGAATAAGTGAATATGAGATGTCTTGTTGGATGTTTGAAATTGTGAATGTAGTTTACAATTTAACTAAGCCTCTAGAAAACAGTTTGAACATATGATTTTAAGACACCTAATGTACAAGTCATGTACCGTAACTCTGGTCTGAGGGTGCACATTTTATATCTAAATTTCAGGGTGTGACAGAATGGTATCAGTGAGAAGTTTTTTTTAAAAAAAAAAAAAAAAAAAAAAACTAGTGTGACCTATAGGTTATCTTCCCCACTCAATATTCCTTTACATAATTGGTAGATTCCCTTGAATTAGAAATTGTACTCTTAGGATTCCTTATTTGACTATTGTGTCTAATGAAGAATGTGAAAACTAAAAATTAAAGTTCCCTATTCATTGATACATTAAATAAAAACTTAGAAAACTAAGTTAGGATGTTCCCTATACTCTGATTTGTGTTTATTTTATATTAAGATGGGTTAATTTGAATTATAATGAATTTTAAGGATATTCAGTCCACAAAGTCCTATTGGATAGCAATGGTTGGTCAGGAGTAATTTAATAGGTAAAATTTATAACTATAAAAGTACTTCTCTGATCAAAGCGATTCAAAAGCCTGATCGAAGATAAATAGTCTAAATCAAATTAAAAAAAGATTAGAAAAAATTGAATAAGATAGTCACTATACTACTTCTTAAGATATTTGAGATGAAAGATCTGAGGGCAGTAAAAAGGATTCTTGACATCGACTTATATAAAGATAGGGAAAGGAGTAGACTATGATTGTTTTAGGAAGAGTATCTTGAGAAGGTCTTGGTTAAGTTTGGACTTGAAATAGATAAACCAGTTAGCACACACTGCCCACTTTTCGCTTTATTCGGAGTAATGTCCTATGTCAGATGAAGATAAGCAATGTCTCATGTGCCCTACTTGAGTGCGGTCGATAGTCTTATATATGCCATAGTTTGTACTAGACCGGATATTTCACATGTTCCTAGTTTTGTAAGTAGATACATGTTAAACCTTAGCAAGCAATACTAGGAGGTAGTGAAATGACTACTTCATTATATATGAGGTATGATGGACTACATATTGACATTCGAAAAATACGATGGAAACTAGTAGGCTATGTGGATGTCAATCATGTTATAATGTGGATAACAAAAGATCAACTTATGGTTACTCGTTTGTGTTAACGGATGGAGCGATCAATTAAATGTAAAAATTTCGATCTATGGTTACACTTTGTACAGCCGAAGTTGAGTATAGGACGGTGACATAAGCATTCAATAAAGCGATTTGGTTAAAAGGAATTATGAATACTTCAGCAGAAAGTCGTGCCTATGCATTACGACAACAAAAGCACGATCAATTTGGTGAAGAACTTTTTTTTTTTTGGATCTGAATCAAACAAAAGCGCTTCTTCATTCAAGACATAAAATGAAACAAAGCTAAGCCATATCCATAAATCTTTCGGGCTATATTAAGACAAACAATAATCTCGCTTTTCTATCCCCAAAATAAGCACCCCCCACTAAACTGTCTCTTGGATGCAGGCTATTTGTACACAAACAGATGCTGCAAAAATTAGAAGAGGGAGGAAAGCAACAGATCTAGCGCCCTCGGCCACGGTCACGCCCCCGCCCACGGCCCTGACCACGTCCCAAAGGCCTCCCTGCAGTTGGCTTCTTAGGCTTGACCCTAGGTGTCTCCTCAACTAGCAAAGTCTCGAGGTTCAAACTGTCAGGAAGGATGTAGTATCGGATGTTGTTGCCCCTCACGCTCAGGTGATCGAGGGTCACAGGATTTTTACCTTTCAGGGTCAGCTTCACCGTCTTAAGATGCGTGTTCATGCTGATATCTACTCCAGTGATGGTGCCATGAACAACGGTGCCGTTCTTGAGCTCAATCGATACCGTCTCATTATTCAATTTCATCAAAAACCTAACGAGCTTCATCTTGGCGAGAGAGAGAGAGAGAGAGAGAGAGAGAGGTAGAGAAGACACTGAAACTAGGGCTTGACAACCAGAGCCCTAGTGTTTCTTGGACTAAACACATTCATGCGCGTCATTATTTTATTTGCCAGATGCTAGTGGAAAATGGTGTTACTCTTAAGAATATTCATACTAGTGAAAATCTGGCGGACAGCTTATGAATGTGTAGAGAACTTTACATTTTACTCTACTCCTCTAAGCTTAGCAAAGAAGGAATGAAGACGGAATGTGCACGATAAGCGATGATGATGGTTTTACTATGAAGAAATTTAGATATAGTAATAACTTGAAATAGTAGAGATGCAAGATTGAATCCATGGTGGAGATTGTTGATTAAGTATCTTCAATTTGGTGTTGAAATAGGGTTTTCGATTTGATCGACAATCTAATTGATTCGATCGATCGACGGTTCGATTGACAATTTATGCAACTTTTGCATAAAGTGTGTGGTTTTATTTCTACTTCTATATAGGGGTTATATAAACCTTATTAATATGAGATTAGGGTTAAATCCCGAGAGAACAAAACATAAGAGATTGAGAGGGAAGAGTTATATGCTACGTTTCAGAGGAAAGGCTATGGTGCTTTCTGACTAAGTGGTAAGTGATGATATTGGCCATCTCACGATGAAGTTTGGCCCACACCAGATGATGAACAAATAATCAAATCACAACTGTCTCACCGTGTGCTTGGTTTCCACTAAGTCTACAAACAGACTATCACCCCACTAACTATCTGATGTAGAGCAGGTTGTGGACAGTTTCATGGCCAAGATAGACCGAAAAAGTCCCGATCAGAGATGGAGGTGATTCAGATCGTCTAAACTTAAAATGGACATCCCTCATAAACCGAAATGAGTTATCAAACTTACCATATATGATTTTAGGGTAGGATGAGCTACTTTTGCCACCCAAACCATCGGGTTGTGCACGCAAAATATGTGAAATACCATCAGATAGATGGTGAAATTCTTGTTTTAATTTCGTTTTTACTATTTATAGTAGGTTTTTAGTATGATTATAACTCTTCATCCATTGGGCTTTAGGAGTTGTGCCCAGCATGAAAAGTTCTTAGAATAATTAGGCGAAAAATGTGGTGAAGCCAAATAGGACATGTACTATTTTTGGCCGAAAACCATGCGCACTAGTAGGAATCAGAACCCTATATAAATAATAAGTTTACTATTTATAGTAAGTCACGATTTCTAGGAGTTTTAGTTGTAGCTTAATTCTAAACATTCTTTCATGGCTTAGTATCCCTATTTAAAGGGTTGTAAACTCGTTTAATCAAATCATCAATCAATTTACGAATTTTTTAGAATATTATTTCTATTTTCTTGGTCTTTTTTTTCCTCATAGATTCGAGAAGTCTCTGTGAGGAATCTGGAAAAGCTTCATGGATTCGAAGTAGTTATCCTTGGGGAAGACGGTGATAGACCTCATCACATTCATCCTTGCGTCAATTGGTATCAAAGTGAGGACTCCCCTCGAACCGATGGCAAACAACGAAAGTATGGATCAAAATCCCATGGATGATGATCTACTGGTATGTTATCTTTTGAAAAGAATGGATGCTTTCCACAAAGAGAATCAGTTGACCATGCAAGGGCTACATGCAACCCTCGACCGTCTTGCGAATATGCTGATTCCACCCCAAGCCCACGGCAATTCTCAACTACCCCTGGTTGTTGTACGACGCAATCCTAATTTTCGTAAAGCACTACTAGTGGTGAATCGTAGAGCTACACCAGATGATTCAAGCTCTAGCAATGAGGACCTTGATGATGGCTTTACCAATGACCATTTCATGGAGCATCCTCAGAGACAAGCAGAGGAACCTCTTGCAGACTTAGTTGTGAGGGGAGCTACCATAGTAGATCCAGCGGCGGTAAATAGGAAGCTCAAGGAGCTACAATTAGGGCTAATGGGGACAACGTCCGACAGTTCCGTCTCGATAATGCATCTGATGAGAGAAATCAAATCCTTTAGGTTTGAGTCCTTGGCCATTGATGTGGCTAGACTGTCCCATACCCATTTCTTAATAGTCCTCAAGACCTTAACAGTTCTCCGTTCAGCAGTGCATGGGATTAGCGGCAGTGGAACCTAGGTCTCCAGAAGTTACACCAAGAGATGAGGGGTCCTGGATCCGCTTATTTGGGATTCTTGTCCACGCCTGGGTAGAAACGGTAATCAAAGACCTAGGGAACTTCTATGGTAGAGTGATGCAGATCGATACGAGTACTAGGTACGGGATATTACAGGTGTTCGCCCGAGGAAAGGTCAAGATTCATCATGGGTTTGACATAAAGAGGACGCAAAAGCTTGTTGCTGCAGGAAAAACTTTCCTATTGACTGTCAAACTTGAGACCTACACGTCGAGCTGGACCAAGGATTCAGAGGGGCCAATGAAAGATATGACAAAGGGAGATGCGGAGAGGATAAAGGCATGGGTAGAAAGGAGCTTCCGATCAGGGATAGGCAGTCAAATGGAATGCCCTGTCTGTGTTTGTCAAAATTCCGGATAGAAAGAAAACCTGGCCATTTGCCCTACAATTGCTCAAGGAAATGCTGAGGTAGAACCCCAAAGTGCGTTGGAAAAGGAGACACATAAGAGTGGGGGGAAACAAACATCCTTTACCTCTACCTTAATGAAAGGACATAATGAAGGGATACCTGTAAAACCCTAACCCAAGTGTGCACGCCGTTTCTTTAGGCCACGCGGTCCTACCAGTTGAATCCCGGCGACCGGCGACCTATGGATAGTGTTTGCGGTCATCCTTAAGTCCAATCTCGTTGAACTAACTCGGATCGACCTGAAACTTATGTTATTGTATCCGCATCGGCGCCGCGGTTCTAACGCCGTGTCTCATGCGTGAAACCGACGTATACATCGCAAGTTATGGACCATACTTGATTTGGACCGTTGATTGTGTGTGATGGTGGACCCCACCCTAGCACCACACACTTCCCCATGTGATGATGTCATCCCTAGGCTTATGCTCTCTAGCAAGCCTACACCCTACACCTAGAAAACCTATGAGCCTACAACATTGTTTGTATCACCATAGCCTCATCATGGTTTTGTCTATCTAAGGAGAGAGAAGTAATCATTTCTTTCTCGTTTCTAGCAAGCCCTCCTTCTTTCCCTCTCATTTTCTCTTTCACTCTCTTCTCTTCTCCTAGCAAACCCATGGACGTTCCCACCCTCTCCATTTCTCCAACCCCCCTCTCCCTCAAATCCCCTCTAATCTAGCTTTCAACAACTCATCTCAACCTTAGGAACCCCTTCCTTGGAGCATGGAGATCATGTTGATGTAGATTTGGGGATTAGATCCTTAGAGGTGGGTGTATGTATTTTCTATTTCAGATTTCTTTGTATTGTGGATGTTCTTCGTCTTTTCTTTTCATGATTGGAGTATGTGGGGCCCATCAAGAGATGGTGGTGGCCCCAAGAATCCATGGATGTGGCTTGAAGCCCATCCTACATTGCATGCATGTTACATGCAGGGGCCATTCTCCATGGACCCCTTCATGGCATTTTCTTCCTTTGATCAAGGATTCTTGGGTCATCTAAATCCTTGATCCTTGATGGAGATTGGATCTCCACCATAGATCCCAAGTAGGAATCATATGATCCATGTATATCTTGTGTATCTTGTATAATGGAATAAATATGCATGTGTGATGAAGGGAAGGGCCTCAATGTGGCGAAGACCCTTCTCTTGTGGGCAGATCTTTATTTTTCTCTTGTAGATAACGTCTGATCATGTGTGTGTGGCCCACCTTGTGGACCAACAAAAATCCAGACCGTCCATGGAGGTTGGACATTCATGAAAGTCCACCTTGGACATGTGGCCCCAAAAATCCACCTAAATGGGGCACATGTAAGGGATTTTTGTTATTGGGGAAAGTCTGGATGTTTTTGGGGCCCACTAGAACGGTACATCCCATGATTTTCTGAGATTAAATCCCATTTTAAATAATGTTTATATTTAATTCTTTTCAGTTATAAATCGTTGTCTAGAACTATCTGGATAGATTTTTTGGTCAACTTGAGACCAGATTTTGGGGCTTTTGGTGGAGAGTTTTGTACCAAGTAATATATAACTTTTGAAGGTGTATGTCCCACCTATAATCATGTCAAATTTCAGCCTCAACTGATCTCATTTGGGTCTCCAAAAGAGTGGACCAATATGGGTATGTTGTTGGATCTATTTGTTGTAAATTCTAGGAACATTGTCTCACATAAAACCATAATTTAAAAATATTTTCTCTGATGGTGGGCCATCTTAATGGACTTTTCCTTGTTGTATACATGATGAGGGACCTCGGTCCTAAATTTTTTGATTTTTAGAGGCCCTGGACCCACTCTATTGGAGTGCCCAAAGTTCGTACAACAACATACATTGCTGGAATTTTCTACTACCTTCCTGTCATCTTAAGTTGTAGCTGATTTTGGGCACCAACCCAGCTGGACTTGTGTATGTTTACTAGGGCCCACCTCTGATGTATCTGAGGTCCATGTGGACCATGTATGTGGGGCCAACCAGCTGGACCAACATCCCCTTCTGGACGTCCAGCATGGTGAACCGTTCATGGGCTGGCCCACCATGATGTATGTTTTGTGTCCACGTCGTTCCACCCTCTATGGTGGCCCACGTGGAGTGTGGGACCACCCCAGGTGGACGTCCCATGTGGGGCCACCTCAGAGATGTGTGGAGCCCACTTTGATGTGTGTATGGGCCAGGATGCCCAGGCCATGGGCAGCTCCTGGGCCTGCAGCCCAGCAGCAGGCCCACCTGTTTTATGTGTACCACCCTCTTTCTCCATCTGTGGGGCCCCCTTATAAATATTGCTAGCCCTTATGGAAATATTTTCCACATGTTTTAACAAGTATCTGAGCTTTAGTAGGCCCAAATTGTTGATGGACTAAAAATTCAGTAAGGGCCCAAATGAATATTGTTTTGGACTCAATTGTATGAGATGTGGGGCCCACCTTATTGAGAAAGTTGGGGTGCATGATGCACACCTATTTTGGTAATATTCTGGGCTTGATTAATGCATAGTTTGGCTATCCCTTTTATGGTCCTTGTGGACCCAATAATGACCAGATTTTTGGGAACTCCTAGTGGGCCCAAAGTGGGCTGGAACGTCCCACCTTGGCCCAGCCATATGTTGCGCTGATTTCCACCATTTAGATGGACTTGTAGGCTAGATAAAGGTGGTTTTGGGCCCTTGGTTGCCCACTTAAATGTGCTAGTTTTTGGGCTGATGTAAAAGGACCCATTCCACCCAACTTAGACTTGTTTTTGGGCCATGTATTTGTGCCCATGGGCTGCCCCTTAAGTTCACCTAAATATATGAGTCTTGTGGCCAATGGGAGTTAGGCTTTGGGCCTTGGTTCCCCTCTTTGGGCCATGATTGT
The DNA here is from genome assembly GCA_021015155.1 of Magnolia officinalis. Classification (NCBI taxonomy): domain Eukaryota; kingdom Viridiplantae; phylum Streptophyta; class Magnoliopsida; order Magnoliales; family Magnoliaceae; genus Magnolia; species Magnolia officinalis. The sequence continues at coordinate 29,571,450 of JAJHSJ010000001.1, forward strand.
TAGAGGTAATATTGGGCTTACTTCCTTATGCCTTTTGTGGGACCTATATGCATATGGTTTGGATATGGGCCTTGGGCCTTATGTTTATGTGGTTTGTGGATTAGATGCCTTGGGGCAATAGTAGTTGAAAGTCCCCATCTGGACCCATCTAGGTCCATTAGTTGCTAAGTGTGGTTAAATGCCCACCTTAGACCCTTACTAGGCCCGTTTCCATATTATCTAGGCCCTAGCTTTGTATGCTTAGTCTCGTGGGCTACCCCAGGTAAATGGTCCCCCACTAGAGATTGTATTCCTTATGAGGAATTGATTAAGTATCTAGACCCTTCATGGTTAGGTAGAGAGTACATCTTCTCATTCACCTCATTGGCATCCTTATTCATCTTCATGGCCCACTCCCATACGTATCATATGCATGCTTGGTTGAGGTATGATTGGCCATGGTTGTTCCTTTGTGCAGGACATGTTGGTATCTCCCCGAGGAATGGAGTTTACCCTCTCGAGCACGGTGAATGCTTGGGATTGATGCATGGATGATTGTGTGATTCATGCATCTGGCATTACATAGCATGTGAATTTTTGCCCTTGCTTCATTAGGGCCATAGCCTCCATAGAGATATCGTGGATGGTCGTGTGTGGACACCAGAAATGATTCTTGAGCATTTGGGGTACATAGGATATCCTTGGGTGAAAGCCCCTAAACTTCCACGGTATCGAGGGAAATCCTCAACGCCGAGACCGAGTGGAAAACATGAGCGTACGAGTGCCTTTATACCATTAGGCCACGACTCCCACTGTTGCGAGGTCGGTTGGGATGGGGTGTGGCTTTACCCGCTTAAGAGAGAGGGCAATAACTAGGCTGAGTTTGACCAGCTCGTGAATGGGTCCGCTACCGTCGAGCCTCGCTGGTGATTAGCTGTCCATAGGCGGGTAGTGAGGTCTCCTACGCTCGTTTGACTGTGCGGGTCTTGCAGAGCGGCAGTTATCCTACAGTGTACTTGACCCCAGTGGATTCCTTATAATGGAACTGTACTTGATATGTGGATTGGATATGAGCACTGGGATTACTTCGCATTGCATTTTCATCGGCCGTATAAACCTTTTATTGCATCGCCTCGGTATAGCACCCAGTACTCATGTATTACATTATATAGCCTTGGTACGGTTGTTGCATTCACAGCATAGCCTCGGTATGGCTAGTGACATTGGTATCATTCATGTTTCCTCCTGCATCCTCCTATTTCTTCTGAGCAACATCGTCACACACCCTCACCACCCTCTAAGCTTTCTATAAGCTTATATATGATTGATGCGTGCAGGAGACCCTAAGTCAACGTAGCAGCGGAGGAGCTGTGGATTAGATTGGCACGAGCTGAGGACCTATTGCAGACCCTTCCTTCCCTTCTATATTATGTATTTCCTTTTAAGCCTTTTACTTGTAAAGTTAAAATTCATAGTGGATTTTGCAGTGTGTTCCTTATTTATTTTTCTAAAATTTACTTGTTATGATCTTGGGTATGCTCAATTAGATTGAAATTGTGATATGGAAATCCTCCTTATAGGATCCTAGGATCGGAACCTGTGCTAGGAGCCAAGAATGGGGTGTTATGGAGTCTATTGCGATTAGAACCGGCTATCGAATTCCTTGCGAGTCTGGTCACTAAGTCCGGGTCGTGACAATACCTGTAAGGGCCAAAGATCCTATTACTACTACAGGGGGGACTGGGAGGTTGTGGCATGCACAGGCAATACAGAAGCCCCAGCCCAGCCCCTTCCTGATGGTCCTAGCCCCTACACGGGACATGAGCCCCCTGTAGCCTGACACATTATGCTCTAACCATAGCCAGTCTATGAGTAGGCAGCATTCTCCAGTCCTAATCCAACACTAAGAGCAGAGGAGGCAGATCTCCCATGATGAACAGCGACCTCGAAAGGTTCTAGTAAGGCTTGGGACGAAGGCCCGTGCTAGATCTGTAGGTTGTTCTCCTCTTAGGCCTCTAGGAGGAAGTGAAGGCAATGAGAAGCTCGACCAGTGGGCCTCTCCTACTCAATCCTTTGTGCCTCTCTCAGAGGATAAGGACTCATTTCCTTCCCTCCAGCCTTCCCCTATCGAGAAGTTAGTCCCTGACAAAGGGTTGGTGATGTCGGTCAATCTATCCCCATACTTTGACGAAGAAACGAAGGGTGCGGGGCAACAATTCAGAAATGTAGATGATGCGAGTGTGTCCTAAGGGGACCAGGCCCAAGAAAGCTCGGTCAAGGAAGCGCTAGGTTCAGAAAGGCCCACCTTAATGCCACCGCTGTGGAACCAATTCAGGGATCCACAAGCCCTACATCAAGGGAAAGATAGTAACATAGGCGAGGATATCTGGTTCACCATATCCCATCAAGGCCTGAGCTAGCTGTAGGAAAGATGGTTGACAAGTCTACTAAGGGATAAGGCCCGAAAGAATGACAGGGAAGATTGAGAAGGTTAAGGAGAAGGGTCGTGAACTCAGGAAGCGTTGCGGATGGATAGTGCGTTAGTGTGGAATGCCTGAGGTATAAGCAATGCGCCTACCATCAGGACAACCAAGAGGCTGATTAGAAATTATAACCCATGGATCGTAGCCATTTTAGAGCTTATGATCCGGGAGGAAAGAAGAGTGGGCATAGGTTTAAAACTTGTCTTTCACTCCTCACTCTCCAATGGCGAGGCAGGGGGGAAAATATGGGTTTTTTTCAATAGTCACATAACTGTTTCGCCTGCAACAATGTCAAAATAAATGATAACTCTCTGAGTTTGTGTGCAGAACTCCCAAGAGTCATTTCTACTCTCCATTGTCCATGCAAAGTGCCCTAGAATTCAGTGGAGGCATTTATGGGAAGAGCTGGCCACCACAAGCAGAATCTCTCCAGGGTTGTGGTAGTAGGTGGAGACTTCGATGCGATGGTGGATAACTCAGAAAGATGAGGCAACAGATATCATGAAACTGCCAACTCCTCCGAGTTTGCTAAAGCCATCAACATCACAGGATTACTGAATGCAAGATTCTCAGGTAACAGGTTTACTTGGAGCAATAACCAAGAAGGGAATGCCCAGGACTAGGCTAGGCTTGACAGAGTTCATTGCAATGACAAATGGGTAATGCTTTTTCCTCGCTTCAAGGTGGAGCACTTTCCGAGGATAAGCTCGGACCACGCCCCTCTATTGCTGGACTTTCCCCGTTCCTGCTCCATTGCGACCAAGCCTTTCTGCTTCAAAAGAATGTTGTTCTAGTATGGAGCTTTCTTTCAAGTGGTTAAGGAAATGTGGGAGGGAGAAGAGTCATAACAACCTATGATTAACGTGCTGCTTAAGCTAAGAAAGGTTAAGTAATCGCTTAAGGTTTGGAATAAAGAGGTATTCAGTAACATTTTTCTTAATCTCAGGCTAGTGGAACAGTTCCTGTAACCAATAAAGAGTAGGATGCAGGTTTCCCCTGAAGAGAGCTCTACTGACGAACTCTAAGATGCGAAGCAACACCTAGCCCAAACCTAGCCAACCCAACAGCAATCTGCCATATCTTGTCTGATCCATCACCTGAGCTTAACCCCAACCTCGTTAAGTCTAGATCAGATGTTCCTATACTTATTGCCAAAGTTTAAGAGAAAATAAAGAAAATTCTGTCCAATGGGGCCCTAAAAGCCAACTGGTATGGGAGACTTAGAAGACTGAAATGTCAGGGCGTGAAAACCAACTAGTGCTCACATGGATAAGATCCTCATCTGGATTAATGCTCGAGGAGTTGGAAACTCTCCCACAATCCGGACCCTCAAGAGGCTCATTAGGCAATTCCACCCAGCAGTCATAGCGATCCTAGAGCCTATGTTGTGTGATGAGAAAAGAACTCGTATCGGCCTAAAGTTGGGATTCCATTCCTCCTATTCTAATGTTGTCCAAGGAGGAAAAGTATGGGTATTCACGACATCTGATCTCTCCACAAAGATAATAGTTGCTTCGAGTCAAATGCTAACCATCGAGGTGGGCCCCCAATCTACTCCGAACAAGGTCATTATTTCCTGTGTATACGCTAAATGCTCCAGATTTCTAAGAAGGCAGCTTTAGGATGAAATGGTTCTGCTAGGTACAGGGTGTGTGTCTTCATCGGCTGCATGTGGTGATTTCAATGCAGTCTTATCCAGCTCAGAAAGATCAGGTTCTTGATCCTCATTCAATGCGTGAAGCTCGGCGGAATTTGAAGAGGGACTTAATAATGCAGACCTTCAAGATGCCCTCTATACGGGAAACAGATTCATATGGTGCAATAGTCAGACAAGCTAACCTAAAGATTGGGCCAGGTTGGACAAAGTGTGCTGCAATAGCCGATGGTTCCAATCCTTCCCTACATTCCAAGTTAACCATTTACCAAGACTTAATTCGTACCATGCCCCGTTGCTATTACTTTTCCCGTAACCTCTTCCTTCAATTCCAAAACCCTTCCACTTCCAAAGGATGTGGTCCCTTCACGATCGGTTCCAAGTCCTTATCAGGAATGCTTGGGAAGCTGAAAGTATCGGGGACCCACCGCATGCAAGTCCTTCTCGACAAACTCAGGAACGTGAAATCTGCGCTAAAGGAGTGGAATAGGGATGTTTTCAACAACGTATTTCAAAACCCGCAGCTTCTTAAATCTGATATTCAGTGCCTGGAAAACGCTATGCTAAGCTCGACTTACCTAAGTTTCCAGCTGGAGTTATAGTTAACCAGGGCTAAAATGTCCCACCTGGAACTTTGCGAAGAAACATTCTGAAAACAGAAATTGCGAGCCCATTGGCTGCAAGAAGTAGATCGAAATACAAAATTCTTCCAAGCAACAATGGCCAGCAAAGTCAGAAGATCTAGAATTCTAAAAACTCAGTAGGAAGATGGCTCCATCTTAATGGATAACGCAGATATCAAACGGGCTGCCACTGACTACTACCACAACCTTCTCCAGGATGTCTCACATCTCAGTTCAAGTCAGTTACTGGACGTTTTCCCAAAACTGGTTACTGAAGAAGACAATCAGTAGCTACTCATGGAACCCTCCCTAGACGAAGTCCATGATACGGTCAAAGCCCTTCCACCTTATGGAGTGCCGAGGCCCGATAGATTTTCAAGGGCCTTCTTTCAGATTTGTTAGTATACGGTGAGCCACGACCTCCTTAATGCTACCTCATTCTTCTTCAGTGGAGGTAACCTTCTAAGAGCTTTCATAACCACTATATTGTGCCTCATTCCCAAGATAAGTCCCCCGAAATCTTTTTCTAATTTTAGGCCAATCAGCCTGTGCAACTACTTGTACAAAATCCTATCCAAAATTATTGCTTTTAGGTTGGGTCGTATTGTCCCAAATCTAGTGTCCATGGAACAAGGTGCTTTTGTGCAGGGTAACTCAATACCGGAAAGTCGCACTCTTGTCCAAGAAGTGTTTTGGGACATCAACAGAAAAGTGAGAGGGGACAATATCCTCTTGAAACCGAATATGGAGAAGGCATACGACAGATAAAATTGGGCCTTCCTAAAAGATGTTCTTGCCAAATTTGGTTTCGATAGGAAATGGATCACAACAGTCAAGAAATGTTGGGCAAACTCTTGGTTCTCAGTTCTCATAAATGGTGAGGCAGCTGGCTTCTTCAAGTCCTCAAGGTGTCTCCGTCTGGGGGATCTGATCTCTCCAGCTCTGTTTATCCTTGCAAAAATGAGGTTCTTGGTCGGGGTTTCAATCTTCTTATGACAAGAGGAGGTTGTCAACCTTACACAACCCGTTCAAATTTCCCTCACATCTCACATCTTCTCTTCACTGATGATACGATTCTCTTTGATAATGGGAATTGTAGATCCCTGAAAAACATCGTCGAATTCCTTTCGGATTATGAGATCGCTTCAGGCGAAAAGATCAATCATCATAAGAGCTTCTTCATAGCCCCCCCGGGGGGGGGGGGGGGGGGGGGACTGTGGAGAATCGAATTAGATCCATCAAGGACATCCTAGGCTTCAATAGGGCAACCGCGCCTTTCACATATTTAGGGATCCCTATCTTCAAAGGGATTCATAAGAAAGTTTCCTTCCAGAATCTGATTGAGAAAATCTATAACAGAATCACGGGTTAGAAGAGCAGGATTCTATCCCAAGCTGGTCGTTTAATCCTTATCAATCATGTTCTAGCTAGTGCGTCGGCTGACATGCTTATTGCCTCGAAGGTTCCTCTTAGCATTTTGTTAGATCTTGAAAAAACTTTCTCCGATTTCTTTTGGGGCTGGGAAGGTGTTAGGAAAAAGTGCCACTGGCTGAGCTGGAAAAGGATTGCTCTTCCAAAATCTAAAGGGGGAGTGGAGCTACGGAACTCTAATCAGTTATGATAGGCTTTCGGATGAAGATGGCCTGGACGACCAATTTCAAAAGCAAGGGAAGCTGTTGAAGCTGCTAGAGTAACTTCATTAGGGTTAAGTACTCGGGAGACTTCCAATCAATTGTTGTTTCATCTCGGGCAGCATATGCTTCACCTTTCTAGGAAAAAATTGCAAAATCAGCCCTTTAGTCGCTGACAAAACTCGATAGCTGATAGGCAATGGGGATCTAAACTTCTGTGATGATGTTTGGACTGATCTCAGGCTACTGAAAGATTGGAGAATCCATTTCAATACAATGCCTACTCAACCTGTAAAGGTATCAGACATGATAGGCCCCAACAGTTGGATCTCCCCTTCCACAATTCATTAGGTTCTTCATTGGCAGTTATTGATCAAATCTCTACTGAGGGTATCTGTACTACTCTCTCTGAAGACAGACGCATATGGACGGATTCAGCTGATGGTGAATTGGCTGTGGGCCTAGCCTGGCATAGCTTGAGATCGAGGGCAACACACAAGGCCTGGCGAGGTGGGTTTGGCATAGAAAGATTCCTCCCGTAATATCACTCCTAGCCTGGAAAATCATTAACAGAGCAGTTCCAGTCGATGAAAGGCTCCAGACCAAAGGCACTATTATTTCCTCTAAATGCGGTTACTGCCCCCCCCCCCCCCCCCCCCCAAAAGCCATATATCGAATCCATTGACCACATTTTCACCACTAGCGACACAGCGTCATAATTTTGGAATTTCTTCACCAGTATTTTCGGAGTTTGAGTGCAACCTCTCTCTTTAGTTGTTGATAGAGCGTTCCAGTGGTGGTCAGCTTCTCCCTTCTCGAGCAACATTCTCCTCCTCAAAGGTTTCATCCCCTCCTTCATTTATGGGAATTGTGGAAAGCTAGAAATAGTGTTAGATTTGATAACCGCCAGGTGCAAGCCTCCGCGGTCATTGGTGGTGTCAATTCCTAGATCAACCTTACCAGTCCTCCTTTGCCCCTCCTGACTTCCCTGAAAAGGAATTGGCTTCTTCCTCTTACCGAATTGGGAATCAAAACGAAGCCTTTTAATACTTCTAACATTGTTATCATCAGATGATCCAGGCCCTAGCAAGGCTGGATTAAACTCAATGTCGATAGCTCGGCAAGAGGCATCCTAGGCCTTTTAGGAGGAGGTGGGGTAGGTAAAAACCACAAAGGGAAATTCCTCTTCACTTTCTCTAAGGCGTACGGGTTCGGTACTAACTCTAGGGTAGAAATTAAAGCCATCCTGGACAACCTAATCCAATACAAATCTTTGGGCTATGAGGAAGTGGAAGTCGTTACCAATTCTAGCTCGGTGGTAAAGATCCTTTCCAATTCTAACACTACCTCTTGGAACATGTGGTATTGGAAAGCGAGAATTGATTCATTCAGGAACAACATGAAGATCTTCATCTCCCATACTCCTAAGGAGGCCAACTCTATGGCCGATGGTCTGGTGCGTTTAGGGAGCAAAAGCCAAATGGATCTCTTTTTTCGAGAAGCTAAAGACCTTTTGTCGCATGTGAGAGGCTTCATGTTCCTAGATTGAGTTGGCGTGGGCAATCTGCATGTTGCTTTACCTTCTCCTGTTCATTTTTTCTTTCCTTTTATCTTTCCATATGATAGGGGGACTTATCTCTTTTTGTCGATTGGCCCTCCCTAAATGTATCTGGTTGTACAACCTTTGTGCCCCCGTTTATGATATATCAGAAACTTTTAAAAAAAAAAAAAAAACAACACCTGGCCTGGATGGAATTGTCGGAAGAGATTTTTTGGAAATAAAAGGCCCGAAATAGCTGGCTGACTGAATGGGATAGAAACATAAAAAAATTTCAGTTGACAGCTACGGAATAGTTGAGAAAAATAGAAATTGTGGAGATCCTTTTAAATTTAGGGATAAAAACGACAGATCGTGAAGCCATTAAAGAAGAGGCAATGAAATTCTTCTCGCCCTTATTTCGAACGGAGTCCCATTCCCCAGCGGGCAACCTCTTGGAGTCCATTCCCCATCTACTATCAGTAAAGGAAAATGAGGATCTGATGAAAATCATGTCCATTAAAGAGGTCAAACAAGCCGTCATTGCACTTCCTCAAGATGGGGCACCTGGCCAGATGGATTTTTTGAGTCTTTCTTCGCGGGATGCTGGAGCTTAGTGGGCCTTGACATATTCCAAGCGACGGTGGACCTTTTTACAGGAGGGGCAATCTTCAGAGCTTTTACGGTCTCCCTCATATGCCCCATTCCAAAATTCGTAGCCCCTTCGAGGTTCACTGACTTTCGGCCTATCAGCCTTTATAACTGCATCTATAAAGTTTTCTCCAAAGTCATTGCTGCAAGGTTAAGTTCAATGCTTCCAAAGTTATTCTCCTCTGAACAAGGGGCCTTTATCTGGGGTTAGCCCATAGCAGAAAATGTTGCCTTCACTCAAGATATTTTCAGGGACATTGATAGAAAAGTCCGTGGAGGAAACATAACACTCAAACTAGACTTGAAAAAGGCTTACGACATAGTGAAATGGAATTTTCTCAAACAAGTCTTTATCCTGTTCAATTTGAGTAAAGGCTAAGTTACCATGGTGGGAGAAATGCTGAAATAATAGTTGGGTTTCATTTCTTATAAACGAAGTGAAGGGATTCTTCAAGTCTTTGAGAGGTCTAAGATAGGGAGACCCGCTTTCCCCAAGCCTTTTCATCTTAGCAGTAGAAGTTTTCAGCAGGGGCTTCAAGTTGATTGTTAATCGTGGCCTCTGCCAGCCCTTTAAGCTCAGGCAAGGATGCCCTCTCATCTCTCACCTGCTCTACGCCGACGACACCTTACTATTCTTAAATGGGAGTTGCGCATCGCTGAGAGTGGTAAATAGATTCTTGTCAGCCTATTAAGCCTCCTTCGGCGAGAAGGTTAATAATAGGAAAAGTGGTTTCTATTGCTCTTCCAAACTGCCACCTGGCAGGGTGACGAGAGCACCTTAGGGATAATCGAGTCAGTGGTGGGGACTCTCTATTTGGGTGTGCCTATAGTTTGAGGAAGGGTAAGTTGAGGAAATTTCCAACCAATGATAAATAAAATGGCGTCAAGGATTAATGGGTGGAATGCTATATGCCTATCACAGGTTGGTCGGGCAACCCTGATCAACCATGTGCTTGGCGGCATCCCAGTACACACTATGGTTGCTACTTCCCTCCCCGTCCAGACTTTGGCCAATATGGAAAAGAGCTTTTATAACTTCTTCTGGGGATGGTTGGATGGCAAAAGGAAGCTGCACTGGATTAACTGGAAGAAGATAGCTTCACCTAGAAGTGAAGGTGGCTTGGGTATCAGGAAGCTAAATGAGGTAATGAAAGCCATTCAGATCAAGATGGCATGGGCCATGAAGTTTGGAAAGAGTGATAGCCTTTAGGTAACATATGAGGGCCAAGTACGGGGAAAATTGTTCCAAAAGTGGGGCCATTAGAACTTCGACAGTATCTTCTCCCCTCTGGAAAAGCATCCAGAATCTCTTTCCACTGCTGGAAGCTAATGTACAATGGCTACTTGGGCACAACAACTGCAATCTATAAAGCATGGACTAGTCTGGGCTAGGCTTGCTGGAAACTCATGATGCCAAACCGAGCCCAGTGGGCCTGTTGACGGTGCAAGTGAGGGATTTTCTTGGCCCATAGGTGTTCACAACCCCAAGTGTAGGGTCACGATGTAGTAATAATCTCAGTAAGACCGAGGTTGAATCCACAGGGACTAAACTCATGCGTATTCTGAAAGTAACTAGAAGTAGAACTAGAAGAAGATCTAAAACTAAATCTGAAATATTTAAAAGAGTAGTTGTGAATTTGTAACTGAAACTTGTAAATTTAAAGGTGGGAACTAGGGTGCCAAGGACTTATCACTTGTAGTTACTGGGATGTTACTTCACTTTATTCAATAGATCTAACTAGAATCAGAGTCCTATCTTATCCAGTTAAAGAGAGGGAGATGATCAAATCTCTGAACTTCTCATTGATCTAGCCTCAACAGAAGAAGATTGTGAAGAGTCAAAGGGATTCCGTCACTAAACCATGCCAATGAGATATGGCAAATAATATGATTTACCAATCCTACAAACTTAGATAAGAAAAGAAGATACTTAAAGCTATCACAGATCTACTGTAATTTGAGTCACAACAAACCATTGAAAACTAAAAATATTCCTTAAAATCAACTGAAAATCAATGAAGTTCAACATAAAACCATGAATCAAAGCAAAATAAACATCCCAATCACGCTATAAGCTTCACCTCTTAACCTTAGCTAAGAGGTTTGCCAACCATAAACATGATTGAACTAAAATCTCTTAAGAAAAGTATAAAAACAACTAAGGAAGAAGAAGAAAGACTTTTGGTGGTGGCTCTCCACACTTTTGCTTCACTCCTCAAACCCTAGAAGATGCCTTGTAGCATCCCAGGAACTCCTATTTATAGTTGGGAAAGTCCAACTTTCGCACTGAGTTGGAAAAGTCCGGAAACAGCCTCAAATTTACGCAATCCGCACAAATTAAATCAGCATAACCTTCGACAAGTCGAGGGAAATTGAGAGTCATCTTCGACTAGTCGAGGACAATCTTCGACTGGTTGAGAGTCGTGCAAATTTAGAAGATAATGTTACTGGAGTTTGAGCTGAAGTTTCTTAGGCTAGTCGAGCTGGAGCCAGGGCTAGTGGAAGAAGGGCTTGGGCTACTCGAAGCACGTAAATTTTTAAGATTTTTTTTCTTCACTTTAAGTCTTCGATTCTCTTCATTCCTCACTTGGTTTGAATTTTTTTTCTTCACTTTAAGTCTTCGATTCTCTTCATTCCTCACTTGGTTTGAATTTTTTTTCTTCACTTTAAGTCTTCGATTCTCTTCATTCCTCACTTGGTTTGAATTTTTTGGCCCACCAAAGTTTTGGTTCGAAGTAAAAAAGCTTTGGAATGTACCTCTCTTGTACATTCGAGGTTGGTCAACCCGTGCGAGTGGGTAACCGGCCTGCCGACAAAAATAGAAATCCTACATGATCTCAATGTAAATGTTGATGATCTTCTTACCTAGTTTATATTAGTGTTCAATACTGAATAAATGGAATGTATTATTCATTAATGAAAGATCAAAGGTACTACAAAACAAGTACATCAATCAAGTTTTTCTCAATCCCATCTGCCTGACGTGAACCTGAAAAAGATCTCTAGCTATAGGTTTTGTCATGGGATCAGCCATCATCTCCTTGGTAGGAATGTAACTGAGGGCGACCTTTTTATCTCTCACTTGATCACGGACGTAATGATACTTGATCTCAATGTGCTTAGATTTCTGGTGGTGTTTAGGGTCTTTTGCCAAGTCAATGGCAGAAGTATTGTCAATCTTCAGCGATATAGGCTGACGAACACTTGGTACAATACCCAGACTTAATAGAAATCTGCGAACCCATACACATTCCTGAACTGCAGCACAACATACAATGTACTCGGCCTCCATAGATGAAAGAGCTGTGAATGTCTGTTTCTTACTCGACCATGATATAGCTCCTCCTCCGAGTAAGAATACAGACCCTGAAGTAGACTTTCCTTCGTCGGCGTCATTACCCCAAGCAGCATCAGAATATCCTTTGAGCTCGAGGCTTGTGCCTTCATAACACAACATTAGGTCTTTTGTTCCTCTGAGATAGCGGAATATACGTTTGACGGCTTGCCAATGAGACTGTCCTGGGTTACTCTGATAACGGCTGACTATGCCAACTGCATAGCTAATACCCGGTCTGGTGCATAGCATAGCATACATTAAGCTTCCTACTGCGCTTGCATAAGGTACTGAGGACATAACCAATTTTTCGGCTTTAGTCTGGGGACACGATTTCCTGTCTAACTTGGTAGCTTTATTCATAGGGGTTTCAACAGCTTTTGAATTTTTCATCCTAAACCGCTCTAAGATCTTTTGTATATAGGTTGCTTGAGACAAGCCTAAAAATTTCTTAGGGCGATCCCTGATGATTTTTACCCCAAGGATAAAGTTGGCTTCACCGAGGTCTTTCATCTCAAAGTTCGAGAATAGTCAATCTTTAGTCAATGTCAACAATTGAATGTCATTACCAGCTAACAGGATATCGTCTACATATAGATATAGTATCAGAAAAGATCTTCCAGACCGTTTCATGTATACACAATGATCTTCTTCACTCATTGTGAATCCAAAATGGTGATGGCCAAGTGGAACCTCATGTACCACTGTCTTGAAGATTGCTTCAGCCCATAGATAGATTTCAACAATTTTCAGACTTTCTTTGGATGTTTTTTGTCCACGTAACCCATGGGTTGTTGCATGTATATTTCTTCATCCAAGTCACCATTTAAGAATGCGGTCTTTACATCCATCTGATATAACTCTAAGTCTAAACTTGCGACAATGGACAAGATCATGCGAATTGAGGAGAACTTTGCAACAGGTGAAAAGGTCTCCTCGTAGTCAATGCCTTCTTGTTGTGTAAAACCTTTAGCAACTAATCGTGCTTTATACTTGTCCACTGTACCATCTGCCTTTCTTTTGATCTTTAGTACCCATTTGTTACCTATCGCTTTGCGATTGGAAGGTAGATCAACAAGTTCCCAGACTTTATTCTTCTCCATGGAAGCGATCTCTTCGTCCATAGCATTTATCCAATCGGCCGAGTTAGAAGATAATAATGCATCCTGATACGAATCAGGTTCATCATCATCAACTGCAACGCAAGAGAATGTTTGCCCTTCAATATCGAAATATCTTCGGGGAATCAATCTTCTTTCGCTTCGACGTAACTCAGGAGTCTGCTGAGATGTCCTCCCACTGTCCTGACGAACTATAGGAGTATCACGTTTTGTGAAGCAGAATTCCCACTCTCCTGAGATACATCGGGTATTTCAAAAAGTTGGATTGGAACCTTTTGCTTAATTCGGCTTGGGTATCTATCTTCAACGAAGGTCACGTCCCGGGATTCTATCTCAATCCATCATCCATGGTCCTCATAAACTAGAACGTATCCTTTTGAATGCATAGGGTACCTTATAAACACGCATTCAATGGTTTTACTATCAAATTTACCTCTATGCGGAGTAGGCAGCAAAACATATCCCAAAGATCCCCAAGGGCGTAGGTTGGTTAGAGAAGGAATCCTCCCAGACCACATCTCATATGGAGTCTTAGGAATGGATTTGGATGGGACTCTATTAAGGACGTAGACGGCTGTTAACAGTGCGTCTCCCTAGAATGTGGTAGAGAGATTGGCTTGTGCCATCATCGATCTAACCATGTCCAATAGTGTTCTATTCCTTCTCTCTGCAACACCATTTTGTTGTGGAGTGTAAGCCAATGTGTACTGCCGAACTATTCCAACGTTTTCACAGTATGATTTAAACATTTCAGATGTATACTCGCCACCTCTATCAGATCGAAGGATTTTAATCTTTTTCTCAAGCTGATTTTCCACCTCAGCTTTATATTTAAGAAAACAATCAAAAGCCTCAGATTTGTGTGAGATGAGATACACATATTCATAGCGCGAGTAACTGTCAATGAAAGTGACAAAGTATTGACATCCATTCCTGGCATGTACATTAAAGGGTCCACAGATATCTGAATGGATTATTTCTAGTGTGCCCTTTGACCTAGTTGCTTTGGAAAATGGTTTCTTCTTCGAAGTCTTCCTGGACACACAATGTTCACAAAATAGCAAATCAACTTTGGATAAGGAGTCTAACAGACCAGAACGTACTAGTCTTGTTATACGATCATTTCCAATGTGACCTAACCTCACGTGCCATTTTTGAGATTCAGATATTACAGTTTCATTCGACATAGCAGACAAAGCAATAGATGCATTATCACATTCTACGTCTAGAATAAATAAATCTGAAATTAAATTACCCCATGCTAAAATGAGGTTATTCTGTTTAAAGAAACTCTTGTCCCGGAAAAACGAATATCAAAACCATCAACTAATAATCTAGAAACAAAAATTAAATTCCGACACATCCCCGGTGCATATAAAATATCACGGAGTATTATTGTTCGCCCTATGCGCGTACGTAGATGGAAAACGCCAATCCCTTGTACGTCTTCAACAGCGTTATTGCCCATGTACAGCTTATAACTCCCCTTAGCTACAGGCCGAAATTCCTCGAGTCCTCGACGACTGCTTGTCACGTGCTTTGTTGCGCCTGAATCCAAAATTCACTCGTTAGATATGATATCAACGGAAAGGATTTCAGAACAAACGCCTACATACAAAGTATCTAGTGACTGAGAAATTACCGTCTTTTTATGGGCGCACTGTCGAGCATAATGGCCGGAATTTCCACAGACGAAGCAGACTACATTTGTCTTTTTCTGCTTCTTCTTCCCATTCCCCTTCTTGAGATTTAGAGCAGGTGCTGTGGTCTTCTGTTCTTGGTTATTCTTTTTCGCCTTCTTGCGAGCTTTGGACCGTTTATTGTTAGCTTTCCGCTTATAGGTTTCTGCTACAAAGGTCCTGCCCGAACTTGGTTGAATTGCATTCATTTCAACCTCACGTACCAAGTGGCCACAAAAGTCTCTGAACGTAGTGATAGAATCAGTATGGTTCATAATTCTTTTGATTTGGGCCCAAGATTCAGGCAAGGAACGGTGCATAGATATAATCTTCTGATTTTCAGTCAATTTACACCCAACATTCCTAAGGGCACCTATCATTTGCTCCATCTTACGGATATGATCTTTGATGGGGCAGCCGATGGACATCCTATACTCCTGGAATTTCAATTTCATTGCCCTAACTTTTACATCTGACTTTTGTACATAGGCATCTGTCAGTGCTTCCCAGATTCCCTTAGCGGTTTCATACACTTCATACGTAGGTATGAGTTCTTTGTGCATGGTGCTAAGAAGGACATTTCGGGCTGAACGATTTTGTTTTCGCCACTTATTGTAGCGAGTCATCGCAACCCTATGTTCTTGTAAATTTCCGTTTTCAGCCAAGATGGGTTCCTCCTGAACTACATCGAGTGTGTGAGATATGTCGTCCTCGTCCAGAAGGCATCGCACCGCGCGGGACCAGTCTTCATAGTTGTTGCCGTCGAAATGTTGTCCTTTCAACTGTTCAGCGATCAACGCTTTGGTGGCCATCTCTACATTGCATGAGTATCACTACTTAGCTAAAATCTAAGGTATTGACACTAATCATCAGCATTTCTACGTGTTATACAAATTATCAGAATATAAAAGTATTTATATTCTAATCTAAGGTATTTATATTCTTGGATCTTTGGCATGTGAATTCTTAATTCTTAGTCTTCGAAGATCCAATCTTTGGTTTGGTGATTCTTCATATTAAATCCATGCTTTTAGCATTCTTTTCTATCTAAGCTCTCAGATTCACCTTGCAATACAAACATGTATAAAATATAACATTAAGTAGTATCATGTTCATAAAACTAATATATAAATAGGGGAGAATATGCAATATTTAAGACTCAATAGTAGGGCCCCCTTCCCCCGTTGTTGGTTCCTGATTACAACCCGTTGGGGGTATTGGACCACATGCATCTTCCATGAGAGATTTTGCACTTTGGATGATCGAGACTCTTGCATTTGGCCGTTTGACCCGACGGGTAAATTCTCAGTGAAGTTGGTCTGGGAGATTTACAGAGTGAGTGGCTAGTGCAAGGGTTTGAACAGGTGGGTATGGCATTTAAAAATGCCACCCAAGATCTACACTTTCGTCTGGAGGTTGCTGCAAGGGGCCATACCGGTGGAAGGTATGATTCAAGATAAGTGGATTTTCTTAGCTTCAAAATGTGTGTGCTGCCCATATCTAGACCACTGGCCTAGCCCCGAATCGTTGGCCCACCTGTTTGTCAGTGGAAGCATGGCAGTGGAAGTTTGGCGTCATTTCAATGAGCTGTTTGGGATCGCACTCTCGGCTCACCGCTCGGTTCAGGAAATGATGGGTCAATGGTGGGTGCCCCTCTCCTCGAGGGCTAGCATAGCATTGTTGCATGGGCTGACCCCATGCTTTATTATGTGGGAGAAGCATCCAAATTTGACGAGAAGCACGTACCTATAGTGGTAGTGATTGGTTGTGTAAAATGGTGGTTGGTGTGGGTAAGCAAAGGGGATGCGCCTACCAGATCCCTGACATTGGTAAATCGGCTAATCCTTCGGGACTTAGGGATCACCCCATCTTCCCTTCCTATTAAGATATATGAGCTAATGGAGTGGATTAAGCCAGAAGAAGGTTAAGTAAAACTAAATGTGGATGGGTTTGTCAGAAGGAACCCGGGGTTATCTGGAGGAGGAGGAGGAATTTGTAGAGGGGCGAATGTCAATCTCATGTTTGCATTTTCAATTGGTTGTGGGGTGGATATAAACAACAACGCGGAGCTCTGAGCGGTCTATGACAGCCTCATCCAGCGTTTTAACAATGGCCTAACTAAGGTGGTGGTTGAATCCGACTTGAAGTTTGCGGTGGAATCTCGAAACCGCAGGTCCCAGACGGATTGGAAGTGCCGATATTGGGCCATCCAATTAGCCGGACTGAAGAAGAAGGGGTTGATTCGTTTTGTCCACGTTATAAGAGAAGGAAATGACCTGGCATATGTGCTGGCCCGAGAAGGTAGCGAACTTCAGAGGAGCCGATTTTATAGGGAGGCCTCTGAGCTCCCTACCCCTATCTGGGGATGTTTCTGGTAGATAAGGTGGGGTTGGGTTCAATTATAGAATCATCCTTTGTAAAGAGTTTATGATAAGCTGCCCCGGATGTCCTTTTTCCTCTCCATGGGTAGCCCGAAGTGTCTATGTCCTGTATATTTCCTCCAGTGAATGAATTAAAGATTTTCTTTTTTAAAAAAAAAAAGAGTAAATCTTAAAAGCTAATACTCAATCAAAAGTTGGGTTTACATGACATACACCAATATCTATAGACACACATTTTTTATAATAATAAACTTGGACATTCATTTTCTCTTGCCATCCAATGGTTAGAAACATCCGGTCAAAGATTTCTTGAGATTTATGCTCAATCAAAAGTTCGCCTACATTATGGATGGTCTAGAGCAATTATTAGATCTATTATTTTGATCAATTTGGACCATTCATTATCTTCTTCTTTTTTTTCAACAAAAGGAGGGCACCAGCCTCCGAAATTCATTAAAGAAGAAACATGTACATCCATTCGGGTGGGCCCATACAAAAGACTGGGGCCACCTATCGATATCTTCACAAAAGGAAAAAACTGTGCAAAAAGGACAACACCCCTGGAGAGAAAACAATGCTAAGAGTCTAAGAAATTCTCACCGAAGGAAGCCCCGTTCTGTCGAGGACCAGTTCCCCTCGCGTGCGGGTAGGGAGCGCAGAAGCATTGTCAAAAATGCTAGTTCTCTGGGTGGCGCTCGCCCAGCGGGCCAGGCTATCTGCAACCTTATTGGCCTCTCTTGGGCAATGGGAGATGGAAATGAAACCTGAAGAGCGAAATCTTCTGAATTTACTCTTCCAGTAATAGGCGGTCCAGGGGCCATCATCCGGGCTAGATAGGACATCCACCACTGAACGAGAGTCGCTCTCGACATCCACTAAGGTCAGGCCTTTGCCGGAACAAATTTGAAGTCCACGAATGATAGCCTTGACCTCGGCAAGAAAGCTAGAGCCCTGCCCATAAGCGCTAACGAAAGCGAAAATGAACTCCCCTTTGGTGCCTCGGCAGACCCTACCACCCCCCGCCGGGCCAGGGTTACCTCTAGAAGATCCGTCGACATTGAGCTTAACTCTTCCTTTGTCAGGCTTGGACCACCGCACAAATGAAAGGGAGCGGGAACGGGAGGGGACCCCTGGGAGCTGGAGGTCGGCGAGGGCGTCCCTATCCGCGTGGCTTCTGCATGGAGGGAGAGGGAAGGTTTTGAAGAGAATGGACAGCCAGGAATGGATTTGGAGAATGGTCTTCTGGGCACAAACGGGCACATCACCGAAACGATGGGAGTTCCTAGACTTCCAAATCTCCCATAGGATAAGGGCCGGGAGGAGACCTCTGAAGACGCTTAGGGGGAGAGGAGGCGTTGGACAAAGCCCACCACTGAGCAAGCCGACCCCTGGTGGACTGATTTGGCAAGCAAGCAATGGAGAGAATGGATGAGAAATGGCCCCATGTGGTGACAGCGAGATCTCCTTCAGCAAATAGGTGGTCCAGGGATTCCTCCCTTTGAAACGGCGGCTTGCAACAAACATAGGAAGATGCCATCTGAATCCCTTTGGACCTAACTTTAGAGTCGACCGGGATGACGTTGTTCATGATTTTCCATACTAAAAATCGCAATTTTTTAGGGAAGGTGAGGAAGCCACGTCCACTTGGACCAAGGACAGCTTTGCCCCTGAATACGAGTGATCTCCCGAGCAGATTTGATGGAGAAGCGGCCTGATGTCTCCCTGGCCCAAATCACCCTGTCTTGCCCCTGAGAGAGGGCCAATCCTTCCACTGAAACGAGACGCTCCACTGAGTCAGGAAGAACCTGCGGTAGGGGAGCTGACAAACCTTCTGGCCCAATGACGTCTCTGATCCTCATATGACGGAGAAGGGGAGTGATGGAGCCTGGAACCAAATTCTTTAGGGGTCCCAGCCCTGTCCAGTTATCCTCCTAGAAACTCCCATTTCCATATCCCAACAATAAACGCGAGTTTGCGAGTAACACGTCATGAAGATTAATCAACTTCTTCCACGAAGGAGATGTTGACTGACGTCGATTGGAGACAGCACATGCGTTGGTAAAACCGTATTTGGAGCGCATGAAGGAACTCCAAAGGCTGCCTTCATGACCATAGAAAATCGACCAAGCCCGCTTAAGTCTCCAAGCTGCCGCAATATCCCCTAAGGGAGAGATGCCCAGCCCTCCCTCTTTAGTAAGGGAACAAATTTTCCTCCAACTAACCCAGTGGAGGTTTTTCTTGCCTTCTGACCAACCCCAGAAGAAATCCGCAAAAGCAGATTCAAGGAACGCCAGAGTTTTCTTCGGGACATCTACCGCAGCTAGGGTGTGGACTGGTATGCTCGACAGGACATGCTTTATAAGAGTTGTCCTTGCAGCCTGGTTCAAGAATCGGGCCTTCCAACCGAAGATGCGAGCCAGAATTTTATCTGAGAGAGGCTGAAATAGGGCAGCTCTTCGCTTCCCTTTGTACAGAGGGACCCCCAGGAAGGTGAAGGAAGAAGAAGAAACCGAAAATCCCGTTAACCTTGTTGTTGCCCTGATTCTTCTCGCTGCGCCATTCTAGAACTCACCATGAAGCTACTCTTAGCTCTGTTAATTGATAAACCCGAGACGCTGCTGAAATTTTGTAGGAACGTCAACAGGTTCCTAACCGAGGAACTGCCTCCGTTGATGAAGATTGTAGTATCATCGGCGAAAAGTATGTGAGATATGATGTGGGCTCCTCTTCTGGTTTGGAAAGGCCGACAGAGATTGGAAGCAATGAGGTTTTTAATGCCCCGGCCTAACACATCCATGACTAGGATGAAGAGACTGGGGTAGAGAGGGTCTCCCTGATGGAGGCCCCTCTCCGACTTGAAGAACCCCGCTGGCTCACTGTTGAAAATGACCGAGAACCAAGGCCCCGCCCAACACTTTTCAGCCAACTTGATCCAAAGGTGGTTGAAACCGAACCTGTGCAGGACATACTTGAGGAAAGACCAACTTACCCGGTCATAGGCCTTCTCAAGGTCGATTTTCAGGATGATATTGCTACTCCTGGTCTTCCTGTCAATGTCTCGAAGGAGCTCTTGTGCCAAGGCGATGCTCTCCAGCATTGATCTGCCTTTAACAAAGGCCATTTGCTCTTCAGAAATAAGCTTGGACGGGATACTACCGAGCCTAGCTGCAATCACCTTAGAAAAGATCTTGTATACACAATTACAGAGGCTTATTGGCCTAAAATCACAAAAAGATTTAGGGGCTGCGCACTTGGGAATTAAACAAAGAAGAGTAGCTGAGAATGATCGAGGAAGAGTACCTCCCTTGAAAAGGAAGTTGATAGCTCTGAGAAGATCCGACGCTGTGATGGACCAACAGGAATTAAAGAAAGCTCCGGAGAACCCGTCCGGGCCAGGGGCCTCGTCGAGAGGGATCGCCGAAACCGTGCTCTTAACTTCCTCCAAAGATACTGGGGCCATGAGGAACTCGTTGTCCACTTGGGTAACCAGGTTCGGAATGATGTTGGAGAAATCTCCAATCTGCAGCGTTGGATCTACTGTGAAGAGACCCTTGAAGAAGTCTGCAGCAGCAACTTTCATGATGGATTGATCTGAAATAGAAGAGCCATCATGCAACACGATTTGTCTGATTCGGCCACGTCTGAGACGCTCCGAACCTGAGGCATGGAAAAATTTGGAGTTGCGATCGCCCTAGATATTAAAGAAATGGTTACCCTCACCTGGTTAAAATGGTTCTTAACATATATTATCAAATTATGATTAAATGTTTTTTAGTATGATAATTTTGGATTGTCATTTTTCCTATCCATGGATTGGGTTCAAGTTGGGACGTACATGTGGGACCATCCATTTATTTCTTTTTCGGTCCTCGAACAGTTTAAATCATTCATAGTGTTCTTCGTATGTAAGGTTCATGGAAGGTTTGCCTACATCTTAGACAGTCAAGATCAATGATTAGATTTATTATTTTAATTAATCCCAATCAGTCATTTGAATGGTTACATCAACTGGTTAAAGCAGTTCTTGAGAGTTATAATCAATCATTTTCTACTATAATAATTTTTATATATCCATTTTCCCATCCATTGATCGAATGGTTAGAATCACCTTATCAAAATGATTCTTTAATTTATTTTATTGGCGATTGATTAGATGGCTCCAATGAATCTAGCGAACCCAAAATATCGTAAACATCTAATGCTACCTCCCAAAGAAAAAGACGTTGAATTGCAAGTTGTATTGTACCTGCGGAACACACACCATGACCAAGTTGAAATTTCATGATGCGCTGGCTAAACAAACAAAGTGTAGTTTGTAATTAACGTTCAATTGCAAAGTTATAATATACTGTTTGAAACCCAAATAAGATTTAGTAAAATTGTTCATCCCAAAACTACCTAAGAAAAGGAAAAGAAAAGAAATAATAGAAAGAGAACTAATAGAGGGGAGAAAGGGTAGAGAAAGGAGCATACCTCAATTTGAGAATAGAGAATACAGATTAAGAAGAAACTGGACTCCAAAATGGGAGAAAAATATTACAAGCAGCAACACCAGGGCTTTGTAGTTGATTCAAGAGAGTGGGGAATAACCGCTTACTGCACTCGCTTGCATGAGATGAGATAGATGTACTGTCCGCGACTCATGTATATTGTCATCAATTAAGGTGCTTTATGAGTATATTGCTTAAAAAATTTAAAGATAATCCTTATGACAGAATGTTGATGAGGATTATCGACACAGTGAAAAAGGGTAGGAAAAGGAGCAAACCTCAATTTGAGAATAGAGAATACAAACAGAAGAAACCAGGATGGGAGAAAATATTACAAGCAACAACGCTTGGGCTTGGTAGATGACTCAGGAGAGTGGGGAATAATTGTTTAGTATGCTCGTTTGCATGAGATGAGATCGATGGAGGTACATGTATACCGTCTGTGAGACATGCATAATGTTATCAATCCGGTGGCATCGTGAGCATGTTCCTTAAAATTTTCAAAGATAATCCTTATGATCACATGATTTCGATGAGGATTATTGAGGGAGAGAAGAGAGAGGGTAGAGAAAGGAGCATACCTCAGTTTGAGAATAGAGAATATAGATGAAGACGAAACTAAGACCGAGAAATATTACAAATGGCGATGTCTGGGCTTCGTAGTTGATTCAAGAGAGTGGAGAATAACCCCCTACTGCGCTCACTTGCATGAGATGAGAAGATGGAGGCACATGTATTGTCATCAATCAGGGTGCGTTATGAGGATCTCCTTTAAAAAAAAAAAAAAAAAGTTCAGAAATAATGCTTATGACATGATGTTAATAAGCTGGGTACTTTGGGCCGAGCTGACCCTTGTGCAAGCCAGATGGGAGGTTAAAACACATGGGTTCAGGACAAGCATCTAAGACCAAACGAGCATGCTAGTGAAGTATACAATCCAATAATGTTAAATAAGTCAAGGTATGCTCAAGCTCTTACTACTCCAAGGCCAACATAGGCCAAGTTAGTCATTGGGCGTATAAAACTCATTACCGCATCCAGCCATGGTTGTTTATAGTTAACCTGTATCAGGCTCTGCCCAAAGCAGCATGGAAGTGACCTGCTGATGGGATAAGGAGAGTATTCTACGCATTCTTGCTTTTTCTTTTCTTTATCTTTTTATTGTTTATTATTTACTTTTTAGACTTGACTTGCTTTTAGCCATGTGTCATTGCGTTGCTAGGCTGTAAAGCAAATGCAATAATGGAGCACTAATCATTAATTAGGATAATGAATTCCATTCAATTTCCCTTCCACCTTCCATTTTATTTCCTTGGATTGGGATGTAAAAATTTAGAAATCATTCCTAAATTGTCATGTTGCTCACAACAATCAATTTCTAGCATGTATCGGTGCTGTGGTACTTTACAACAGTAAAGTTTTTGTGTTACCCAATTCATTTATCTGATGTGCCAGGCCAAGATAAAAGAAGAACTCAAAAATTATAGAATTATATATGAAACTCAGGTGGTCCATAGCTTATGAATTAAGAAGCTTTTATGTTCAATTTTATGAGTGGCCCATGTTAGTGTTAAACCAGTTTGTTTTTTAGATCAAGGCAAAACAAAGCGCGATGTACTTGATGGATGGAGTGGATTTCATGCACCATAAATGGTTTCTCAATGTCAGAGAAAATAAACTAGGTAAATAACTATTCAAGGTAGGAAGGCTTCTTTTTTTTTTTTCCTTCTTACAGGTTAAATATATTTACTTTGGGGTTTACATTTCCAGCCATGTGTTACCTCCCGTGTGTCAGAGAAAGTAAACCAGGTAGATACCTACTCACTAGGAAACGGATTGGAAATGTATCCGTTTCATCCATTCCGTTCATCCATTTTTACATATCATTTTATTACTTAATCTAAAAAATGAGAAGGATATAAATCTCAGGTGGACCACACCACATGAAAACAATAGTGATTGGATATCCACCATTAAAATCCTCCTAAGGCACACTATACTGTTTATTTGACATCTAATCTGTTGATTAGGTCATACAGTCCCAGATGAAGAGAAAAAGCAAAGATCGGCATGATCCAAAACTTTTATGGCCCCAAAATATTTTAATGGTCGACCTTCATTCAACACTGTTTCCTGTAATGTGGCCCACTTGAGATTTTCATATATCTCATTACTTGACTCGCATTATAAAATCATCTCTAAAAATAGATGGACCGCATGGATGAAACATATACATCATGGTGGGGCCATAGAGCACCGACCAGCAGCCATTGGGCTGATGTCAGGGGAGTAGCCAATCCGTTCCCTACTCACAAAGCGAATTAAGCTGGTGTGTGTACGTGTCGCTCGAACAGGAGCGCGTCAGCTCCTCCAGCCGCCTAACACGGAAACGGACTGGCTACTCCCCCTAACACCAGCTCCGTGGCTGGTGTTCGGTGCTCTGTGGGCCCACGATGATGTATGTGTTTCATCCATTCCGTTCCTCCATTTTTAAAGATCAATTTATTACTTGATCCCAAAATTTAGAGGGATATAAATCTCAGGTAGACCACACCACATGAAAACAATAGTGATTGTATCAACCATTAAAATCCTCCTATGGACAACTATACTGTTTATTTGACATCCAATCTGTTGATTAGGTTCTACAGGCCCAGATGAAGAGAAAAAACAAATATCATCTTGATCCACAACTTTTATGGCCCCCAAAATGTTTTTAATGGTCGACCCTCATTCAACACTGTTTCCTGTAATGTGGTCCACTTGAGATTTTTATATATCTACTGTAAAATGATCTGTAAAAACAGATGTATGGCATAGATGAAACAAATGCATCATGTTGTGGCCCACATAGCACTGACCACCAGCCATTGGCTGGTGTCATGGGGAGTAGCCAGTCCGTTCCCGCCTAACACGGCACCGTGCGGAGAAGAGCAAAGTTACGTCGGCCCCACGATGATGTCTTTACTATATCCACACCGTCTATCCATTTGGTGAGATCATTTTAGTACACCATCTTAAAAAATGAGTCATATACAAAGTTCAAGTAGACCACACCACAGGTAGCAGTGGGGACAATAATTACTACCATTAAAACATTTATAGGGCCCACCATAATATCAAAGACCTGGATGAAGAGGAAAAACAAATATCAGATTGATCCAAAACTTCAATGACCCTAAAAAGGTTTCAATGGTAGATGATCAATCCCCTCGTACTCTCTGCCCTGTAGTCCACTTGATCTTTGGATCCATCTTATTTTGGGTTCAGGCCTTAAAACAAGCTCGACAAATGGACGGACGGTTTTGATATAACAGACACCCATGGTCGGCCACAGAACTTGGTGACATCAACACACCACCAATGTCGGTGGTGTGTGGTACACCAGCTAATTTGCTTCCACTAAAGGCATGGAAGCTTTCTTTTTTCCTTTTTTACATATTAAACGTATTTACCTCGTGGTTCGCATTTCCAACTATGCGTTACCTCCCGTGAGGGAAAACCCTTTTCATTTTCATCAGGAAAGCCCTTACCTATCCAAACAGGCCCTGAGAGAAAGGACCTCACATACGTGCAATGCGATCATGTGTTATTCTTAATTATAGGCCCTGACCTTAAAATAAGCTACATCCACAACTTATATGGACAAAACAATAGGAAACAGTGGAGCTGACATGCAAACCATGGACTTATTTATACAGCCACTGCATTGTATCTTTCCTCAAGTTGTTTATTAGGTGAAACCCACCATGATTGAGAGAATAACAAAAAACCAACCTGATCTGAAACTCAGGCAAATCACAACATATGATTATGGTTGCAGGAATAATTTTACAATATTCTCATTGATGTCGCCCACCTTTGTGTTCCCTCACACTAATCTATTGAATGTACAGTGCACACAATGTTTTCGATCCAACATTCTACAGCGAGCTTTAACATTTCTTTACCGTATTTCAGTGATTGCTGCTCAACTTTTGCTCTATTAATTTAGAGCCGAGCAATGTACAACCTCATACATCAAAAGTCACCGTAAGTTTTTGGCTCCCCATTTGTGAAAGTGGGGCCAAGAATCAGTGATCAATAATGGTGGAACTCACTTACATCGCCATGCATGCACCAAACTGTCCTCTGACCGTCGATGCAAAAACATGCTCTGTTCTAAAATGTAGGCAAGCACATACGGGTGTAAGGAAAGTGAATGATTAGGAAAAATCACCCATCTGTCTATATTCTCCCGTGGAAGCGTGACCCATGTGACAAATGGATAGGAATAACTAAAATGGTTAGTTTGATCTTTGTTTAATGAATAGACCAAATCATTCAAACCATTCGTCAAAAGCCCGAAAACACAACTGAGCTTGATGTCTCGCCAGGTGACTCAAAGATCCATTCGAGTCATTAGGTGACTCGACTGGATATTTAATTAATAAACATTTTTAAGACGGTAAATAATATAGCATGATAAATAGAAGGAATATTTAATTAATAAATATTTTTAGACGATAAATAATATAGCATGGTAAATAAAAGGAAAAAAAAAAAAAACGTCCTCTTCACTGATATGCTTTAATTGGGGGACTGACTCAGCCGGATCATTTGTAAGTTGAGTTGAGTCGGCTGAGTATACGAGTTGACTGGAAGAGTCTCCTCTAGAACTGGCCTGACTCGATGAGTCTCTCTATAAGCCACCGCTTCAGCATCTCCTCACTGGGTGACCTCAGCATTTCACCTTTAATTTTCACATTGCAGCAAATGTAATTATGAGATCTCCTGAGGATTGACTACTCCCCCTGTCACCAGCCAATATTAGTTGTGCTCGGTGCGCCCCACTATTTTGTATTTATCTCCTAGATGATGTTCATCTATTTTTCTAGATTATTTTATGGTATGAGACCAAAAATTTATCCCAATCTCAAGTGTACTACATTGTAGGAAACCGTGTTAAATGAACATCCACCATTAAAAACTTTTTGAGGGCCATAAATGTTTTAGATCAACCAAATCTTTGTTTTTTTCCTTCATCTGGGTTTGTATGACCTAATCAAGAGATTGGATGTCAAATAAACAGTACCGTGGGCCTTTGGAGGATTTTAACGGTGGATATACAATCAATATTGCTTTCCTATGGTGTGGTCCACTTGAGATCTATATCCCTCTCATTTTTGAGAACAAGCCATAAAATGAACCGTAAAAATGGATGAAACACATACATCATGGTAGAGGCCACATAGCACTGACCACCAGCCACCAGACTAGTGGCAGGGGAGTAGCCAATCCGTTTCCGCCATTGGCTACCGGGGAATGATTGAAGCCTTGGTGTTAAAGACATTGGCAACGGAACGGATGGGCTACTCCTAGGGGTGTACACGAGTCGATCCAAGCTGAACTGAGCTCAACCCGGCCCGACCCGGTCACCAGCCACATCCAGCCCGAACCCGGCCCGGCCCGTCCCGGTCACCGGGCCAACATGTCCAGCCCGAACTCGGCCCGGTCAGCCATTGGGCGAGTTTGGGCTAAGTTCGGGTCAATTTCGAGCCTGTTCCATTTACAAAGGGACGAACGGCATTCTCACTTCTCTGTCTAAAATGTTTAGGGTAATGATTTAGTATGTGTGTATATATATATATATATATATATATATATATATATATATATATGAGAGATGGTCACCTGCGCACCATTTCACGTGAGCACCAATGAGCACCTTTGCACACGTGTCATGTGCACAGAATCTGAATGGTCCAAGTGATGTCGTACCCCTTGAAATACTATAGGCCCAATTTTCAACCTGATACAAAACTCTGGTAGGCCATGGCAAAAGGAAACAATTTCCTCCCTTGATTTGCATTTCTCTTTGCTATGGCTTACCAGAGTCATGAATCAGGCTAAAAATTAGGCCTATAATATTTCAAGGGGTGCGGCATCACTTGGACCATTCAGATTCTGTGCACATGACACGTGTGCAAAGGTACGCATTAGTGCTCACGTGAAAAGGTGCGCAGGTGACCATCTCCCTATATATATATATATATATATATATATATATATATATATATATATATATATATATAAAAACGGCCGAGTTGAGTTTCGGACCGATTCGGGCCGAATCGGGACATGTTTGAACTCGGCCTGAACTCAGTTCCGAGTCGGGCCGAGTCGAGCGAGTTAAGTTCGTGTACAACCCTAGCTACTCCCCCTGCCATCAGCCAATGGCTGGTGGTATGTGATATGTGGGCCCCACCATGATGTATGTATTTCATCCATGTCGTCCATCTGTTTTTCTAGATCATTTTAGGGTATGAGACCAAAAATGAGATACATTCCAATCTCAAGTGGATCACATTACAAGAAACAGTGTTGAATGAATGTTGACAATTAAAAACTTTTTGAGGGCTGGATCAAGCTGATCTTTGCTTTTTCCCTTCATCTAGGTCTTTATGACCTAATCAACATATTGGACATCAAATAAACAGTACATTGGGCCTTAGGAGGATTTTAATGGTGGATATCCAATCACTATTGTTTTACTATGGTGTGGTCCACCTGAGATTTATGTCCCTTTAAATTTTGGGATCATGTCATAAAATGATCCGTAAAAATGTATGAAAGGCATGGATGAAACGCAAACATCATAACATCATGGTGGGGCCCACATATCACCGACCATCAGCCACCGGGCTAGTGGCAGGGGGAGTAGTCAATCCGTTTCCATTGGTAACGGTGGTAGATCACGAAAATTGATGTGCATGCAAACAACCAGCGTACGCTGGAATGTTACTCAACTCCAGGAAGATGATTCACGCCCTCAGGAGTCACACCTGACACCACCTTCGTGTCTTCGGATCACTTACCATACACATGGTACATGCCTAGCTGTTAGGTCCAGGCCTATTTGAAGTCTTGTTTGTGCTTAGGACGATCCCAGCCCTATTGACAGCCGTCAATGTTAGCCTGACTTGCCTTGGGAAAACTTGTCAAGCCGACTTGAACCCCGTCAATCAAAGTAAAGGGTGAAAATCAATGCCTTGGGAAAACTTGTCAAGCCGACTTGAACTCCGTCAATCAAAGTAAAGGGTGAAAATCAATCCGAGAAATTAACATAGACCGATAGTGAGACGCGGTTTGGCTGTGACCCCATCACTAGCCAACTAGCTAGTGTCAAAGCTTTGTAGGCTCCACCCTGGTGTATGTGTTTTATTCACACTGTACATCCAGTTTGCTAGATCATTTTAGGTCATGGGCCCAAAAAAGAGGCAGATCCAAGTCTAAGGTAGACCACAACATAGGAAACAACAGGGATTAAAAGCTTACCGTTAAAAACCTTTTGGAGGCCACAGAAGTTTTGAATCAAGCTGATATTTATGTTTTCTCTTCATCCAGGGTCCGTGTGACCTTATCAACAGGTTGGATGGAGAATAAACATTACAGTGGTCCTAGAAAGTTTTTAATGGTGGACATTCAATTAATATTGCTTATGTGTGGAGTGGACCACCAGTGATTTAGATATGACTGATTTTTGAGCTTATGCCGTAAAATACGATGGTAAAATGGATGAACGGCGTGGATAAAAATCATATATCATGGTGTTGACACTAGCTAAACCGTGTCCCACATAGAAGCACTCAGTCAACCAGCCGTTTGGTAGCAGTACTTGATCAAAATTATATTTCTTGTTCGTAATTTTAACTATTTAATCTATTTATTCCTAATATTTATTGTTATAATTATTATGGGCTGTTTCGATATAATTATTATTTTTTAACTTATATAAGTTAATAAATTAATTTTTTTACTTAAATTAGTTTGGAAAAAACCATTTTGAAAGTAACTTTTGTAATGAAATTAGTTACTTATCTTCATTACTGTTTATATCTTTTATTTTCAATATTTAACTTTACTACTTATCTCTCTCTCTCAATATAATGGATGGTCTGTACCAAAGCAGGCACCACAGATTAATGGACGGTCCACAATATCAAAGGCGGGTCCTATACAATGGACAGTCCACATCAAAGGTGGGCCCCACATTATGGATGACGACCCACATCAAGTTGATCCCACATTATGGATTGTCGACATCAAAGGTAAGTCCCTAATGATGAATTGCCAATATCCTAAGTGGGCCCACATGATGGGCAACCCACATTGAAGCCGAGGCCCACATAATGGATGGTCTATATTAAAGTTGGGCTCCACATGAGGGGTGGTGGATATTGAAAGTGGTCCCACATGATGGAAAATCATTGAAGGTGGACCCCGCATGATGGATGACCCGCATCTATGTCAGCCCCTAATGACGAATGGCTTACATCCAAGCTAGACCCTGATGATGGACAACCTACATCAAAGGTGAGGCCCATGCAAACGGTCCACATCAAAGGTAGACTCCACATGATGGTTGGTGAATATTAAAGGAATGCCCCACATGATAGACAATATCGATGGTAGGCCCCACATCAAGGTGAGCTCCGCATGAAGATAATTCACATCAAAGCTCGGCCTCTATGTAGGGTGGGACTTGCTAAATGATTGGCCCACTTTGAAGTTGGTCCTTGCATGATGGACGGTCCTACATCCAACATAGGCCCCACATGATGAATAACCCACATCGTGGATGGTCGACATCGAAGGTAGGACCCATGGATGAATAGTTCACATTGAAGACAAGGCCAAGGTGGGCCCAAACATAACAAAAGGTCCACATCAAAGGTTAGGCCCACGTAATGGATGATAGATATTAAAAGCATACCGGACAAACTTGAGGAATCAGTACTTATGTGATATTGGAAGCCAAACATACTTTTCTACTTGTTTGGCTAAATAAGTAGAAGCCAAGGGGTATTTAAAAATAAGTAACTTATGTAAAGGAACTTATGATCCAAACACTTCATCATCCTCAACATGTTGATTTTGATGTAACCGCAGTAGTAAATGTTAATTCATAATGTTGACATCTTTATATTTTGATAGGTCTTATCTCAAAAATCTAGGCAGACTATGTGGGCCCCATGCATTGTATTGATTCCGTTCATTCATTTTTTTATTTTTTTCCAATCATTTTAAGGCTTTACCCAAAAAATGGGGCAATCTAGAGATCAAGTGGAGCACATCATAGGAAACAGTAGGAATAATGATGTCACTATTAAAACCACTATTTTCTTTGGTGTGGTCCACTTGGGCTTTGGCTCTGGCCTTTATTAGGCTCATGCACTAAAACAATTTATTATTATTATTATTATTTTTTTAAAAAATTTTAATAAATGAGCGGGGTGGATATGATGCATACATCATTGTGGAGCCGATATCGAGTTCCCATAATAAAACAACGTTGAAGTGTGTTAATGTAATTCTATTCATTTTAAGCAAAGTACTTGTGTAATTAATATGTTTTTACACTACACATACATGTAATTACATCAAAACAAACAGGCATGCCTTGCCCACAACATAGAAGTGGGGACATGTTATTTATTTATTTATCTATTTATAGACCAACAGGAATCTACAAGCCCTCAAGATGATACTTGAAAACATTAACATTTCAACCATTTGGGTAAAAATTGGCATTTGAGAAAGAACACTACAAAAAAGAATAGACAATGGAAGGCCAAGAGCTTTCAACATGGAGGGGACACAGATCATCAGTCACAAACCATATGTCCATTTGTATGGAAGGGATCCATATGCTGAACCCATTAATTCCTCTTTACATAAAGCCTTAATTAGAATTAAGGTGTTAGTACCAAACAATGACAACAAACTTTTCTTCGAAGTTCAAGGTAGTTCACCGGTACAAGCTCTGGACCCTTGATCAGATTCGACCCACCATGAATGTGCCCTGCCCCAAAAGCTTAG
The DNA here is from genome assembly GCA_021015155.1 of Magnolia officinalis. Lineage (NCBI taxonomy): Eukaryota > Viridiplantae > Streptophyta > Magnoliopsida > Magnoliales > Magnoliaceae > Magnolia > Magnolia officinalis. The sequence continues at coordinate 29,602,874 of JAJHSJ010000001.1, forward strand.
GCAGGACCGCTCATCAAGTGGACAACAAGTGTACATTGAGGATAGACCATCAACCATTTGTTCTCTACCCATCATTTTGTGTATATATTTTTGGCTCACCTAATTAATGGATTGGCCTAATTTCAGGTTATATGGCCTAGAACCCACGTTCCTGCATCATTGGAAGTGCATGTAACATGTAACTTGAGGCAAGAATATCTAAAGAGTGTGCCTACTGATAGAGGGCTCAAATCTCATATACGTTTCTATGTTGGCATATGTGCCCTTTTGTGGATGGGTAGGGCTCCATGTGCGCATAGGCTGGCAACATCATGTAATTACAGCTACTGAAAATAGCAAAAAACAAATAAAAAATAAAAATAAAAATATTACCACTCCTCTGTAAATAAGGGTTGGAAATGGGACTTGATGGTGTTGTTTCCTTGTCAATCCAACCCCACCGACGCAGTTTGCCTCTGCCACAATTTCTTTCGGAAGAAGTTTGGCACCATCTACCGCTTCCTTTCCGAGGCAGCTTGGTAGGCAACCCCAACACCAGCCTACTAGCTGGTGTCAAAGCTCTGCGACTCCATCATGATACATGTATCTTTTCACGCCTTGTAAGCGATTGCGTAGTGAGTAACTCAGTACGTCCACCATGATTTATGTATTTTCTTCGCTCCACAAAAAATGAATCATATACCATGTTCAAATGGACCACACCAGGGGAAACAGTTGATTTGAACGTCTACCGTTGAAAATTTCTAGCTTATATTTGTTTTTTCCCTTCGTCCATGTCTGTATGATATTATGGACAGTTTGGATGACAAAAAAAAAAAAAAACATCACTCTTGGCCTAGCAAGGTTTCAACGGTGGAAATCATTATCCACGTTGCTTCCTGTGGTATAATCTACTTGATCTTTGGATATGCTTCAATTTTTAGCTCAACCCCTTGAATTAGATGGAAAAACGAATGGACAGTGTGGACTACATACATTCAAGGTGGGCCCAAATGAGTTTACTTGGTACCAATAAGAGCCTACTTGAGTAACTCAATACGTAATCCGATTTCACCGTCCATCCATTTTTTCTAGCTTATCGAGGCAGATCCGAAGATCAAGTGGACCACACGACTGAAAAAAGTGGGGATAATACCGCCCACTATTGAATCCTTCCTACGGCCCACAGTCACGTTTATTTGTCATCCAACCTGGTCACAAGGTGACACATACCTTGATGAAGGGAAATGACAATTATCGAGTTGATTTGAAACTTTTAATTAATCCCCATCATTTCCTATGGTATGGTCCACTTGAGCTTTGGATATGCCTCACTTCTGGGCTCACTCCCAAAAATAAGATTAAAAAAATGGATGGACAGCATGCATAAAACACATGCATCATAGTGAGGCCCACAGAGCTTTGACACCAGCAATAGCTTGCTGGTGTTGAGGTCACCAGCCAAGCCACGCCCGAAGTGGTTTGCGTCCTACCTCTCTTCATAAGGTCACACAGACCTAGATGAAGGGAAAATACAAACATCAGCTTGATCCAAAACTGTTATGGCCCTCAAGTAGTTTCCGAGTATAGGCGTGGCTTTGTGGGCCACAGAAGTTTTAGATCAACCAGATTTTTATGTTTCCCCTCCATTTACGTTAATTTGACATTATGAACAGGTAAGATGGCAAATAAACATTTCTGTGGACCGTTGAACGGTTTCAACGGTGGGCATTACTATACCAACTGCTTCTTGTGGTGCGGTCCACTTAGCTTTGTCTCAGTTTTGGGATCACACCCTAAAATGAACTAGCAACATAAATGGACAAATATATACATCATGGCGGGGCCCACAGAGATTTTACAGTACCCACTAGTGCCGAACTCCGTACCGGAGCGGCCACTACTGAATCAGAGTCCAAATCACAGTCCGCAATCCGCCTCCCCGCAGGGATGGTGTGGCCTGAGCAACTTCTTAAGCTTGGAACAATATGGATTCGAATCTTTGCAAATGAATCTGAATCCACATATATGCACCAATTGATGAGGGTCAAATATTGCATATTAGACCCCGATCATTACCAGATTTTACGTATATGATAATGCGTAATGGAGTATTTTAACTGTATTTTTATTACAAGATGAAATCAGGAGCATTGATTGAAAAATGATGTTAAAAGCGTGGATTTTACGCTCCGAAGACACCAGAGCAAGAGACGGACTCCAGAAAACCAAGATCAACGGAGTTACACGACGGGAATCCGAGAAAATCAAGCCATTCACGTTAAAGAGGCCTGAAATTAGTCCAGAATACAAGATCACATGTTTCCCGCCATCCGATCAGTTCGAAACTCCATACATGGGATGAGGGCTAAAAATCAACCGTACATATTAAGTTTCAGCCTTTTGATGTCTCGAAAAGTGCTCCAACTGACAAATTAGCCCACAAACCGTTGATTTCAGGCCCACCTGATATCTGGAACTTCTTCAAAATTTACCTAGACGGTTTAAATAAATTGAGAAACATGATGAATGGGATGGATCTCTCAAAAACATCAACATGGACCCCACTTTGCATGGTGTATGCATAGTGCACAAGTGCGCGAGTAAGGAAACGGGCTTGATGGGGAGTCGGGTCAAACCGACTTTGACTCGTCTTCTTCTCAAGAACGACAATTGCCGTTACAACTGCCTTCGCACCAAGGGTTGGTTCGCAGTTGTGGACCCTATCCATTGTCCAAATGGACAATCCTGACCGTAAATCAGAGTCCCTGGGTACTTCTCACCCACGCCTAGGTGATAGAACGGAAAAATACAATGAATACTGGTTTTTCAACCGTTCAAAAGCAGAATGGACGACGGAGCAGAAATCAGGTGGACCGCATCAATGGACACCCCAAAACTGTCCCTTCCCGAACCGTTTTTCGAGAGGAATCCAATGTACGTCTTGGATTGATAAAAAAAACTATCAAAGTGGGCTCCACCAAAACAGACAGCGGAAGAGATCCGCGTACCCGCTTTTTGCTCCAGCGTAACAAACGGACACTGTCCATTTTTTGCGGCTGATTGTGGGCCCCGTACGTCATCCTTCCGGACGATCCAAGCCATTCATCTTGTAGACGGCCGCGAGCACTACAAACCCATGCTTATATTTCACTCCCATGCATACACACGTGCATGATACAGAGGCCACAAAAGGGCTGCCCTGCAACGCTCAAATTTGATCTTTCTGTGTTTTCTTCTCTGGGCCGCGTTAATGGACGTTCAAAACCACCCATTCTTGACTGAAATTTCGTCCTGAATCCAATGGACGGGGTGGATTTTTCAGAAAACACTTCGGTGGGGCCCACCGATCATAGCTGCGAAAATGTGCACTCCATGTCCTGCTACAACTCTGCCACCGACTCCAGCCCTCCAGCAGCTATAAAAGAGGAGTTTGGGACATGGGAAATTCATTAAGAAATTAGAGGATTTCCAGATCTACAGCAAGGGAGACAAGAAAGAGAAGAAAGAAGAAATAGAGAAACTGGTTTAATGTTCTTTTATGAATTTTTATTTATCTATCTGTTTAATGGATTTTATGGGTAACTAATCTCTCAGCTAGGGCTGAGATGAAACCCCTAATTTGAACACCCATTGTTCTATGTTGATTTTACCTTAATTAGATTGATTTGTTTCTTTCCCTAGTGTGCTTGATTGTTTTAAATTCTATACTTCTCCATCTATGAACTTTGATCAGAGTCTATGGATGGATGTGGTTTGGATGCTTATTCTAGGTGCTTGTATCTGATTATGAACAGGTTCCTGTAGAGGAAGATACAGGGTGCTTTAATGAACTGCATATTCCATGTGCCCGATTAAGGACATGGGATATGTTCTTCATGGCATTGCTTAAAGGAATTAGACACTCTGTATGCCCAACTAAGGACACAGATTGTGCTTTCTCTATATAAGTGGTATCGATCTAGATTAAGGTGAATTAACAGACTAAACAAGGGTTATGATAATTAGGGGTGGATTCGAAAGTCCTAGTGCTCTTCCTCTGATTAAATTTTATTCCTTATTCTCAATAGTTATTTTTCATAAATTTGTATTAGTAATTCGCTACATTAATTGTTGGATTAGTTAAGGAGAATCACAGATTTGAATTGTGACGACCAGTCCTCGTGGGATTCGACCTCGATCTTACCGAGAGTATTACTACATCTATACTTGGGGAGTGAACAAGTTTTTGGCGCCGTTGGCGGGGTCTGTTTCGGTCCAAATTGAATTTAGGATTCTCTCTTATCATAATTCATAGCTTAGGATTTTACTAACTTAGAGTTCTTTTCTTTATTTTAAAAATTAACCTATTTCCTGTTTTGTAGGGTCCTGAGATAAACTTCTAATTTGGTAATCCCTTTCTAAATTCTTTACTTTTTCTAATTTTTATTTTTAGAATTAGGTTTTTACTTTTTAGAAATTTTCTAAATTCTAGAATTTCTTTTGAATTTTAAATTTTCTATTTTTAGATTTGGATTCTTCTCTTTAGTAACTTTCTATTTTTTTTAGTTTTAGAATTTTTTTTTTTTTTTCCTTTTTAGAAACTTACTTAGCTTTTTATTTTTTAGTAACTTTCTTTTTTAAAAATTAACCGTTGCTTAGGATTTTTTAAACTTAATTTGTTTATGTTTCTATTTTCAGGAATTGAGGAAGAAAGCTACTAAGTGAAGGAGGAGCTTCTTAAATCTTCTGACATCAATCATCTCCTTTTCCGGGTTCTTTCTTCCCATTCTTACTTACATAGTTTTAATTGTTTTAGAATATCATAGTTTCTAGTTCTAGTTTTCTTTCTCTTAGGTTATTACTTAGTTTATGCTAGGACGTAGATCTCTAGATATAGAACTGGCGTCTTGTGATCCTGAAATAGAACATTCCATAGAAGATTGAGAGACATCCCAGTTGAAATGGCGAACGAGAATGAAGTTAAAGCGCTTAGGGATTATTCGGCCCCTGTCCAGTTTAATGCACCTTCATGCATATTGTTGCCAGCCACAACGGCATCACACTTTGAACTTAAACCTGGGGTCATACAATTGTTGCCCTCTTTCTACGGTTTAGACAAGGAGGATCCATATCATCATGTGAAAGAATTCCTAGACATTTGCTCTACCTTTCGATTCCAAAACTTCTCAGATGAATCAATCCGTTTACGCCTTTTTCCTTTTTCTTTAAAGGATAAGGCGAAAGCATGGTTGAATTCTCCAGAAGTTGGGTCTATCACTACATGGGACCAACTGTCTAGGAAGTTCTTAAACAAGTTCTTCCCTATTCACAAAACTAATGCCCTCTGTAAAGAAATCACTAACTTCACACAAAAAGAGGGCGAACACTTTCATGAATGTTGGGAAAGATGGAAGGACTTGCTTCTTAAATATCCACACCACGGTTTTGAGAAGTGGCAACAAGTGCAATACTTTTATGACGGTTTGACACCCCAAAATCGTCGCATGGTTGACGCCACTAGTGGAGGGTCCTTCATGACCAAAAGCGATACCGAAGCGTGGAAATTCTTTGAAACCTTGTGTGAAAACTCCCAGCAATGAGACTATTCAGATAGAGGTGAAAGAAGTCCTCAACCACAAAAGAAAGGTGGTATATATGAGATAGGAGTCACGCCTGATCTCTATGCCAAGATTGATGGCCTGACAAAGAAGGTTGATGCTCTGATGTTGCATAATGGACCTCCACAAACAACTCAAGCCGAGGCCTGTGCCATATGTTCTAGTCCTTCCCATCCTACGCAATCTTGCCCATCTGGTGCAGCATTTTCAGAATTCCTCTCTGAACAAGTTCATGCTTTGAACACCTTTCAGAAACCTGGGAATGATCCTTACTCGAACACATACAACCTAGGGTGGGCTAGACATCCAAATTTCTCATGGGCGAAAGGACCGCAACAAGGAGGACCATCTGGAAATCCTCTTTTGCAACCTTACCATCAAACTGGCAATCAACAACCTCAACAGTTTCCGCAGTATCAACAAGTTCCTTCACAATCACGGAAACCATCTCTTGAAGACACTCTCAGTCTTTTTATGCAGAGCTCTCTCCAATTCCAAAAAGACACCCAACAAACCTTACTAGCCAACCAGCAAAGCTTACATGCAAATGCGCAATCTATTGCTAAGCTGGAAGTACAATTGGGTCAACTAGCTACCGTATTGAATGAGAGAGAGAAGGGTAAGTTCCCTGGCCAACTTGTGGCTAATCCAAAGGGACAGTATGAGATTGGCTCTAATTTCAACCAAGGGCAATACCATGAGCAAGCCAAATCGATCATTACCCTTAGGTCAGGCAAACATATTGACAACAGAATAGAGATGCCTAGGGATGAATCAAATTCTAAAACAGAAGATCAAGATGAAGCAGAGAGTCACACCAATGCATCCAAAGTCCAAAGATCTCTGACTCTCCAAGAACTACGGATGTGCCACCTTACGTGCCCAAAGCACCCTTTCCTCAACGTCTGGCACCAATGAAGAAAAGAAACAACTTTGATGAAATCCTGGACGTGTTTAAAAAAGTGCAAGTCAACATCCCGTTGCTTGACGCTATCAAACAAGTCCCTGCGTACGCTAAGTTTCTTAAAGATTTATGCACTCAAAAGCGTAAGCAGAATGTTCATAAGAAAGTCTTCCTTGCAGAGCAGCTCAGCTCCATGATTCAACATAACACCCCTCCTAAATTTAGGGATCCAGGAGCTCCCACCATCTCTTACGGCATAGGAGATCATAAAATCGGGAAGACATTACTTGATTTAGGGGCGAGCGTCAATTTGTTACCATATTCGGTTTATGAGCAGCTAGGACTTGGTGAGTTGAAACCGACTAAAATAACATTACAACTAGCTGATAGATCTGTCAAGGTGCCCCGGGGTGTTATTGAAGATGTGTTAATCTAGGTTGATAAGTTTTATTTTCCAGTGGATTTCATAGTTATAGATACTCAGCCTGTTCAGAATCCTCATAGTCAGATCCCAGTCATTTTGGGTCGTCCATTTTTGGCCACATCTAATGCTATTATAAATTGCAGAAATGGAGTTATGAAGTTGTCATTTGGTAACATGAATATTAAACTCAATGTCTTTAATGCAGGACAACAATTCACAGATTTGGACGACATATTTGAAGTGGACATGATCGATAGTCTAGTGCAGGACTCCTTCCTCAAATCTTTTGAAGATCCACTTGAGACCTGCTTAGCACAACATGGCACGGATTTTGACATAGATAGTCCCATCCACGAAGTCAATGCACTGCTCGACTCTACTCCGATATTGGAGACTGAAAATGGGAGAGCGAAAGTGGAACCTCTTCATCCCTCTGAGACTCTTCCTAACAGCACAGTTTCTAACTCTGAGAAGGCAAAAGCGAACAAGTTGCTTAATGTTCTTCGAACATACAAGGCAGCAATTGAACGGAAGATAGCAGAAATACAAGGAGTGTGTCCCACTGTATGTAAGGATCATGCTGTGGAAATGTCACGTAAAATACAAAGGAAGCATGATAACATGGAAGAAGTTGTTCGAGCAGAAGTCCTTAAATTGTTTGATGATAGTATCAATTACCTCATTTCAGATAGCACAGTTTATGGGAACTCGCATCACTTGTCTGGGATTGGTTAACCACAGTGTTGAGGTAAGTTCTTTGGCGGACCCTGGTCTTAAAGATTAATGAATTCATGGTCCGTTCTTGTCTGGTTGAAGACGTTAAACTTAGCGCTCCTGGGAGGCAACCCAGCATTTCATTTGATTTCTTTTTCCTTGTTAGTTAGTTCAATGTTTTGTGGGTAACATTACTGCAAACCCTCACGAGACTACAACTCGTCCACTAGGGGTAACCTAGGGGTTTAAAGGCTTGTTGCATACGCTAAATGCAATCGAGAGCACCTGCGAAAGTGGTATAGGTAGGATCTTTTATTTTACTGATTTCTCTCTTGTGCTGACTCGCTTTTACGCTGATATTTTTGAGAGCTTCTTGATTCTCCATCCAGGTACTATCTTTCCCTCACTCCTCTTTTCGTTGTCTCATGTGCATTGCGTGCTTATTTCTTTTACATTGAGGACAATGTAGATTTTAGGTTGGGGGTGGGAGATTAGGTTACCTAATCAGTATTTTCTTGGTCTTGAGCAAAATTGTGAAAAATTTTAAAATTTTTCTGGAATTTCTGTTGAATTCAAAGTGATTTTGAAGGATAGTTGTGATTTTGAAATTACAAGATACAGAATGTGAGTAATTTATGACTCTTGGATTCAGTTGTCTAGCAGATTTCACACTTAAGTTTGAATTGTTAATCCATGATTAGAAGTTGTAAACATTGATTGAGCCAGGATTGCACATGTCAGATCTCACTTACACATTAAGTTTTTAGTTCAATATTAAATGGTAACTTGGTAATCACTAAGCATGAAAGGAACCAGCCTGAAAAACAAAATTTTAAGCATCAGTTTATAAAGAAGAATTGAAAGAATAAGTCGCATAATCGTCATCATAGGTTTGCTCCCTATAGATGAAGATTCGATTCCCCATAGTTGACATGAGAAAAAAAAAAAAAAAAAAAGTTAAGCGACAAGTTTTCACCATAGGTTTGCTCCCTATAGGTGCGAATTTGATTCCCCTCCTTAGCCCCACTGTTTATAAAGGAAATCAAAGGCTGATAGAACGAAAAGATGATCTGAAATGCTAGTGTTGGTTTCAGGTTTGGTTGTCACGAATTCCAATGATATCATGAAATTGACAATCAGATCTCTTAATGATCGTAAGCCGAGATTACACTATATACTAATGGAACTCAATGTTTAGAATGTTCTAATTCATGGTTTAGTATTTTGAACTTGATTATGAAATTTACAGTGAACTTGATTCCGAGAAAAAAATCCCACTCACCATGCATGAATCTTAGAATGATCACATCTCAATTATCTGTTCACAAGTCACTTAAGTTTACAGGAATTGTCTTTTATTTCTGAAATTATTTTTTCGCATGTTTTGCTCGGGACTAGCAAAATGCTCGTTGGGGGTTGTGATGAGGGTCAAATATTGCATATCAGACCCCGATCATTACCAGATTTTACGTATATGATAATGCGTAATGGAGTATTTTAACTGTATTTTTATTATAAGATGAAATCAGGAGCATTGATTGAAAAATGATGTTAAAAGCGTGGATTTTACGCTCCGAAGACACCAGAGCAAGAGACGGACTCCAGAAAACCAAGATCAACGGAGTTACACGACGGGAATCCGAGAAAATCAAGCCGTTCACGTTAAAGAGGCCCGAAATTGGTCCAGAATGCAAGATCACATGTTTCCCGCCATCCGATCAGTTCGAAACTCCATACATGGGATGAGGGCTAAAAATCAACCGTACATATTAAGTTTCAGCCTTTTGATGTCTCGAAAAGTGCTCCAACTGACAAATCAGCCCACAAACCGTTGATTTCAGGCCCACCTGATATCTGGAACTTCTTCAAAATTTACCTAGACGGTTTAAATAAATTGAGAAACATGATGAATGGGATGGATCTCTCAAAAACATCAACATGGACCCCACCTTGCATGGTGTGTGCATAGTGCACAAGTGTGCTGGAGGTGCGCTGCAACTCAAGTCGGGTCAAACCGACTTTGACTCGTCTTCTTCTCAAGAACGGCAACTGCCGTTACAACTGCCTTCGCACCAAGGGTTGGTTCGCAGTTGTGGACCCTATCCATTGTCCAAATGGACAATCCTGACCGTAAATCAGAGTCCCTGGGTACTTCTCACCCACGCCTAGGTGATAGAACGGAAAAATACAATGAATACTGGTTTTTCAACCGTTCAAAAGCAGAATGGACGGCGGAGCAGAAATCAGGTGGACCGCATCAATGGACACCCCAAAACTGTCCCTTCCCGAACGGTTTTTCGAGAGGAATCTAATGTACGTCTTGGATTGATAAAAAAAACTATCGAAGTGGGCACCACCAAAATAGACAGCGGAAGAGATCCGCGTACCCGCTTTTTGCTCCAGCGTAACAAACGGACGCTGTCCGTTTTTACGGCTGATTGTGGGCCCCGTACGTCATCCTTCCGGACGATCCAAGCCGTTCATCTTGTAGACGGCCGCGAGCACTACAAACCCATGCTGATATTCCACTTCCATGCGTACACACGTGCATGATACAGAGGCCACAAAAGGGCTGCCCTGCAATGTTCAAATCTGATCTTTCTGTGTTTTCTTCTCTGGGCCGCGTTAATGGACGTTCAAAACCACCCATTTTTGACTAAAATTTCGTCCTGAATCCAATGGACGGGGTGGATTTTTCAGAAAACACTTCGGTGGGGCCCACCGATCATAGCTGCGAAAATGTGCACTCCATGTCCTGATACAACTCTGCCACCGACTCCAGCCCTCCAGCAGCTATAAAAGAGGAATTTGGGACATGGGAAATTCATTTAGAAATTAGAGGATTTTCAGATCTACAGCAAGGGAGACAAGAAAGAGAAGAAAGAGAAGAAAGAAGAAATAGAGAAACTGGTTTAATGTTCTTTTATGAATTTTTATTTATCCATCTGTTTAATGGATTTTATGGGTAACTAATCTCTCAGCTAGGGTTGAGATGAAACCCCAATTTGAACACCCATTGTTCTATGTTGATTTTACCTTAATTAGATTGATTTGTTTCTTTCCCTAGTGTGATTGATTGTTTTAAATTCTATACTTCTCCATCTATGAACTTTGATCAGAGTCTATGGATGGATGTGGTTTGGATGCTTATTCTAGGTGCTTATATCTGATCATGAACAGGTTCCTGTAGAGGAAGAAACAGGGTGCTTTAATGAACTGCATATTCCATGTGCCCGATTAAGGACATGGGATATGTTCTTCATGGCATTGCTTAAAGGAATTAGATACTCTGTATGCCCAACTAAGGACACAGATTGTGCTTTCTCTATATAAGTGGTATCGATCTATATTAAGGTGAATTAACAGACTAAACAAGGGTTATGATAATTAGGGGTGAATTCGAAAGTCCTAGTGCTCTTCCTCTGATTAAATTTTCTTCTTTATTCTCAATAGTTATTTTCCATAAATTTATGGTAGTAATTCGCTACATTAATTGTTGGATTAGTTAAGGAGAATCACAGATTTGAATTATGACGACCAGTCCTCGTGGGATTCGACCTCGATCTTACCGAGAGTATTACTACATCACAACCCTATACTTTGGGAGTGAACACCAATTCTTGTAGAGTGTAGTCCCAAGAATCTTAGCTTTGGCAGGAGAACCTCATTATTCACTACAGACTCCTTAGAATAACATAGAGTCAGCTCCACCAGATTTGAAAAGCTCCTCTTCATTTGCACCAAACTATGGCATCTCCAAAGAATCAGAGTTGTGAGCTTACGGTGTGTTACCACCAATTCCATCGAAGTTCAAAGCCCTAATTTGACTGATTTTGAATATAAACAGTCTGAATTAACTGATTCCAAAGATTAGTGGTCTGATTAGTCCAGTTTCGAATTTGATCAATCTAATTAGATTAGTTCTGAAAATGAGTGTAAATCATTCCAATCATTTGAAATTGGGCTAATCAAACTACTCATTTTTTAAATTGGGTAAATCAAAGCGTTGATCTTTGAAAGCATTAATCTTCAAAATTGATTAAACCAAACCTTTCATCTGCATCAAAGTATGATTCCATCTGTTTAATATCTGAGCTGTCTTGCAATTTGTTTCAATGTGAGCATCTATTCTTCTGAAAACCGAGATAGTCACCACCAGGGCCATATGTGCAAGTTCAGTATAGACCATTAGTGATGGCCCTTTCAAATTATCGATTCCCAGCCCGACCTAACAAAAAACCCAAATCTCGTACCTGTATACCATATTCCGGTGTGTTGAATGTTCGCCGTTTCTCCAAGTATACAGCGCAAATTGAGAGGGTAAATCTAGGGAGTCGATCAAGTGCGGCTCTAGGCTCAATCTTAATGTATGTATTGTATATCCACACTGTCCATCTATTTTTCTGTATCAATTTAGGCCATGAGCCCAAAAATAAAGTAGATCCAAATCTAAGGTGGATAATATTATAGGAAACAATAGTAATTGAATGCCACACCATTAAAACCTTCTAGGCCCCACGGTAATTCTTCTGTAATTTTTATTAGCCATCCAACCTGTTGATAATGTTACAAAAGTTTGGATGAAGGGAAAAAAATATAAGCTTAATTAAAAACTTTTGTGGCTCACAAGAAGTTTTTAATGGTCAATCGCTACTACTTATAATGGTATGATCTGCATGAGATTTGGATCTGTTTTATTTTTCTCTGCTCATGCCCTAAAATGATTTGTTAAAAATGATGAACAATGTCTAAATAGACTAAATACATATAGGTGGGCCCCACTATAATGATCGCACCATCTTCAGTGAGGCTTGGGCAGTACCTAATAAGCTCCTGGAGGGGTTATGATCACACATTAAGAAAAAGAAAAAAAGAAACCCAAAAACTCTGCTCAATGTCCTGTCAAGTCAGGTTGACCTGAAGATAGCTCCTGTCAATATTTATAAATAAATTAAAGACTATTTGAAAGTAATATTAGATATTTAAAATGGCGCACGCAACAAAATGACTAAATAGATAGCAAAAACAGGGTTATAGCCCATAGGTTTTTTTTTTTTCTCCCCAGGATGACTCAAGCAGAGTTTCTGAGCCAAGTCATCAAGTTTGAAAACTGTGGTAATTACTCAACGGAGTTACTCTTATGAAATGATGAACTTGGAATAGTAAGGAACTTTTAATAGGGATGACTTCGAATGGTACAAACACTAACCATTGCAGGGCACCAGCTTACCAATCACAATTCCAGGGCTGTCGATGAATTGTGCTTTGGTCAAGCAAATTCAAAATTTTGAATAGGCCCGACGGATCAGTACAAATTTCAGAATTGGCTTGCAGACAGCCCTACGCATGCATACCATATGGTCCTTTACCATTTTGGGCACTCTAGATATGTAGTAAACAGTTATAGCTGTGTGAGGCATTGGTGAACATGAAAGCAATTAAGAATCTTTGGTGTAGCACATGAAAGACGAAAAGCCATTTGTTAGTTTGAGTGAGAATGCTAAAAGTCAATATCGTAGTTGTGGGGAATAGTTTTGATTCTTTCTCGAGTATGGGATCTACTTCGTAATGAAAATATTTTCGTTTCTGTTTTTCGTTGGAAGGCAAGAAAGAAATTATATTATCATCTACACTGGCCAAAGTAAAAAAGATTACAAGAAAGGAGAATGAAAGACGAAAGATAGCAGCAACCCTCATCTCACGCTAGGAGAAAAGAAAAACATACACACAAATGCCCACATCCCGGACCAGGAAAAGAGAAAAAAGCCCATATGCTGGCCTAGTGAGGGAAAGCCCCCACCCGAGCCAAGAAAAAGCATGACATTAGAAGCCTACAAAAGCAATCCTCAAACTAGGAGGACTCTCGTCCAAGGAGAATGCTTAGCATCTCAAGCGATTGGAAAGGACAGATAAGTTGGGTGGATAAAAGAACATAACTAAGATTTTCAATTGTTTTCTTCCTTCTTGAGTCACTAATTCTTGATATGATACATAGACAATTGATATTTGAATTTAAATGGCAAGTGAAGAGTTGCATTTGCCAAGAGGAACAGTCTAAAGTATTGAATAGTAGCAAGCGCCTTCATGTTATAAACTTCAATATAACGGATACCTGAGGAGACAACAAAGCAGAGGTTAGAGAAACTACAAAGTAGAATTCTAATAATCTGGTCCACAATGCTTGCACTCTTTACAGACGCAAGCATCCTAAAGGGCTTCTACAGTGGAGAAAAGGCGCACACAACTAATCCTAAAATCTCAAAGAGTAGCATTATATATACAATCCCCAGCACGGGATTGAAGGGGCTTCACAACCCTGTCTTTGCAGAGTAGAAGGCACCTGAACATGGATATAAGAGGTGAGGAGGTACCAAGTGACACATAGAGTGTACAAAGACTAATTTGCAATGATTGGGCTGATAATGAAAATATCCATACTCCTAACATGATGAAGAATCCTTCTTAGAATACTTTCCTTTGAGAGAGATTTCTTGGAAACAATGCAATTACTTTTTTCTCTCTAAACATGCCAAGCAAGAATGATATGGAATCCGCAAGAGTGATATAAATCAGTCATATGGAATCCACTTGGGGCTATTAAAAATGGAATGAAATTTTAGTTGCACAATAGGCCTTGGGCCTTAGCCACTATTGAAGAATTGATAGATTCAAAACTGGCCCCCTGGGATAATCAATCAAGCATAATATTTGAATGGTGATACATGTAAACTGGGATCCATTTTTAACTTTCCTATGTGTATGCCACAATTGTACAATTTCTCAGTACCTCAATATCTTTGAAATCTCATCTTCATCATCCTGCAGTACCTTTGCATCATCCATGAGTACATAAACATTAGCTTAAGTCTGATATGCATTGTTTTCCAACCAAAATGATGATAATAATAATAACATAAATGGAAATCAAGAGGCTAGCTAAGGCCGTATGTATGGAGACAGACACCCTAGCTATGGTAGTGTGTTTGACATAATGATCTGGCCATTTCACTCTTCAGGTTGGCCACAATGTAGAAACAAAAATATTAAAATAGTCATTGAGGCATCAGAGGATATTAGAACATGTAATGAATGTGACATTAGCATGACAGAGGAAGAAAGAAAGCATGAAGATTAAAAGAGATTGGCTAATTCCACATACACGTGGAGCCATACACAACTGTATGTGTCACAATGTGAGAAATGTGTGACATCCGAACTTTCCACCAAGCGTGCTACACTGGTTAGATATTGTGACATAAAATCCAGGTCCTTTCACACCTCAGGTGGGCCACGGCATTACATAAAAAATGGATGGCCAGTAAAAAAAACACTGTCAATTTACTGTGTACGTTGTGGGACACCTAAAGAGTGAGATTGTCTGACGTTTTAGTAAGATGGATGTTAAAGTTATTTCTAATCTTACGGAAAGCTCCTATCTCAGACGTGTGCTTTTTACTTGCACGTGTTCCAGCACGTAGATATGTACGGTTCCACACGATTGTGCAATAAGCAATCCTCAAAAGAAAGAGAATACCTTAAAATGTTGATGGCAAATCCAATATGTTCAATGGATTGGAGCCACCATGGTGAACATTTTTCAAAAAATCATCCCTATCTACTTATTAAGTTGACCACACTTTTATTTTGCATTTTAATCAATGAATACATGCTATTATATGTTGGGTGGCTCAATTGAATAATGGATAGGGCTGATTTTTGTAATAATTAATTATCATGATGGGCCCAACCTGTTAGAGGGTTTGGATTTAATAAGAACTCAATAGTTTGGAATTTATCAATTAGACGGAATTTTAAACTGTGGTCCAACCAGTTGGACGCATTATATATACCAATATAATACGATACCTCTTTAAACGGGGAATGGAATTGGGAGATGGCTCTGTCGTCTCCTCCCCAATCTTTCGAAGCGACGGCACACTGTCAGCCCGTACACATAAAATTGTTTTCAATGAATGCCAATCCAATTGCGGCGGTGGAATAGCCTCTCCTCCTCCAAAGATTCGCACCAATTCCGGTAGAGAGGATAATATCAGTTTTTCTAGGATAATATCAGTTTTTCTACTCCGCTATTACGCACGCTAAGGTTGACGAGAGTAGGCAGCCCACCCTTCATCTGCATCGCTGACACAACACTCTTCTTCAAGCCAGGGCAATCCCAAAGATCCAGAGTAGCGAGCTTTTGGAGCTTCACCACTAACCCCATCGGCCAAATATTTGTCATGCTCCTGAGATTAAAAAGACGTAAGGTTTCGAGTTTGGAGAGCACATCATTGCGTTGCTCCACCGTGGGTGGTCCATCAAATAAATGCTCCATTCCTCCACAATAAGACACTGTGACATTGGTTAAATTATCCATTCCTTGCAATAAAATGGATGGGAGTAGATGCTTTAGTTGAGGACATACATACACTTCCACCTCCTTAAGGCTAGGAAATAAAAGGGTGGGAAGCAATCCCTCTTCATACTTAGTCACGACTTTCTTTAGATTCACATTTCTCAACTGTAAGAGATTTCAAACTTGGGAATCCTCCACCGCGATTAAGTGCCTCTTGACCCTTGCATTCTTTTAACTTTAAATGGGTGGTCTGTGGTAAAAGCACCCATTCGGGGATGAGACTATAACCAACGATCTCCATATATCTCAACTCATCAGGGTTCAATTCAGGATAAACAAGGTCTAAAACACCATCATCAGGCCTTGGGCATATGCAGAAGCAAAACTTATTCAACTTTGTCAGATGTTTAATCAGAGGATAGTCTTGCGGGAAACGTTCCACTTCCACAATACAGAGATCTAAATTAGATAACTCTTTCAAAGATGCCACTTCACTCAAAGAGGCGTTGCTACTGCTGCTGCTGCTGCTTGCATCTTTTTCTTCAGCCTTCCACTCGTAGAAACTGTTCCACATCTTCAATTCTTCCAGGAGAGTCAACCTTGATATAACACCACTTGGAACAATTTTAAGATTAATAGTATATGTTAAGTCCAAGCTCCGCAGATTGACCAATTCTCCGATTTCTTTTGGCAACTCGCATAACCAATCGTTAAATGAAAGATCGAGAACTTCAAGCTGCTTCAGTCCCCCAAGTCCTGACAAACAATTCCCTCCAAACTCGCAGCTCCTCAGACAAAGCACCCGTAGATTCGCCAGGTTTGACAGTGGTATCTTACTGATAGCTGTACTGCTTAGATCCAGAACCCGAAGGTCTTTTGTTGCTTCCCAAAACCAACCTTGAATTTCAGTCAGCTGCTTATTTTCCGGCATCATCAATGTCAGCAATTTAGGACAATGCATCCCTTCTGGCAGTTTATTAATCCCACATCGCCAGAGAGAAATCCTCTTGTATTCCTCCCAACTTT
Organism: Magnolia officinalis; assembly: GCA_021015155.1. Taxonomy (NCBI): domain Eukaryota; kingdom Viridiplantae; phylum Streptophyta; class Magnoliopsida; order Magnoliales; family Magnoliaceae; genus Magnolia; species Magnolia officinalis. The sequence goes on from JAJHSJ010000001.1 coordinate 29,619,877, forward strand.
TCCCCTGTGGCAAACCTTTCAATCCGATTCTCACAAAAGATTTGTAGTCCTTGCATTCGTTTGACGAAATCCAAATGCCAACATCCCTAACAATGTCGTGCATCTTTACATGTCCTTCCTCTGAACTTTCTAATAACAAACAAGAAGATTTGAGTTTCCCAACCCAAGTATGCCCTCTATTTATCGCTTCCTCCAAACTTTCAAGGTCATCTAAAAAGCCTTCACCCTTCCACATATGAATCATCTGGTCCACATGAATATCATAATCTTCAGGAAACAGGCAGCAGAACAAGAACAATGGTTTTAGCACATTTTGCAAACGATCGTAGCTGATTTTGATAGACTGGTACACTGCTTTCTCCATGTCTTCGATATCTCTCGGTGCTGCCATCCTCATCTGTGATAGTGCATCCTCCCACACTCTAGGATTTTTTTCATCTCTCAATGCCCATCCTAGTGCTGTAATTGCAAGTGGAAGACCAGCGCATTCCTTCAAAACTTCCATTGCCGTGGTATGTAAGGAAGGATCATCAACAACGTCACCAGCTTTCTCTTTGAATAGTTTCTCTGATTCCTTTTCCGAGAGCACATTTACTAGTACGTTCACTTTGCTTTCCATTCTATTGCACACATTTTTACTCCGTGTTGTGAATATGATCTTACAACCCGTGTGGCTGGTAGGAGAGGGAATCCCTACAGCAGCCAAATCCAGTCGCTCCCACAAATCATCCAATATGATGAGGAATGTCTCCTCTTTCATTAAGCTGCTCCTCAGCTTACTTGCTCTCGAGGACTCGGTATCATCCTTGAGTGTGACATCCAATCTCTTTGCAATGTCGCCCTGGATATTCTTGATGTTCACGTCCTTTGAAACAGTAACCATTATGACTTTTTTGAATTGTCGTGTCCCTTGCAACTTATTGTTCACATTTTTCACTAGGGTAGTTTTGCCCACACCACCCATGCCCCATACTCCAATTATTTTGGTATTTTCATCACGTAAAGCCCTCATGACTTCTTCGAGAGATGATTCTACCGATGGTAGACCCTCGATTGATGGAGCTTCCTCGTATATGACGGTCGGAAGGGATGGGGGCATTGTCATCTTCATCTTCTCGGGATTCCCATCATCATAGTGCCTAACAATATTGCGCTCCGTCATCTGTTTCGCCTGCTTGCTTATACTGTAACGCCATTTCAGATTCAGACAATGCAGACATCCCTTGTTTTCTGCCACTTTTTGCTGTATCGTCTCTGCTTCTTGTTTCATTTCGGCAGCTCGTGTTAGCCATAGCTTAACTTGTGGGGTTTCTTCTTCACCATTGGAGCAACCCGCGCTTACCAATTGATCTATGTGCTGCTTCCTGGCCTCCAGATCTTGTACGCGGACTTTCAGATCCTTAACGTTGTCATTAAAATGCATAAGATAGTCCATGTGTTTCTTAAGAGGATTCCATGCACACTTTGCGACTTCGATAGCAGCTGAAACCAGCTCTCCCATTGCCTATTCAACACAAATAGCGTCATAAGCAACCATAATGAGAAGAAAAACTAAATTAGTTTCCAAGACAAGTACTAATGAAACTAGTTGTAGGAAACTAGATTTAGCTCAATGACAAGTTAATCATTCACAAAACTAGGATTCAGCCACTACACTTGGTTGACTCTATTTGTGATTGTTGCCTATCATTTTTCAGTGTCCATTGAATGTGGTCGGGAATCCATAATCAAGTTTCCTTCCTAACAATGGTTAATTGGGAAGAAAAATGTGAACGTGCATGTCATCCCCATCCACCACTAATTGACCATGGGATAACTTGGTACACGTGAGATTTTGTAGAAATAATTAAAAGTGAGTTGTGTTACCATTAAGGGCCCATTTGGATGCTAACCAATAAGTAACGTTTTTGACTTTCCTAAGTTAATAAGTAACTTCTTTTTTTTTACTTTGTTCATTAAGGGGCGTGTAGATCTTAAGTTACTTAAGCTACTTATGCCTCAAGTAGCTTATCTTGATAATTTCTACTTATTAAACTGAAATGATTAAGTAATTTTAAGTAAAAAAGTCAATTATAATTGATCACAAACCAAATTTACTTATCTCGAATAAGTTACTTATGTACTGCTGTCAGTAGAAAAAGTAACTTATTTGGTCCTAGCTAAATGGGCATTTAGTATCATTGTAGAAGTAACTTATGTGTGCAAGCAATTTCCATAACTTTTTTTTCCTTGCTTTTTAACTTCATAGTATTCTACTTCTCTGTCTCATCTCTCCATGAGATGAATGTCCATATATATCAAAGAAGGCTCTACATGATGGACAGTCCAAATAATCGAAGGTGGAGCCCACATGATGGACCGTTCAACATCAAAGGCAGGCCCAGATGATGAATGACACATTAATGTGGGACCACATAATAGATGGTCCACATCAAAATTCAACCTTCCTGATAAATGGCTCACATCCAAAGTGGTCCCCTAATGATGCATGGTTAAAAATAAGAAGTTTTCTAAGTCACACGGTATGGAATCCTTTCCATTCAAACACACGAGCACACAATGTTATATGCGTGCAAGATCTCAATTTTCTTAAGCGTGGGCTACTACAGATAATCTGGGGCATATATATATATATATATATATATATATATATATATATATATATATATATATATATATATATATGGTTTTTTCATTAAGGAGAAACTGAACACTTTACATTGGAGAAATTCGGCAGGCCCATCGACAAAATGGTGTGGGCCCACCTATCAAAAGAGAAATAAAGAAGCTATTACGGAAGAAGTTAGGCTACCCTCAGGTTGCATAGGCCCACTCTTAGGAACACCAGACCCTGAATGGGAGTGGGGAGATCTCCCCTAGACTGGAAGAGCCTGTTCAGTTGCCCATCACTCCCCAGCCGGGCCAGGGCATCCGCAACTGAGTTAGCCTCTCTCTATGGGTGTGGGCGATGCGAACGTTCATATTGCTCATGAGAGCAAAAATCCTGGTCTTCCAGTACCACATGGGCCACGAGCGTAGACAGGCTGTTTCATCCCTCAGGTTGGCCACCATAGAAAACAAAGGTATGGCTACAAATTCCTTTCAGTTTGAACACCACATTGAGAGAAAATGTAAACAATGGGCCCACTAAATGGAAAGCTCAGATCTATAAAATGTTGTACACGTGTGGGCATCTCAGAAAATAGTGACAGTCGGACCATGTTCAACACAAGTGTGGCCAACCCAATAATCGGACAAAAGCTCACATGAGGCCACCTGATCATGACACTCCCTCGTCATTAGAACTAGAGAACTCTCAGAAACGGGGGAATCGTCTGCAATATCTGTTTTGCCACACAAGCTATATGGGGTCTATCATATTGTAGAATTATGTAAAATCCGCTCCTCTTTCAGGTGATAACCATCATCCGAATTGTGCCTAAAAGACCTTGAAAACTTATGCCGGCAACACCGATGGGAAAATTACTTCCAAAACCCTAAAGTTCAAATAGTGGCCCACGTGGTGGTTTTCTGATCATGCTGATTTTTGTACTCTCTTCTCCTGGTGACTTAACTGAGTTACAAGATTTAAGAAAGATACATGCCATGGCGGCTCAATACAAAAACTTATGGCCGGCATCGCATCTGACGTTGTTCCATGTGGGGTGGCCCATCTGAGTTGTAGATCTAGATAGCCTAATGGTCTATAACATCGGTGATGGATGATCCACACGATGGATGGTCCACACGATGGACGGTCCACATCAAAGGTGGACCCTACATGATGGATGACCTATATTAACATGTGCCCACTTAATGGACGGTCCACTTTCAAGGTCGGGCCCTAATGATAAATGGCTTACATCTAAAGTGGACCTATATGATGATGGATGACCCACTTCAAGAAACCAAACATACAAACTAAGTTTTAGCATAAGCTTCTTCTATAAACGGGATGGGCCTCAAAAACAACTTGTGGTGTATTCCCAAAAAATGTTGAGGCCCATTCCGTTTATTAAAAAAGCTTATGCTAAAACTTAGTTTGTATGACCCATTTTGATGTACGGCCCACATCCAATCCATTCATAAGATAAAATCAGGTTGATCCAAAACATATGAGCATCACGCCATAGGGAACGAGTAGGAAACTTATGCTACAACTTAGTTTGTATGGCTTACTATGATGTAGTGCCCACATCCAATCCAACCATAATGTAAAATCAGTTTGATCCAAAACACTGGAGCATCACACGACAGGAACAGTTGCGATGAGATGCCCACCATTAAACGTATTTTTTAAATAAAATTTAAATTTAAAATATTTTAAATTAATTTTTGAGTGAGAGAAAGATCCGCTAATCTCATCTTATCTCTCCTTATCCAAACTCTCCATCGTATCTCGTAGTCTCTCAACAACTATCTCTCTAAGACTAAAAGAACCAAAGAAAGAAAATTGTAGAAAAAAAAGAAATGAGAGAGAAAGTGGGAGAGAAGTTTTTGGAATTCTCTTATTCAGGTTAGTATAATGATCTTCTCTTTGTTTTTATTCTGCAATAGTTTAATTTGGTATTGATCTACACATTAGACGGATTGGATCAATCAAGCATCCATTGTTTGCGTCTAACTCATTCATGTGGAAAGGTATACCGATGCGTATGACTTAAGGACTGATGTATAGAAGGTAGGATTTTTCCATGATAAATAACGATCGATATAATTTATACAGTTCACGGGTTTTCTAAGACTCAATTATGCTATGATTTCAATAATTAGACTTATTCGACACCTCAATGGACCGTATCAATCATATATTTACTAAGGTTCTTCATTAATTTAAGGAAATTGGATTAATACCGGAAGAGTAATTTTCTTTACAAGCAACAACTTGGCACAGATAATTATATGACATAATCTGAAACATGTAATTAAATCCTCACTCTTCATCAGATTCTTAAGAATAAAATTAATTCAATTTCTAAACGCCAAACTAATCGAACCATTAGATGAGTCACATTTATTTGAGGAAATGGTAGACAATGAATCATATGTTGATTTATTTTGTGCAACCATTGAATGGTTGAGATTTAACTTGATTTGAACCGACTATCAAAATCTTGATATCAGATGATAATGACAGCCAAATTCGATGATTGATCTAACCATCCAGTGGGCTGCATTGACCAATCAATGTGATCATTAAGAATTGTAATAAATTAAGGTATGAATGGTCGAATCAAGATGATCATTGATTGTCCTTTGAAATTAATCAAAGGTAATTTAAACATTAAATTATCAAAGTAGATAAATCCCCAAAAAATTATGTAAATCATCACAAACTGCATAAAAATTTAGAATTTCAGGCCTAAGATATAATTTTTCAAAAAGTTAGGGGGTTCTGGCATAATATTTCAGAATATTACAGAATGTCGCCCCAACTTTTAGAAAAATCAACTTTCATGACCGTTACTGAAAACAACCCGAATATGCAGAAATTCTGGGGGACTAATTCTAATAGCACTTTAATGTTTGCAATATTATTTTTCAATTCATGAATTCATTTAAATAAAATAAGTTAAATGGATTTAGATCAATCAAAGGTCGGCACCACCATGTGAACTAATAAGATTAGAAAATAATTTTCATTTATGTGATTTTAGGAAATTCTAATTTAAATCAAACAATTGGTTTACGGAACTATCTCTACAACACTAAGGTGAGTGATTCCGATGTGTTTTCCCTCCATCAAGTTAAAATAAATTGATTGTTTGATATGTTGTATACTTACAATGATGTAGTTGTCATGTACTCTAACTTAATTTAGATGAATGTGTGATTTATGTATTAATATAGTAATAATAATATTGTTTGATTAATGTGTTAATATAATTAATGATCTGATTTACTGTATTGATGCAAGATATATGTTGAATTAGTAATTGGACATAAATTGAATGATATATTAATATTACTAGATAGTATGGGACTGTGTTGATTCAAATATGAAAATCAGAATGATTTATACAATGCATGATTCACAACTACTTGATATGCTTATGCATTTATCATTTGCATACACAACATGTGCTACATTACCGTGGGACCTCTCTGGATGGTATAATTGGAAGCATCGTTACCAAAAGCCCACCATACTAGTGGAAGACTACTTGAGTAGATGTGAGACTTGCCTACGCCTATTAAATGATAGAAGCTTGCCAATGGGCAAATGCGGGTTGACGGGTTTTCAACTCAAGCAAGTGGATGGATTTCCACTTGATGTATTCATGCATTCACGCATTGCATATATAATATTTGTATTTTCTTTCTAAACTTATATTGTGTATGATTGTTGTTATTATATTCTAATTTGATGTAAAGAACCATGTTGGGACTTCTCACTAGGCTTGGCCAACTTACCCTGTATTAATGTAAAACCGTACAAATGTGAGTATGAGTAAGCCAGTGGCTCAAGAACAGGAGTACGTGGTTCAGGAGAAAAATGATCTAAGTGACATGTGACCCTACTTGACAGGAAGAAGTTACTGCCCTAGACCAGCCATGATTATCATTTTAATTCTATTCGTTGTTCTTGGATTATTAATTATTTCTTTCAAGTTGTTGGACAAATTTATTTATTGCATAAGGCTCTGAATGGGAGGGCTCTTAATTATGTTCATAACTAATAGTTGGAATTGATGGTCGATTCCTTATTTATGAGATGTGACTGAGTATGAATGTAACTTAGATTTATGGTAGTGCTACTAGCTAAGAAAATTTATGTAAGCATATCTAATAATTTAAGTACACTTAGTGTACAAGTGAAGACGTGGATCTTGGGTACAAAGTATACGCCAAGTACCCGAATTCTGGGTCATGACAAAAACCATTCAGATTGTATGTTTGGGACTCGACGTGGTGTATATTCCATCTAATCCATTAAGATGATGAGCCCCATCAGGATGAATGGACACCCCTGACATTTAAAAATCAAACCACTCCAATACTCAAGTGGGTCGTTACACATATTTTAGAGGTTTTAGGCATGATTTTATGGGTGGACTTATCAGTCAGATTTTTAGGCTTGAAGGAGATTATGAGGGGTTTCACATGATGGATGGATTGGATTCCTTGCCCACATCACAATGGGCCCCATGCATTTTAGTAGAATAAGCCCATTCTACAAACATTGAGATGAACAACATCAATAGTTCATTTACAGTTATTCGACTACATGTTTAGGCCTACAGTGTAGAATGAATCCTTTCTCACTGGCACATCAAGTGAGCTCTACTAGATGATAGAATGCCCCAGCTTATCCTGTCAGTAGATTGACTACGGCTAGAAAAATATAAGCAATCAATCAAAAGTCTCAAAATTGTTGTTGATGTCTCAAATCTTTCAACCGATGCCATCGATAGACCATTTGATTCCATCGACAATTTTTCGATGCTATCGAGAAAATTCAAAAATCTCATGTTGGTTGCTGCACACTATGGTGTCCTACTCGATGCCATTGACAAGCTGTTGATGCCATTAAAAAAAAATCTGAAAAATCCATCTTTTCTTGCCGGAATGTTTTGGTGTTTTTTCGATGCCATCGAAGGAGCTCGATGCCATCAATAGTCTATCAATTTCATCAAACTGCCATCGAAGGTGCCATAGAGCGCTCGCAGAACTGCTTCAGTGTAGGATTTATTTCCTATTTTGATTGTGATTCTCATAGAGGTTATTTATATGGGTATAATCGAGATTTAGAAGTATCATATAGTTCATGGGAGCTTTCTAATTCGTTCTAGGATTTCAAGGGCATAGCTTGGGGAGATTCAAGGCTTGTTCAAATAGGGTAATTTCTATCTCTTGTAATTTTTTTCTTTCATAGTATATTACTATCACTTTGTGCCATGAGTTTTCCCACAAAGGTTTTTCCACATTATATTCAAAGTATTTGTGATTGGACTTGATTGTACAATTGGATTATGTACTTTGCTTGATTCATCTCTGTGTGCTTTCGCGATCCCCCAACAAGTGGTATAAGAGAAAATGTTACGCGCATATTGAATTTGTCAGCATAGTATCAATGGCTTCTAATCCTAAGTTTGATGTTGATAAATATTTCGAAAAAAATAATTTTGAACTATGGAAGGTCAAGATGACCGGTCTCCTACTTCAATAAGGATTGGATGATGCACTCCTTGAGAAGTGGACGGAAACTATGAAAAATGAAGAATAGAATAGGATGAATAAGAAAGCGAGAAGCTATATCCATTAATTGTGTCTAACGGATGAGGTCCTTTACAATATCATGAGAGAGAAAATTGTAGCAAGTATATGCGCAAAATTAGATGAAACCTACACGAAAAAATATGTTGAGAATTGCATGTTCTTGAAGCTTCAGCTGTTTAATCTGAAGATGACAGATATGGCTGATGTCGAGGCCCATATTAGTAACTTTAACAAAATAATTTACAAATTACTGGATGTGGAGGAAATGATGAAAGATGAGGATAAGGCATGTATCCTACTGAATTCTCTCCTGGCTTCGTATGAGTCATTCAAGGACTCGTTGTGTATCGGTAGATAGACTATCATCATCGATACTATTATCTCAGCCCTTCATGGAAAAGCAATGAGAAGAAAAATGGTGAAGTGGGTGCCTTTCCTAATATACTGGTTACGAGGGGATGAAATTCTGAGCGGGACGATGGATCTTCTCATTTGAGGTCCAATTCCAAGGGTAAGGGCAAAGGGAAGTTGAAATGCTAAAACTGTGGGTGTCTAAGCACATGAAGAGGGTTTGCACTGAATGACATTGTAAACTCAATGTGGGGTCTTGGCGATAAGATCCCAGAAAGTAAAGTGTGTGCAAAAATACTACGCTCTCTTCCTGAACGGTTCAATTCTAAGGTAACCGCAATCCAGGAACTTCGTGATACGGATAATATGAGGGTAGAAGAATTAGTTGGTTCTTTATAAACCTATGAATTAAGTTTTAAAGCTCCTAAAGGTAAATCTATTGCTTTGAAGTCATCTAAAAATATTACTCAAGAAAATTCAGATTCAGAAAATTCAGAAGATGATATGACCCTTTTGGTGAAAAAGTTTTATAAGATTTTCAAAAGTAAGAAAAGAGTCGACTTTCAAAAGGCAAATGAAAAGAAACGTTCTAAACCTAAATCTAAAACTTGGAAGTCTTTGAAAGATAGTCAATGTTACAACTGTCAGGAATATGGGCATTTAGCAAACAAATGTCCTAAAAATGACAGATCCAAAAGGAAGGGTATGTTGGCTACTTGGGATGAATCGTCTGATTCTGAAGCCTCTTCTAAATCAGAAAATTCAGAAACCGAGTCGGGCAGTGAAATTAAGGCCCTTATGACTTTAGCCAAGTTTACTTTTTCAGATCACGATGATTCAACAAGTGAAGAAAATTTGGATAGTGATCATGAAAATGATGAAGATCTTCAAGATGCTTACAATGCCTTATATAAGGAAAGTTGTAAAATTGCTGTCAAACTTAAACTTCAAAAAGAAAAGTTTTTTAAACTCAAAGAATGTTTTGAAACCCTTGTTTTAGAAAAATCCCAAATTTCAGATTGTTTTGAAAAATCAAAGTGTGATCTGGAATTCAAAACCTCCCTGATTGAAAATTTAAAATCTGAAAATGAGAAACTTAAAAATGAAGTATCTTCTCTTCTGAGTCTGAAGGACACATGGAGATATGCCCAAGGTGATCTAAAATTAAAAAAATTATTATCCGGATCAAGAAAATGTGGTGATCGATCCGGGTTGGGCTATGATAAAAACACATCTCCTAAACAGAAGAATACTCCTTCCAATTTTGTGAAAGGAGAGTCTTCTAACTCAAAAGGAAAAGGTATTAGTCAAGTTTTTTCTAAAAATACAAAAACTTTCAAAAACCCAAAAACAGCTATATAAATTTCAAAAATCAGATTCGAAACCCACTAGCTGAAAAAATTGTTGATTTACTTAAGGAGCTATTAAAATCTAACTCAGTAGGTCACTCTTACAACTGTAAACAAAAGAAAACCAACTATTCTCCTAAACCCAAAACAGTTCTGAAATGGGTTCTTAAGGTTGCCTGTTTGGTTGCTCACACTGCTTTCGAAGCTACAAGCCATTCGAAATGGTACCTAGATAGTGGATGCTCCAGACATATGACAGGCGATAAGGCGCTATTCACCGATCTTAAAGATATGACTGATGGGTCAGTCACATTTGGTGATGGTAGCAACTGCAAGATAATTGGCAAAGGTACGGTCTAACTCTATAACCTTCCCTTATTTAAAAATGTTTTATATGTTGAGGGTTTAAAACACAACCTGTTGAGCATATCTCAAATATGCGATAACAACCATAATGTTAAATTTTCTAATCAAGGTTGTGAAATAATAAACGAAAAGGGTTCTGTAATATTAACTGGTCGCAGAACTTCTGAAAACTGCTATATAGTAAGCGATGGTAGCTCATCTAAACAAACGTGCTACATGGTCCATACCGATGAGACAGAATTATGGCATAAACGCCTCGGACATATACACTACCGAAATTTATACAGATTGAGCAAAGGAGAACTAATTAGAGGTCTACCTAAGATACAAAAAGTAGACAAGATTTGTGGTGAATGCCAGTATGGTAAACAAACTAGGAGCTCTCACAAAAAGGTGAACTCCAATACCACCACAAGACCACTCGAGCTTCTCCACATGGATCTTATAGGACCAACAAGAACGGAAAGTCGAGGTGGCAAAAAATATATCTTAGTTATTGTAGATGATTATACAAGATACACTTGGGTTTCATTCTTGAGGGACAAATCAGAAACCCTTGATGAAGTGAAAAAAATTATAAAACGGATTCAAACTGAAAAATGTTCTCAAGTTAACAAGATCCGTAGTGATCATGGATCCGAATTTGAAAATAGCGGTTTTGAGAAATTCTGTAGCGATCAGGGAATATTGCATGAATTTTCTGCACCTAAGACTCCTCAACAAAATGGAATTGTCGAGAGGAAAAATAGAGTGCTTCAAGAAATGGGAAATGTTATGTTAAATAGCATGAAGCTCCCTAGGAATCTCTGGGCTGAAGCAGTGAATACAGCCTGCTACATTATTAACCGTGTTTATATTTGCAAATCTAATAATAAAATGGCTTATGAAATGTGGTTTGAGAAAAAGCCTTCTGTCAAATACTTTCGAGTTTTTGGCAGCAAGTGCTATATTTTGCGTGACCGTGAAAATTTGGAAAAGTTCGACACTAAAAGTGATGAAGGGATCTTTTTAGGATATTCTTTAAACAGTCGTGCATATCGTGTTCTGAACAATAGGACCGGTGTGATTCAAGAGTCAATAAATGTTGTGATTGACGATCTTTCGAATTCACCTGTCCCTAGTTCAGATAATGATGAAGTTCTTATACTTGAAAAACAAGAAACTTCATCAAGTGAAACTAATTCTGAATTAAGGACTGTTAAAGATCATCCAACTTCTCAAATACTTGGAAATCCTCTCACTGGTGTGCGCACTCGTAGACAATTAGAGGACATATGTAACTACGTATGTTTTACATCCCAGATAGAACCGGTTAACGTAAAAGAAGCACTTTCGGATGAAAACTGGATAGTTGCGATGCAGGAAGAACTTAATCAGTTTGTCAGAAATGATGTCTGGTACCTTGTTCCTAGACATAAAGATAAACATATTATTGGAACAAAATGGATTTTCAAAAATAAATCTGATGAACTTGGAAATATTATTCGAAACAAAGCAAGGATAGTTGTACAGGGGTATACACAAATTGAAGGTATTGACTATAATGAAACATTTGCCCCTGTAGCTCGTCTTGAATCAATCAGACTTTTTTATCTCCATTGCTTGTTTTAGGAAGATTAAAATTTACCAAATGGATGTAAAGAGTGCCTTTTTGAATGGTGATTTACATGAAGAGGTATATGTTGAACAACCTACAGGATTTGAAGATCCTAAATTTACTGATCATGTGTATCGTCTTAAGAAGGCTCTCTATGGTCTGAAACAAGCTCCCAGAACATGGTACGAAAAACTGACTAAGTTTTTACTGAGTCATAATTTTCAGATGGGATGTGTTGATAAGACGCTCTTTGTTAAGAAACATAATAATGATATTCTAATGGTTCAAATATATGTTGACGATATTATTTATGGATCAACCTGTACTAACATGACTGTTGAGTTTGCAGATTTATTGAAGTCTAAATTCGAAATGAGCATGGTTGGAGAATTAAATTATTTCCTAGGGTTGCAAGTAAAACAACAACCTGATGGAATTTTTATCTCTCAAACCAAATATGCTCTGAACTTAATTAAGAAATTTGGATTTGAGAATGGTAAAAATTTTGATACTCCTATGAGTACAACTTTGAGACTCTCAAAAGACTCTACAAGTAATGATGTGGATCCTAAATTGTATCGTAGTTTGATTGGTAGTTTGCTTTATTTGACTGCAAGTAGACCAGATATTGCTTTAAGTGTTGGTATTTGTGCTCGTTATCAGTCAAATCCTAAAGAATCTCACTTAATTGCTGTTAAGCGGATTATGCGATATGTCGCAAGTTTTGCTAAATTGGGTCTCTGGTATCCACATGAGACTAGTGTTCAATTAGCCGGGTACTCAGATGCTGACTGGGCTGGAAACATTGATGATAGGAAATCAACCAGTGGTGGTTGTTTCTACATTGGAAATTGTCTTGTTTCTTGGTTTAGCAAGAAGCAAAGTTCTATATCGCTATCAACAGCTGAGGCTGAATACATTGCTGCTGGAAATGCATGTACTCAGCTTGTTTGGATGAAACGTATGTTAAGCGATTATGGAATTACACAGGATTCTATGATTTTGTTTTGTGATAATTCAAGTGCAATAAATATCTCAAAAAAATCCAGTTCAGCATTCACGTACTAAGCATATTGACATTAGATTTCATTACATTCGTGAATTAGTGGAAGAAAAATTAATATATTTGGATTACATTCCAACCGAGACTCAACTTGCGGACATTTTCACTAAACCGCTCGACAAAAGCAGAATTAAAGTTTGATCTCGGTATGTGCAATTTAAATTGAATTTGCATGCTTTGGTGTATCATAATGTACATATGTTTGATGTTTTATTTGCTTAAATTTGGAAATTATTTGAAAATTTGCAAATTTTAGTCGGTACTCGACCAGTCGTGAGTGTACTACGACCGGTCGAACACATCCATGACCGGTCGTGAAACTCGTAAATTCACTTTATTTTGGGGATTTGGCTCTTCTTCTTCATTTCCTTTTGTTTCTCCAACAAGCCTAGCCTCGACCGGTCGAACCCACCTTCATGATACTTCAAGGTTAGTGGTTCTTTTGCAATTTTCTGTTAGATTCTTGTTATTGGTGTTTCAAATTTCATTCTTGTGGAATCTATTTGCTATTTCTTTGCAAGTTTGGGGTTTTCTCTTGAAAAATCCGTTCTATCAAAACCCCACTTCTTCTTTCTTGCATCTTATAGTTTCCTTGAGTTCTCCTTTGAAAATGGATGCTAGGGGTAAAAAGAAAACTACACGTGGTCCCTCTTCATCTAGATCAGCATCTATTGCACAACGTCATCTTCGCTCTCCCGAAAATGATCCTTCAGATGCACGGGATTTGTGTATGCGCAATATTATTGTTGAGCGTCCTGTTAATGTTAATCACATTGCTTCATTTGGTATCCTTCCTCTATTGGAATCTGTGGGATGGGATAACATCTTACATTGGGGTGGAGCTGCATACCAGTCCATTGCCCAATCCATGTTTGCATGTATTTGTGATTCTTCTCTTGAGAATTTAACCTTTAAAATTGATACTCAAGAAGGATTATTTTCAGTGGATCAACATTTGATTGCTCACATTATGGAAATACCTGTCAATGATGAGGGCATTCCAATTCATATTTTACATGACAAATTCTCAGAATCTGAACGAAAAATGCTTACTAGAGATTTGTGTAATTTGGATGTTCACTGGACTCATAAAGGTCATGCACTTCCCTTAAGGTACTTGTTACCCAGACACAGAGTGCTTCACAGGATTTTTATCTCAAATCTATATCCGCGTTCTGGTAATAAAACCGAACTCACTGCTTTCATGGTTCGTGTTTTGCATTCTGTCATCTCTGGTGCGAAAATCTGTCTACCTTCGTTAATTTGTCACTCCATTATTTTGTCTCGTCACCATCCAGGTCATAGTGATATTCCCTTTGGTTATTTGATGACTATGCTCGCCAATCATATGCTCGTGGCTATGCCTGTTAGAGAAAAACCCATCCATCATCTCCCTTTTAATAATTCCAATCTTAACAAGATGAATTTAGAATTGATTCCTGGCCAAGTGGATGTTAGTAGCAGTGGTGCTGAAGCAGGAAATGCAGATCAAGCTGGTGATCTTCCTGAAGACGTGAATATGGATGATTTATTTGAAGAACTTGAGTCAGACTCGGCTGATAATCCTGACTTTCAGCCTTCTGATTTTGATGAGAGGTTGAATTCTCTTCAAGAACAGGTGGCTCAAATTCGTGTTACCCAAGACACTCAATTTTCTTATTTACGCAAATATATGAGGCGGGTTGCTAAGGGTTTACACAAAATTGATCCATCTAATCCTGCTCCCTCTTCTGGTTCTGACTGAATTTTTACTAGGTCTGTAATAACTAATATTTTTCTTTACTTTTGGTCTGAACTTTGCATGCTTACTGACTTTTTGTTGATTTATGCACTTTGTTCTCTTGCATCTATATTTTCCTTATCCTTGCTGCCCTTCTTCCTTTGTCATTTTGTGTCAAAAAGGGGAAGAAGTTTTGGGTGGCTTTGATTTTGGTTGGATTTAATGATTATGATAAGGTTCTCATTCCTGTCTATTTAAATATGGATGTACTGCTATTACTCAGGGGGAGTTAAACTTCTCAGGGGGAGTTATGCTAGATATTGCTTATGATGTCTATATAACTGGTGCATGATTCTCTATTTGAACTTGTTGGAACCTGGTGTGCCTGTACTTCTTTTATTTTTATTGGAAGAATTATTTTTTGGGTGTTTTGTCACAAATTTGACAAAGGGGGAGATTGTAAGTGCTATGGTCTCATGCTCTTTTGGTTGTCAAATTTTGTTGTGTCAAACCATCTATCTATGTCTTGTGCTTGTATGGTGATTTATATGTATTCAAGACACTGCATAAACACTTCAAGAAGCTACAATGTTGAAGTTCAAGAAGCTACAATGTTGAAGTTCAAGTCTTAAAGAAACAACTCAAGAAATGACTTCAAGCAACGCATGAAGTAGTTTTCACACTAATGAAGATCTCAAGATTAAAGCTACAACAAGTTCAAGATCTCAAGCCTGATATGGTTCAAATATCTACATTCGTTGAATGGTTGAAGTTCAATGTCCATACGACATGTTTCAGGTTTGATTGACCTTAGGTTGACCTTATAAGTAGGTCACTTTGGATACATAAATCAAATGTTTATTTTACATAAGTTTGGTCTATTATACGACCAGTCCTAGCTCCTGTTCGACCAGTCCTAGCATTGGTTCGACTAGTCCAAGAAATTCCTCGACCAGTCCTAAGTTGTTGAAGTTTTCTCGAAATTTTTTGGTACACCCACGACCAGTCCTGGAGGTCCTTCGACCGGTCGTAGGAGTGTCTTCGACTCATTCTCGACCAGTCGTAGAGCTACGACTCAAAGTCCAGCAACCAAATCTATGGTCCTACGACCAGTCGTAGGTGACCCACGACCAGTCATAGGGTTCCCACGACCAGTCGTGGAACGACTTTCAAAGATCGCGCTCAATATTTCAAATATCCGTTAGAGCTACGACCAGTCGAAGGTTTCTAAGACCAGTCGTAGGAGCGATTTTTGCTTCTATAAATTGAACACGAAATTCAGAGTTTTTATAATTCAACTCGATTCAATTCAAGAAATTTCAAGTGATCACTCTGAGATAAGTCTGTGTTTATTTTAAGCTACATTGTGCTTATTTAATATTCCTTTTTGCTAGCTTATTTAATTTGATTTTGTTTCTGTATTCCAATCTTATTTGAAAAGAGGAATTACCTTATTCCTTCTTCGTGGAATCAAAATCAAATATAGTTATGCCCAATTAGTTAAAATCTAAAATCTATTAGAATTTAGAATCATATTATAGTGAGTATTGGAAATTGAACTTTGACATTCAAACATCTACTCCGATTGGTTCTACCAGGCTGCTACGAAAAGGAGAAATCCAAGTATTTTACAATTCTGTAAAATTTCTTTACTTTTGGTTTTGTTTGAGGTTAAGCCAGAAAAATCTCATTGTATTGGTTTTGTTTGAGGTTAAACCAGAAAAATCTCATTGTATTGGTTATCTGAGGAGAGCCAGAAAACTCAGAAAAGAGGGGTTTTTGAATTGTGTAAGCCCGAGTGAAAAAGACACAATTGTAAAGGTTTTTGGTGAACCTGTGAAAACCTATTTGATAGTGAACGCTAATATCCCCTGTGTGAGGATATTACGAGTGGAGTAGCTTTCTGTGTGGCTGTTGAAAGACAGTTGGTGTACACACAGGCGAACCACTATAACTCTTTGTCTTGTGGATTGAATGCTTGCTTAATTTTCATATCTTTTATCATTCAATTGTGTGGAATGTACAAGTGGATGTGAATGTTGTAACTATTTACATTTCAAGCAAGTGTGGGGATTGTTGTAATAATTTAGATCTATATTTCTGCATTTAAGTTCAATTCCTTGCTATTCATTTATTTCTATTAAAATTGAGTCCTTGATCCAAAAGATGTTCTAGAAATAAGGTTGTCCTACCATAAGCCCTTGTTTATTATGGTGTAAGGTTGTCCTTAGAACTGAATTTGTATCAATCTCTCAATACTTATTTGTCAAGGTGATTTGATTTCAGCATTGTGAATTGATTTATAATTGTAAGGCTATTGGTTTGTTTTATTTCCGCTGATTTTAATTTAATTTGGCATAGTCCTATTCACCCCCCCCCCCCCCCCCCCTCTAGGACATATAGCTTGGCCTTTTCAGAATGTCGCTTACACGCACAGATGGGATGGTGGATGATGATGGCAGATCTATTATTGATGCTAACGGCGGTGTCTTGTATTCATAATTACTGTGAATGTCAACTGCACCACTGACTTGTCTAGTCACGAAGTTTGCTGTTTTTGGCGGCTCTTCTAATTGATCATTGCTTGCTACCACTTGTATTGGAGAAGGATTGTGTTTGAATTCCAGCCATAATCCTCAGCCACACTGTCCACATATGTTGTGGTATTGATGTGTTGGATTGTTTCGATGACTAATGGGATGAATTTTTCCGAATGCTCAAATTGGTAAGTCAAGAACTCTTTGACGTCATCGTCGTCTTCGAGTTCTATTGGAGGCATTGATTTGTTAGTGCAAGGATTCAATACTTTCATCCTAATATCACAATCTTCTGGTATGCTCTTAATAATCTTGTAAATTCTAGATCGAAGCTCCTCGTACGTAGTCTCGAGACGTAGTGTCATTTGTTTTGATGTTCCACCCGTGTACGAGTATCACTTGTTTTCAAATTCTAACTCCCCGCCAAAAGAGCACATGATTCTTGCAGCCATTATCTGAAAACCAATACAATTGATTTCAGTCAGCAAAATGAGAAGAAAACCCTTCGTACTTCAGTTATTTGTTGGAAGAGAGTGCAGGGGAAGCACCTGCTCGTTTTTTTCCGTCAAGGGGAGTGAAAGCAACGCTGACAAGCAGCAGCAGTGAGTTGAGCAAAAAGAATGGGTATTTTCCTCCAGAAATTCGAAGTTCGCATGTGGAGCTCTAAGTTGCAAAAGAAGGTTCGTCTTCATTCATAAAAACAACTGGCTTGGAGCTGACGACAGAATTTCCATTGCCTGCACCTATGGATTTAAAAACATATCAAACATAAAATTCACAAGATAAAACATCGTCTATAAAAGAAGATGGGCATGCTACAAATTCAGTGGGGCATGCTAGAAAGTTAGCAGGGTAAGCTAGAAAGACAGCAGGGCAAACACGAAAAAGAGCGGGGCAAAGTAGGCAATCAACGGGGCAAATTTAACAATTAATTTCATGGCTTGAGCCGATTCCTATAAACGTATCCAATGTTCAAATGGAACAAACCAAATGAAATTGGGAATTGAACTTCTAATGTTGATCATTTCATTTAGGCCACAGAAGTTTTGGATCAAGCTTATAATTTGTTATTCTATTGATCCATTCGTTATTACAAGGATGCGTAGCTTAGTCAACGTAGCGCATCACAAGGTTGCGCAGTTTTGGATCCAAGCTTATAATTTTCTTTAAAGTATTGATCCATGTCTGTATGATCTTATGAATAGGTTTGATAACAAACAGAAAAATATATCTTGTATCCCACTATGGTTTCAACGGTGAAAATCATTATGCCCCGCTGTTTCCCATGGTATGATCCAATTGATCTTTTGATATGCTTCAATTTCGGGCTAAACCGCAAAAATAAGTTGGAAAAACGGATGGACGAAGTGGATTTACTACATACATTCAATGTGGGCCCAGCGGAGTTTACTTAGTACAATGGTAGAAGACCAGCGGGGCAAACTAGAAAAACAGCGAGGCAAACTGAAATATCAGCGGGGCAACCTAGAAAAACGGCGGGGCAAACTAGAAAAACGGTGGGGCAAGCTGAAATAACAACGGGGCAAACTTAAAAAACAGCGAGGCAAAGTGAGATATCAGCTGGGCAAACTAGAAAAACAGCGAGGCAAAGTGAAATATCGGCGGGGCAAACTAGAGAAACAGCGAGGCAAAGTGAAATATCAGCGGGGCAAACTAGAAAAACAGCGAGGCAAAGTGAAATATCGGCGGGGCAAACTAGAAAAACAGCGAGGCAAAGTGAAATATCTGCGAGGCAAACTAGAAAAACAACGAGGCAAAGTGAAATATCTGCGGGGCAAACTAGAAAAACCGATTTTTGTTCAAACTCTCCCTCTTCAATTAGAATGTTTTCTCTCCAATGCGTGTTTGATTTTCCAATTTCATATGAAATGCAAAGGAGCCATCATTACCATTTCCGAGTGTTTGTTTAAACATAAATTGTGGCTCGTATATCGAGAGTTAATTACACTTGCAAAGGATGGAGGTAATGTTATATATAATCCTTACATTTTCACACTATAAAACCACCATTTTAAGCATGATTTGTGGAAACAAACAATGTAGCAAAATCATCATTACAGTCAAATGCAAGTGATGTGAGTCATGTGACCAATGTTGTCAAAATCGTTAGCGTATCGCAAATCGTAGTAGGGGTTGAATTGTATCGAATTACAAATCTTATCGTAAATCATATTTTTTTTTCTTCCCAAAATAGAAAACAAAAAATGACCCTTACAATCCTATTAAAGATCCTCATAGAACCTTTATATATATATATATATATATATATATACACACACACACACACACACACACACACACACACACACACACACACACACACACACACACACACACACACACACACACACACACACACACTCCAATTAAAAATGACCCTTACAATCCTATTAAAGATCATACTCGTAAATTAGGTTTTTGGGACCCACATCTTCATCACACACTACTCCCAATCAATCTACAGGCATAAGCATATTACAAGCATGTGGTTATAGTCGATGTTTTAAATATCGACAATATTGGCCGATATATCCCACGATATATCTTGTAAGGGTCCAGTGCGATACAAAACAGACAAGTAGTGCAATATATCTCACATGTTCGATTCGGTGAGCATTTCGAATTTCGATCTGTTTATTTTCTGTAAATCGTGTTAAATTAGTATTACATTGTTACAAACATGAATGATTTTCTTGCGTTGAGAATGATTCTCTGTGGATAACAAAGAAAAATATATCTTGTATCCCACTATGGTTTCAACGGTGAAAATCATTATGCCCCGCTGTTTTCCATGGCATGATCCAATTGATCTTTTGATATGCTTCAATTTCGGGCTAAACCGCAAAAATAAGTTGGAAAAACGGATGGACGGAGTGGATATACTACATACATTCAATGTGGGCCCAGCGGAGTTTACTTAGTACAATGGTAGAAGACCAGCGGGGCAAACTAGAAAAACAACGAGACAAACTGAAATATCAGCGGGGCTACCTAGAAGAATGGCGGGGCAAACTAGAATATCAGCGGGGCAAACTTAAAAAACAGCGAGGCAAAGTGAGATATCAGCGGGGCAAACTAGAAAAACAGCGAGGCAAAGTGAAATACCGGCGGGGCAAACTAGAGAAACAGCGAGGCAAAGTGAAATATCAGCGGGGCAAACTAGAAAAACAGCGAGGCAAAGTGAAATATCGGCGGGGCAAACTAGAAAAACAGCGAGGCAAAGTGAAATATTTGCGGGGCAAACTAGAAAAACCGATTTTTGTTCAAACTCTCCCTCTTCAATTAGAATGTTTTCTCCCCAATGCGTGTTTGATTTTCCAATTTCATATGAAATGCAAAGGAGCCATCATTACCATTTCCGAGTGTTTGTTTAAACCTAAATTGCGGCTCGTATATCGAGAGTCAATTACACTTGCAAAGGATGGATGTAATGTTATATATAATCCTTACATTTTCACATTATAAAACCCTATTTTAAGCATGATTTGTGGAAATAAATAATGCAGCAAAATCATCATTACAGTCAAATGCAAGTGATGTGAGTCATGTGACCAATGTTGTCAAAATCGTTATCGTATCGCAAATAGTAGTAAGGGTTGAATTGTATCAAATTACAAATCTTATCGTAAATCATTTTTTTTAATCTTCCCAAAATAGAAAACTAAAAATGACCCTTACAATCCTATTAAAGATCATCATAGAACCTTTATATTTATATACACACACACACACACACACACACACTCCAACTAATCAAGCCCATTCATATATAAAATCTATGTCTGTTACATTGTTACAGACATGGATGATTTTCTTGGGCCCACTATGGTTTCAACGGTGAAAATCATTATGCCCCGCTGTTTCCCATGGTATGATCCAATTGATCTTTTGATATGCTTCAATTTCGGGCTAAACCGCTACAATAAGTTGGGAAAACGGGTGGAGAGCGGGGCAAACTCTTAAAACAGTGGGGCAAACTAGAAAAACGGTGAGGCAAACTGAAATATCAGCGGGGCAAACTAGAAAAACAGCGAGGCAAAGTGAAATATCAGCGGGGCAAACTACAAAAACAGCGAGACAAAGTGAAATATCAGCGGGGCAAACTACAAAAACAGCGAGGCGAATAGTGCTTAAGATGGGAACATGTACTGGGTGTCAAGAAATCCCAATTCGTAACCGTTCCCTATTAGTTTATTAAGTAACATATGCTAACACAAGTCTTTCTCAATTTCATTCATTTTGGCACTTGATTTTTTCATGTCAATTAATTGGTGGACATGAACATGTTATTTCATTAGCAAGTAAATGAGTTCCTCACTATATATGTAAAATATTAGCGGGGCAAACATGACATCAGCGGGGCAAACATGAAATCAGTAGGGCAAACTCGAAAATCATTATGCCCACTGTTTCCAATGGTATGATCCACTTGATATTTTGGTATGCTTCAATTTGAGGCTCAACACCTTAATTTATAAGGAAAAACAGATGGACGGCGTATATATACTACAGGAAATCGATTGACTACTCCCCCTACCACCAGCCAATGGCGGGTGTTCGGTGCTCTGTGGGCCCCATCATGATGTATGTGTTTCATCCATGCCGTCCATCTATTTTTATAGATCATATTATGGTATTATACAAAAAAAATGAGGTATATCCTGATCTCAATTGGACCACATTACAGGAAACAGTGTTTAATGAACATCGACCATTGAAAACTTTTTGGGGCCATAAAAATGATCTGTAAAAATGGATGAACGGAAACCTCTTATTTTTTTCCTGTAGTGTGGTACATTTAAGATTTAGATCCCTCTTATTTTTAGGATAAACCTCTAAAATTATCTGTAAAAATGGATGAACGGAAACGATGAAACACATTGTGGTTGGTGGGGCCCACAGAGCACCGACCACCAGCCACAGGGCTGGTGTGGGCCCAACTGAGTGATATATCATACCCGTGGTGCGTGATTTCTTCCCTGGACCGACCATTTTAAGAAGAAGACAAAACACTGATAAGGGGGGCCCACAAAATGAGCTGCGCTGGTCCGTCTCGTGGAAACGGAGTGAGAAAAGGGGGTGAAAGCAACGGCCGTGAAAGGGTAATGCAGACGAAAGCAACGGCAGTGAAAGCGGCAGTGAAAGCGGAAACGAGAAGGGAAGCTTTAGCGAGCGGCAGTGAAAAGGAGGGGTATTTTCATCCAAAAAATGGGTCTCCGCACGTGGAGGTCTAACTTGCAAAAGAAGGTTTGTCTTCTTTCATAAAACCGACTGGCTAAAAGGTGGGGTCCACATTCCTAATTTTCTCTCCTCTTTTCCTTCGTTTTCCCGCCGACAACCAATTTGAATTTGGGCCCACCATCATCATCAACTTCAATGATCTGAACCGTCCATTGGGTGTGGCCCTCAAAACCATCTTAAAGCCCCGTAGACTCCACGTGTGGGAACACGTGTGTGGATGCAGGATGTCCAGCCCAAGAGGGTGCGTTCGTGCGTCATTTCTGAAACAGAAATCGTTTCCACTGCCAGGCTGGCGATCCTTGGGAGAATGCTCCCAGCAATCTCAACCATTCAGAGTGTTTAGTCTCAGCTGTTCAATGCAGCTCCATAAGGATTAGGATTTTCTTCCCAAAGAAGAGCACGTGTGGAGGAAATCCCTTTTCTATGGTGAGCTGTTTGGACGGACTCATCTAAACCGTCCATCTAAGAGCATCTCGACCATTGAGAGCTTGTATTTTAGCTATAGAAACCCTAATCAGCAGGGGGAATAGCTGCCCTTCTCCATTTTTCTTGCAGCGCCAAGAGAAATGTCTGAAACCTTTAAGCTTTGAAACCACCACCCATATATATCTAGAGCTTCGAAATCAATGGTCCGGAAGCATTGTGGGATCAATAGAAGTCATCCACACGAAGCAGAACGAAGAAACGAAGCTTCGTCTTGAATCTGCCATTGGAGCTTGGTCGTCTTCCTCGTCGAAGTATGGTCAGGAGAGCTGCGGGTTCTAGCTCTGTTTCGCCCACCATGAAAGCCATCTCTACAGCAACCTGCAACAGATGAAAGAAAAGAAGAAATGAAAAAGAAGGAAGAGAGAGGGAGAGATATCAGGCCCGAGCAACCCATCTTGCCGCCTTCTCTCTGTCGCACCAGCTCGACTCATCTGAGTCACGGCCGAATTGAAGGGAGACTGATCGAGCCTGGATCCACGTGGTCACTGCAGAAGAAGGAGATTTGTTGGGGGAGAAAGGAGATGAAGAAGAAAACGTGAGAAGAAGTGGTGCGGGTGCGCCTCTTCTGCTATGTGTGTGCAGACTCGCTGTCGAGTAGGACCGAGTTCGGCTGAGTCCCACTGCTGGACTCCCAACAGAAGAAATGAAGAAAGGTAAGTAGAAGAATGAAGAAAGAAGGGAAATGGAGAAAAGAAAGAAGAAGAAGAAAAGGGAGTGTGGAGAAGAACACGACGAAGAGGGAGTTGGGTTGTGGACGCTGCCGAGTCGACTCGGCTGAAATCGAGTTCAACTGGGTCGAGTTGAGCTGTCGGCCTAGCCTGGGTCTAGCTGGAATTATAGCATGGAGAGAGAGAAAGAAAGAGAGAGTAGAAGAAAAGAGAAGGAGAAGAAGAAGAAGAGGAAGAAGAAGAAGAAGAGGGGTTCTTTTATTCTACTGAGTCGACTCACTGAGTCAACTCGTTGACATCAGCAAGCCAGGTCAAGCCTAGCCAGGGATTGGTGTTGCGATCTAAAGGACCAAGCGGTTTAAAGTGCGGTTGGAATTGGAGTCGTGGACGTGTGCAAATAATTCCAACAACATAGGAAGCCAATTCGACTTTCTAAGGTGAGGGATATCTCACATGGCTTCATCATTTCATGGAATTCTAAAATAATTGTAGAAAAATATTATAATTGTGCAAATAGTAGTTGTGTTCCTTTAACTTTGAATTGACATGAATAAACATGTGGGACTGCCTCGATTTATGTTACCCCAACGTATCTTATGAGAATTGCTTTAAGATCACCATGCCATATTGGGAATTGCTTGTGTAAATGCACATTCCTACTTATTGCACATTATCATGCCACATTTGAAATAACATATATACATCTTCTAGTTGCATTAAATGTAAGAGTCCTTGCTTCCACTACAATAATACGCTTGCTCCATTTCTCATTATATGGGTTAGAATTGTTATAGTTTGATATACACGAGTATCTCTTCTTAATATGTGTAGTAATCATGTTACTATCCAAATGTGTTTAAAATGCCATATTTGAGCCCTCCTTTGAACCTTGGGAAAGTAAATGAATTTATACTAAGTTCATATTTGAATGCTGGATATCCTATTAAAGAACTACAAGTTTTGATTATGCTTATGAGAGTAATCTTGTTAATTCTATGGAACGTGCATGAGCATTATGGTACATGACATTCACGCATGACATATGAGCTTTTCCGGGTGCTCAATGTAAGCCACATTCTGTTCGATTTACTGAAAGCTCCAACACTTTAGTTTAACTTGCAAAACCTGTGCAGTTGGGTCACCTTGGGCGCTCTTTCTTTTTATGAGGCTTTTCCGGGATTAGACACTCCTCGGGTGTACCCCGTGTATTTTTTCAGGAGATATCCTTGGGTGCACTCACTTACATGGCTTGTTCCAGGTAGATGATATACCGCGGGTGGTCTGCATAGTCTTTTCCGGGTGGCTAGTTATCCTTGGGCGTACCTATGAGTATTTTTCCAGGTGACTAGTTCGCCTTGGGCGAGCCTTTATTTTGACAGCTGGATGTGCATTCCCAGATCTGTGACTTGAGCATACATTCATACACCTATACATTCATTTATAATTTCATGATTTGTCTACTTGTAATTTGAATATAATGATTTAAACTGTTTTGGAATAACATGGTATGCATGAATCCTTGCGGGAAATTCCCACTGAGTTTTCACTCACCCAATCGTGCGGTTGCACCAAATAGACACAGGTATGATGAACAGGTGAAGGCCCCTATGATGGGATTCCAGGGATGTCTGAGATAGAGTTAGGCAAAGAGGGCTTCTATGCCATTGTAGTTGAGCCGTTGGAGCTCGACTGATAATTTAGGATTTACTTGCTTTCATATTTCAGATTTTGTATCTTGTTTGAATTATAATAAAATATTTTCCCTTGTTGTGGGATTTCATTTTGCCCCATTTACATGTGTTAAGCTTCCTTGATATTACTCTTGATATCCTTAATTTATGCAATGTTGCCCTACTCCATGTTATGGAATTTGCCGGTATTTAGATGTATGTTTGTCTACTTCATAACGTAATACTCGGGTTCTCAATGAGGGGCGACTATCCTCAGGTTTTGAGAACCAGGGTGTTACAGTCAGTGTTTTAAATAGCGGTAGCATGATGCGTAGCGCTTAGCCCTCTATAGCGTGTAGCGTAAATACTTAGCGTGAAGCGTAAGCTACACGATACTTCAATTTTTTTAATTTAAAAATAGGACATATATAATAAATAGTGGAAAAAAAAGGAAAAAAGTATAAAAATGCCTAAAAGGATGATTCATTTTATAAATTATAAGCATGTTCAAAAAAGTTATTAGTTATCATTTATCAAAAGTCAATCCACATATATAAGCCAAATTAAATAATTATCACATCAACAACTTTCTAAGCAAACCACTTTAATTAATAATGTCTAATTGAAACCACAAGTCACAATTATGAAAAGAAATAAAAATCCTATAGGTTAAAAGTATCAAGTACAAAACAAGTGTTACATTCCTCAACATTAGAAACAAAGAAAATGTGAAAAAAATAAATAAATAAATAAAACAGTAAAAAAATACATTGTAGCTTACGCTACGGACGCTACGCGCTACATAGCCGTAGCGTACGCTACGACCCCCGTAGCGTACGCTACAGGGGATTTACGTTATTTGGGACGCTACGTAGCGCTACGGCCACGCTACGCTACGTAGCGTACGCTACCGCTACGCTACGGGCGCTATTTGAAACATTGGTTACAGTGTGTCTTAAATATTGACAACAATAAAAAGTTACCTATAAATTATCAATCGTTCCACAATGCTCAATTGCTCAAGAGAGGCAGGCACACCCTTCTTCCCCCACTAATAACAGAAGAAGATTTGAGTTCTTTAATCCAAGTATGCCCTTTTTTTATTATTTCCTCCAGAAATTTGATGTCTTCTAAAAAGCCTTTGCCACCTTCCAACATCTGATCATTGTACCCACGTCAATA
The DNA here is from genome assembly GCA_021015155.1 of Magnolia officinalis. Taxonomy (NCBI): domain Eukaryota; kingdom Viridiplantae; phylum Streptophyta; class Magnoliopsida; order Magnoliales; family Magnoliaceae; genus Magnolia; species Magnolia officinalis. Next base: position 29,646,348 of record JAJHSJ010000001.1, read on the forward strand.
TCATAGTCTTCAAGAAACAGGCAGCAAATCAAGAATCCTGGTTTCAACTCGCTTGAAAAATGATTGTAGTTTACTTTGATAGACTGGTATGCTGTCCTCCATGCCATGTGCCTTTGATGTTGCTTGGGGTAGATGTTTTTAGCTATGATAGTGCATTATTCCACAACTTGCAATTGCTTACACCTCTCAATACTCCTCCAAGTGTTGTAATTGCAAGCGGAAGACTGCTGTATTCTTTGACAACCTCTCTTGCCAATGGTGTGCAAGGTAGGGTCATCAACCATATCGCCTGCTTTCTCTTCAAATAGCTTACATGATTCATCATTTGAGAAATGTTAACTTGGCGTGGTGCCATTGTGACCCTCTAAAACTTCCCTTTATTGCAGTGCTCTGCAATAATATCTGCCTTCTCTTTCGCCTGCTTTCTTATATCATAACATCAAATCGGACTCGGACAACCTAAGCATCTCTTGTTTTATCATGTTTCCATGAAAACATCTCGCTCTAGCCACAACACAACTTTTTCACTTTCTTCTTTCATTGGCGAAGCAGCCTATGCTAACCAATCTTCCTTGACAGGTGTCCATGGGAACTTTTCAATTTTGATGAGAATTGAAAAACCACTGCTTCCATTGCCTATTCAATAACTAAAAGCATCATAAACAAAACTAGTGAGAACAAATTGTGAATTATTTTTCATGATCAATATTAACAAGTTGTTTATGTATTAAGTGGAAAAGGGATGTATGAAATTCATTCCATTCCTCTAAGCATGTCTGTGATGGGTCATCCCAGGTTGCTATATTTGGTTCACTGACAAATAGAGCTTTTGAAAAAAAAAGAAAAAAGGATTTGTCGTTCATCAATAAAATACATCATGGCTGAGCTAGTGAAAGTATCCCAATGGAAACATATTCAAATGAGTGGCAAATAAACAGGGCCTAAGGAAACTAATTTACGATAATGAGTTTGTTTTGCTTCTGTAGTAGTCCAGATTATAGCATTTCTTGCAGCTCACTGGATCCACATGTTCGAATTCTAGCACATGCCACCGTTGATTGGGCCCGCATGCTGAATATTTTGATTATTTGAACCATCCATGTTGCTAATACGAGTCACTGTTAGAAAATTATGCTGAAGAGATGATGGTCACCATTACTATCCATGGATTTATTTAGAACTATAGGAAAGAAAATTTCCAATGGCTCATGTACAACTCTAAGAATCAAAGTTTAGGATTGTTAATGAAGCATGATTATGGACAATAGCTTGTTTATGGGAGTTGCAAGAATATTTACAGTTCAAACCACAAGATCATCTGAGCATGTGGATTCCAGTGGGATGCGACACATGAAACATGGGAGGCCAAAAAAAAAAAAAAACACTCCAACATTCTTCAAGAAAATATGTAGTGCCTACCGTACATCTCTTGCTGGTCATTGAGTGTGAGTGGGAATCCCTTAGCATGTTTCTTTCCTAACAAATTTTAATGAGTTGGACGGAATCAAATATTCAAATGTGCATGTGATCCCCATCCACCAGAAATGGTGAGTGCGAGATGTTAGTACACATGATATTTTGAAGGAAAAAAATGCTAGTTGTGTTCTGTGATAAAAATTTCTTGTCCTTCTTGGATCAGTTGAAATGCCAAATATCTCTTCGCATGAAAGGCCAAAATGTTTTACTTGGTAAGAGTAAATCATGAGGTATTATACACCTATCAAAACAGAGAATCACAAGGTATTATATAATGTTAGTCCATGAGATTGTATAATACGTCTAGGCTTTCAATTTTTAACAAAAGGCTTATGGTTTCATTATTCAAAATGTTGATAACATGGGACTCAATGGGAATGGCCCAAGCACCAAAAACCTCCCATTGGAAATCCTACTAATGGAATATTTAGCCTTCAATTGGATAAATGAGAACTTATGGCCACCTATTATTGATGGGTTTATGAATTTTCTGTCTGCGTGATTTTTGTTGGAGTAAAAATACAACATATATCGAGTAAAAATCAGCTTTTTGCTTTTCAAGTGTAAAATCTTGTTCCACTGTGGATATGGAGGAGTGCATCATAAATCATACTTTGTAGAGAGAAAAGATGAGATTGGAATGTTTCAGAAGATTGGACAATTTTGTGCACTCTAGATATGTAGTGAACAGTTATAGCCGTGTGAGGCATTGATGAACATCTAAACAATTAAGAATCTTTGGTGTAGCACATGAAACATGAAGAGCCATTTGTTACTTTGAGCGAGAATGCTAAAAATCAATGTCATGGTTGTGGGGAATAGTTTGACTCTTTCCGAAGTATGGGATCTACTTTGGAATGAAACTATTTTTATTTTTTTTACTTGAAAGGTAAGAAAATAATTATATTACCATTTAGATTGGGCAGAGTGAAAATAATTACAAGAAAGGAAAATGAAAGACAGAATATAGCAGCCCATATCCCGAGCCAGGAGAAGAGAGAGAGAAAAAAAAACACTAAATTGCCCACATCCCAGGCCAGGAAAAGAGAAGAAAGCCTGTACGCCGGCCTAGTGAGTGGAGGCATCACTGCTGTTAGACAACACAGTTTAGGCCCGTGTAAAATGGAAACTTATTGTGCATATTTGTTTTTGTAGTGTTTTGAGTTCTAAGTGTGTAATAATCTTTTAATATCTCTTGATGTTTCATTGAAAAGTTCCATCACTTTCCCAGACATTGATACATTCCCAGATACATGTGATATTTCCAATGCACTATCGATATGTTTATGTGTCCAAAGGGTGTGATACGGGCATAAAACACTGTCACATGTTTCTCATGGGTTTTCAATTAATGTTTATGTCCAATTTGTACTTTAAAAAATCTTTTATGATCCAATTTTCATTGTGCATGCATGCCTCAAAGAGGATTGTGTCTTTCATGTCAAACAAGAAATAAATATCTTGTAAAAAGATGTAGTGCTATCAAGATTATCTGAGTTAAGCTACGAAGCATTAATATCCTTAAATGTGGTAGACATGTACAAGGTTTCCTTTCGTCTATTTGGCCCTGGTGTGGATGGGGTAAAGAATCACATCAATTGGTGATCTGGTCCATGATAGATTTTTGCAGACTAGAAATGGACGGTAAGGAAAAAGGCCAAACGGTGGTTGACTTCATTGGTAAAATCCCTTATTGATGGCTACAATCATATGCTGGTGTTGTTTTTATTGTGAGGTCTATGGTCTGTACAAGATAGGGCACGATCAATGAATAGTCCAGATCTTGTGCATATGTACCTCATGCCTAGGAATTAAGTGCTTGGTAACTGACGCTTAGGTACTAGCATTTAGCACTGGATAATTTTTTTAAACATCAATTCAGGAGGAAAAGATGGTGATTTGAGTAAGTTGGATCGACTAATCAGCTGGTTGATCTGCAGTGGTTTGAGAAGGGCATTTCTAAAGATTGGTAGGACTTATGGAAGTAATTATTATGAATGGCCTTAGGGGGGGCAGATGGTACTTCATACTCGATATCTTCTTGTGAATTGGCAGGATGGGCCTCCACAATTTTCTTTGAAAGCTTTCTTCAACAGCTAAATGATGATGGTGTTTGAACTTACTGCCAACAGGTAGTTCTAAGTTGTTCCATTCTCCCAGTTTCCTTTGGGCGATATACATGGTTTGTGGTGTAAGCTTCTGTCATGGGAGAATAGTTCTCGAAGGCCTGCAATGTGTAAAGGCTAGCCAGGTAGGCCATGTATGTGTTCATTTCTTCTTGTTATTTGGTCAAGTGTGCCTTGTCTTTCTTAACTGGCCATATGAATGTGTTTGGTAATGTTGTTTAAGTTAGCTCGTTGTTGTTGTTGTTGTTGATGACGATGCTGCTGCTGCTTGTATTGTCAGGTTTCGGTCTGCCACAACTGAAACATATGGTATATCAAGAGAGAAGTAGCAACGTCACCACTGTTTTAGATGAAACACACCATAATTTGATTAATTATCCTTTAATTAAACAAAAAGAGGAATATTTCATATTTTATTTACTATGTTTTCTTTCTTTTCTTCCTAGAGATACAAATTGGGGATTGCAAATCAACCATTTTATTCAAGCGTGCGTGGCAAATGTGGCTAAGGAGTTCCGTAGTGCCATAAGGTAGAGAACGAAGGGCTAGACTTGTATGTTAGTTCACAACATTTAAAAATGGTGTTGACTCTTCCAATGTACATATGGCATAGTTGTATTGCAATCCGGACCGTGCAAATCAATGACGTAACTGTGGATGGGTCATAACAAAACCATTACGCCGACGAGATGGTAAACCATCTTATTTTTCATTTGAATTTGGATCACTCACTATTTTATGTTTAACCATCCATTTGTTAGCCATTGATTAGATAATTAGGATTGTTTGGTCAGTGTCATTTTAGTTATATGCTCACAATGGGAGGCACAATCTGCATGGTCTTGATAGCATTACATCAGTGCCACATACAAGATGGATGAGTCACCACCAATTTTTTAAATGTTGCAAAACTAACATTAGAGTTTAGCCCATAAAAAATGCCCCCACAATGAAACAAAACAACACTTCCGTGTTAGCTCTTATTGCTTTTTGTATTTCATATCCATATTTTAGGTTTACTTGAATATCTTATATTAGAAAAAAATAAATAAAAATTGGAGGGCAAGTTAATCCATCGGCAATACCTCCTCTTAATCATGCTATGGTTGATCACGGGTTTGTGTGGGCTAATTTATGCATCCCAACACTAAAGTGTTGTGTGTGGGTGCTTGACCAGTCAACTTCTGACTCTGTGAGATTTTTCTAGTCATATGCCTCAGCTAGGAAATCCTTTTCTTCTCTGTTTTTTCTAAACATCCCTTTTCTTCTTCTTCTTCTTCTTCTTCTTCTTCTTCTTCTTCTTCTTTTTATCTCCCTGCCATTTCTTTCAAATCGTAATTCTCATCCAGTTTCCTTTTGCCAAACCAAAGATCATTTAATGTTGATTTTTTTTTTTTCCTTTCTTCTTTTAAATTTAGTTGTAGTCTCTGCTTTATGCATAATGTAGACACATTAGCTATTGAATGACCAAAATTGTAAGTGCTGCTTTGGAGGCCCACAATTCTAATAATTGATCATTTTTCTAATCCTAACTGATAATGGGTCTTGGTAATCCTCCTTTATTTTCATTCAGCAATGTTAGTTTCTAGTAAAAGAATTCTCATGTTTGTTGAGATTGCGTTTAGATGCACAACTGATTTAGAATTGTGAACATTAATTCATCAAAGATAAGATAGAATTTTAGTAGCATGCTTCATTATTCATAACGAGGAGGTAGGCCACATTGCAGTTACATTTGAGATCTAAAAATCCAATTGAACATGTAGCTGATAAACTCCACTAGCAGTAACAATATGATATGTTCCATTCTTCAAATCTGAGTGATGTTGAGGGTCAAATATTTGCATATTAGACCCCATTTATTACATGGATTTACGACTACGAAAATATTTAAAGGCCTATTTAAATCGTGTTTGTGCTGTAGGGTGAATTTACGAGCATGTGACTAAAAAGGATGCTAAGAGCATGAATTTAACACTCTGATGTCACCAAGGTAAGGGATGGACTCCAAGAGATCAAGATCGACAGATTTACACGCCAGAGATCCAAGAAAATCAAGAAACGGAAGCTGAAGTGGCCTGAAAGATGTCCAGAATGCGAGATCACAGGGTTTCCACCATCCGTTTAGCTTGAAACTTCATACAGGGCCTAAAGATCATAAATTAACTGTATACGTCAAATTTCAGCCCTCGGATCCAAGTAGAAGTGGCCCAACTGACAAATTAGCCCTTAAATTGAGGATTTCAGGCCCACTATCTGGATACGTTTCAATTTTGGTCTCAACCCCTTAAACGGGGAGACAAAATGAATGGATCAATTGGATGGCTCGTAAACATCACATTGAACCCCAACTGGGTTGTGCGTGCATAGTGCACCGGTCTTGAATTCTTGGTCTAAGTTGGTTTGACCGACTATCTGTTTAAAAACGGAAATATCCGTTTGCAGCGTTCGCACAGAGGCCGTGAACGAACTGTTGAGAACTGTTGAGGGCCACCATCATGGCTTGTGGAGCTGATCTGGACCGTCCATTCGAAGCCCAGGGACCATCTCACTCACGCTAGGTGATAGAATTGAAGAAGACAATGGTATCGGTTTTTAACCGTTCAAACGCAGGACGGACGATGGAGTAAAAGATTCTGTGGGCCACACCGAATCTAACCCAAAACCAGTCAATTCCAACTGGTTTTTCGACCTGAATCTAATAGACGGTGTGGATTGTCAAAATAAAAGCGAAGTGGGCCCCAACGAACACGTCAGCCAACTCGCGTAAGCCTTACGCGCATCCGGAAAAACCGGATCTTCCGGGGAGTTGTGTGACCCAGACCGTGATCGGATCAGCGATCCGAACCGTCCAAGTGGAGCCCAGGCCAGGCATGACTCCAACCATGGAGCCAAAATCAAGTTTTTAAACGGTCAACCACTCCAAATCTGGGTTTTACGCAAGCTTTTTCCTAGTTTTCGCCGCACCAAAACAGGGAGGTGCATAAACTCCTCATCGCCCTTTACTACGAACGTGGAGTCGGCTCTCCACTCCACCGGCCTTTGTTCTCTATAAAAAGGAGAGAGAGAGAGAGAGAAAGGATCCATCTGGTTTGGACGTGAAGCAGACGTGAGGGAGAGAGAGTTATCTTTTTCTTTTAGTTTTTATTTTCTTTTTAACTTTAGAGCTTAGCCTCACCATGTTGGGCTAAACCTCTTAGCTAGGGCTAAGAGGTGAAGCTTGTAGCGTGATGGGCAGACTCTACTACTTTGATTCATCCTTTTGAACTGAATTTGATGTTGGTTTGATTAATAAGGAATGCCTTAGTTGTTAATGGTTTATTGTGAGTTGCATTACAATAGGTCTGTGATGGCTCGAGTATTTCCTTTTCATTATTGAGATTATGAAGTCAGGAAACCCTGTTGCTCACCATCGTCTCCAGGGCATGGTTGGGTGACAGAACCCTTCCTAACATTCATACATCTCTCTGATTGGCTGTGTATTGGTTTAGTTCTGTTTTTTTGCTTCATCTCATGGGTATGGTTTGGTGATAGAATTCATTCTAATTTATACTCGTCTTGTCTCTTGAAAACTAGATTAAAGGAAATTCAGATTGATTTTCAGGTTATATCTTCCAACTGGATGAAGATGGGACTCGAAGTCCAGTTGAATTCATAAATCAAGCGTAGATCTCCCCGATCTCTATAAGTGGATCCTTGGCACCTTAGTTCCCTACCTTTGAATTCTACAGTTTTAGATTAATTATTTTCATCATTATTCCCTTATTTTCCTTAATTTAGATTTCATCTTAGTCTAGTTCTAGTTCTGGCTACTTTCAAAATACGTACAAAGTTCAGTCCCTGTGGATTCAACCTCGATCTCACCGAGTTTATTACTACATCACAACCCTATACTTGGGGAGTGAACAAGTAACAATATGATATGTTCCATTCTTCAATAGAAGTGTTTATGTTCTCTGTCTCTCTCATTTTACTCTCTCTCTCTCTCTCTCTCTCTCTCTCTCTCTCTCTCTCTCTCTCTCCTTCTTCTTCTTCTTCTTCTTCTTCTTCTTCTTCTTTTTTTAAATTTTAATTTACCACAAAATAACAACAATATGTACAACAATAAAAAGTTACAAATATATAAATTATCAGTCAAGGCTCAACTGCTCAAGAGTGTAGGTACACTCTAATAACAAACACTCTAATAACAAACAAGAAGATTTCAGTTCTTTAACCCCAGTATGCCCTCTGTTAATTATTTCCTTAGATATCTAGTGTCCTTTAAACAGCCTTTACATCTTTCGTGTTTTTGTTTGTTTGTATGTTTTTTTTTTTTACACGCACTCACTCTCCACACACACTCACACCTCAGTGGAATTTCACCACAATGGGTACTTGAACCCATGTGATGAAACTCTTGTGAGTCCACCACCAAGGCATGAGTGAGGACCTAGCCTTTACCTCCTTACAACATCTGATCATTGAATCCACGTCAATATCATAGTCTTCGGGAAACAGTGAGCATAGCAAGAAGCCTGGTTTCAACTCAATAGGAAAATGGTCGTAGCTGACTTTGATAGACTAACATGTTGTCCTCCATGGCATGCCTTTGATTTCACTTGGGGTAGACGTTTTCAGCTGTCGAAGTGCATTATTTAACACCTTGTGATTGTGTACACATCTCAATACCCTTCCAAGTGTTGTAATCACGAGTGGAAGGCGGCAATATTCTTTGACAACCTCCCTTACCTATGGAGTGCAAGGTAGGGTCGTCGCCCGCTTTATCTTTGAATAGCTTCCACAATTCATCATTTTAGAGCTCATCCACCTTGATGTTAACTTGGGATGGTGTCTTCCCTTTATTGCAGTGCTCGGCAATAATATCCACCTTCTCTTTTGCCTGCTTGCTTATATCATAATGTCAAATTGGATATGGGCAACATAAACATCTCTTGCTTTCTCCTACTTCCATATGAACATCTTGCTCTCGCCAACTTCTTTGCTTTCTTCTTCATCAGCAGTAGCCCATGCCAATCAATCTTTACCGTAGAGGAGCGCATGGCCACTTCTCAATTTTGATGAGAATTGAAAAACCACTGCTTCCATTGCCTATTCAATAACAATTAGCATCACAAGTGAGTCACTGTAAGAAAATTATGCTGAACAAATGATTGTGACCATCGCTATATGTGGATAGATTAAGAACATTGGAAAGAAAATTTCAATTGGCTCACGTTCAACTCTAAGAATCAATGGTCAAGATTATTATTGAAACACGAATATGGGACAATAGCTTGTTTCTGGCAGAAGTGAGAATATTAACGGTTTGAACCATCAAATCATGTCTTCATGCGATCAACAAAACAAACTCCAACATACTTTAGGAAAAGATTTAGAGCTCCTATTGCCACATCTTTGTCCATTGAGTGTGGACGGGAATTCTTGAGCATGTTTCTTTCCTAACAAATTTTATGGAGGGAATCAAAGATTCAAATGTGCATTTGATCCCTATCCACCAGCAATGGGCTGTGGGAGATATTAGTATACCGGAGATTTTGTTGCAAAGAAGAAATGTGAGCAGTGCTCTGTGATAAAAAGATCTTGTCCTTCTTGGATTGGTCAAAATACCAAATGTTTCTTCACATGAAAAGCCAAGCTGTTTCACTTGGTGGGAGTAAATCATGAGGTATTATTATACGTCTATCAAAAAAAAAAAAAAACGGATCATGAGGTGTCATATAATGTTCAGGCTGAATGATTGTATCGTATGTCTAGGCTTTTAATTTTTACAAGCAAGCCCATGATACATCATTCAAAATGTTGATAAGATGGGACTCAATGGAGATGGCCCATGCACAAAAAATCCCTCCATTTGAAATCCTAATAATAGGAATATTTAGCCTGTTATTGGTTGAATATGAGAACTTTTGGCCACCTATTATTGATGGGTTTATGATTCTACATCTGTGTGATTTTTGGAGTATATTTTAGTTGTTTGAAACTTTCGAGTAAAAATCACCTTTTCACTTTTCAAGTGTAAAATCTAGTTCCACAATGAATAGGGAGGAGTGTATCATAAATCATACTTTGTTAACGGATATGATTTTAACAAATATGCTGAGAGAAATGAAGAGATGGAGTTGTCACAGAAATTATGATACATTTTTTTTTTTTCTCGAGGAAAATGTATCATATGTTAGAATATTTGATCCAAAAGTTGGGCCATATCTTTATATCACTCAAAATAAAAGTTAGGGCAGTCTACTCTGTGGGTGGGTTACACCTATTCATTGAATCATGCCATTGGCCATACATTGATTTTGATGTTGTGTCCAACTCAATGACTGGACCGTCTAATTTACATATCAGTTGATGATCAAGATATAGCCTGATGTATGTCTTTATCGGAGCACCTAAGGTCATGTTTAGACAGTGACAACTCATTTTGATTAGATAGTTATTTGTTACCGACTGATGGGTAATGTGCAGACACTTGACAACTATACAAATGGAATACTTTAAATTTAACCATTTAAATTGTGAGCCTTATGGTATACCTACATGGACCAATGAGATGTCACCACGTGTTGGCATTATGCGCTAAATAATGGAGTGGCCCGAATAGAAATTGTGTATCGATGTTGTACATTTCCCTCATCTAATATATATTCACACATTTTGAGGAAAAAAAAACCAAGAGCCGCAACGAGGAATTTTCATGAAAGTAGTAAGAAAGGATGAGGAAGTTTTGGGACAGTTTACTAGGTATTCATGATTATGTTAATAGCTCTTTTCCATTTTAATTCTCTTACTTAACTATAATCATGCATTCAGAAGAGTTAAGAGGTGGGAAGTCTTACAATGGCGCTAGCTCTACACATCCTATATATGCTCTAATCAATATTACATTGATCATTGTACTCAAAATTCATGAGTTTTTGTAAAAACAAAATGCACTAAATAATGGACAAAATCTTACTCGCATACCAAGAATTTGTTTACACCTGACCTGGCACGGCCAGATCAAATGATCCAGAAGATGACACATGATAACAATGCCATGTGTGGTGTAGATAACCTTTAAGAGGAGTTAGAGATGTATACATGAGAGAACATTAAATGTTTTAGTTCTTCATATGCAAAAGCAAGAGTTTTTCTCTTTCTCAATATTAAATGTCAAAATTTTATTAATATATATCTTTATCTAGCATTAAATGCTAAGGTCACGTTAAAACCATTCTCTACTGATGCCAAAGCCAAGTAACATAAGGACTCCAACAACATTCCTATGTGGGAGTCCAGTCACGGAGGACTCTAACCAACACACGATTTGAAGAAGCGAGAGTCTTTCTCTTATATACATAGTCATACGCAATAGCCTATGCTAACGTAAAAGAATCAATGGGATTTCTACAGCCGACTATCCAAATCATTTACAATGTTAAAGACTATGTAAGGCCACCACCTCCTAAAAGCCAATAAGAGCAACGATTGACAAAGAACTCCGGGCCCACGTTAAACATAATCTATCTTTTTTTTACATTTATCTTTACGTTCGTCCTATCATATCATTGCTTAGTCTTAGCATAAATCGCTACTGTCCAGCGCCATTGTTACACTACTGTAAATTACATTAAATGTCTATAACCCTAAGTTGTTAAATCCTGATAAACTAAGTTCTTACTTAGAACATCATCTTTCTGGTCACATCCTGCTAACCATCCTCATCAATCATCTGTTTTTACAGACAAATCATATATTTATCATTGTTTGTATTTATTTTTCTAGTTTATTTGATATTTTATCGATTGTAATGACCCATATTCATATATTAATAAAATTGATATTATTTTAGCTTTTTTAGTTTAATCATTCATCTATATTCCTTTAAGAAATACATTGAATGCCAGTAGAGGTGAAAGAAAAGTCCGGAAGTCGTACAGTAAAAAAAATCCACAAGGGCGGGCTCACCCCTATCCTTTTGCAAATCGCCTTATTGCTGATTACAACTGGTGGCTAACTTGATAAATGGATTTTTGAATCCAGTCCAAAATATTCATTTCGGTACGGGGGTTACCAATGTTCAATCAAACATTGAGTTGAGTGAGCTCTAGCACACCTGCACATCATACACACACCCAAATCTGAATATAGGTCATCGAACACACGTGTGGCCTTGTGTTTGATTGAATTGCTCAAATATGACGTAAATTATGATTAATGGACATTTCTAAATTATGATTGGTTAAATGATTCTAAATTATGATTAATGGACATTTCCTTTTTTCTTTTTTTTTTGAATTGATACCAAGATCGAAACGAGGTTATCTTCACCTTGTCTACCATGGACATTTCATTGTTGAATTCATACCATTGACTATTTTTTCGTCCGAAACATTCATTAAATGTTTACCATTCCCTCTGTTTAGAAAAGAAAATCAGTGTAATTTCTAATCTATGACCCATAGTCATGTTTTGAAAAGTTTAAGTGAACTCGTTAATATTCTAGATGTTGAATATTTTTATGCCTGCATATCAACCACCACACTTTGCTGGAATATCAAAGCTTTTCTCTTTAAGCCTATGGATATTGAGGAGTTGTGAAAAGGGCTCCACATGCTCACTCGTTAGAAATGGTTGATAATTGAAATCTAAATAAGAATCATTTCAAAGCATTATAAATCCCTTTATTAGATTAAGATAGAGAAATTGCAGCAGCATTGGGCTAGAACAATCACTCTTCGTTTTTTTTTTTTTTTTTTTTTTTTTATATATATTTATGTATTCTCCTTAAAAATGATTTGTGATAAGTAGCTGGATGCAAGACACTACCACACAACTTTGAGGTTTTAGGTGATGTGATGGAAACACTCTTTGGTAAATGTGCTTGCGTGAATATACATGTATGGGCCATTTTGTGCACTCTAGATATGTAATCAACTGTTATAGCTGTGTGAGGCATTGGTGAACATGTAAGCAATTAAGAATCTTTGGTGTAACACATAAAAGACGAAAAGCCATTTGTTAGTTTGAGTGAGAATGCTAAAAGTCAATATCATAGCTGTGGGGAATAGTTTTGATTCTTTCTTGAGTATGGGATCTACTTCATAATGAAAATATTTTTGTTTTTGTTTTTCGTTGGAAGGAAAGAAAGAAATTATATTATCATCTAGACTGGCCAAAGTAAAAAAGATTACAAGAAAGGAGAATGAAAGACAAAAAATAGCATCAACCCACATCTCACGCTAGGAGAAAAGAAAAACATACACACTAAAATGCCCACATCCCGGACCAGGAAAAGAGAAAAAGGCCCATATGCTGGCCTAGTGAGAGAGCCCCCACTTGAGCCAAGAAAAAGCATAACATTAGAAGCCTACAAAAGCAATCCTCAAACTGGAAGGACTCTCGTCCATGGAGAATGCTTAGCATCTCAAGCGATTGGAAAAGACAGATAAGGGGAGTGGATAAAGGAGCATAACTAAGATTTTCAATTGTTTTCTTCCTTCTTGAGTCAATAATTCTTGATATGATACCTAGACAATTGATATTGAATTTAAATACCGAGTGTAGAGCTGCATTTTCCAAGAGGAGCAGTCTGAGTATTAAATAGTAGCAAGCGTCTTCGTATTATAAACTTCGATAATACAAATACCTGAAGAGACAACAAAGCAGAAGTTAGAGAAACCAAAAAGGAGAATTCTAATACTCTGGTCGACAGTGCTTGCACGACCCTTTATGGACACAAACATCCTAAAGGGCTTCTCCAGTAGAGAAAATGCGAACACAACCAATCCTAAAATCTCAAAGAGTAGCATTATATATACAATCGCCATCACCGGATTGAAGGGTCTTCACTACATTGTCTCTGCAGAGCAAAAGACACTTGAACATGAATATAAGAGGTGAGGAGGTACCAAGTGACACGTAGAGTATACAGAGACTAAATTGCAATAATTGGGTTGATAGTGAAAATAGCCATAATCCTAACATGATGAAGAATCCTTCTTAGAATACTTTGAGAGAGATTTCTTGAAAACAATACAATTACTTCTTTCTCTCTAAACATGGCAAGCAAGAATGATATGGAATCCACAAGAGTGATATAAATCAGTCATATGGAATCCACTCAGGGCTATTACAAATGGAATGAAATTTTAGTTGCACAATAGGCCTTGGGCCTTCAGCCACTGTTGAAGAATGCATAGATTCAAAACTGGCCCCTTGGGTTTCGTTTGTTGGAGCCAAATGACTGTTAGATATTCAATCAAATATAATATTTGATCGGTGATACATGTAAACTGGGATTCATTTTTAACTTTCCTATGTGTATGGCTCAAGTGTACAATTTCTGAGTACCTTTCTATCTTCCACCTCTCAATCTTCATCATCCGTCAGTACCTGTGCATCATCCATGGGTACATAAACATTAGCTTAAGTCTGACATGCATTGTATTCCAACCCAAATGATGATAATAATAACATAAATGGAAATTAAGAGGCTAGCTAAAGCCGTAGGTATGGAGACAGACACCCTGCCATAAACATGCAGTCACATGGGCTCTGGTATTGCATGTGTTTGACATAATGATCTGGCCATTTCACTCTTCAGGTGGGCCACAAGGTAGAAACAATAATACTAAAATAGTCTTTGAGGCATAAGAGGAAATTACAACATGTAATGAACGTGGCATTAACATACCAGGAGACGGATTGGCTACTCCCCCTGACACTAGCCCCATGGCTGGTGGTCGGTGCTCTGTGGGCCCACCATGATGTATGTGTTTCATCCATTCCGTTCCTCCATTTTTACATATCATTTTAGGCTTCGTATGAAAAATCATAGGGATATAAATCTTAGGTCGACCACACCACAGGAAAACAATAATGATTGGATATCCACCATTAAAATTCTCCTAAGGCCCACTGTAATGTTTATTTGACATCCAATCTGTTGATTAGGTCATAAAGACCCAGATGAAGGGAAACAATAAATATCAGCTTGATCCAAAACTTATATGGCCCCCAAAACGTTTTTAATGGTCAACGTTCATTCAACACTGTTTTTTGTAATGTGGTCCAGTTGAGATTGCGATATACCTCATATTTTGTTACATATCATAAAATGATCTATGAAAATAGATGGACGGCATGGATGAAACATATACATCATGGTGTGGGCCACAGAGCACCCACCACTAGCCATTGGCTGGTGGCAGGGGACTAGCCAATCCATTTCCAACACACCAGAGGAAAAAAGAAAGCATGAAAATTAAAAGAGATTGGCTAATTTCACATACACGTGGGAACCGTACACATCTGTATGTGTAACAATGTGAGAAATGTGTGACATCCGAACTTTCCATCAAGCGTGCTACACTTGTTAGGTATTGTGACATAAAATCCAGGTCGTGTCACACCTTAGGTGGGCCACGGCATTACATAACAAATGAATGGCCAGTAAAAAAAACTGTCAATTTACTGTGTACGTTGTGGGACACATAAAGAGTGAGATTCTCTGACGTTTTAGTAAGATTGATGTTAAGAATTATTTCTAATCTTACCGAAAGCTCCTATCTCAGACGTGTGCTTTCTACTTACACGTGTTCCTGCACGTAAATATGTACGGTTCCACACGCTTGTGCAATAAGCAATCCTTAAAAGAAAGATAGTACCTTTTAAGTCCAACCGGTTGAACTGCAGGTTATGGTCCATCCATCAGAAAAATTCTAACTAAAAATGTTCATGGAAATCCAACATGTTCAATGGATTGGCCCTACCATGATGAACATTTTTTCAAAGACTCATCCCTATCTACTTATTAAGTTGACCACACTTTTATTTTGCATTTTTATCAATGGATACATGCTATTATATGTTGTGTGGCTCATTTGAATAGTGTATAGGGATGATTTTTGCATTAATCAATTATCATGATGGGGCCAACCTGTTAGGAGGTTTGGATTTAAAAATAACTCAATAGTTTAGAAATTATCAATTAGACGGAATTATAAACTGTGGTCCAACCAGTTGGACACATTATATATACCAATATAATACGATACCTCTTTAAACAGGGAATGGAAGTCGTCTCCTTCCCAATCTAACCCCTCCCACCAAATCCTTTCTCCCTTATCTCTTTAAGCGACGGCACACTGTCGGCCCCACCTTCCAGAGCCTGCACCTTTTTAAGCTTGGGACATCCATACACATAAATTGTTTTCAATGAATGCCAATCCAATTGCGGCGATGGAACAGCCTCTCCTCCTCCATAGATTCGCACCAATTCCGGTAGAGTGGATAATCTCAGATTTTGTAGTTTAGGTAGGAGACCCTCATTATCCACCACATCTGAAATGATCTCTTCTACTGCATTGCAATCGTTTACGCAGACATACTCAAGATTAGGGAGCCCGCCCTTCATCTGATTCGACGATAGAACCTTCTTCAAGCCATGGCAATACGAAACATCCAGAGAAGCGAGATTTTGGAGATTCACCACTAACCCCATCGGCCAAATACTCGTCATACTCGTGAGATTTGAAAGATCTAAGGTTTCGAGTTTGGAGAGCACATCATTGCGTTGCTCCACCGTGGGTGGTCCATCAAATAAATGCTCCATTCCTTCACAATCAGACACACTGACATCGGTTAAATTATCCATTCCTTGCAATAAAACGGATGGGAGTAGATGCTTTAGTTCAGGACATTTCTCCACTGTCAGCTCCTTGAGGTTATGAAGTAAATGGGTTGGAAGCAATCCCTCTTCATACTTAGTCACGACTTTCTTTAGATTTGGCAGCTCTGTTAACTGTAAAGTCTGTAGATTACCGAATGCATTTTCAGGAGACTCCTTTGTACTGACAACAAATTCCACATCATCACATTTACGAACGGTAAGAGATTTCAAACTTGGGAATCCTCCACAGCGATTAAGTGTCTCTTGACCCTTGCAATTTATTAAGTTTAAATGGGTGGTCTCTGGTAAAAGCATTAGAGCCCATTCGGGGATGAGACTATAACCAACCAACTCCATATACTTCAACCCATCAGGGTACCATACTGGATACATATGGTCTACAACGCCATCATCAGGCCTCTGGCATATGCGGAAGCGAAACTTCTTCAACTTTGTCGGATGTTTAATCAGAGGATAGTCTTGTGGGAAACGTTCCACTTCCACAATACAGAGATGTAAATTAGATAACTCTTTCAAAGATGCCACTTCACTCAAATAGGCGTTGCTACTGCTGCTGCTGCTTGCATCTTTTTCTTCTGCCTTCCACTCTTGAAAACTGTTCCACATCTTCAATTCTTCCAGGAGAGTCAACCTTGATATAACACCACTTAGAACAATTTTAAGATTAATAGTATTTGTTAAATCCAAGCTCCGCAGATTGACCAATTCTCCAATTTCATTTGGCAATTCACATAACCAATCGTTAAATGACAGATCGAGAGATTCAAGCTGCTTCAGTCCCCCAAGTGCTGACAAACAATTCCCTTCTTCAAACTTGCATCTCCTCAGACAAAGCACCCGTAGATTCACCAGGTTTGACAGTGGTATCTTACTGATAGCTGTTCTGCTTAGATCCACAACACTGTCGGCCCCGCCTTGCAGAGGCTGCACCTTTTTAAGCTTCGGACATCCATCCACATCAATTTTTTTGGAGAGCACATCATTGCGTTGCTCCACCGTGGGTGGTCCATCAAATAAATGCTCCATTCCTTCACAATCAGACACTCTGACATCGGTTAAATTATCCATTCCTTGCAATAAAACGGATGGGAGTAGATGCTTTAGTTCACGACAATCCTGCACTTCCATCTTCTTAAGGTTATGAAATAAAAGGGTGGGAAGCAATCCCTCTTCATACTTAGTCACGACTTTCTTTAGATTTGGCAGCTCTGTTAACCGTAAAGTCTGTAGATTACCAAATGCATTTTCAGGAGCCTCCTTTGCACTGACAACAAATTCCACATCATCACAATTATCAACTGTAAGAGATTTCAAACTTGGGAATCCTCCACCGCGATTAAGTGCCTCTTGACCCTTGCATTTTTTTAACATTAAATGGGTGGTCTGTGGTAAAAGCATTAAAGCCCATATGGGGATAAGACTACAACCAACAATCAGCATATATCTCAACTCATCAGGGTTCCATTCAGGATAATCAAGCTCTGAATAAACACCATCATTCGGCCTTGGGCATATGCAGAAGCGAAACTTCTTCAACTTTGTCGGATGTTTAATCAGAGGATAGTCTTGTGGGAAACGTTCCACTTCCATAATACAGAGATGTAAATTAGATAACTCGTTCAAAGATGCCACTTCACTCAAAGAGGCATTGTGACTGCTGCTGCTGCTTGCATCTTTTTCTTCTGCCTTCCACTCGTGGAAACTGTTCCACATCTTCAATTCTTCCAAGAGAGTCAACCTTGATATAACACCACTTGGAACAATTTCAAGATGACGAGTATTTGTTAAGTCCAAGCTCCGCAGATAGACCAATTCTCCGATTTCATTTGGCAACTCACGTAACCAATTGTTAAATGACAGATCAAGAAATTGAAGCTGCTTCAGTCTCCCAAGTGCTGACAAACAATTCCATTCTTCAAACTTGCAGCTCCTCAGGCAAAGCACCCGTAGATTCACCAGGTTTGACAGTGGTATCTTACTGATAGCTGTTCTGCTTACATCCAGAACCCGAAGGTCTTTTGTTCCTAACCAAAACCAACCTTGAATTTCAATCGGCTCTTCATTTTCTGGCATCATCAATGTCAGCAATTTAGGACAATGCATCCCTTCTGGCAGTTTATTAATTCCACATCGCCAGAGAGATATCCTCTTATATTCCTCCCAGTTTTTTCCATGTGACAAACCTTTCTGTGGGATTCCCACAAAAGATTTGTAGTCCTTGCACTCGTTTGACGAAATCCAAATGCCAACATCCCTAACGATGTTATGCATCTTTACATGTCCTTCCTCTGAACTTGCTAATAACAAAGAAGAAGATATGAGTTTCTCAACCCAAGTATGCCCTCTATTTATCGATTCCTCCAAACTTTCTAGGTCATCTAAAAAGCCTTCACCCATCCACATATGAATCATCTGGTCCACATGAATATCATAATCTTCAGGAAACAGGCAGCAGAACAAGAACAATGGTTTTAGCTCATTTTGCAAACGATCGTAGCTGATTTTGATAGACTGGTACACTGCTTCCTCCATGTATTCGGTATCTGTTGGTGCTGCCATACTCATCTGTGATAGTGCATCCTCCCACACTCTTGGATTTCTTTCACCTCTCAGTGCCCTTCCTAATGTTATAATTGCTAGTGGAAGACCGGCGCATTCCTTGAGTACCTCCCTTGCCTTGGTATGTAAGGAAGGATCATCAACAACATCACCAGCTCTCTCTTTGAATAGCTTCCATGATTCCTCTTCTAAGAGAACTTTTACTTGGATGTCAACCTGGATTCCCATTCTCTTGCACACATTTTTACTCCGTGTTGTGAATATGATCTTACAACCCGTGTGGCTGGTAGGAGAGGGAATCCCTACAGCAACCAAATCAAGTCGCTCCCACAAATCATCCAATATGATGAGGAATGCCTCCTCTTTCATTAAGCTGCTCCTCAGCTTACTTGCTCGCGAGGACTCGGTACCATCCTGGAGTGTGAAACCCAATCTCTCCGCAATGTCGCCCTGGATCTTCTTGATGTCCACGTCCTTTGAAACAGTAACCATTATGACTTTTTTGAATTGTCGTGTCCCATCTAACTTATTGTTCACATTTTTCACGAGGGTAGTTTTGCCCACACCACCCATGCCCCATACTCCAATTATTTTGGTATTTTCATCACGTAAAGCACTCATGACTTCTTCGAGAGATGATTCTACCGATGGTAGACCCTCGATTGATGGAGCTTCCTCGTATATGACGGTCGGAAGGGATGGGTGCTTATCAATTCTCCCCGTCATCTGTTTCGCCTGCTTGCTTTTACTGTAACGCCATTTCAGATTCAGACAATGTAGACATCCCCTGTTTTCTGCCACTTTTTGCTGTATCGTCGCTGCTTCTTGTATCATTTCGGCAGCTCGTGTTAGCCATAGCCTAACTTCTGGGGTTTCTTCTTCACCATTGGAGTGGTCCGGGCTTACCAATCGATCTATGCGCTCCTTCCTGGCCACCAGATCTTGTACGCGGTCTTTCAGATCCTTAACGTTGTCATTAAAATGCATAAGATAGCCCACATGTTCCTTCAGAGGAGCACATGCGCACTTTCCAGCTGAACCCACCACCTCTTCCATTGTCTATTCAACACAAATAGCATCATAGACAGCAAAAATAACAAGAACAAAGAAAAACTGAATTATTTTACAAAATGAGTAGTAATAAAACTTGCTATAGTCAACTAGATTTAACTCATTGATAAGTTAATCATTAAAAAAACCTAGGATTCAGAAGCTACACTGGGTTGACTCCATTTGGGATTGTTTGCCAAACATATTTTAGCTAGTGTCCATTGATTGTGGGCGGGAATCCATGGTCAAGTTTCCTTTCTAAAAAAATTGTTCTCGTGTAGAAAAATGTAAACGTGCATGTAATCTCCATTGCCTTGTAGAAAGAATGAAAAGTGAGTCGTGTTGTCATTAAAGAGTCAACTCCATTTATAAGAACACATGGCAACTAGTTCTTGTGGAGCTTATGATATAACGTAGTGTATATGGCCCATTATGATGTACGGCCAACATCCAATCCATCAATAATGAAAAATCAGGTTGATCCAAAACACAAGAGCGTCACACCATAGGAACAGTCGGGTTATATAGGATGCCCACCATTAAAACCACTCAGATTGTGCTTTTGGGGCTCAACTTGTATATTCCATCTAATGCATTAAGATGATGAGCTCCATCAGGATGTACGGACACCCCTGACATTCAAAAATCAAATCATTCCAACGCTCAAGTGGGCTACTACGCATGATTTTAGAGGTTTTAGACAAGATTTTATGTGGGGCAGTCCACCTGAATTTTGGATCAACCAGATTTTTGGGCTCAAAGGAGAATATGAGGGATTTCACATGATGGAAGGATTGGATTCATTGCCCACATCACGATGGCCCCATGCACCAATGTAGAATAAGCCTGTTCTAGAAAATCGTAGATGAACAACACCAGCAGTTCTTTTAGCAAGACAAAGTTCGAATTGTTTGGCTTCCCAGGAATAAATCATGAAGCTAATCGTAGTAGAATAATCTATTCAACACCGCATGTTAACCTACATGGAACCCGAATTAGCTGTGATGCCAGATACAGCCAGGGGTTTGACCCTGACCGTGGGGCCCACCTTGATGTAAATGCTGCTGTATATCCACACTGTCCATCCATTTTTACATCTTATTTTACTGCATGTTCCCAAAAATGAAGCAGAAACAAATCTTTGGTAGATCACATGGTAGGGATTGACTTTTCCCACAATTAAAAGCTTCATAGGGGCAATAAAAGTTTTGGATCAAGCTGCTACTTGTGTTTTCACTTCATCTAAGTCTGTGTGACCTTTTCAATATGTTGGATGGAAAATAAACTTTACAATCTATGTTATGAGGTTTTTAATGATGGGAGTTGAATGACCACTCTTTCCTGATTTAATCCAGATTTGTATCTGCTTCATTTTTTTCTGCAGAGTTTTGTAAAGAAGTACCTCATTGATACACTATTTACATCTTGGTATGTTCATTAATATACTTCATTAATTAAGTTATTATCAGAGAACTACTTTCTGTTAATTTTTCTTAACTTCCCTTATAAATTTTTTTAAATGACAAAAATGGCCACTAATTAATGAGGCTACCTAAGAAAAAAACATTGCCGTGCAACCGTAATCCATCCATGCAACGGCTCATACCATGATTAAGGTATGAGCCACAAAATGAGGTAAATCCAAGGCTCAAGTTGACCACACCACTAGAAGTAGTGGTGATAATGACACCCACTATTGAAACCTTCTTAAGGGCCACTGGTGATTCGAGAAAATCACGCCACTCACATTAAACGGGCCCGAAAATCATCCAGAATACAAGATCACAGGACAATTAACCATACATGCCAAATTTCAGCCATTGATCCTTGTGAAAGTGGCCTAATGGACAGATCACCCCTTAAATCCTGATTTGGGGCCCCTCCTAATATCTGGATATGCTTCAAATTCGGTCTCAACCCCTTAAATGGGGTGATAAAACGGTTGGACAAAGCGGACTTCTCGAATACATCACCATGGACCCACACACGTGATGCATGTGCATAGCATATACACTCCCGCACCGCACCAGAACGCAAGAGGTCGGTCAGCGCCCACTGACCGACTCTCTACTTCAAAAATCCCAGAATGCACAGCGTGAGGATGTTGTCCACTGGTTTGTGCTTGTGGGCCCCACCCATTAGCCATTTGCATGATCAGGACTGTCTAATGTGTCCAGAGGAGGGGTAGTGATCCTCGCCTAGGTGGTCGTTTGGCCCTTTGCAAACATACACACGTGGATCGCCAGAAAATGCAAGATAGACGGCGAGTTGATTTGATACGGTGGACCACACC
Organism: Magnolia officinalis; assembly: GCA_021015155.1. Classification (NCBI taxonomy): domain Eukaryota; kingdom Viridiplantae; phylum Streptophyta; class Magnoliopsida; order Magnoliales; family Magnoliaceae; genus Magnolia; species Magnolia officinalis. The sequence continues at coordinate 29,668,531 of JAJHSJ010000001.1, forward strand.
AAAACCCGACAAAAACCACTCCTTCCTGACTGGTTTTTCACCAGGAATCCAATGAACAAATCGAATTTATTAGAAAATAGCACTGTGGGACCATTGAGCTTCACAACACAAGAAAATTCGCAATGCCTTGCGTCGTGAAATTCGGACGATGTGGGCCATCCCATGAGCATGATCGTGGTTAGATGAGTGATCCGGACCACTCAAAGCTCTCCCAAGGTGCGTTTGCCCAAAGCCAAGAAGGCCAAACGGAATGGATTGGTGCGCTCGGGTCGTGTACTGTTAAAACTGACTGCGAGATCCCTCTCTACGTAAGGCAAGCTTGTGCGTAAACTCAAGCAACTGATTCTCAACCACTGACGCACGTTGCTGCAAAAAACACCCAAACCGACTCACGCACACTATGAAAGGAGGGAGGGTAGCAGTGGGATGGACCTATCTTGGCACGTGGAGAATGAGAGAGAAGGGCCGGCTAGCTGTGGAGTGTTTCTCCTTTCTTGGTTTTGTTTTCCCTTTGATTTATTTTTAGCCTCATCATGTCTAAGATAGGCTAAGCCTCTTAGCTAGAGCTAAAAGGTGAAGCTTGTAGCGTGATGGGAGACTTTTTGTTTATGCCTTTTAATTCCTGAACTGATTTTGATTCTAATTTGATTTTAAGGAATGCCTTTAGTTTTTAATGGTTTGTTGTGACTTAAATTACAATAGATCTGCGATAGCTTTGAGTATGTCCTTTTCATTATTATGATTATGAAATTAGGAGGCCATGTTGTTCACCATCATCTCCTAGGCATGGTTGGATGATGGAACCTTTCCTAATGTTTATAACCATCTCAGATAGATGTGGATTGGTTAGATTCTGTTGTTTGCTTTGTCTCATGGGCATGGCCTTGTGATGGAATCAAGTCTAATTCTTATACCACTTATCCATTGATGACTAGATCAAAGGAAGTTCAGATTTGATTTTTAAGGTTATATCAAGCATAAATCTCCCTGATTTCCATAAGTGGATCCTTAGCAGCCTAGTTTTCGACCTTTGAATTTTACAAGTTTAGTTTAATATTTCACCATTACTCTCTTAAAAGCCTCTGATTTAGATTACATCTTCGCCTAGTTCTAGTTCAAGTTACTTTCAGATTACGTACAACGTTCAGTCCATGTAGATTTAACCTCGGTCTTACCGAGATTATTACTACATCATCAACCCTATACTTGGGGTGTGAACGGCCGGCCTAAAGGAGGGGAGATTCCTCTTCTCGCTTAGCAAGAATCCCCCGACAACATTAACTGATCTACTAAACCGATCTCAGAAGTACTCTAATGTCAAATGGGTTTTTAGCTCGTGAAAAGCTACCAGTAATGGAAGAAACTTGACCAAGGAGAAACGACCTAAGTAGGAACAAGCATCGGCTCCCAACAACAAGCGTAGAAGAGATGATGATCCGACTAGGGGTCAACGTCTGAGCAGACAACCTGAGAGTAGATTCCACTCTTACATTCTCCTAAATGCTATGCCCGAGTAAGTCCTTCTGGAAGTTCAGGATAAACAGCTCCTTAAATGGCCAAGCCGGATGAGAAATGACGCCGAGAAGCGAGATAAACGGAAGTACTGCCACTTCCATCGCAACCTCAACCATTCCACGTTCTTCGACCTTAAAGATGAGATCGAAGCCCTCATCCACAATGGAGATCTGCAAGAGTATGTCAGTAGGAGGGAAGAATGGTCGGATCGGAAGAACAAGCAGCCCAACAATGACAACAACAACGACGCTACAAGAGAAATTTGCACCATCTTCGGTGGGTCTGTGGGAGGAGGATATTCGAACCGAGCATTAGGCACATAAGTTTGGAACATCAGGTCCACCTTACCTACAGATATCTAAAAGAACAGAAAATGGTCTCCCATAAACTGACATTCACCGAGGAGGATGCCCGAGGAGTCCACCATCCCCATGACGATGCCTTAGTGGCAGCCATGATCATAACCAACCGCAAAGTGTTTCAGATTTTGGTGGACACGGCAGCGAGGCCGACATCCTCTTTGTCGACACCTTTGATAAAATGGGGGTTGGAAGGTCCCGACTCCAACCTGTCAAAACTCATCTGCTCGGATTCGTAGGGGACAAAGTCACCAATGAGGGATCTGTACAGCTTTTGGTCACTGCGGGAGAGGGACAAAACCAAACGATGATGATGATCAACTTTCTTGTGGTCGATTGCCCTTCCATCTACAATATCATCCTCAGACGATCATCCCTCAATGCTTTACTAGCAGTAGTATCAACCTACCACCTCACAATGAAGTTTTCGACTGAGCATGGCGTCGAGTAGGTCAGAGGAGATCAACAGGAAGCTCGTTAGTGTTACTCCAGGCTTTAAGGACACAACATCGCATGATGGCTATCACTTCCATTGATCCCCGGGAAGAGTCGGTCGAGAGAGGGTCTCCAGTGGAAGATCTCTTAGCCATAAACCTGAGTAATTCCAACCCGACTCGTACTATACAGGTTAGCTCATCGCTAGCTCCAGGATTGCGGGACGAGATCATGGACCTCCTCCAATGCCATGCCGATGTTTTTGCTTGGTCCCACCAAGACATGCCCGGCATTAGCTTAGAAGTGATGGTCCACAAACTGAATGTTGATCCCGACCACCGACTAGTAAGACAAAAGCGATGAGCATTCAAACCAAAATGATATGCCATCATTGGGGAGGAGGTCGGTTATCTCCTAGAAGCCGAATTCATCGAAGAGATCCATTGTCCCGACTAGATCGCTAACGTTGTTTTAGTGAAAAAATCCAATGAAAAATTGCTAGTCTATGTTGACTACACGGACTTGAACAAAGCTTGTCCCAAGGATAGTTTTCCTCTTCCAAGGATCAACTAGCTAATCGATAGCACCGCAAGGCACAAACTTTTAAGATTTATGGATGCATACTCAGGTTACAATTAGATCACCATGCACCCAGATGACAAGAAGAAAACCACCTTTGTATTGACAATAGGGCTCTACTGCTACAGAGCGATGCCTTTTGGGCTGAAGAACGCTGGAGCTACGAACCAGTTGCTAGTCCAAAAAATGTTTATATCGACGACATGCTCGTCAAGAGCATCAAAGCTACAATACCGCCGACCTCGAGTAGATGTTCGCAATCCTGCAAAAATATCAGATGAAGCTAAACCCGACCAAGTGCGCCTTTGGTGTCAGCTCGGAAAAATTTCTTGATTTTCTGGTCAGTAAAAGAGGAATTGAGGCAAACCCCGATAAGATCCGAGCCCTACTGGATATGAGCTCACCTAGGACAACGAAAGAGATTCAGTGCCTCACTGGAAGGGTCGCTTCCCTCAATCGCTTTGTCTCCCAAGCCACTAACAAGTGCCTCCCTTTCTTCCAGTAGTTGAAAGGAAAACAAAAGGTAGAAGGACCGAGGACTGTGAGCTGGCCTTCCAACAGCTCAAAAAATACTTAGGGTTACCTCCGCTACTTTCCAAGCCTGAGCAAGGAGAGACATTATTGCTATACCTGGTAGTCTCGGCCACAGTAGTAAACTCGGCCCTTATTCGAGAGCAAGGGGGGAAGCAACTCTCAGTGTACTACATTCGCAAGGCCTTGTTCCCGGACGAGACCAGGTACTCAGATATTAAGAAGCTCACCTTAGCTTTGGTCATATCTTCTCGTCGCCTCTGTCCTTACTTTCATGCCCACACAATCATAGTCTCGACCAACCAGCCTCAACATTAAGTACTCCAAAATCCCGAGGTGTCGAGGAAACACACGAAATGAGTAATCAAGCTCAGCGAATTTGACATTAAATATCAACCCCGGACAGATATTAAAGGTCAAGCGGTGGTCGATTTCATTGCCGAGTTCGCTTGCGGCCAGAACTTGGAAGCTAGTCTGAGCACGAATACTGACCAACTGGCTGAAGCTGATCAGGTGGTCAAGCCTGATCCACTGACCTGGACATTGCATGTTGATGGCTCATCCAATTCTAAAGTTAGCGGGGCTGGGGTAGTCCTCGAGGCACCCAACTAGACCTGCACGCAATATACCTTAAGATTTGGATTTCAAACATCGAATAACGTGGTAGAGTATGAAGCACTGCCCTCGGGCTCAGGTTGGCAGTAGCAATGAGGGCCCAGATTTTAAAAGTCCACAGTAATTCACAACTCATTGTTAACCAGATCGTCAGCGAGTACCAGGCCTAGGAAGAAAAAATGATCGCTTATTTTCAGAAGGCCCGTGAACTCATCAGCAAATTCCAAACATGTGAAGTCGCCCTGGTCCCCAGAGCGGAGAATTCCAAAACTGACGCACTGGTGAAGTTGGCCACAACAATCGCGGATGACATCCCAAACTCAATTCCCATCGAGTTCTTGTCTGTACCGAGCATTAGTGAGTCTGACCCGGAAGTCGCCTGCCTCGTCAGCTTGGCCCTGAGCCGGATGAATCCAATCATCGAGTATCTCCGGGAAGGTTCCTTACCCGAAAATAAGCTTGAGGCGCGCATAATTCGAGTCAGGTCAGCTCGGTATACTATAGTAGGGGATATCCTCTATAAAAATGGGTTCTCCTTGCCCTACCTAAAATGCCTCCGAGCTGAAGAAGCTGATTATGTTCGAAAGGAGATTCATGAGGGAATCCGCAATAACCACTCCAGTAGTCATGCTCTTGCCCATAAGGTCATCCGACATGGATATTTTTGGCCAAGCATTCAGAAAGACGCCAAACAATATACCCAAAAATGTGACAAGTGCCAAAGATTCACGACGATACCTCACCAACCTCCCAAGTAGTTGAGCCCCATGACCGGACCATGGTTGTTCGCCCAATGGGGGATAGACATCATCAGCCCACTACCCACGGGTAAAGGTCTGACTAAGTAAATCGTTGTCGTGGTCAACTACTTCAACAAATGGGCGTAGGCCAAACCAATGACCAAGATTACCGAGCAGAAAATCACCGTTTTCGTCTGAAAAACATCATTTGCTGGTATGGGATCCTGCATACGATCGTCTCAGACAATGGTTGGTAGTTTGACAATGATCAGTTCCGAGGCATGTGTGAGAGGCTTGAAGTCTGTAACGCTTACTCATCTCCTCGGTACCCTCAAGCTAATGGCCAGGTAGAAGCGTTTAACAAAATCATCAAAAATCACCTCAAAATTAGATTTGAGAAAGCCAAAGGAGCATGGGCCGAGGAGCTCCCTTATGTACTCTGGGCATTACGAACTACTGCTCAGACATCGACAAAAGAAACCATTTTTTCCCTAGCTTTCCGGGCAGAGGTGGTCGTCCTAGTCGAGATGGGGCCCTTCACGGCATGGGTTTTGGTCCTATAATGAAGCTCATAATACCGAGTAGATGGCGCTCAGCCTTAATCTGCTCGAAAAGAGGAGGGAGCAAGCTCGCCTCAAGCTCACGACCCGGCACCAGCAGGTCGTCCGATTCTACAATTCCTGAGTAAGGGTGAGAAGGTTTTAAGCAGAAAATTTAGTCCTCCGTAGAACCTGCCTAAACACCAAGGAGCCCGGTTTGAGGAACCTAGGGCCGAACTAGAAAGGACCCTACAAGATAACGGACACAACCCGACCTGGGACCTATCGACTCAAAAACATGGAGGGACGACCTCTACTACATTCATGGAGAAGGGGCTAGCTCGGACATCTGCGCTCGTTACGTGATCAACTAGTGCCGATCATGACCAAGGAGATCCTTAACGACCAGAAAGCAGTAATCCACTGCTGGGAAACACGTCTATTCCTTGAGCTCGACCATCAAAAGATGAAGTATCCTCACTTCTATCAGACACTGACCTCTTCCACGGTCTCATACATTTCCGAGTTGTTGTTCGGATCATTTCTTGGTAAGAGCCCTCGAAGTATGACTTAGTACAGAGAAAGACTTTGAGCTGCTACACTCGAGGAAGCCCCGCACCATATGAGAAGATGAAGAGGATGGTTATCCCCAATTTCGTCTGCATTCTACTAAGGAAGGGAGCTTGGTCTCAGTGCTCCGATACGATGTCCAAGGGTAGGTTAATAGATCGGTGATCTGCTCAACGACAAGGAAAAACTCGACCACAACTCATTAGAGAATCCAGTTCGGCAAACTATTCCTTGGGATGGCTATGTAGGTCACCTCGGATGCTTTACCTCGGCCTCCTATTACATGTTTCTTCTTATTCCAACCTTCAAGATTTTATCAAAGAGATCTGTCCGAGATATTTGTCAAAGATCTCAGAAGATAATCGCAACACATTCGGGATATGATTCTCTCTACAATACGCACCTACTGAATAGGGAGATTGCCATCTACGCCATGACACCTCTCAAGTATAAATAAGAGCATCTCCAATAGTGAAAGGTACGTAGGAATCTTACCTAAAAATCCTATGTTCTACTAGACTTAGCTTGCTTGTTTGACTTTAGCATCAAAGGGTCACTTACAACAGCCAGGGTCTTCATCTCTGTCTTCTCTCACAGGTATCAAGTGGTCTAAGGAGGATGTCTAGATTTTTGCATCAACATTTACATCCATCCAAAATCCTAATTCCTTTATCTTAGTACCTAAACCTTAACCTCTCTACCTCTCTACCCAATTACCTCATTAATAATAATTCCAAGTTCCTAATTTTTTCTAAACCATAATTTCACCCTAGATAGTATTGGTTATTCTCCTTTAAAATAGGCTTTACCCTATGCTACTTGGATGTCATTACATCCATTTGATCCTAGTTTCCCTTATTTAATGGCTACGTAGGATGACGGTTGTTAACCTAGGCTAGAATCATGCATGATCTTCTCTTGGGATTTTAATATTTGTGATGATGATAGCAAATTTTGTGTTTTTTTATTAATTAAGTTAATTTTGATGATTTTTCTCACACAATATTTTAGTTCATGCATCAGTCCTACATGAGGCTAGGTACAAATGTCAGAGCTGAGATTAAAGTTATAGTTGAGGGCCTATCACTTTGCATTGATCATAGATTCACTAAGATCATTGTCGAAAGCGATTCTAAAATTGTGGTGAGGATCCTAAACAAGGATCGACCATCCATTTGGATATTGTGGTACTGGTGGGCCGAGGTTGCCTCACTTTCAAAGATGGTGGAAGTGATCATATCTTATGTGCCTAGAGAGGTTAAGGGTGTCGCAAATGACTTAGCCCGTTTTGGGAGTGATTCTCAAAATAGGAGGCCCTTTCATAATCTTAGTGATCTCCTTAGAACAATTCATGGGATCCTCTTTCTTGATTGAGTGGTCTTGGCTTATTTAGAGAGGTTTGGATTTTAGTTCCCAATATTTTTCACTTTTGTGCTTGTGTACATCTTTTGTATATGATAGGAGGTCTGTGGTGGTTTTCTTGTGTTAGGATCGCCTGAATGTATCAAGTGGGAGGTTTGCTCTTCCTCCCTTCCTATCAATAAATTATTTTATTTAAAAAAATAGAACGTGAATACGATATTTGATCCATTCCCTAGCAATGTACCATTATGTAGATGTTCTCGCCCAAGAAATAAGTCGTTCTACCATTCAGGCAGACCACAGTTTATTAAAGAAATGTACTACTAGAAAAAGAAAACGAAAAACACTTGGCTGCGATTTTTAAACCCAACATTATGCTTCTAGTAGCCCACCTGATGGATGAACTAGATTTATTAATGAAACTCATTCAACACAACTTGATTTCACTTATTTACAAGTATATCTTTTAAAAACTCAGGTTCAACCACTACAGTTGGTTGATTCGGCTTGCATCTCGCTGTAACCATAGCTAGCAAAACAACGTAAGGAAAAAATGATACTAGAAATGTGTTGAAAATAATAAATTAATAAAATATTTAAGAAACATCTAGAAAGTATCCTTAGTATAGTATAAAAAGTGTCTTTTGAGTTTCCCAAGTAATTAATGCTCTTTATAGTAAGTTGAAGTACATTTACTCTTATACATAGATTCCTCCTCAAGAGTCTATAAAAAGGGACTTACATGCATGTGGGAGAGAGAAATCCTCCCTTCCATTAATTCAAAGCATTGTAATATCCACTTTCATAATTCAAAACATACAAAAATATTATACTTCCAATACTCCTAAGTCCAAATTCTTTTCTTCCTCTCCTCTTCTCCAACAAATTTGGTATCATAGTAAGGTTCAAGATACATATATGGTAGCAAGTTCCAACAACAACACCTTCAAATATTCCCAAATACGGTGCCCATATTCAAAGGAGAAAGCTACGACTATTGGAGCATTTTAATAAAGATTCTCTTCATCTCACAAAACTTGTGGGAGTTGGTGAAAAACGACTATAAAGCGCATTAGAAAATGCAAGAGCATTAGCAACATGGACAGATGCAAGACAACAAGCATTCAAGGAGAACAAAAAGAATGATGCCAAAGCTCTACTTTTCATCCAACAATGAGTGAGCAAAAGCATCTTTCCCAAACTCTTGCTCGCGACAACACTTCGAAATAAGTATAAGAGATTTTGAAGAAAGAATTTTAAGGGTCATAAAAGGTGATCACTATCAAACTTCAATTTCTTTGGAAAGATTTCAATAATTTACAATTAAAGGAAGGTGAATTAATTCAAACTTCTCTCGTGTTTCTGGCATCATTAATCAAATTAGTAGTTACGGAGATGCAATTTAAAATTTTAAAAATCGTGGAAAGGATTTTAAGAACTCTTCTGGTAAAATTTGATCATGTAATATCTGTCATATAAGAATATAAAGATTTATCTAAGTTAAGTTTACATGAGCTGATGGGTTCTCTTCAAGCACATGAACAAAGGATGAGCAGGTTCATGGAGTAAAGCGTATAACAAGCTTTTAGTCTAAAATAAATATCTTAAAAAAGAGGAGTATGGAAGCCGACAAGAAAAGTCAAGTGGCATATCCAAATCAAATATGGCAATCCGGAAGAGGTAGCTGGAGGACAAACTCTAATAGTGGTCGTGGAATAGATAGAGGAATGTATGATTTCAACAACCAAAGAAATTCAAGAGGTAATAAGCAAAATGATTTTTAATGCTCTATTTACAAAAAGTTTAATCGTGTTGACAAAGATTGTTGGTACAACAAATGCAACGTATGAAAAAAAAAAAACGGGCCACAAAGATAAAGATTGTTGGTACAAGACAAAGAATGAAGCAAAATTTTCTGAAAAGATAGAAAAAACAGAAAATTTATTTTATTCCTGTTTAAATACTTAAGAAGACTCAAATGATATTTGGTATCTGGATGACGGTTGCAGTAACCATATGACAGGAAATCGGAGCTATTTTGTTGTTTTGCATGAAGTACATTCTTAAGTAAATCTTGGAGATAGAAAGCTTCAAAATATTAAAGGAAAGGGAGTCATAGCCGTACAATAAAGGGGGGTAATTCTAAACGTATCCATGATATTCTTTATGTTCCTTGCTTGGTTTAAAATTTGTAAGTGTTGGACAATTAATTCAAAAAGGATATTCGGTAAATTTTGATAAAGATGAATGTATGATCTTGTATAAGATGAATAAGTAAATTGTGACAAAAGTGAAAATGACATCAAACAAAGTTTTCCCTATTAACATGCCACTAAAATGAAATTTTGCATTAAAATCTGAAGATGTTGATGAAACTTGGCTATGACATTTGAGATACAACCATTGAAATTTTAGAGGCGTGAAATTGCTAAATAAGAAGAATATGGTGATCAATCTACCTTTTATTAGCAAAGATGATAAAGTTTGTGAAGGTTGCATTTATGGTAAATTTCATAGGCTTCCATTTACAAGTTCATCATAGAGAGCAAAAGTTTCTCTTGAACCTGTACATGTAGACATTTGTAGCCCCATGTAGACACTATTTCTTAACAAGAAGAGATGTTTTCTACTCTTCGTTGATGATTATAGCAGGATGATGTGGATATATATTTCTTAAAACAAAAGTCAGAGGCTTTTACCATTTTTCTTCAATTTAAAAGCATTTGTAGAAAAAGAAAGCACTAATTCTTGAATGTTTAAGGACATTGTGGTGGAGAATTCACATCAAAAGAGAGCTAACAGCCATATACACTCCACGGAAAAATGGCATAACATAAAGAAATAATAGGACAATTGTAAAAATGGCTTGGGGCATGCTAAAAGACAAAAGTCTTTTAAATTATTATTGGGTGGAAGTTATCCACATAACGGTCTATATCCAACAAAAGCAATAAGGAACATGACTCCATATGAAGTATGGCATTGGAAAAAGCAATCGGTAAAATATTTTAAATTTTTTGTATGAATTGCATATGCTCACATTCCATCACAAAAGGTAAAAGAAAAGTTCAATGAAAATGGTGAAAATGCATATTTACTTGCTATAGTGAGGACTCTAAAGCCTACCGCCTTTATAATCCCACTTCTGGTAAATCGGTGATTTCTATATATGTGGTATGTGATGAAACAACGAGATAGAAATAGGATGAGAAATAAAACCATGTTCCAAAGACATTTGAAGAACTTAAAATTATAAGAAAGGTGACTACAACTTCATGTTCTCCTCCACAAAGCTCTACTAAACCAAATTCAAGCTCAAGTAATTCTTCAAGCCCATCAAGGAGCTCTTCATTAGATTTTGATTCACCTCGAAGGAAGGTATGTTCTCTATGAGAAATTTATGATAAATGTGATGTTACCTTCTTTGCATGTGAGCCACAGATATTTGAAGAATCAATAAAATAAGAAGCTTGGATTAAGGCAATAAATGAAGAAATTATAGTTATTGAGACGAATCGCACATGGAATCACGTTGATTTACCTAAAGGAAAAGATGTCATAGGCTTGAAATGGATTTACAAGACCAAGTATACTAAAGATGGTTCGATCCAAAAGCACAAAGCTTGAGTCAATCATTTCTTTCAAGCTTCGCTGAGTTTCTCACTGCAGAAGGCTACTGGCGGCCTGCTTTCTTGTGATAAGATTCCTTCAATTCTGACATATGAGGCATCACACTTAACTTCAAAACTTGTTAAAACTAGGAAGAATCAAGACCGGTGTTATAAATAATCGATGTATGATTTTAACAAAGCTTTTGTCAGCCTCATCGGTCCACTGAAATGGTCTTTTTTTTTCATGCAATCTATAATGGGTGCAACTATAGTGTTGAAATTATGCACAAATCGATGATAGAATGTTGTCGATCCATGGAAACTCCTCACTTCATGAGTGTTCATTAGAATCAGCCATTCCCCAATGGCTCACACCTTTTCATAGTCCACAGGGATGCTCGTGGACGTCACAATAAATCCTAAGAATAACAGGCTATCCATTAAAAAACTACACGTCTTCAAGTTGAGGTATAAATTATTAATTGTCAGGACCTATAGCACATACCTGAGATCTTCGATGTGCTCTTTCTCATTCTAGCTATATATTAGGATATAATTAAAATATACTACAACAAACTGGCCAATGAACGACCTCAACACTTGATTCATCAGACGTATAAAAGTGATCGGTGCGTTCGATAGACCGAAGGGCATGACCGTCCACTCATACAACCCCTTCGCCGGGCCGTATATGAATGTGATGGTACCCACTCCTCATATCTATTTTAGAAAATACCTTGGCACCTTCTAGCATATCAAGCATGGTGTCCAACCACGGTATCAAAAACCAATATTTAATGGTAATCTTGTTAATTACCTTGATGTCGACACATATGCGCCAGCTCTCATCTTTATTCGGCGTTAATAATGCTGGCACGTCACATGGGCTCATGCTCTCTTAGAACACCCTTATGGATTAATTCCTCCACCTACCCTTGAAGTATCTCATATTCTTTCGAACTCATTCGATAGTGAAGGTGGTTGGACAAGCTAGCCCTAAGGATGAGGTCTATGTGAAGTTGGATGTCCCGCATGGAGGGCAATCCATCGGGTAACTCTTTGGGTCATATTTCTTTAAAATTGTTCAACAATGGCCTTAAACTTGGAGGAATGTTTAAGGGCTCAGATTCATCACCTTTTACCACTATGGTGTACACCTCGTGCAATTTCCTTGGATTGCTGCATAAAATCTTGAATGATCAGGAGGGAGCTTCCCTCCACTTTAGAATCTCTAGGGTGGTTCTTTGGTGCCATAGGGGCAAGGATCGTCTTGCGACCATCCTTGATGAAGATGTAGACATTGTCTCACACTCAGTGGGTCGTATCATGGTCCGATTACCATGGTTGACCGAGCAACATATGACATATTTCCATGTCGATTACGTTACAAAGTATTTGATCCTTATAATTCATACCAATTAAAAAAGAGATAGTGCATTGTTCAGTTACCTTGGTCTCATTCACATTTTTTATCTAGCCAATCGAGTAAGGGGAATGATGCTCTGTTGTAGGTAACTGCAACGTGTCCACCATCACCTTCGCGATTATGTTATCACTACTGCCACTATCTATGATTACATCACAAACATTGTCTTTAACAGTACACTGCGTGTGGAATATATTGTGTCGCTGTGGGTGCACCTCCTTCCTTGGAGTGTACAATAACCGCGTCACGACCAAGGATTCACAGTGATTATCGGCCAACCATTCTTCATCACAAGCTCCTTTTTCAGCAGCTTGTTCATTCTTATCAAATCCAAGGCCTTCTTCCACTTCTTCACCTTCAGCACCCCCTTTGTTAACAGCCAATTGGGTTGCGGGGTGTTAAGGGTACGTGTTCAAAAGGTGGCCCAATTGGCCACAACAGAAACAATAGTCCGGCCTTGGTTGACCATAAGAATTCGGAATCATGCTTGAACCTGTTGTTGTGGACATTGCACATTGAGGCCTAAACGGAGCTCTCCCTATGTCATGGTTTGCGATTGTAGGAGGTTGAGGACGCTACTAGTTCCTTTCCTTTGGATAGTGCTAAATCTTGTGTGGGACCCGTCATGGGGGCCCGAGTCAAAGGATAAGGCCGAGTAGAGACTCTTGCTAGCTACATTTCTGTCCTACCCGCCAACTGAACCACTTCATCCATAATTAGAGCTCGGCAAAACAGATCCGACCCAGTGGATCTGATCCGATCCTTAACCGAATTGACGGCCTAGATCGGTGTGGATTGAGTTAGGTAATTCAGATTTAAATGATTTTCAGATCGGGATCGGATCGTGGTCAATCCGGACCGATCCGATCCGAAACCCAATCCGAATGGATCCGATGCAATCAGATCCGACCCGATCCGGTGCGGATAAACCACATGCATTCACGGTGGGCTCCAACAGAATTTACTCAGTAGTCAGTACCGGAATCGGATCGGCTACTCCCCTGGTTTTGAAACTAAACATGAGAGAGAGAGAGAGAGATTTTAAAAGAGGAGAGAGAAAAACAGAGATAGAGATTTAGAGAGAGAAGGAGAGGAATGTCTAATTGTCGGTTCTCCGTGGGCCCCACCATGATGTATGTGTTTCATCCATGCCATCCATCTATTTTTCTAGATCATTTTATGGTATGAAACCAAAAATGAGGTATATCCCAATCTCAAGTGGACCACATTATAGGAAACAGTGTAGAATGAACATTGATCATTAAAAACTTTTTTGGGGTCATAAAAGTTTTGGATTATGCTGATCTTTGTTTTTTCCCTTCATCTGGGTATGTATGACCTAATCAACAGATTAGATGTTGAATAAACAGTATAGTGGGCCTTAGGAGGATTTTAATGGAGGATATCCAATCATTATTATTTTCCTATGGTGTGGTCCACCTGAGATTTTTATCCCTCTAATATTTTTATCAAGCCTTAAAATGATCTATAAAGATGGATGAACGGCATCGATGAAATACATACATCATGGTGGGGCCCAAGATCACCGAACACAGGGAGTAGCCAATCCGTTTCCGTCAGGCGTCAGTAGCACACACCAGCTACTGCTGTAGCCTAGGCTAGCTGGCTAGGTACGTGGCGTACAAAGACGAGACTAACTCTCCTCAAGCTCCAAGTTGTACGAATGGTTCAAAGGAGATCAAAGTTATATGCGCCCCACAGTGTGTATTTATAATATCTACACCGTTCATATATTTTTAGAGATCATTATAGAGCATTATCCAAAAAATGAATAATATCCAAAGATCATCTGGACCACACCACGAATAGTAGCAGAGATAATGATTTTCACCGTTAAACAATTCGTGTGGTCCACTTGATAGTTAAATTTGTCTTGTTTTTCGTCTCAAGCGTTAAGACGAGTTCGCTAAATGGATGAACGGTTTGGATATAACACATACCCCATGATCAGACCCACATAATGTTAATACAGCAATGCAAAGCCCAAAGTGCACGTCAAGATTCAAGACAGCTGAAGCCTACACTTACGTGCTTTGCACATCAAGTACGCGCCTCGAGCTCTGAGTTGTACGAATGGCCCAAATGAGATCAAAATTACATGGGCCCCACAGTGATGCATTTATTATATCCATACCGTTTTTCCATTTTTCATGATTGTTTTAGAGCATTTGGAAATTTTTTTGAATCATATCTAAAGCTTAATGGACACATCGAAAATAGCAGCGAGGATAATGATTTTCATTGTTAAAAAATTCCATCCGAATCGTCCCAACCCGATCCGACTCGGTTTCCCTGACCGAGTCGGACTCAGTTAGGATCAGGCCAACCATGAGTCGGATTGGTTCGAGTTAGATGTCCCGGACTCAGTCCTGAATCGGATCGAGTTCGGGTCAGGCCATTGAGATTTCAGATCGGATTGGGTTGGACCCAATCCGATCCAACTCGGTCCGATGCCCAGCTCTATCCAAGATCCTAAAGGGGTGCATCTGAACTTAGTCCTAAATTGACGGTCGAAAATAGTATATAAAGCAGGCTACCTTCTATGATTCGATTCCTAAAAAATCATTCTATGTTGCTAACCGCTAAAATTCTTTAGTGTAATCTACGATTGTCTGATTCCTTTGGCGACAATTTTGGTATTGTTGAAACAACGCATGCTTATAATTACTAGGTAGGAATTGTAATTGAAAAAGTCGTCTCATCCACGGCCATGATTGGATGGGCACCTTGTGCTGTCGGGCATGTGAGAGTTGTAATTGCTTCCACCATGTAGAAGCACTGGATTTCAATTTGTACGCAACCAACTTCACTTTATTTTCTCGCGGCACGTCCATATAATTAAATTACCTCTCTACTTCAGCTAACCAATTGAGAAAGTCTTTTATACATAATAAGCCATTAAAACTGGAAAGTTCAGCTTTACCTCGATAGTCTCTTTTAGTATCATCCAGTTGATTGTCTTCATGGACTGGCCGTCAGCAACGACGCCACCAACATCCTCATCATTAGAGCTCGACTCATCTAGGATAGCCTTATGATTTGCCTCTAGAAGCACTATATGGAGAACGGGGATATGTCGTATAATGATGACAAGCGGCTGAACGTCGCATTGGGCTCAAGGAGGAATTAGCGTATCTGCAATACAGTCAAGGGTTGCCTACAGATAGGACTGAAAGTGGGTGGGTTCAACCCGACAACCCATGACCGACCTGACATTGGGTTGGGCTCTAGCAGGATGTACCGGGTTGGGTCTCGAGCTTGGGCTATATAAACACCAACTCGATAAAAGGTTGGGTCGGGCTTGGGTTGAGGTCTCGGGTTGCCCAACCCAACCCTAACCCGATCAATATATAAGTTATAAATGATAATTGAGTGTGGATCGTCTATGTTGAAGTCATAGGAAATTACAGTGCCGTCGGGTCTCATTGGTCCACCGCCATTCCGATTACTCAAGCTAATAAGATATGCAAAATTCTCTCTCAAATAGATTGAGTACTACATAACACGACTTTTAAAGGAGTAGTCCTATATTTTAGCTGTTTGTTTAGAAAAAATAAATTTCTTTACCATAAATTATATAATATATTATATATATATATATATATATAATATATATATATATCTATATATAATATATATATATATATATATATTCTATATATATATAGTTAATAAATCATAGGTACAAAAATATGAGAAGTGTATTAATATAGTAGACTAATACAATACAAAACAAATTAGCAGTATCCGCCCGACCAACCCACCCACCTGACCGAGCCCACTTGGGTTGGGCTTGGGTTGAGAATTTCCAACCCAGGGTTGGGTGGGTTGGGTTAGGATTGAGGTATAGGAACCTTGGGTTGGGCTAGGGTTGAGCACCAACCCGACCTAACCCGCCTGACTTTCAGTCCTACCTACAGCCCTTGCATAGTCAATTGACTCTTTTGGTGGAAATCTTTCATTCTTTCTAATAGATAATGAATCTCTAGATCACTGTCCATAAGATTATAGCCCATTCCGTCGTTAGTTGTCATCTGTCCGAAGGGAGTTCTCGCTCTGATACCACTTGACACAGGGAAAGACGTGATGAGGTCGATCACCGTCTTCCTCAAAGGATAACTACTGCAAATCCACGGAACTCTCTGGACTCCTCATAGAGCTTCCTCAAATCCACGAGGAATTAAAACATGAATAATTCCTAATAAATTCGAAATGATTTTATTAATGATAGAAAACGAAATTACAAAACTTTAAATAATGAACTCAACAATAGGACGGAGTTATAGACTTAAACCCCAACTCAAATACCTTTAAAATGTAACTTACTATAAATAGTAAACTTACTATTTATAGACGACCTCTATTCCACTAGACTTTGTGGTTTTCAACCAAAAATATTAAGTATACATTATTCTCCTAACTTTTCTAAGCCCTTTTCATGTTGAGCACAACTTCTACAACTCAGAGGATCAAGAGTTATATTCGAACTAAAACTTACTATTTATAGTAAAAATGAAATTAAATGAGACTTTTGACCATCGATCTGATGGAATCTTGCAAATCTAGCATGTGCAACCTGGTATAGCAGGTTGCTTGGCTTAAGTAGGTTTTCCTACCCTAAAATCATATACGATATGTCAAAAAACTCATATTAGTTTGTGAGATACGACCAATTTAAGGTCCTGACAGTCCATATCACTTCTGCCTCAAATCGGGCCTTCTCGGGTCCATCTTTGTCATGAAAGTGTCTGTGATCCGCTCTATACATTAGCTACCACATAAAATTGTACCTAAAACTACTAAATAGAAGTAATATGGTCCTAACATTTCTCCTTGTGGTGTGTCTGCATTTTGGATCAAGATGTTACTTGGTATTTATGGTGGAAATTAAGGCATTTGAACGGTTTTGATTCCACATAAACCATACAGATGGCCCAATGGATGACAGTTACGGTGAATGCAAGATCACCCTTACATTCTTGACCCATCACATTTAAAGTCGAATCGAATTTTGTAGCCAATGTAACAAAAAGTTAGTTGGGTCCACCGTGATATCTATGACATCCACTTCATCCGTAATTTTTGTCATATCATGTAACGCTTAGAAACTGAAAATCAGTGAGATTTAGAAGTCAAATGGACCCACCATAAGAATCAGTAAGATGGAAACGCCCACGATCGAAAACCTTCCTATCATCCACCGTGATGCTTATATGCCATCTAGCCTATCATAAAGTTAACCACATCAGGCTGAAGGCAAAATGCAAATATCAGCTTGATCCAAAGTTCTGCCCACCCAAGAAGGTTTCAATAGTAGCCACTCAGTAACAACTATTTCATGTGGTGTGGCGCCCAAATGATTTTTTTATCTGACTCATTTTTAGCTCACATCCTAACAAAAAAAAAAAAAAACTAATGGACAAAGTAGATGCCACAAGGATATGATGGTGGGGCTCACAAAGCTTTCCGTTACATAGCGGTGTCCCTGGAAGAAACAATTGGTCGATTATGTTTAGCTCGAAATTCAGTCATCGATACTATGTGCAGTGTCGAGCGTACCAAAGCATGATACAACTCGATATGAACTGAACACCTTTGACCTCAAGCATGAAGATAGACTAAGAGACGGATAACTTAGTTCGATCATCTATTCAACTACTTGTAATAAAGATCGGGTGACTTACAAAGGAGATTGTTAATCTTTCTAATGAGTTCTTTCATACCTTTCAGCCGAAAGGACTTTTTTACACCATGGTAGTAGTTATCGATCAATCAACAAAGCATGGGAATGATTAGAAAAGAAATTTTGTATTTTTCGAAGATAAACACTTATAGATAAAAGAAAATTTTCCTTGCTAATCAAGCGACTTAGGCATAGATGGCAAGGTCCTAAAACTAAGGACTTGGTCCATTGACATAGGCATCAATGAAGAGAATTACACTACAAGTTAAACTAAAGTTGGTCTAGCATAGCAATGTAAACTAAATGGATTACACTACTTCTAAGCTTAAATAACCATTTGGGCCCGCAAATAGTTGTAGTTTATAATGTAATGCCATGTGTGTTAGTCATCTGTTGTGGGTTAGTAATTTGTTGTGGACATGTCCTGAGTCCATTATTAAGTAGGCAAAATTCCATCATAGGATGCCCCATGTAGATGATCGTTATCCCTTCTTCTACTCGAATGTTTATTGTGTGCCGTGAAAACCAGTCAACTTGGCGTTACCTTTACATCGCTTCATAGCTCCTTGAGCAGTTTCGGCCATAAGGACCTCTTCTATATAAAATTATGATACATTGGTTGAATCCGTCACTAGCCATGAATGTATTTTGGTCATCACCCATAATTAGCCATGAGGCCATCAAGTGAGTAACTAACTCTGTCACATGAGCAAGATATGTGACATGCCTCTCATGATAGTAATCAACGGGACTTACCCTTTTAGGTCACTTGTGACTTTTTGAATTCTGATCAAATTGAACCAACTGAAAAGTTTTTTCATTTCTCTTCTTGAGATTTTACTGCCATAGGGCATCATCTGAGTCATTGGATATTGCATGGTTAGATCAAAGAGTAAACAATACCCCCACATCTCTTCACATTCAACCGAAATGTGAAGAAACATAGCCGCATTTTATAGAGAGTCACTCAATTGATTTATGGTCTGCAAGATTGATGAAATGTTGGATCTCTTACAAATGATGACAAATCGACATTCCTAAGTGGCGTCACCCCATTGATTCGTCGATCGCCAGCACTGTATATGCTTCTAGGGTTGCTAATCGCTATGATGTCACATTAAAGTTGAGCACAATCTCTCAACAATATTATTCTATTTAAGGTCTCCTTCTCCTTCTTTCTCATCCCCTCCTAATTGCTCGTTTAGAGATACTACTCTTTCCAAATACTTCTCCCTTAACAATAGCAAGTAAATGTCTCCTTTGAATTAGTCCAAGCTTGATACTTGTTAGCAGATTAGTTTTTTTTTTTTTTTTTTGTTGTTGTTTTTTTTAATTTTTACAATGGATCTGACCATTTCAAGAGGCCTCGTCATTGATTAATCGCCTTAAAAATTTTACAATTGCAAATGCTAATCCACAAATTGCGTTGCAAACTTTAAATAAGATCATAGTGACTATTAGGGAGTTTGAAGGTACAAAGAGAGAACACGCTCAGTTGAGGGATCTACTATTTGAGTACAGGACTTACATGAATTAAAAAGGCAAGAAGTTATGACTGAAATATGATGAATGGAAAGAGAAGATAGACTATTTACGTGGTAAGCTTGTATGGGTCTAGAATCAACTTTCTGAGCTTCACCAACATAGGGAGGCAGTGAAGGAGGAACTACGCCTTTTGGAAAAAAGACATTGAATTAGAAAACCAACCTAACAAGGTATATAACTTTCTTCAATAAGCTATTCATGACAGTTGTTCTTGGAAGAGGATTCACTAAAAAGCCTTTCAAGACATGACATGAGCTTTGTTACCGTTTCTTCCGAGATCCTTGATGAATAAACCTAGAGCCGATTACAATATCCTTCTTTTTTATTTTAATCAGCCTTTGAGGCTGTTAGTGTTTCTCTATCCCTGATTTTGTGAACATGTAAATGTCTTTTACGATTTTATCAATCATTTACAACCCATCTTTTGTAAGATATTTTGGCCTTTTTTGTCTGTGTATAGCCAACTTTTCACAACAATTGGTCATTTTCTAGATGAACGGCAAGACATTCTTGTGTTTGAAAGGCACATACTTTTTAGGAATCGACCATTGATGGCCATCTTATACACTCATCCATTAACATATTGTAATATGTATGCTTCTCCGTGAAGCATCTCTTGACCCTTTATGAACCATCCCAGGTCGGGGACTACTTTCCATACTCGTGATTCTGTGTTCATGGCTTTCAAAATAAGAGATCCTTCACTGAATAATTTTCCTTTAATGCTTTTATTATATGCTCTGGCCACTTTCAACTTGTGAAGCTTAAGTGAATCTAATGCCCTAAGCCTAGTCTCATCAAGTTCTTCTAATTCAATTAGCGTGACCTCAATGAATTCAGCCAAGGTCAATTGGACTAAAACGTCACTCGGAGCAAAGGTACATTTACTTCCATCGATAGCACAACTTCATGCCCATACATTTAAGGCAAATGGACTAGCACCAGTGATTGCCCTTTATGAAGTCTGATAGGCCCATTGAACTTCTGGTAAAGTATAGCTTTATGACTGTGAGTTATCCTCAATCATCCTCTTTAGCATATTCTTGAGGATCATATTGGTAGACTAGGCTTGTCCATTAGCCTGAGCATAATACAGGGTTAAATTAAGGCACTTGAACATGTATTCTTCAGCAAAAGCTTTAACCTGAGCTCTTGAAAATACAAAACCTTTATCGACCGTAATAGTTTCTAGAATGTTGAATATGTGAATAATGCTTTCTCTAATAAACTCAATCACTTTGGCTTGTCTCACTCCTCTCATTGGTGTACCCTCTACCCACTTGTGAAGCAATCAATCACCATTATTATGAAGTTGTCCAAATTCGATGGAGGGTATATTTTTTTCCGATTAAATCAATGATACATCCTCAAAATGGGCATGCTTTGACAATAGGGTGGAATTCTATGGCCGGTACATTTTATAACGGTCCATGGCTTTCACAAGCTTCATACCCTTTGCAAATTTTATACAATCATTCATGATTTTTTAGCTACTAATAGTCATAGTGCTGAATCAAGGCTCTCATTTTCAGTCCAGCTTGATGAGTTCGACATATTCTCTCATAAAACTTCTCCCACAATTATCATTGCCTCAGCTTGGCCAAGGTACCTTAAAAGAAGGCTATCAAACTCTCTTCTTTCTTTTTTTTCTTTTTTTTTTTTTAAATAATAATAATAAAGATCTTCATTGCATAGAACGTAGTTCGGCATGATCCTCCTAATTGTTAGGTCTTTTACCCTTCTAGGGCATTTTAAGTACTTAATGATTGGATATCATCAATCGTCTTCATGTGCATCCCGCTAATAAATTTCTAATGTTGTTGGTTCTCTTTGAAAAATCAATGGTAAAAGCCATTTCTACAGTGATATGAACCTTTTGTCTATACCTTCATGTAAATGGAGTCTCATTGCAAGTTGGGCCATCTCATTGGCATCTTCATTGAGCTCCCAAGGATTAACTTTAAGTCCGCTTAATCGAAATTATCTATCAGTTGGATTGTCATGACATAATACGACAACAAAGCTAAACTTGTGTATTTATAAAAATCTCTAATTTGGTTAATTAGCAACTAGGAGTCTCCCATTAGTTCGCCCGTTATGACTCCTACTTTTGATAAAATCTCAAGGCCGATAATTAAGGACTCGTATTCTGCTTGGTTGTTGGTGCATTAAACTCTAGCTGAAATACATATTCAACTTTCTAGTAAGGTAAAGTAAGACTACCCCTAGTCTGGGTGTTCGGTCACTTCGTGATCCGTCAAAAATCAATTTTCAGGGCATGACCTAAATTGTACAAAGCTCGACCATATCTTGAAGGATCTGTCTATCAACACTCAAAGGGTGATCGACTAAGAAATTTGCTATGGCGTGCCCTTTTATAGCCCTTTGGGGAACATATTTAAAGTAAAACTCATATAATACCAAGATCCATTTACCAATATAGCCTCTCAGAATCGATCATACTAGCATGTATTTTATTAGATGTCTTAAAGCAATTGAATGGACCATGTTGGATAACAAGCAATGCTAATACCTAATTTCTAAAAAGTACAATGACAAGTGTTGTCGGGAAAACCGAAGATTACGCCGACAAAGGAGGGCTCATCGACATCTTCGGAGGTAGTTTCCCATCAGAACATGGACTCTCCAGCATATCACACTAATACATGACAGTTTCAAAACTTCCTCCGGAACCCTATATATACAACCATCGTAGACTAGAAGTGAGAGGTACGATCAAAACCCTAGTTTACACCTTTGATCATCATCCACAGGCCTAACTTATGGGTCCAAAGCCAGTCACTGGCACCCCCCTCGCTATCCACATCTTCCTATCTTTTATAGATCCATCAGAGGGCACATTTCTTTTTCTTTTCTTTTTTTTTTATAATCCATATCCGTTGGTCAAAATCCGGCGACAACAACAAGCATAGCTTTTCAATTAGCAAATATCACCTTTTAGTGTCACTTAGCATCCTACTTAGATAGTAGACCGCTTGCTCCTTTCGTTCGTCATTTTCTTTGCACTAGTAATTCTCTAACTAAGTCTTCAACCCGTTAAATGTATAGCCTAAAATACTTAACTTTAAGGGGGCCACCATGTTGTATATGTAAAATCAACTCTGTCTGTTAAATAGAATCATTATTTGGACCATACAAACAAAAATAATCTGAGTTAAAAACTACGGACCATTTTTTCTACTTTGGTATATGAACAAGAAGCTATCACTTTTAAGTTATTTCTCCAAAATCACCTACTATTTCTATATGGAACTTTTATTGCCTGAACAACTTTTTATTAGGGATAATGAAAGTCGGGCAGAGTTCAACTCGACCAACCTGACATTGGGTTGGGCTTAGACATGATGTATTGGGTTCGGTCGCGGGCTTGGGCTATACAAACACCAACCCGATAAAACTTGGGTTGGTCTCACGTTGCCCGACCCATCCCGAACTGATCGATACATAAGATACCTATAAATTATAATTGAGTACGGTTCGTCTATATCGAAGGCACATGAAATTCCAGTGCCGTCGGGTATCATTGGTCCACGTCATTTCCCATGACTCAAGCTAACAAGATACGCAAGACTTCTCTCTCCCAAATAGATTACGTGCTACACAACACGACTTTTAAAGGACTAGTTGTCTTGTATTCTTGTTTGTTTGTTTAGAAAAAATGAAGTTCTTTATGATAAATAATTACATTATAATTAATAAAATCATAGGTACAAAAAATAAGACCTATATTGAATTATAATAGAATAGTATGTATCCACCCAACCAACCCCTGCTTGGGTTGGGCTTCGGTTGAGAATTCCTAACTCCAAGTTGGATTGGGTCAGGGTTGAGGTATAGGAACCTTGGATTGGGCTAGGGTTCAGCATCAACCAGACCTAACCTGCGTGACTTTCAGTCCTACTTTTTATTAGTGGAAAGTTTATGTGAAGTGAGAAAATGACAAATTTGCCCTCCTCAAAAGTGAATAGCCATGGTCTAGCTGTATTCAATATCCAGAGACTGTTTGAACTTGTTTACACGGGTTTGGAACATGTTTGCTTTGTGGTGCGAGTGTGCCGTATTTGGTTGTGATCATGGGCCCCACAGTGTTATTTGTGAAATATCCGAGCCATCCACCATTTCTCTCATATGATTTTAAGATTTTGGGCCCCAAAATAATCTAGATCAAAAGCTCGAATGTGCCATAAGGCAAGCAAAAGTGTATATTGAATGCATACCCTTCAAACCATTATGGGTCTGTTTCGAGCAAGAAACAAATGCATTCATTTTGAGGGAAATTATCTTATTCAAACATAATAAAGAGAGTATATAAGGAACAATCATTGTCTTATTAATACTGAGTTCATTTACATCCTTTGACATCCCTTGATTCTAAGGTAGATCATTGAAAATTCATAAATTGAAATTAACAAAGTTTGAATGTCGAATCTCGAATTCGACAGCATTTAGATATCTGCTTCAGTCATCTCCTTAGAAGGAATGTTATGCTGATTTAATCATTTGATTTTCCCCTTTTAACTTGTTCCTTGTGCAAAAGGAGAGCTTGGAATGGCGAAGATCGAATTTGGATTTTCCGGCAGCATCTTGGCCCTTTTTATCGCTGGCCATATCATGACCTGGTCGCTCGACCCACGCAACAAGTTTGTTGATTAAGCCGTCCGCGCAACCATTTCGTAGGTTGCGCAGTCCGCGCAACTGATAGCTACTCCTCACCTTCAGTCTTTAGTCTTCTGTCGAAGCTCTGCTCCTCTCCAAAATTCTTGCGTGTCAAATGAGAGGGGGAGTGAGGTATTTATAAGCCTCCACACGTGCGAACCCTTGATCTTTGTGCCATGGGGCCCATTTCGTATTAGATCAGACCGTCCATTCTAATTTATTTCTGATCTTAGTTGCTCGACCCGCGCAACAGGGGAATCAATTGTGCAGCCAGCATAATGGAGGAAACCCTTTGCGCGACTGGTAAAATGAATCAGGTGGTTTGCGCGATCTGCGCAATATTACTACTGATTGTGCGACCCGCGCAACAAGACTACTGATTGCATGACCCGCATAACTTCTAATAATGCTTGATTTTCTCCTTTCTTCATTCTTTTAACTTCCTTCTGATCTTTTACCCTTTCAATCACCCTTTATTTTTATGCTCCAACAGATGCCCCCTTGATCCTTTCTTTGTTTATTAGAATCAAAGAAGTAGGATCAATCTTCCAATTTTCCTGGTCATTCCTGAAGCTATTGCCTGACCAGCGCAACGGACGCCTGAGTATCGTACTCGACCTTATCTCCTATAAATAGCCGATTGAATTTCATTTCTTCACTCTGCACTTTGCGGCGAAGCTCTTGCAAAACTTTTTCTCCCCTCGCAACCAGGATTTAATGCGTGACCCGCATAGCGATCACTTCGATCGCGCAAGGTAAATCATATTGCGTGAACTCACGCAATGGACTTATAGTCGTGCGATCCGCGCAACAATTTTCAATTTGCGCGATCTGCGCAACTGATACTTAGTCATTTTCCAAACTTTAACAATTTTTCTTTGATTTTGCTTTCTTTCCTGTACTAACTCTTCACTCCTTCTAGGACTTAATCTCTCTCTCATCATGGCCCGCACGTAGAGAACTTTTATTGTCGTCGTACTGCTCATCCTTCGCATCAAGACTACTACCAAACCCATCACCTTCCATGTTGAAGAGTCCCCTTCACTGCACATTCAAACTTCACGCAACGTTTTAAAGACAACTGCCGTACATCCCGCCTATATTAAGGAACCAGTACTCCTCGGCTTCGACTTCACCAAACGTATCGAGACATTGCCATCTCCTATTCACAGGGCCATTGCAGTGGGTGGTCTTGAGAGGCCTCCAAAACACAGCCGTAAACATGATTGGAACAATGGCTGAAAACTACAGCTCATCACCAAACCATCAGCCAGAAACCTCCCGCCAGAGAGGACACTCCACCTCCTTCCTGACCGAAGAAAACTCGTCGGAATAAAGCCCAAGAATTCCAGGATAAAATCAAGGAGCATAATCGGAAAAATGGCATACTCTCGGGTTCATTCATTCGCGCAATTGAAGGTGTCATAAAATTTGACAATCCTTACAAGCGAGGCATTGTGACGATTCCAATCAGCCTTCATCGTCACCAATCTATGTTGAACTATGAACCTAGCAATCACCTAGATGGGAAAGGCTAGCTTACATAGAATCTTGGTCATTCAGAGAACCAAGATTATTGGAAGGCATTCTGCAGCCAACTAAACCAAGCAGCAAATCGGCGACATTCATTCCATGATCTTCCTCACCCCGTCTTACGATCCACACAACCTATACCCAACATACTTCTACGAGACACTTCAGCAGTGTTTCAGCGAGCGTCGTCTTATCTGGAGCCCGGAAGAATTCAGAACAAGGGGTCTCTTGACTCCTCGCCACTACTACTCTGAATGGGCCGCGACAATTCTTGAGAAGCATGCAGGGAGCTTGGCCAAGATTGACATCTTCAATGCAATCGAGGCAACATCACATTCTTTTTATAAGGAGTCCTCCATTCTAAAGGCCTTCCTCAATTATTGGTGTCCTTCCACCAACTCTTTCCATCTTCCCCAAGGTGAAATAAGCATCACACTTTGGGACATCCACAAGATCACTGGCCTGTCGGTGACTGGAAAATTCTTTGATGAATTCGTTCCTACAAATGACGAGTTAGCTTTCATCTCTTCGCCTGACCGCCTTGCCTCTATCTCGAAAACAACCACTGAACTCTTTAAAGAGATGTCTAAGTTTCTATCATTCACAAGATTCATCTGATGTAATGGCTAGCCTATTTCAACAGAGCTCTCCGGTAATTTTCCTTCTTTTCAAATTAACTTTTTTTTTATTGCATTCTGATACATATTCTCGATTTAACATGCTTCTCCTTTTTCTTTCTTTTTTTTTCTTCCAGGTTCAACAGTAATCACTCATGAGAGCTGAAACATCTTCGTGGGCGCATAAAAGGTCATGTTGAGTACTCTGTTTATGGGAAACTTGCAATATTCATTGCTTACTGGCTAAGCATAGTGGTCTTCCCCTGCTCTAAGTCAGCGGATGTCATTCACCCTTCATTGTTTGCAGTAGCCGGCACCATGGCTGAAGGAGTCAAATATTCTCTCACACCTCATGTTTTATGCTCAATTTATAGAGGTTTCGAAGAGATCACTTCTCATATAAAAAGTCCTTCCATCGGCTCCGCCTCCACTTACATGCCATGGCATTACTTCCTCGGCTGGCTAAGCGTCTACTTCCCGTGGACTTTTGAAGTGCCGGAAAAAGCCTACGTTCATCCTTCCCATATCCCTCTCTGGCTTTTTCAGAAGAGAGCCATGGCGAAGAGGTCCAATGACTGGGCGAAGGTATTATCTCCTCTGACTCCTAGATTAATTACTTTCAGTTCTGTCTGCCTCGCTATACGACGGACACAGACAAGGCGGACACGGAATCACTCACCACAAGAGAAAGAACATTCTTTCTATCGATTAGATCCTGTAGTCTTCCTTCGAGGGAGGGGACAGAGTTCTAAAGAGAACCATATTATCCTAGCCGTTTTGCTCATCAATTCGGCTTCGATCAAGCAGTTCCTAAAGACTGTGGACTTGTAACTCGAAGAATGCTGAGTTATGGTATTGGCCCATTTAATTGGGCAATGGTTTGGAAGCAACTGCCAGGCCGAGCTAATTCTTCTTTCATCATTCCGGGCTGCAACCGTATTCCTCGAGCTTGTTATAATCATATGAGATGATGGGTTCACCAATCTTATCTGGCAAGTAAAGGTCTGCCAGTAGCTAAGCCCATCTGGCTTCCACCACCCAAGCTTAGGGGTCGCATCATCGAAGAGGGAGTAGGCTTCATAGCGGAGACCAGTCATGCTCCTTTTGCTAGTCATCGTTGTGTCAAGATATTTGTAGATGAACCTATTCGTGAGAAGAAGCCTAATAATACCCTTGAAGGGTGGATAGCTTACGATGTCATTCACGAGTTTGAAAAGTTCTTCTTCATCGTTCAAGAAGAGAAGAAGCCACAGAGATGTTTCCCCCATGCCAGAGGATGTTGCCAATCTTCAAAACCAGCCAACCTCCTCTACCCATCTTCAACATCAATCGACCTCTTCCCCTAACTTCAGGACTGTTCATCCTAGTCCTTCTTCACCCATGACACGGTCTCGAACACGCGCCCAGGCTTCTCCCCAAGAAGAGACCATCGCTTCCACTTCTCCGGTCTTAGCTAGCACAAGTCATCAACCAGAAAGCAACCAGTCTCTTCTTTCTAAAGGGAAGCAGGTTGTTACTGAAGAATCCAATGAAGGAAATTCAGAAAGTGAAGGCTCAACTTCTTCATCTGGGAAGACTGTTTCTGATGAACATGAGGTGGAAGAAGAGAGTCAAGATGACGACTACGAAGAGGGGGAAGTGGATATTAGCAGTGAAGAAGATATCATTGCAGAAGATATTCCTGCTGATGAAGGACATATTCTTCTGACATCCGAGGCTATTCCTGCAAAGACTTCACCTAAAGTAGGGGAAGAAGAGGATGAACCCCTAGACTATGGAGAATATGGTTATTCGCCATGTAGGACATTCTAAATGTTCATATTTTTACTTATTTGCTTTCATTCCTTCTTGCTTTTATTACGCATTTTATTTTAGGTGATCCTGTTGCTAATGCGGAAGTAGACAGTACTTCTCCCATAAGTTTACCTCCTTTGTACCAAAAGCTTCATCGAGATTCTCTCTACCTCCACGGGCAGTGGCATGTGAAATTGGTTTTCTGATAGAACCAACTGACCTGCGACACCCACCACCATTGATTCGAGTACTGAAGCTAGGGGTCCATCTTTTGCTGAGATGGCGGA
>JAJHSJ010000001.1:29697069-29765965 GCA_021015155.1 Magnolia officinalis
GAAGGTAGCGGACCCATTTACGAGCTAGTCAGACTCAGCCTAGCAATGCCTCCTCACATCAGGCAGGTAAGGCTACAACCCCTATCCAACCGACTACACGACAGTGGGAGTCGCGGCCTAATGGTATAAGGCCCTCGTGCGCTCATATATTCCACCCGGTCACGGCGTTGGAGCAAATCCTTGGTACTATGGAAGTTTTGGAAATTTCACCCATGGGCATCCTATGCACCTGGTATGCTCAACTAATATTTTCGGTGTCCACACATACGGCCATCCACGAATACCCCTGTGGAGGTAAGGCCCTAATGAAGTAAGGGCGGATATACATAAGCTATGCAATGCCAGATGCATGAATCACACAATCACCCATGCATCAATCACAAGCATCCATCTCTCGGAGAGATACCAACATGTCCTACACAATGACACAACCATGGCCAATCATACCTCAACTAAACATGTATATTATGCGTATGGGAGTAGGCCATGAAGATGAATAGGGGTGCCAATGAGGTGAAGATGAACTCTCTACCTAACCATGAAGGGTCTAGGTACTTAACCAATTCTTCATAAGGAATACAACCTCTAGTTGGGGCCCATATACCTGGGGTAGCCCACGAGACTAAGGAGAACAATGATATGAGCCTAAATAGATGAAACGAGCCTAGCAAGGATCTATAATGGGCCTTTAACCATCCATAGATGCTCATGGGCCTACCTTAGGGCCACCAATGTGGACATCCAACCACAATTGGTCCCCAAAAGGTAGCCCTCTCTAATTGATTACAGATCAAGGCCAGGCCCACACAACATTAAAATAAGAAATGGGCAGCCATTACATACCACATACATTCATGTTGGGCTTCAGAAAGGCAGCCCAAGGCCTAACCAAAACATGGGTCCAAGGGAAACACACGTAGCCCAACTCATATATACCACTATGGGCCCATATGGGAAAGATTAGGGCCCAACATAAAGGCCACAAATCCCATATATTGTGGTGGCCTAGTAGACAGCCCATTGCTCAAATCACATGGGCAAATGTCATGCTCTTAGTCAAGTAAGTTGGGCCTACAACCCGGCCCAAGTATAAAGTTGATTTGGTGGGCAACCAAGGGCCCATATACTTGTGTAGTCCGGTCCACTAATCCAACACAATAGTATGGTAAAAATGGCTCAAGAGTTCAATGGGCCTATCTGGAAAGTTCCAGCCCAATTGGGCCTAAAAAATTCAACAACTAGCTACATTCATGGACCCAATTAAATTCAACTGTGGTGGGCCTCAAAAATGCATTTATTAAGCCCAACATTTAAGGAACTAAAGGTATAAATTATTACCTCTAAGATTCTTCACAATGTGTTGGGCCCCACTCCTCAAAATTTCAGCCCAAAGGCCAAGCATAATTATGACATGTTGTTGTCCTAAATTTGGGCACTCCATTGGAGTGGGCCCAAGGCCTATAAAACTCTAGGAATTGAGGGCCAAGGTCCTCATCATCCATACAATAAGAGGAAACCCAAAAGGTGGCCCACCATCAGAGAAAATATTTTTGAATTATAATTTTTATCAAGGCATATTGCTGGACTACACAGCAGAAAATTCTGGCAAGCCAACCATCTTGGCCCATTCTCTTGGATGCCCAAATGGCGTCAGTTGGGGATGAAATTTTACAGAGTGATACTTCAATAGGTGGGACACACCCCCACAAAATTTCAGAATTTTTGGATATTCCTAAGTATTTTAATTAATTTGAACAAGACAGTTTGTCCAAAAAATCGGACAGACCTGGACGTCCCAATGTGGTGGGCCAGTCCGGCCCTTGCCACGGTATGCACAGGGGTCCATTGGCTCTGAAACTTGGTAAGTAGGTCCCACCATGGGTGGACAACAACTCCACAATTTTTCAAAATTTTTGGAAGTTTAAAAATATTTTAATTTATTTAAAGAAATCAATCTATCCTGAAAATCGGACTGATCTAGACACCATATTGTAATGGGCCGGTCCAGCCACCACCATGGTGTGTACAGGTGTCCATTGGCCCCAAAATTTTGTATGTTGGTCCTACCATGAGTGGAACACCTCTATATAAATTTTCATGATTTTTAGACACCCGAAAATATTTTAATAAATTTCAGAATTCCAACCTGCCCAGGGTGGAATGTTGCTGGAATAGTGCAGAAAATCCAGACTGTCCACCTCACTTGGACCACACCTTTGGAACCCCAATGAAGGTCAGATGGGGCTGAAATTTGGTATAGTTGTAGGTGGGTCATAAGGCTACAAGAATCATATATTATTTTATTTCAGTATTACCACCAAAGACCCATAAATCAGGCCCCAAGGTGGCCTAAAAATCTGTCCAGGCAGATTTGGACAGCAACATGTAATAGAAATGATTAAAATATAAACATGGTTTTCCATGGGATTTAACCCCAGGAATTTGTGTGGTGGACCACCCCAGTGAGCCCCACAAATGTCCAGACCTTCCCCATCATCAAATACCCCTTGCATGTGTCCCATTTAGGTGGATTTTGTGGCCACATGTCTAAGGATGGACCGCTATGGGCGTCCAAGCTCCATGGTTGGTCTGGATTTTTGTTGGCCTACAAGGTGGGCCACACATGCAAGATCAGAATTCTATCATCAATAAAAAAAATAAACAATCGGCCACAAGAGGAGGGGCTCCGCCACATTGAGGCCCTCCCCTTTATCAATCACACCATACATTCCTTCTATTCATATGTTACAACAAAGATCCACCACATGCATATTCTAGATTCAAGATCAATGCTTGGGATGTCATCCCAACCATGATTCTAGGGTCTAGATTACCTATCATGCTATGGAATCCAAGTAATCCTCCATGATGGGGGCCTATAGAGGGAAAACCCCATGCATAGACATGCATGCATCAAATAGGCCATGTGGCCACGACTAAGGGATGATGTACGATCTCCACCATGGATTGGTGGGTCCTACACTTCCCACAAAAAGAGATCTAAGGACATGAAAATAGAAATCCTAATTCCTAGGAGTACACCCACCTTAGATTGCCCCAAACTTGGACCTCCTAGCTCCTAGTGCACCAAGGGATCCATATCAATGGGTGAGATTGGATTTAGATGGTTAGATTTAGAGAATTAAAGGGGAAATGGGGCTGGAGAAGAGAGGAAGATAGAAGGGAAGTTGCTGGAGAAGAAGAGAAGAAAGAGAGAAATGAGACGGAAAGAGAGGGAAAAGCTTTTTAAGGGAAGTAATCATAACCAATGGTGACAATAACAATGTTGCTAGGGAAGGTTAGATGTACGTGGGTAGTGTTTAGGGTGGGTAGTGTTTATTCCATGCAATAGTGTAGTGTATGTATGTGGTGTGCATGAGAAATTGTGCCATGGAGGTGGTCCACATACTTTTGTACAAAAAGTGGGTCACATGATAAAATGCTCATAACTTTGATCCATAGGTCGGATTAACGCACAAGACGTGTCGTTGGAACCGCAACAACGATACGAACGAGATGGCATAGGTCTCGGGTCGATCCGAGTCGGGTTTACGTGACCGAACTCAAGGTGACTGCAAACACTATCCGAGGGTCGCAGGTCGCCGGACTTCGACCGGTAAGACCGCGAGACCATGATGAACAAGATGCATACTCACACACACACATGCACACATGGAAACTAGGGTCGGGTCTCACAATCCTCCCCACCAACAAAGAAATTTCGTTATCGAAATTGACCAATCCAGGACAAAGAAAAAAAAACAAAACACCACCATCATATAACAATCATCTTACAAGGAAGGCAATACAAACAATCATATATCTATCAATCATCAAACAAATGTGGATAACGCTCTCTAATCTCGGCCTCGCATTCCTAATACGCCTCGGTCTCCGAATGATGACCCCATTGCAACTTCACCAAGGGAATGACCTTGGTCCTGAGGACTTGCTCCTTCCGATCGAGAATACGAATAGGCTGCTCAATGTAGGAAGCATCCTCACGGACCTCAAGTGGCTGTCAATCAATCACGGGAATAGTGTCCGACCCACATTTCTGCAACATAGAAATATGAAATACATCGTGGATCGCGAACAACTCAGGAGGTAAGGCAAGCCTATAGGCCACAGCGCCTACATGCTCGGTAATCTTAAAAGGTCCAATAAATCTTGGGGCAAGCTTGCCCTTCATACCAAAGCGTACCGCACCCTTCATAGGCGAGACATTGAGATATACCATGTCCCCGACTGCAAACTAGAGGGGTCGACGCCGACGATCAGCAAAACTCTTCTACCGGCTCTGAGCTGTGCGCATCCTTTGCCTGATAACATCAATAGCCTCTGACGTGTGCAGCACAATCTCGGGACCTAAGAGACGACGCTCTCTAACCTCGGTCCAACAACTAAGAGATCTACACGGTCTACCATAAAGTGCCTCAAAAGGAGCCATGCCGATAGTCGCCTGATAACTATTGTTGTACGCGAACTCTGCGAGGCGCACATGCTCATCCCAACTACCCGCAAAGTCTATCACACAAGCTCTGAGCATATCCTCAAGGATATGGTTGACCCTTTCGGTCTGCCCATCCGTCTGCGGATGATAAGCGGTGCTGAGGCGCAAAGTGACCCCCAACGCCTGCTGGAAACTCCTCCAAAACTGAGACGTAAATCTGGAGTCTCGGTCTGAAACGATCGAAACTGAGACGCCGTGCAGTCTCACTATCTCCTCAATGAATATCCTTGCCAACCGGTCCATAGACCAGGAAGCACGCACTGGAATGAAATGAGCTGACTTTGTTAAACGATCGACGATAACCCAGATGGTCTCGTGACCGCGCTGAGTCCTCGGCAACCCTGCAAGGAAGTCCATCGATACGTGCTCCCACTTCCACTCTGGAATGCTCAACGGCTGCAAGGGACCAGGGGGTCTCTGATGATCGGCCTTGACACGCTGGCATGTGTCACACTCAGCCACAAAACTTGCAATCTGACGCTTCATACCCTGCCAGAAGTACTGCCTCCTCATATTACGATACATCTTCGTGGAGCCCGAGTGGATAGAAAGTCTCGATCAGTGTGCCTCAGTCATTAGATCACGACGCAACTCTGGCACTTTCGGGACACATAATCTGCCTCTGAAGCATAATCCACTATCGGAACCAATCTGCCAGTCTGACTGCTCCACGGATGCGGCCTCTGCTTGGTACTCCTGAAGTGACTCGTCCATCTGCTGAGCTTCGATCACCCTAGCCACCAAAGAGGGTTAAATCGATAAGCTCGAAAGCTGAACAATGGAAGACTGCAGACCGAACTCAAAGTCAAACTCTGAAACATCCTCGAGCATCTGCCACTGCCGAACCATCATATGTGCCACCAGGCCTCGTGGCTGACGGCTGAGCGCATCCGCCACCACGTTTGCCTTACCCGAGTGGTACTGAAGGTCAAAATCATAATCTTTCAGCAACTCCATCCATCGCCTCTGTCGCATGTTCAACTCGGACTACGAAAATAGATACTTCAAGTTATTATGATCCGAGAAGAGCTCGAACCTGACCTCATATAGATAATGCCTCCACACCTTCAGTGCGAAGACAACTGTTACAAGCTCCAAATCATGAGTGGGGTAGTTCAGCTCATGGACCTTGAGCTGGCGTGAGGCATACGCCACTGGCTTCCCGTGCTACATCAGTACAACACCCAAGCCAACTCTAGAGGCATCGGTGAAAACAACAAAACCCTCATTCCCATCAAGAAGAGTGAGAACCGGAGCGGACGTGAGGCGGTCCTTCGACTCCGCAAATGCCTTCTCACAAGCGTCACTCCAGACCCCCTTCCGCGTCAACCGGGTCAGCGGTGCTGCAATACGGGAGAAACCCTCGATAAATCGTCGATAATATCCCGCTAGACTAAGGAAGCTGCGAATCTTGAACGCGTTCGTGGGCTGGCCCCACTGACGCACTGCATCGACCTTCGAGGGGTCCACAACGACACCCTCCCTCGTCACTACGTGACCAAGGAACTTCATCTCCTCCTGCCAAAACTCGCACTTCTCCAGCTTCGCATACAGCTGGTGGGCACGAAGGGTCTCAAGCACAATCCGCAGGTGCTTAGCATGGTCCTCTCGGGTTCTCGAATATACAAGAATATCATCAATGAATACCACCACGAACTGATCGAGGAACGGCCGAAAAACCTCGTCCATCAGCTGCATGAATACGGCGGGCGCGTTGGTCAGTCCGAACGACATGACCAGAAACTCAAAGTGACCATAGCGTGTTCGGAAAGCCATCTTCGGAATGTCCTCCTCTCGAACCCGAATCTAAAGGTAACCGGAACACAAGTCTATCTTGGAAAAATACTACGCACCCTACAACTGATCGAACAGATCATCAATACGGGGGAACGGGTATCGATTCTTGATGGTGACTCTGTTGAGCTCACGATAATCTACACAGATTCGCAACGAACTATCCTTCTTCTTCACAAACAATAGTGGGGCTCCCCAAGGCGAACTACTGGGACGAATAAAACCTAACTCTCGGAGCTCATCTAACTGCTCCTGCAGTTCCCTCAACTCTAACGGTGCCATCCGGTAGGGGGCCTTCGAGATAGGTGCGGCACCAGGCACCAAATCAATCTGAAACTCCATCTACTGATGCGGCGGCAAACCCGGTATCTCCTGAAACACATCCTGGTACTCACAAACAACTGGCAGCTGCTCAATACTCTCTGCGATAGAATCCTCAACGACTGAAGCCAATAAACTAGATAGCAGCTCTCCTCTAGGCTCGGCGACGAACTAGAACACTGGCAAGCCTGGGATATAAAACGTAACTGTCCTCGCGGCACAGTCCAAGATAGCACGATACTCTGTAAGCTAGTCCATACCCAGAATCATATCAAATCCTGTCATCGGCATCATAAATAGATCGGCAGGGAGGAACATCTCGCCCACTAACACCGGGCAAGAAGGACAACGACGGGTTAGCACAATAGACTTCCCCATGGGAGTCGAAACGGTCAAGGCCTTAGACACGGCCTTCGACGGAATACCAGTCGATCGGCAAAATTGTTCGGTTACAAAAGAATGGGAAGCACCAGAATCAAACAAACATGAGCAACACAAGCAGAAACAAGAAGAATACCCTCAATACTCCACCGGTTGATTACTGCGGGTCCTGGCCTGGCTCCTGCTGCGCAGAATAAAAACGGCCCTGAGCTGGTAGGGGAAGCAAACCGGAAGACTGAGGGTCCTGAATCTGAGCCTGCTGGGCTGCTATACACACTGGACCCAGGGATCGAACAACATACGGATATCCCCTCTGCTAGTGTTACGGTTGCTGCTATCGCTGCTGCTGCTGTCTATGTTGCTGCTGTCTCTGCTGAGGTGGTCTGCCTGGCTGCCTCTGCTGCTGAGGAGGATCCCTAAGAGCGGTGGGTGGAAGTTGTGCTCTCTGCTGCTGCTGAGGAGGATGAGGAGGGGGCAACTGCGGTGGTCGCTGCTGCTGAATGGGGAGAGGGCACTCACGCCTCCGATGCTTGGCCTGTCCACAACTGAAGCACACGCCGGAAAAGGGGTCAGAAGATGAAGCAGCTGGCGGTGCTGATGACGATGAAGAGGCTCCTGACTGAGCCGCAAGCTGCCGATACCCTGATCTGCCCCTCCACCTCCGCTGACGATGCTACCTAGAACTGCTGGCTGGTGCACTCCTCTTCCGGTCTCCACCAGAACTCGGCTCTCTCGATCTCTGGGTCATAGCCCAGTCCTCCTCATAAACTAGTGCCCGATGCACAACCTGGTCAAACGTCTCCAAGCAATGCCCCACCACACGGCTGCGAAGGGCAGGACGCAAATCGGTCACAAAACGAAGGGCCCTCATCTTCTCATCACTGTTGAGATGAGGAGCAAATCTAGACAAGGCCAAGAAACGAACCTCATACTGAGATACAGTCATATCGCCCTGCACTATGGTCTCAAACTCGATCGCCCGCTGGATCTGAAATGCTCAGGGAAGAAGTTCTGGTCGAAGCGGGTCACAAACTCCTCCCATGTCCAAACGAATTGAGCCCCGACCATCCTAGACACGGATGACCACCAGTGTTGGGCCTCACCCTGAAGAAGGTAGGTGGCAAGGGATACTCTCTGGCCCGCAGGACACTGAATAGTGTCAAAAATCCTCGCAACCTCGGTGCGCCAAGCCTCAGCTGCAGAAGGGTCAAGATCACCACTAAACCTCGGGGGATCATGCTGGCGGAACTCTCGGGCTATCACACTAACATGCGGTAAGTCAGACTGCCCTGAAACCTCAGTGGTAGCTAGCTGACGGGTCTGCAATGCGGTGGCAATCAGCTGTATCAGCCGCTGGAAATGCTCAGCTCATATAGGTACTGTCAAAAAAGCAGGGGCGGCACTCGCCTCAGGCGGAGGCACGGGTACAGCCGTCGGAGCAAGAGCCTCCCAAACCAGTCTATCTAAAACAGAATCTGTCAATGGGCAGCCAGGGTTCCAAATCTACTCGCATAAAGCAGTTACTGGGGTTGACGCCATGCTTCATCTCCTGGGAAATTTGGCTTGCTCAAAACTCCTCCAGATTCGAAGGCGTGAAGATGTCAGCTAATCAGATCATCTTAAAAGTCATCAGATGGATTCAAGAAGTCGACAGCCCTATGCCAGATCAGACCAGAGTCTCACTGTTGGACGCAATCACTTGCCAATCTCTTCGCTTGGACAAACACTTCTCCCCTCATCCAGAAAAACCCTTCATTGTCAAATGGTCCAAGCCAAGAAGCGGGTGGGTTAAGCTGAATTCAGATGGCTCTTCGCGTGGGAACCCAGGGGAGAGTGGTGGGGGAGGCGTTTGCAGGGACCATCAGGGGCGGCTGATTTTTACGTTTCATAAAGGTTATGGCAGAGTAATGAACACGATCACTGAAGCTCAGACAATGCTTGATGGCATCATCATTTGCTCCAACTTGGGCTTGTCCAACATTATTATTGAATCCGACTCAAAGATCATTGTGGATGCGGCTTGAGATCCATCGGCCCCCTGCCTATGGAATATCTGGTACTCGATGGGAGTCATCCATCAACTGACTCGTCCCCTCAGCCTTGCTTTTTCCCACATCTTCTGTGAAGGTAATTCGGTGGCGGACGCTTTGGCCAAACTGGCTAGCGAGGGACGACCCAATTGCCTTTATACTTCCCATGCCGACCTCCCGAGATCCATCAGGGGATCCTTGCTTCTTAATAATGTGGGGATTGGAATCCTCAGATCTTCATAGTCGGCCCCGCTCTTGGGCCCATTTGAGCTGTCTTCCTGTTGATAGTTTGTTTGTCCTTTTGTTCATAGCCTCAGTTGTTTTTTTTTTTTTGTATATGATAGGTGAGGCCCGATTCTTTTTGTTGGTTCCCGCCTAAAAGTTTGTTCAAAAAAAAAAAGTCACTTATCTATTGTTGTAAATATATATATATATATAGTCAACACCTATCAAACCGACTAGGTATTAGCTCACCTCATTTCCTACCCCACATTAGTGTATAAGTGTGCCTTGGATGGTTCCTTGGATTGAATCTTTCGTCACTTACATTGGCATGATTACTTACAAGTGTCAAGTCCAAAAAAAAAAAAAAAAAAAAAAAAAACCATTATGTCCAAACTTGAATAAGCTTGTAATTGCACTAGTTTCATCAAAATCTCCATGGCATGAGAATATGTGAATGGAGAAGTGTTAATTGATTTTGCTCTTATTGTCTTTACTGGACTTTTATATAGCCACTGAAAGTGGCTATAACTAGGGTTTTTCATTATGGTTCTTGAAGTACGTATGCATGGTCCAAAAGGGATATACTTGAACCTCCTTAGACATGAACATCACATCATAAATCAAATTCAAAGTTGAATTTGAAATATAACAGAAGAGGAAAAAGGCCGGAAGAAGCCAAAACTCGTGGGACCCACCCACTAGTGATTGCTCACCAGTGGGCCCCACTGGCCTACGTCCAACATCTCCCACTCAATCACATTGTGGGATAGGCACAAAAAATTTGTCCATTTAACTCGCCTTATAAGAATCAAATACCAAACATTGCGATAAAAAAAATCAAAGGTGTGGGACCAGCTGGATCACCATAATCTTCTCACAGGTGCTTAAGTATTAAGTGACCACCTAACTAGTACTTAA
This sequence comes from Magnolia officinalis, assembly GCA_021015155.1. Classification (NCBI taxonomy): domain Eukaryota; kingdom Viridiplantae; phylum Streptophyta; class Magnoliopsida; order Magnoliales; family Magnoliaceae; genus Magnolia; species Magnolia officinalis. The sequence goes on from JAJHSJ010000001.1 coordinate 29,707,252, forward strand.
TAACCCAAGCTTTGTAATACCTGTCCTAGTCCGCATGACCACACCAGATGGAGTTAACTCCCGATATCTGGAGTACTCGGCCGACATACGCACTTATCCAACTTATTGAGTCATTCTGAAAACTTGATTTTTCACAAACTTCAACTAAAATCAATTTAAAGTAATACTTATATATATGCTTTTTAAGAAAAATATTGTTTGCAAAAAGTCTAATAAAAAACAACTCGATACTGCTGGCGGATAAGTCTTCAAGTGCGTATTAATAGTTCTAGAAACTTGGTGTAGCTGTCACGGGATCTTTTCCACGCAGCGTAACTGAGTTTAGTCAATCAAGGACATTTCGTCATTGTACACTAAAGTAGAGACACTCAATCTCATCCTCATATACACAAGAGGAAGGTAGCTAAGGACACAAAGAGTCACCTACGGGACTGGCTACTCACACGTTGCAATGATTAGATCGAATCAAAGCAATCTGTAGGTAATAGGTCCTAGCACGTGGCTACAACCCACATCGTAAAGTAGACAATACTAGGTGTAAGTCGGGTCTACAGTACGCAGGTTATTCTACATAAGGTACGACTCATCTCATAACCTAATAACCTGACTTTAAATTCAGGCCATAACATTGATCGCATGTAAAGGAATGGTGCGATTATGTTATTCGACTTTATCAGTCTCATCTTCAATCTTTATAAGATTGTAGGCGGATACGACTCACTCATATCCTCATCCTTTATTATTCACAATAAATGGAAGTTTATACCTCAATGTATAAATATAGCCCCAAATGTACCTCTCTTGTACATTCAAGGTTGGTCAACCCGTGCGAGTGGGTGACCGGCCTGCCGACAAAAAAATAGAAATCCTACATGATCTCAAGGTAAATGCTGATGATCTTCATACCTAGTTATATTAGTGTTCAATACTGAATGGAATTTATTCATTAATGAAAGATCGAAGGTATTACAAAACAAGTACATCAGTCAGGCTTTCCTCAATCCCATCTGCCTGACGTGAACCTGAAATAGATCTCTAGCTATAGGTTTCATCATGGGATCAGCCACTATCTCCTTGGTAGGAATGTAGCTAAGGGCAACCTTCTTATCTTTCACTTGATCACAGACGTAATGATCCTTGATCTCAATGTGCTTAGATTTCTGGTAGTGTTTAGGGTCTTTTGCCAAGTCAATAGGAGAAGTATTGTCTATCTTCAACGATATAGGCTTACGAACACTCGGTACAACACCCAGACTCAATAGAAATCTGCGAACTCATACACCTTCCTGAACTGCAGCACAACATGCAATGTACTCGGCCTCCATAGATGAAAGAGCTGTGGATGTCTGTTTCTTACTCAACCATGAGATAGCTCCTCCTCCGAGAAAGAATACATATCCTGAAGTAGACTTTTCCTCGTCGGCGTCATTACCCCAAGCAGCATCAGAATATCCTTTGAGATCGAAGCTTGTGCCTTCATAACACAACATTAGGTCTTTTGTTCCTCTGAGATAGCGAAATATATGTTTGATGGCTTGCCAATGAGACTGTCCCTGGTTACTCTGATAACGGCTGACTATGTCAACTGCATAGCTAATATCCGGTCTGGTGCAAAGCATAGCATACATTAAGCTCCCTACTGTGCTTGCATAAGGTACTGAGGACAGCCAATTTCTCGGCTTCATTCTGGGGACACGATTTTCTGTCTAGCTTAGTAGTCCATAGGAGTTTTAACAGCTTTTGAATTTTTCATCCTGAACCGCTCTAAGATATTTTGTATATAGGTTGCTTGAGATAAGCCTAAAAATTTCTTAGGGCGATCTCTGATGAATTTTACCCCAAGGATAAAGTTGGCTTCACCGAGGTCTTTTATTTCAAAGTTCGAGAATAGCCAATCTTTAGTCAATGTCAACAATTGCATGTCATTACCAGCTAACAGGATATCGTCTACATATAGAGATAGTATCAGAAAAGATCTTCCAGACCGTTTCATGTATACACAATGATCTTCTTCACTCATTGTGAATCCAAAAATAGTGATGGCCAAGTGGAACCTCATGTACCACTGTCTTGAAGATTGCTTCAGCCCATAGATAGATTTCAACAATTTGCAGACTTTCTTTGGATGCTTTTTGTCTACATAACCCATGGGTTGTTGCATGTTTATTTCTTCATCCAAGTCACCATTTAATAATGCGGTTTTTACATCCATCTGATATAACTCTAAGTCTAAACTTGCGACAATGGACAAGATCATACGAATTGAGGAGAATTTAGCAACAGGTGAAAAAGTCTCCTCGTAATCAATGCCTTCTTGTTGTGTAAAACCTTTAGCAACTAATCGCGCTTTATACTTGTCCACTGTAACATCTGTCTTTCTTTTGATCTTAAGTACCCATTTGTTACCTATCGCTTTGTGATTGGAAGGCAGATCAACAAGTTTCCAGACTTTATTCTTTTTCATGGAAGCGATCTCTTCGTCCAAGCATTCACCCAATTGGCCGAGTTAGAAGATAATAATGCATCCTGATACGAATCAGGTTCATCATCATCAACTGCAACACAAGAGAATATTTGCCCCTCAAGATCGAAGTATCTTCGGGGAATCAATCCTCTTTCGCTTCGACGTAACTTAGGAGCCTGCTGAGATGTCCTCCCACTATCCTGACAAACTATAGGAGTATCATCGTCTTGTGAAGTAGAACTCCCACTCTCCTGAGATACATCGGGCATTTCAAAAAGATCTATTGGAGCCTTTTGTTTTATTCGGCTTGGGTATCTATCTTCAACGAAGGTCACGTCTCTGGATTCTATCTCAATCCATCATCCATGGTCCTCATAAACTAGAACGTATCCCTTTGAATGCATGGGGTATCTTATGAACACACATTCAATGATTTTACTATCAAGTTTACCTCTATGCGGAGTAGGCAGCAAAACATATCCCAAAGATCCCTAAAGGCGACGGTTGGCTAGAGAAGGAATTCTCCCAGACCACATCTCATATGGAATCTTAGGAATTGATTTGGATGAGACTCTATTTAGGACGTAGACGGCCGTTAGCAGTGCATCTCCCTATAATGTGGTAGAGAGATTGGCTTGAGCCATCATCGATCTAACCATGTCCAATAATGTCCTATTCCTTCTCTCTGCAACACCATTTTGCTGTGGTATGTAAGTCATTGTGTACTGCTAAACAATGTCAATATTTTCGCAATATGATTTAAATGTTTCAGATGTATATTTGCCACCTCTATTAGATCGAAGGATTTTAATCTTTTTCTCAAGTTGATTTTTCACCTCAGCTTTATATTTAAGAAAACAATCAAAAGCCTCTGATTTGTGTGAGATAAGATACACATATTCATAGCGCGACTAATCGTCAATAAAAGTGACAAAGTATTGACATCCATTTCTGACATGTACATTAAAGGGTCCACAGATATCTGAATGGATTATCTCTAGTGTGCCCTTTGACCTAGCCACTTTGGAAAATGGTTTCTTCGAAGTCTTCCCGTATACATAATGTTCACAAAATGACAAATCAACTTTGGATAAGGAGTCTAACTGACCAAAACGTACTAGTCTTGTCATACGATCCTTTCCGATGTTACCTAACCTCGCGTGCCATTTTTGAGATTCAGATACTACAGTTTCATTCGACATAGCGGATAAAGCAAGAGGGGCATTATCACAATCTACGTCTAGAATAAATAAATCTGAAATTAAATTTCTCCATGCAACGATGAGGTTATTCAGTCTCAAAGAAACTCTTGTCCCGAAAAATCGAATATCAAATCCATCAAATAATAACCTAGAAACATAAATTAAATTCCGACGCATCCGTGGTGCATAAAGAATATCACGAATGATTATTGTTCGTCCTATGCGCGTACGGAGATGAAAAACGCCAATCCCTAGTACATCTTCAACAGCGTTATTACCCATGTATAGCTTGTAACTTCCCTTGGCTACAGGCCGGAATTCCTCGAGTCCTCGACAATTGCTTGTCACGTGCTTCGTTGCACCTGAATCCAAAATCCACTCGTTAGATATGGTATCAAGGGAAAGGATTTCAGAACAAACGCCTACATAAAAAGTATCTAGTGACTGAGAAATTACCGTCTTTTTATGGGCACACTGTCAAGCATAATGGCCGAAATTTTCATAAACAAAGCAGACTATGTTTGTCTTTTTCTGCTTCTTCTTTCCATTCCCCTTCTTGAGATTTAGTGGAGGTGTTGTGGTTTTCTGTTCTTGATTATTCTTCTTCGCCTTCTTGCGAGCTTTGGACCGTTTGTTATTAGCTTATACTTGTGGGTCTCTGCTATAAAGGCCTTGGCCGAACCTAACTGAATAGCATTCATTTCAACCTCACATACCAAGTGGCCACAAAAGTCTCTGAACGTAGTGATAGAATCAGTATGGTTCAGAATTCTTTTGATTTGGGCCCAATATTCAGGCAAGGAACGGTGCATGGCTATAATCTTCTGATTTTCAGTCAATTTACACCCAACATTCCTAAGGGCACCTATCATTTGCTCCGTCTTATGAATATGATATTTGATGGGGTAGCCGACAGGCATCCTATACTCCTGAAATTCTAATTTCATAGCTCGAACTCTCGCATCTGACTTCTGCGCATAGGCATCTGTCAGTGCTTCCTAGACTTCCTTAGCGGTTTCATGCATTTCATACGTAAGTATGAGTTCTTTGTGCATAGTGCTAAGAAAGATATTACGGACTGAACAATTTTATTTTCGCCACTTATTATAGCGAGTCATCGCAACCCTATGTTCTTGTAAATTTTTGTTTTCAGCCAAGATGGGTTCCTCTTGAACTACATCGAGTGTGTGAGATATGTCGTCCTCGTCCAGAAGGCATCGCATCGCGCGGGACCAGTCTTCGTAGTTGTTGCCATCGTAATGTTATCCTTTCAGTTGTTCAGCGATTAACGCTTTGGTGGCCATCTCTACATTGTATGAGTATCACTACTTAGCTAAGATCTAACGTATTGACACTAATCATTAGCATTTCTACGTGTTATACAAATTTTCAGAATATAAAAGTAGTCAACACATCTTAACGAGATTTGAAAGTCCACATACCCAAATGAGCGGTGTAGAACAATCAAGTTCTCAATTAAGATGAAATTGGTTCTTTTATATAATTATAATTGTATAACATGCAACCTACCATTATATGGTTACATGCATCATTTGGTGAAGGAGAATAAACTCCCACTCAGGTTATGCACAACCTTTATTTTTATAGGGAGCAACTAAGCACTAAGTTTTATATTTTCCAATGAAAAATAAGGAGGACTTAGATCTAAACACATCAAGCCTAATTATATCACACATATTATCATCAGAAAAAAAAATATATAAAGAAAGTGCTTATGCATGAAGAGAATTCAATCTTTACTAGTATCATGTCCATTAGAGATGGATCCAATCATCACCGTCAATGATCATTGTTGATGATGGATCCTTTCATCAACATTGATCATCATGGTAGATGATCATTTCGATCACTAATGATCTCTTGATCAATGGTGAAGAAAATGTTTTAAAGGAAATAACATTGAGTTCTGGTGTGTGGTGCACTAGCTAATCCGCTTCCACCTGGGTTGACTATTATAATAAGTGGGTCTATATATAATATAAGCATACAGCCAACACATGTGGCTGATTAGCCCACGTGTACATCAGTCAACTCGTGTACAAGTTCACATCAGCTATAAGATAACCAACACGTGTACAGATAGCCAACACGTGTACAGTGTACATCATTCCATTCAAGTGCACATCAGGTGAATACAACATGTGTACAATGTACTTCATTTGATAATGGTAACGTGTTGAATACAGCCAACACCTGTTTTCATGCAGCCAACACGTGTACAGTGTACATCATTCCATTCAAGTGCACATCAGTTGAATACAACTACAATAGTTCTCACGTGTTGTAGTTGAATATAACAACAATAGCTGTATGTGTGATATTGTGATGTGACGTCACCCACTAAGATGTAGGTTTTTGCATCCTGTGAGTCCCACGCAAAAGGCACACTCCAATATGCGATGATTATGGTCCATTGAGTCCATAGCACATGCGCCATCTTTTTCAGGCGGCCATCGGCAAGATGTTGTGGGTAAAAATATGGACGGTTTGGATGAAAGCACATGTCTAGTAATCAGACTCATGTCTGGCTGACGTGTAAACAACTGGTATTTGTGTTGTATTATAATACAATAGCAGCATTGCTGGGTAAATACAACTGGTATTTGTGTTGTAACATAATACAAAAGCAACATTGCTGACGTAAATACAACTGGTATGTTGCACATCAGCCAGTGTGTTTGCAGCCAACACATGTACAACAACTAGTATGTTGCACATCAGCCAACGTGTACACACGTGTACATGTGCATATTAGCCAACATGTGTACACACGTGTACATGACCATATTAGCCAACAGAATAAGTAACACGTGTACAGCCAACACGTGTACATGTGCGCAGCAAATAAGCAACACGTGCACATGTGTACAACAACAGAATAAGCAACACATGTGTACATCAGCCATGTATAACACGTGTAATACTGTTGAGATATAACACGTGTACAGCTGGAATGAGTATTTAACACATGTACGGCTGGAATTCAAAACGTGTACATCTGCACAACTGCAAACATGTTGTAATAGTACATTTTGTAACGTTAAACGTGCACATCACAGCACATGTGCATACATCACTCATAATTATGTATACATCACAACACATGTGAGTTACTGTACTGTTACATACGTTTACATATTTCAATACAAAACGTGTACAACACGTATGCATGTGATGTATTTCATTACAAAACGTGTACAGTAGTTAAGATGTACAAAACATCTCATATATCCATCAACCATCAACATGTGTACAAAACATCTCATATAGCCATCAGCCATCAACACGTGTATTGTGGCAGATCAACCAACATATGTACACACGTGTACAGCAGCAGATCACGTTTATAGCAGATCTGCCAACATGTGTATACACGTGTTGGATTAAATGTGAAATGTGTACAACAGATCACGTGAACCATATGTATAACAGATCCATTGCAGATCACGTGAAACGTATTGGATTAAACGTGAAACGTGAAACATGTTGTAATCCAACATGAAACGTTTACGGTTTCTTTACAACATGAAACGTGTTGTAACAGTGGGATAATATCACACGTTGAACCATTGTACTCAATTGGTCTAAGTTCAACAACACATGTACTATATGTGTAGGCAACATGTGTAGGTAGTACGTTTACCGCATCTGTAGGCAACAAATACAACATCCAACATGGGTACATACATGTACATTAGCCATGTACATCGTGTCCATATACATCAGGTTATGGATTCCTATCTTAAAAGAAAGGATGGGCCACTTACCTTTTTAGATGATAAATCGGAGATCCGCCGATGAATGGCTCTGATACCACTGAAGGGAAAATGCGGAAGGTGAGCCCTCAAGATCTGACGGTCTACACGATGATTGGGACCCTCACAAAGCTGAAGATTGATGCTCCAACAGCCCGCCTACCTACTACTGGAGCAGATGGATCTATTCACACCTCTGATCCTACGGTATAAGTGGTCCCGGATTGCTATCTGTGGATCAGATCGTCCTAAGGACAAGCTAAAGTGGACAAACTATTGTGCACACTTTCTCTCTCTCAGTATACTCTCGGTTTATCGTATGATTCGATGCGATCCATGAGAGAAGCGCACTCCTTTTTATAACAGATGAAGGAGAGTTTGGGTGGGATTGGGATAAGGCCACATCATCCGGTCTTATCCTTATCTCCTATCATAAATCAAATTCAAAGTTGAATTTGAAATATAACAGAAGAGGAAAAAGGCCAAAAGAAGCCAAAACTCATGGGACCCACCCACTAGTGATTGCTCACCAGTGGGCCCCACTGGCCTACGTCTAACATGATCCTGAGGTTTAAATGGTCCATCAAGAGTTTAAAAGGCAAGCCGGCATCTTTAAAGCTTTCAATTGATTAATCAAAGTTTTTTCAATAATTAACTATTGTCTTTAACTGTTGATTTATTTTAAATCATGTAATGAACATCTAATGGTTGAGATTAGACATGATTTATACCGTTGGTGACAAGATTGGCCGAGTGTGGTGACCACTGATAGTGGAGAAATTTAGATGGTTGGTGTGTATAGCCTTAGTAGAGATCCATACATTGGGTACACAAATTTCCATGAAGTAATTCTCCGTCAACCCATACTCATCATTTTGAGATCCTATCCAAGAGGCAACACCTGGTCAAGGGTTCGAGTACCCATAGGTGGTGAAATCCCACTAAGGCGTGAGTGTGTAAGTAGTGGTGTGTGTGCGTGTGTTAAAATTTTTTTTTTTTTAAAAAGGGACAGAACCTTGACGTATGCACCTCCTTTTATGGTGGACATCCTTATATATGTCTAGAGTGAGAGAGAGAGAGAGAGAGAGAGAGAGAGAGAGAGAGAGAGAGAGAGAGATTAGTGGGAAGGAGAGAGGAAATGGGCCACGCCCATGCCCTATCTTTCCTTTTTTTTTTTTTTGGAAAAGACGTATATCCATTGAATAGATAAACAAAGGATGAACATGAGAGCTTCAGGTGGGCCTTACAAAAAGCAAAGCAACCACACCTATCATATAGGCTATACAAGAAAACGAAAAAGGGGAAAAGTAGAGGAAAAAGAGCAACAAGTGAGAGCCAACAAAAGGCCATCAACCTGGCCTGATGGCGCCCAGCCCCACTCTGTCTGGGAAGAGCAGGTCTCTGACCAGAGGAGGGAGGGACGAGTAGTAATTAGTGAACGAGGCATCCTGCCTACCACTACCCATCCGGGCCATGGCGTCCGCATGCCCATTCCCTTCCCTGAAGATATGGGAGAAAATCACCTGACATTCGGACGAGAGGTCCTTGATTCTGAGAAGCCACGGTTTCCACTTCCAGACCAGCGAAGCGGAACCCAAGAGAAAATTTGCAATCGGCTAGGAATCCGACTCAATAATCACCTTCTGCAGACCTTTGAGAAGGCACCACCGCAAACCATCATGGGCCGCCCTAAGCTCCGCATGCGTGTTGGAGCCATATCCGTAACCTTCAGAAAACCTAAAAAGAAATTCACCTTTGTCCCCTCTACAAATGCCACCATCGCCTGACAATTCAGGGTTGTCGTGGGTGGAGCCATCGACGTTGATCTTGACCCATCCGCTAGGAGGTTTTTGCCATTTGACCACAACGCCCGAGAGGCGAGGACCGAAAAAATAAGGGGAACGACAGCGGAGGACAGGGGATGATGCAAGAAGAATGCAGGGCCATTCCGTGCCATTGAGGACCCTGCAAACTGATGGCCAGAAGGGCAGGGGGAGTGTTGATGCTGGACATAGGCCAGAGGGGCAGACGGGGCTGATGGCGATGGGGGAACAGTAGAGGAAGGGGCCCTCACACTAGTCGGACGATGGGGTTGAGGAGGCCCCGGAATCTGGAGCTGATCGCTATTGCAGATAAGCTGAAGCCACCAGTTGATGCGTCTAAACAAGTTAGCCTGGGAGGGCTTTACTTCATTGAAAATTGTTGCATTCCACATCTTCCAGATTTCCCAGCAGATCAGACAGGGGAGATTTGTCTAGCCAGAGCTAGAGCTTTGCTGGTAATTGGGGAAGTCCACCATTGGATCAAACGCTACTCCATAGTGGAGGGACTTTGGACGTTAATACCAAGCCAGCCGCCATAGAACGCCCAAACTGCTCTTGCAATGGAACCTTCAATGAATAAGTGTTGGATGGTCTTTAAAGCATGGGCGGGACCACCTCTCCTCACAGCAAATGCACTTTGAAGCCAAGTGAATACCCCTGGATTGCACTAATACTTCAACCGGGACAGCCCTTCTTAAAATTTTCCACATAATTAGAGAGATTTTTGGGCGGAGTTTGACATGCCATACCCCAGCCGTCCATCCCAAAGGAGTAAGATTCAACCTGCTGAGGTTCCACGCTGAACGAACCAAAAAATGACCTGAAGGAGTGAAAGGCCATAGAGGTTAATTTATCAGGGCCAAGAGATAAGAAGAACCCCCCTTGGAAGATAAAATTAATGACATCCTGAGGCAGATACTTGAAAACGGCTGACGGCGGCAGCGGACCAGACGAACCAAGGAGATGCTTGATTTGCAGCTGGCGCATAGCAGGAGGAATGTGCATATCTACACAAGAAAAGAGCGGCCCCAGACCCATCCAATTTGAAGTCCAAAGGTGTTGTTACCGATACCAATTTGACACACCGACAAAGTTTTAAGAAAGGGAATTTGAGCCGCAATACGCTTGCAGAGAGGCGAAGCATAAGAAGGTGGCCTGAGAGAGTTTGGAGCGTCAAGGAACTGACCGTATTTGGCACGCATGAATCTGCTCCAAAGGTTGTTGGACTCATTGAAATTTATATCCCACGCCATCTTAAGATGGAAAGCAACCATTGTTTCCTTAAGTTTTCTTATCCCAAGCCCTCCCTTCGCTCTGGGGTGCGAGATCATCCGCCAACTACGGCAGTGAAGCTTGCACTTGCCCTCAGCCTAACCCCAAAAGAAATTTGCAAAGTGCTTTTCCAGAGAAGCCAACACTTTCACTGGAACATGAGACGCAGTTAGGGTGTGCACCGGGATGCTCCCGAGCACATGCTTTATTAAAACAGCCCATGCCCTATTTGATCTCACACATCCATATGTTGTGTGGAGTCTGCTTTAAGATTACTCAAAAGTTAGATTTGGCCTCTACTCGGATTTTGATGGTGTCTCTCTATTCTCTTTATCTTAGATAGATCTAGGAAAAGTAATGCAGTATTTTCATACCGGGCTCTATTAGGGTCGCCTGTGGGATGTAGGGGCACACTCGGGGTGGGCGGGGCCCATGGGGGAGGTCTCGTGTTAGAGACTCCTCAGCGAGAATGATTAATGTGCATTTCACACCAGGTTCGAGTGGGGTAGCCTTTGGGATGCGGGGACAGACTCAAGGTGGGCGTCCCATGTGAAGCGGTACCCATGTGATTTGGGGCCCACGAAGGGGGTTTGGCCGATGTCCTAACCCATGAGATGTGGAACCTGAGTTATGAGATAAATGAATTAATTCGCCATACTCTAACAATTCGAGGTTATAGAGCAGGTGGTTAATTATCCTGCATTAAAAGGCTTCTTCCGTTGAGAGATTAACAACGACTCTATCGATGATCCACTTTAGGCATAAGTAGATTAAATTTTAAAAAAATAATAAAAAAAATTAACCTTTTAAGATCATGGCCTAATCTAAAGCTAGGGATCCTCTTAATATGATAATTAATTGATTTTTTTTTTCAAAAACACTTTTATTCTGTTGCATTTCAAAATCCATATCATCATAAGTCCCTCCTAATGATTATGTAGGCTTGGTCTTTTAGATATGAATGGTCTCTTGGGATCACTTGACGAGCAGCGCTGGTTATAAAAGCCTTTGCCTTATTTCCATGTGTGAGGGCATATGTAGTAATTAACATTCATGACTGTATAATTAGTGGCTAGTTTAGGGGATCATGAGTTCCATCGTAGGTTTTGCTCAAATGAGTGGTTGAAGAGGTGAACAAGGCAAACTTTCTCTCCTTAGAATTTGTTGAACTTTCACTTTTCAAGAAAGATGAGTTTTAACTTGCTTTAGTGAAATTCACCGGGCTTATTGAACTAACTTCTCATGGATGTATTGTTTTATCAAAATCTAAATTACAATGTAATTTTCTTGTTCCTAATTAAACCTCCTCAATTCTTTTTGGTTTATGTTCTACTCAAGATTATAAAAAAAAAAAAATGCTTGAATTCTATGGACACATATATGACAAATAATTTCAACGCCATTTCTTTTTGCTACAATTTTTTTTGCCTGGTTCATTTCATGTCTTCTGCGAAATATACGTTATATTCGTCATATTACTCTATTAATTGGCAGTACGATATCACTCGTATGGTAGAAAGGAATCATTTTTGTGACCCGGCAATGGTTAAATGATATTGAGAACATCCATCTATTGGACCACACCTTGGAGTACTGCCCCTAAATGAATATTTAAATAAATTCACTAATTACAAATTGGCAAAAAGAAAATATATACATTGCAAAGCTAGTTATCATGGTGAAACAGGATTATTATTTTTTTAAAAGGAAAGTGAGAGCACATAAGGAGAAAATCTCTTGTACCCTATAGGTTGGTCATGCATCTAGGCCCAAATAAAAAGATATATAATGACCAAGACCCCGAACTATGCATCACAAAACCTTGAAATTTACAAGGCTGATTTTATCCATGAGCACTTAACAGCTTGCCCCGTGAATTTTTTATTAATTTTTTTATCGTATGATTTGGGTCACCATAATTTCCATCCTCGCCAAACAATTCACAACCTCATTCCATTCTCTAAACATGAGTTGGGATCCTCTGGTTGCAGCAAGCATGAAATTTCTGTTACTGTAATGTGATTGGGCCACATCATCGCTAATTGCATTTAATACAGTAGTGTTGACAATACCAGTGATGATGTGGACTAATCACATTGCAAAAGCAGAAAATCCATGGCAAGTCAAGGACTCGGCACTACAAGAAAAGCGGGCAAAGCCGACCGATGGCCCATCCCTTGCATTTTACCCGCGGCCAGTTTTACGGCTGCGGGCAAAGGCTACGCCCTATAAAATCAAAAAAAAAAAGAAGCCCTAATCTATTTGAGCGCCGACTCCCTCCCTCTTCCTCTACCTCTCGCTCTCCCTCCCTCTCCCTCTCTCTCACTCTCGCGTGCTCTCCCTCTCCCCCTCGCACGCTCTGCCTCTCCCTCTGCCTCTCCCTCTGCCTCTCCCTCTCGCTCTCCTCTCACTCTCCCTATCTATCTCTCTCCCAAAACCGTATTCCTCTCTCTCTCCCTCTCCTCCTCGCACGCTCTCCATTTTTTTTTTTCAGGTGACTTTTGGGAAAATCTCAGATGTATTCATACCTTCGAATCCCTCTCTCAATAGATCCCGCGGTTACAGCTTCATCAGATTCCTGTACGTAGAAGAGGTGAAAGCAGCAGTGGATATCCTCAACGGTAAAAGGGTAGATGGTCTATTATTACGGTCCAAATGGCAAAGGCCTGATCTCAGCTAGCTCCCCTCAACCGTCCCCCTCCCTCCAGGGATAGATCCTTCAACACTGCAGAGATTCAGAGAGCACCCCATAAGGAAGACAAATCTTTCATTGCAGTGGTGAGAGGCCATGACTTTATTGGCACAATAGGTGTTCGATTAAATTCCACAGTGACTACTACACGCTCGGAAGGAGCTCAACTTAATGAAATCATGGCAGGTGCTCGTCTAAATGCCAAAGACAAATTTTTGGTAAAAGCTGATAACAGGAGTGTGGCTCTGAAGTTGAGGGAGCTGAACTTGGCTCTAGTGGCGCACGTAGAGGATACCAAAATGCCAATTATCAAACTAATATATCCACAAACTCAAACTCTCCAGGTATGTTTCCTCTGCCGTAGACATCTCACATGCATGGCTGTAGCAAAGCTCTCAACCAAATGTCAATTTGTGGATACTTGTAAACAGAGCTTATTATTGGGATTACTATGATTTTTTGAAGGCATGAAATGGGCTCTATCTAGAAGTGCATCTATCACTTCTCTGTAGATAGTACTTATCTCTTGTTGACATCAGCTATCCTTGTTCAAGAGCATGGGTGAAGGGGATAGCTGTATTTGGTGGGCAGCTGATTGTGGAACTTTTTTTTTAATATAGGGCCAGTATAGAGTGAGCTCTGTTCAGTCCAAATCAGATAGTTAGGTTTTTTAATAACTGTTTTGAAAGATGTGTTCAGGTTGGATTATATATTCCTACTTGCTGAAAATTAGTTTTCTAGGCTGTTTTGGTTAATAATCTTGTTCTCGGCTTTGCATCGAATTAAACCACATGTTCCATCATTCGTGCAGGCCGCCATCACTTTCTTTGAGTTCCATTCCTGCGAATGTACTCCATAGGCAGATACTTCATTCAGAATTAAACCACATGCTCCATCATTTTTGTTTTTGTTTTCGTGGGGAAACTGCTTCAAGTGTGACCACTTTGGCTATAGCTATGTTATTCTTGCTGTAACTCATTAATGTTTTATGCTTTTTCGATACCTCGCTAAAGCAATTTCTAATATAACAATGATGATAATTTGTGCTTTATTTTCTTTGCAGTCAGCGTAAGTGAAATTGAAGCATTGTATGAGCTTTTTAAGAAGATCAGCAATATTGTATGTTCTTCAAAAAATAAGCAGACCTGCTACTCTGTCATTGCAGGAAGAGTTCCAATTGGCCCTGTGCCGTCTAATGTTGCATGCTAGTATTGGGATTTTCCATGTTGCTCTATTTGTCGAAACCCCATCTTTTTTCCCTTGTCACTCCTATGTGAAATAATAAAATGCTATGCTTTAGTTTATTTATATAATAACATGTGAATTTTGAAAGAATCCTCAAAATAAATAATGAATATTTACCTGAAATAACTTTTTATATGTTGAAGAAGTTTCACAAAATAAAAGGTAACAATAGGTAAATGCAAACATAAAATTGTTTCTATATATGAGCCATGTTTAGGACTGTCTAATATGCAGACACATTTAAGTGTCGACATGATGTGACTTCATAAAAATGCCTTTTAAAAAAAAATTTAACTAAGCTATCCTTTTATTGTAAATGTGGGCAGTTTCCGATTTCTTTTCTTTTGATGTATTTTATGTTGTTCCATTGATGAACTTTTTGGTTGATCCATGACTGAAAGTTATGCAAGTAATAACTTATCTTCCGCAAGGAGCATTATGAACCATTGATAATGACAACTGTTCAAGGTCTCCATTAAATATGAACCATTGGTTGTAACTGTCTCATGGCTCATTCCAGGCCCACCAAATCAATGGCCTTGGTGACCAGAAGGTGTGCGCTTTAGGTATGTTCGTGTGATGTGTGGACAGTCTCTTTAGGTATTTCACACCCTTTTTTTGATACAAGTTGAAGGCTTCTCTTCTTTTTAGTATATCTGCATGTAAGTCTGTTATGTTGACAGTTCATTGATTGCTTCGAATTTCTTATTGCTAGACACTAAATGCTTAAAATAGAAGCTCAATATCTCGGGTTTCTTCATTTTTGTAGCCTTTTTACCCTTCTGTTTCACAATCCCTATTTCCTTACGGTGCATGATAGCACAGAAAAGATAGTTGTATGGGTTAGTCAAGCCATTCACATGCACATACACTTATTTCGATTTGCCATAATTCACAATGAAACAACAAAAGAAAAACATGGGTAGCATTGCATATCTGTATTTGCATGCAACCCATGTAAAAGATAAAACCATCTGCATCTCTAAATAAGAAACATCGATGGACGACCATCTGAAAATCTGATTTCTTTATTTCCAATCGGACAAGGAACTCCTACATCCCAATGAAAATTATTCATCAAAAAGCCATCAGACAAGGAGACTTTGCTTTATTTTTATTGGTCTTTTGTTTTGTTTTTTATAGGGCATTGCCTTTTTTTGGGTTGTCCCATTTTGATGATTGGACAACCCTGGTAGACAGCCATAAAGGGACCACAAACAGGTGACCGCATGAAATTCTCATCTTAAACTAGTTGCATCCATGACATTTGTCTAATAGTTTATAAAATAAGCTTGGATTTGTGTGTTTTTTGCAGAATTTGAGTAACCCAATTCTTCCCAAGGCTATCAAAGGTAAGTGGGTGAAGATGTTGGATTTTCTTAATTAGTGTTGGGGAATTCACTATTTAAATCAGAACTCGACAGTATGAAAAGAACGATTTCTATATACATACATACATACATACATACATACATATATATATATATACATATATATATATATATATATATATATATATATATATATATATTGTTGGGCATTGTTTGTTTTTTTTTTTTTTTTTAATTTTTAGTAATGGTTTTAAGCTCTTGACGATTTCTACTATTTGAAATTTCAGCTTTCAACTCATTGAGACTTAGGTGGGGCATCTGTAGAGATTTGAAATCCTATTTACATCAAAAAAAAAAAAAAAAAGGTGGGGCATCTGTAGAGATTTGAAATCCTATTCTAGTGAAATTTTCAAGTAAACTCAGCACACTCAAATCCTTGGCAAGACAACAAGGGCTCCTTTCCTTTCTTTCCTTTGTTGTGATTTAGATTCTACTTACAAGGTGGATTGATTTAGATTCTACTTACAAGCACACTCAAATGATGTATCTAAATGCAAAAATTAACTGAATTGCAAACTCGATGTGTCCCATCTAATCAGGAGTAAGAATGAAGATTAGTGATGTTTACTAGCATTCAAGTGAGGAAGTAGCCTATTATGTTCCATCAAAGTCTGGAGGCAGGTTCCTCTACAACAATCATAAACAATTTCTTCACAACTAGCTACATATGGGGCCCACCATACTGTTTGTATGGAATCCAATCATCCAGCAGGTTCACCTACCATGAACATGGGGCAACACAAAAATCAAGCCAATCCAAGCATCATATGGGCCACACCATAGAAAACAATGAATAACCTCCAAAAACATCCAATTCAAAAGGTGACTCACCTGATGATTGGATCACCTGATTTTGAGTTTTCCCATTCTCACTCGCTGAGTGATCCGGCTGGACTTATTGGTATGTAAATACTCACAAGGAATTCTCCTAAAACAGAACCTCAATGAAGATTTTAATCTTGTGGAATGGCTGGTTGTGATTCTCTTCAATTCATAATTCTCTTCTTCTATATTTTTTTAGACATATTTAGTTGGTAGTAAGTATGCCTTTGGTCGAGAGACTGTTGTTGTTAATCCTTGTTCACTAACCAAGCAAGAGCCATGTTTGATTGAATTTGATGTACATTGTAGCTGCCAAGTGGCTGGCCATGTGTGTGTGTGTGACCAGTTTCAAGTGCATTGCAGGCAGGTACGACAGAGACATGCCTATGATAACTTGATGAATGTAGATGGCATGGGCTAGGGCTGTAATCAAAGAAAGAAAATTGTTGGTGTTCTAAGCTGCTAAGATTTAGCAAATAGAATTAGATTTCAAAATCTGTCCAATTGTGTGGCGTCCTAAAAATGAGGCTGGCAATGCAAGGCCTTTATATGTGTGGCGTCCTAAAAATGAGGCTGGCAATGCAAGGCCTTTATATGTGTGGCGTCCTAAAAATGAGGTTGGACACCCCACCAGATATAGGCCTTTGTGGAGAATGGTATGCTTTTAGTTTGGTTCTACTCTCTCTCTCCAACTTCTTGAAATGCGGAAAAAGCAATGGATGATGTTCAGGAACCCATAAATAGTTGGTTATGGACACTGATTCTGTTTCTCCTCTGTGTTGGGCAGGAATACTTGCTAATGTTTCACAGGCTTGTAAGCAAGATCTTGACTTTGTGTCCCAACCATTGCAGTAATTCGGTGAATTTCTACATGGGAGATAAATTACAATTGTTATTTCTAGCTGACTCCAATTCTACCATAGTGGTGCTGGGAGGAAAATTGGTAGGATCATTCTTCCGTTCAATATGAGCAGAATTTGCAGCAGCAATTTTATGGCTTGGATGAAGATGGAGATTTAAATCTCAATATTGTTCCTTAAGAAATCTGCATTTTCTGCAATATGTGAGTTGGAGTTTATCTTTATTATTAGAAGAACATGGTAGATGGATATGTCCCTTTCCAGACCCACTCACTGTAAATGTTCTAGAGTCTACTACTATAATCATAGTTAGCAGAACTCCTTTCTAAACTTGTAACTTTGAGAAATACTTGTATAATTGCTTTTATATTTAAAAGTTTGTATATTTCAGAAGATCTTTTTTTTTTATTTTTTCCTGTGAAAACTGAACAATACTCATTTTTCAGAAAAAAAAAAAGAAGAAGAAGAAAAAAGTAGAAATGTGCAGGGTAAACTGGACATGATTTTTTGAGATATGATCCATCCACATGATTGCCTATCAAGTCAACTGTCCTGGTGAGCTTAAACAAGTGTTGTGTATTGATGTTTTAATGCATCTTGTCAAAATAGCGGCCTCTTTCCTTAAACAATGTAACTGCTAGGGCTTCTTTCTCTAGGTTCCTGACATTGTTGTTTGCTTTGAGAATCGGTGTTTACTAAGCTGAGATACATTGCCCAACAATGGGGCATACATGATTCACTCATCAGATAAAAAAAAGAGAGCACATATGCAATTCAAAGAAAGAGATGCCCTGTGCCTTAGGGCCATACATTACTTTCTCATGTCATATCCTGTAGCAAAAATTTTACAAACATAATGCCTAACGTCTTTGTAATCTACCATAGAACATTCAAGAATAAGGTGAATACCTTTCTACAGCCAAGAAATCAATGTTCATCTACTTCAGACGCTCAACCTGGTGAACAGTGTGCTATTTACTGGTGGATGGGCTGAAACTGGTTTATACTATGAGACTGTGCAGGAGATTTTCAAGGTGTTTAACTGTTTTTACGATTTATGCTATTTTTATTTTTCTGACTTGATATCCACATTAGGGTCCTAGAATAATGTCCCAAGGAATTCCTGGAAAAAAAATCAGCAAGTACACCCAAAGTTTTCATTAGTTTAATGTGTGATTACTCATTATATCTGTTTGTCATTTTCTGTGACATTCTTCTTTTGGTCTTAAATAATTTAGCAAGATTAGGATTTTGGCCTGAGTTTCTTGTTACTTCTGCTAGTCAACAGAGGGTTTTTGCTGTTCAAGTCTTCGAGGCATAGATTGATAAATATGTTTGGATGGCAAGCTTGCTTCTACTGTAAAGCCTTCTTCCTTCAAGCCCATACCGGCTGTCTTTTCTTTTTCTGCATTAACTTTTCTTCCTAGCTTCATTTTAGAACTCATTTAACTTTTCTTCCTCGGTTCATATTTACCATTCACGGTCTTTCATTGGTGGAAAAGTGGGCTCATTTGTAGATAAGCATGGGAATCACATTGAGATGGGACTTCATGTCTTCTTCGGTTGCTACAGCAACCCTTTTTGCCTGATGAAAAAGGTGAAATCCCCATCCTTTGTCATAAGACTCATAATCTCTGGACCCAGAAATGTGAACCATCTCCAATGAGTTGAGGCATATCTTCATCACTCAGTTTTGATTTATGAAAGCTGGGGTAGATTATTCCTCAAAGGAATGACTGTTTGTGATATGAGAATTGATGTATGGTCAATAGTCCCAAACCAAATTGTACTTAACCGAAAAATTTATCGGTGAGATGGATAGTATAATTAGGAGTTAGTTCTATCTGTTTGATTCCCTTTCTATTGTTTTGTGCATTGATTTGCTTTGGATTTGCTCACAACTCTATTTGGATTTTTTGATTAGGATTGGATCCTGAGATATTGATGGGTTAATTGACATTGGAGTGATTATTTCAATGCAATTAGTAGCTGGGTTCTACTTGGCTTATTGATTTTGTGGAATAAGTTCTTTTCATCTGACGGAAATTTGACATATTTGTGATGTGGAGACCTCAATTATCTAGTTTTAGAGAATCAGCTGATTGCCAATCTAAAGCTATAGCTTCAGTTTTTAACATTTTTAGCCAATCTAAAGGCTATAGCTTCAGTTTTTAACATTTTTAGCCACGGTTTTCTGAATCATTATAACAATTGGTGGCAACATAGTCCTCGATTCTTATGTAGTCCAGTCTACTGCCATAAGAACCACAATCTCTTATATCCATCACAAATGCATCTGTAAGAGGTACATCATATCTCTCTATGCGGTGGAATCGTCAGGCTATATATGTTTCATCTATAGTAGGCCCATTATTTGGACAGCATGGATTGATAGAACTGTCTAATGGATGATGTAAAAATAGCAATAATGGCAGTATTGTGTTAAAACAGTCCTATCTTGTGTGATGAACCAGTACATTAGTATACAATGAGTCTATGAACTTTTTCCAAGCAATCATGAAAACCTGAATCTTGATTGGAAAAAATAAATAATTCACAAAGGATTAGAGGAATGAGATCAGAGCACAACTGTAAATGAGGCTATACCTAGATGTTGGTAGCAGTTATTTATACTCTACTGATGTGTGATAGACATAGCCATAAGTATGGCTGTTGAGAACTTTTAACAATCCATTTTTTTGGGCTTGAAATGTGGCATATCCTTGGAGAATTGGTTCTAATTGTAAGCACTCTATCCTAGCTCAATTCTTCAAGTTTTCCTACATCACTTCTCTAATCAAAGTTGTGGCACATTATAGTTTGACTCTGTTTGATTAATAATAGCAGATTGAAGCGGTCATCATTTGTCTACAGGATCAAGGGAAGTTACGACCCTTGGACGTGTTGTTTGCCACTTGTGTTTGAAGCTAATAGATGGGCACTCACTACTCACTAGTTAGATTCACAATCCTATCCAGATGCAGCTCCTGCTTCCAGTAGCACTTGAGACTGCTGCTTCCGCTTCCATTTCTGAGTTGTTTACCTGTTAACATTTTCGAATAGACAATTCCCCTCCCGCACCCGAATTTGTTGCCACACTTCATGCTTTATGCAACCATATATTTTGTTTTCTTTCATTGTTTTCTTTCTTCTCCAATAGAAGGGAAAGAAAAGCATGAATTCGGTGTAGCTAAAAGACTGACTTATGAGACAATCTCCAGTGCAGAATACTGTTATGAAAAAACTAAGAAGAAGAAAGAAAAGGTGTATTTCTTGTTGCGGTCACATTTGTCTTGTGTGGTGTATTTCTTCTTCTCCACAAGTGATATTGGGTTATGCTAATTATCTATAGACAATCTTGGCACTTACAGTTTATTCAGAGTTGTTATATATGAGAATGAAGTTGCTATCAATGTTCAAAATATCGGTATCGCACTATGTATCGCACCCAAGGTGTCCCGTATCGGTATCGGTTGGCGTAACGGTGCCCTCCGAAACCGATACGGATACGGGGGCGTAACGGCGATACAGGGGCGTAATGGCCCGTAACGGCGCAAAAATTTTTTTTTGCCAAAAAAATATAAAAAAATATGGATTAAATCCGGAATATTCTAAGCATTCCAAATATGCATTCATTTATAAATTGGAACATGTTTATGGTGGTGTAACGGTCCACTCTTTGGTGAGAAGTTGTATCGGACTGTCTGATGAATTTATGAACCAGATAACCTAAATTTGACTACAAAATTCATATATTTAATTTTCTAACTTACTATCAATGATAGATATATTAGAATGAATGTAATATGAAAATATCTTACATTTAGGTGTTTGCAATTATTTTTGAGGGCCAAAATTCATGCATAAATAGAAAAAAAATAAATAAAAAAATAAAATGGCACCCCAAATATGTAAAATGCACATTAACATGTTCTACTATGATTAACACATCATATGGCATCATTAAAACAGCAAAAGAATCATTAAGAAATGATTTTTCGAATTTTCAAAAAAAAGGGCCAAAATAAATGCGTAAATAGAAAAAAATATAAAAAAAATATAAAATGGCACCCCAAATCTGTAAGATGCACATTAACATGTTCTACTATGATTAACACATCATACGGCATGATTAAAACAGCAAAACAACTATTAAAAATTGATTTTTCGAATTTTCAAAAAAGGGGCCAAAATTCATGCGTAAATAGAAAAAAATATTAAAAAAATATAAAATGGCACCCAAAATCTGTAAAATGCACATTAACATGTTCTACTATGATTAACACATCATATGGCATCATTAAAACAACAAAAGAATCATTAAAAAATGATTTTTCGAATTTTCAAAAAAAGGGCCAAAATAAATGCGTAAATAGAAAAAAATATTAAAAAAATATAAAATGGCACCCCAAATCTGTAAAATGCACATTAACATGTTCTACTATGATTAACACATCATATGGCATGATTAAAACAGCAAAACAACTATTAAAAATTGATTTTTCGAATTTTAAAAGAAGGGGCCAAAATTCATGCGTAAATAGAAAAAATATTAAAAAAATATAAAATGGCACCCAAAATCTGTAAAATGCACATTAACATGTTCTACTATGATCAACACATCATATGGCATCATTAAAACAGCAAAAGAATCATTAAAAAATGATTTTTCAAATTTTCAAAAAAAGGGCCAAAATTTGGCTGATACGGGCCCGTAACGGCCCTGTAACGGCCGTAACGGCCGATACGGGTACAAAATTGCGTAACGGCCGATACGACCCCGAAACGCGTAACGGTTTACACCGTTACCGTTACGTATCGGCCGTTACGGCCGATACGTAACCGTTTTGGCATACCATGATCGCACCCTTGGGATACAGATACGTATCGGTTATCGCATGGGATGTATCGTTTGTATCGCATAATTTATCGCATTTTTTGGGAAACATGGGGAAACATTGAGAAAATGGTTGAAATTTTTAATGAAACTCTGGGGATTGTTAAAAAATCCCTTAATACACACTTTTAAATCATAACATCTCAAAAAAAATATGCATATAATAAGTTTCCTTTGTATAGGGTCCTAAGCTCTACGATGTTTAACTGAACTAATGCAATTATATTTAAATTGAATGCATGATATTTATAACTATATCTTAGTCATGTATGAAAACACAATCAATTCATTGAAAAGTAAAAGAAGAACTGAATAAGTAAAATTTGAGAAATATACATATCAATGATGGGGACTAGTTGTGGTCTAGACCCACATAGAGTTGCATGGTGGCTCGTAATCATCATCTCCATCTCAATTTGGAAGCAGTTTTACATTCCTCCCATTGGTGTGGCCTACCATAATTTTTTAATCAAACAGCTTTTGTATGTATGGATCAATGGATGAACGGTGGATTTTACAGGCCCTTAAGTGACGTCACCAAGTTCTATAGGGCTCACCATGATGTGTGTTGTATTCACACCGTCCATCCATTTGGAGATATCATTTTAGGCCATGAGAAAAAGAATGAGTCAGATCCAAAGCTCAAGTGGACCCCACCACAGAAAACAGTGGAGAGAGGGATGCCCACCATTAAAAATTTTTAAGGGCCACAAAAGTTTTCAATCAAGCTGAAATTTGTTTTTTCCCTTCTTTCATGTCTGGCTTAACTTATAAACAGGTTGGATCTTAGATAAACATCACAGTGGACCTTAGGAAGGTTTCAACAGTGGGCGTCCCTCTCCCCACTGTTTTCTGTGGTGGGGTCCACTCCAGATTTGGATCTGACTCATTTTTTGTCTCGTACCTTAAAATGATATAGCCAAATGTATGAACGGTGTAGATACAACACATACATCATGGTGGGCCTCACAGAACTTGGTGCGTCACTTCAGTAGCCAATCTGGCTACGCATCGCGTCCGGACGCGGATTGCGTACTACCCCTGCCCGTCCCTAGCTCCGAACGTGCAGTACTGTGGGTGGGCCCACCATGATGTATCTTTACATCCAAGCCGTCAATCCCTTTTCTCAGATTATTTTAAGGCATGAGCACAAAAATGAGGCAGATCCAACGCTCAAGTGGACCACACCAAATAATAAGCTGGGTTGCATTAAAATGCACAAAGCATTAAATGCCAGTTGCTTTAACGCTGGTGGTCGGTGTTCTGTGGGCCCCACAATAATGTATTTGTTTCATCCATTCCGTTCATCCATTTTTACGGATCATTTTAGGGAAGAAATGATGGGAAGAAATAAATATCAGGTTGATCCAAAGCTTTTATGGCTCCCAAAACGTTCTTAATGGTCAATACTCATTCAACATTGTTTCCTGTAATGTGGTCCACTTGAGTTGTGGATATGGTTTAATTTTGGTTTCAACACCTAAAATAATCATTAAAAACGGATGGATGGCGTGGATAAACCACATACAATCACGGTGGGCCCAACATAGTTTACTTAGTAAAATAAAGAGCGTACTACGCTCAGTACGCAATCCCACCCGTCATTGACGGGGCACCAAAAGTCACCAAGTTATGTGGGTCCCACCATGATGTATTTTTTTTGTATCCACACCGTCCATACATTTGAAGAGATCATTTTATGGCATGAGCCAAAAAATAGGTCAGATCCAGAGCTCTAGTGGACCCCGCCATAGAAAACAATGGAGAGTGAGGCCACCATGAAGTCTACCGTTGAAAAGTTCTCGAGGCCCACAGAAGTTTTAGATCAAGATGATATTTGTTTTTTCCATTCATCCATGTCTGCGTGATCTTATGAACAGTTTGGATGACAAATAAACATCACCGGGGGCCTTAGAAATGTTTCAACGGTGGAAATCAATACTTCCACTGTTTCCTTTGGTATGGTCTACTTGAGCTTTTGATATACTTCAGTTTTAGGATCAACCGCTAAAATTATCTGGAAAAACGTATGGACGGTGTGGATAAACCACATGAATTCACAGTGGGCCAACAGAGTTTACTCAGTACGATGAGAGTGTACTGAGTAACTCGGTACGCGTCCCGATTTCATAAACCCATCCGCGCCCCTCTCCTTCGCATTCCCTCTTCTTCACGAACGCATGCGTTCCGGAGCAGCGACGTTCGCGGCGAGGTTTCCTGCCCGATTTCTCGCCGGAATCTCGGAATAATTCCCACAGACCATCTCCTATCACCGATCTTCGCCGCAGCCCACAGGTACTCTCTGATTTATCTCTCTCTTTTTTTTTTTTTTTTTTTTTTTTTTTTTTGGATTCTTCACATATACGCAGCTTTTTATTGTCGGTTGTGGCGACGATATATCGTGCGATATCGCCGATATATCGGCCGATATCTGGATTTTGGGTTTTTTGGTGTCTTCCGGGGGTTATCGCTAGGGTTTTGTCTCGCAGGGGTGCGATAATGATAATATCGGCCGATAGTATCGATATTTCGAACACTGGTTGCTATTATGTGAACTATGCTAACGTCCCTTTTCAGTACATTAAAATAATTTGAACAAACTATTATCTTCTGATACATTTTTGTTTCTTCTCTTTAAGTGTTTCACATATTGAATGTTTCTTCTCTTCAAGTTATGTACTCATCATTTCTTATGATTTTCATCTCTGGGATATTGTTTCTTCTTTTCATTGCTTTTTTGGGTTTAGATTTGCCTTGATATTTGTTAAGCTTGATACATTTGTACTTCTTGTAGTCTCCTTCAGCATATCTCTTGTAAAAATTGCTACTGCATTAGCTGAAAAATAGGATTGCTCTGTCTAGGTAGCCATATGCAATTGGGAGCACATGATTTGTAGAGCTGTGGGACATCACAACACCAGGCTAATGAAAGAATAAACATGCATTTTTTTTTTCCAAATTTCTTTTAATATCATGTTGGTGTGTTTTAAGCCTTCTCAACCCATCAAGAAGCTCTTGATATTTTGGTTGAGCTTGTTTTTGCTTAAGGTACTGCAAAGTACAGAGATGCAAGGGCTACTTGTGCTTGTGGGCTCTCCTGTCGTCAGGAACATATGTTGGAGATCTGGTCCAATTGGGCCCCACTATTTACATAACTTGGCTGCCAAAATCAGCTTCATCCAGTTATTAGTTGGCTGTCTTTGCCTGTTGAATGTTGACCCTGGGTCAAATCTTTTTACAACCATCCATTTACAAGTGTGGCCTTCCCGATGAGTGTGGCTGGTCTGATTTTTGCTGGATCAAGTTTTTGCTGCCAGCCCTGCAGAAAAAAAAAATCACAACAAAGGTTCAAAACCGTAAACTTTGATGCATTTTAAAAAAAAATCTAAAGCTGTGTTTGTTTGCAAAATGAATCCTCTAAAACATGAAATAACTGTCTTGTTTACCAATCATAAGGACTTTGCAAACAAGAACTAGTGTAGCTGTACCTAAACTATCTTGGAGTTTTGTGTGGCGCCTCTAATGCATTTCTGCTTTCATTTCTATTACCTATTTGCTTATGCTTGATGGAACTTTGCAAACAAGAACTAGTGTAGCTGTACCTTTTTTTTTTTTTTTTTTTTTTTTGTAATTTTTAATTTCTAATCAATATGCAATCTCTTATGGTTTGCTATTGTCATGGATATGCTTAGATACTTAGCTTACTCCTGACTTGTAACAGATCATTCTCCTCTCCCACAGTTTCCTGGAACTTGTAATAGATCATTCTTTAGAGAATAGAGGCTATATTACTAGAACTCTATTTATAACAAATCATTGCTTGTATTGAAGCACTTCTTGAGAAATGGATCTTTGTAACTAGCAATATTTCAAATAGCGAATAGCATGCAGCGTAGCATATTCAAATTATCATGTAGCGTAGGCTACACAACTCAAGCTATTTTCATGAGCTACGTAGCGATAAGGCTAAGCTACACTACATAGCGTAAGCTACATGTTACATAGTTGTTCAAGGATTTGTTGCACAAGCACTTTCTGTATTTTAATACACAGAAAGTTTCTGGAATTTTGATGTGAATACTGATATCGCAAAATACTTGTTTGGTAATACATAAAGCAGGTCATCAGTCATGCATCAACAATGTGTGAGGAGAACATCTTCAGTCACACTTTACCGGATACTGTTCATGAATTATGATTGGCTATCTTAGAATATAGTTCTTTCTCAGCCTAGTTTACTATTTGGTTATGTCGATAGAAGTGGAGTATTTAAACACTCAATTCCTATTTTTACAGCAAATATAGGTATGAGCAGCAAAAGAAGAAAAGGGGGCAACAGAAAAAAAGTGCTGGTGAATATCTTATCCTTTCCATTTCCTTTTCCCTATATTCTTTTGGAAATTTAGTCAAGGTTTTCTCAGGATAGCTATTAAACTTCTTATTTGACAAAGTAGCACCTCTTTTACATGGCCTTGAATGTGCAGCAAGTCGTATGGATATGAAGGAGCTCAAAATGGGGTAGGATATGTTTATTTTCATTTATGTATGTCATTTGATCCTTTGTAGCTGGTTTTGTTTTGTACTTGACTAATCTCCTCATTGCTAATAAAAAGGTAAAAAGAAAAAAAAATGAAAAAAATGAAAAGAAAAGGAGAACAGGTAGACTACTACACCCATTTTCACCATCTCTTTAGGGCCTGTTTCAATTGAAGGTAAACTAGGGGAATGCAAGTGAAAGAGAAAACATAAACATAAGTGTTACAATCAATTGGAATTCACATGAGTTTGACTCACACGTAAATGAAATTAAACCAACGTAAGATTTTTGCTTTCTTTTATGAAATATTTGCATATATTAATAGGTAGCATAATGACTTGGTAATTGCTGCAAGGATGACTTTGTTCCCCGTGTCTAGGACTCAATGATGCTTCTCATTGTCCACTTCTCCTTTTGTTACTAGTCCCTGCTGTACTTAGATTCTTTTAAGTTGGTCCTGTTTGCAATCTATCGGTATTCAATGGTAAACCCACCACTATTCCTGTGACTACTGTGACAGTTTTGAGATCACATACTTGGCATACAAATTCTTCTAATCGACTCTTTGAGCTAATTGAATCTCTTATTTTTTCAGGATTTTAATGAGTACCAAATGTCCAAGCTGAAAAGCAGTGAGGCATTCACGACAGAAAGGGAGATGACTCAGGTAAAATAAAAATAAAAATAAAAATTCACAGCAGGCTGATCTGATGAACAGCCCAAATCTTGTACATGTGTCCATTTTTACTGAGATTGAGTGTTTGATAACTAAGATATTAGCATTGAGCACTAGATCCTTCCCAACTTAAGATGTGACATAATGACTCACACGTAAATGAAATTAAACCAACTTAAGATTTTTTCTTTCTTTTATGAAATATTTGCATATGTTAATAGGTAGCATAATGACTTGGTAATTGCTGCAAGGATGACTTTGTTCCCTGTGTCTAGGACTCAATGATGCTTCTCACTGTCTGCTATTGATAAAAAGAAAAACCACTTCTCCTTTTGTTACTAGTCCCTGCTGTAATGATGTTGGTGATTCTCGAATAAACAGGAACATAATGGACTCGCCCACAAATCAGAGAAATCAGGTTGGCCCATTCTTCATGTCGGTCACAATATTAGAACCAGGCTGGTGGCCCAGAAAAACTTTCCCCTGTTTTTTCAGCCATCATTTTTTTTTTTTTTTTTTTTTAATCCTAAGCCAAACTAGCTGGTGGACTTCCTGATTTTGTGGTCCAGGCATCTTTGCAGCGGGACCGCCCGATGAACAGCTTGGAGCTTTTCTTACTCTTTTCATCATTGAATAGTGAATGAGAAAAGATCATATAATTCTGGTGGGCATTAAACATTACAAAGCTTATAGCCCATCTGAGTTTAGGTTGGTGTATACACCCATCATTCCAGGCCATCCATTCGATGGGCTACCACATGGATTAGCCATATCCTGATTTCGTTCTAGTTTCTCTTTATGTTTTACTAACTTGGTCTTATTTTGATGAAAACGTAAGGCTTCATAAGAACTTCATGGCATTGGGTTTGGATTACAAAACTGATAATTCTGCTATTTATTGATGATCAAGATTCACATTAGATTCTCATTAATGAGGTTCATTTGCAGAGGTACTCTCTCTCAGAAGAGCACTTTGTTTTTTCAGTAGCAGTTTCAATGGCCAAGTTGCAGCAGAGGGGAATTATGCAGTGTTATTGATTGGGTGGAAAAAAGTGGTTTCTGAGGGAGTTGAGCTTTTTGTTTAACAAAAATGGTTCTTTTGCCTCTAGGCCAAACATTTTCTTGCCCCTAGGCTTTGTTCACTCAAGTTGGAAGAGAGGCTATTTCCTTGCCGATATGTTGTCCAAGGAGTGTGGCAGTCTGGCTCTTTGCATCGGGAACTTGTGTTTTTTTAAATGAAAATATTAATAATTCTTAAATAAAGTTTATTAACGGGGAAGCCTTCTTTCTCCCAGAAGGAGACATTGGAGGTTTTTCTTCAGATGTTCCAAGAATTGTTGTTTTATCAGGAATAGGTGGGAATTCATGTATCACAAGATTTGAGGGTTTTAAAATAAAAATGTAGTGTAGTAGTCAGTGTTTTATTTTATTTTATTCTTGGTATTTGTGACATCTGAAAATAGGTTTTGGGATTTTTGCCTTTCAATGAGTAGGTGTTCTCTGAGTTTTTACTTTCTTTTGCCTTTCTGTATCTATGGTTTGAAGATGGAGACTTTTGCAGGTTTTTGGTTTTTTATGTGATGAAAATCATGTAGAAACCTGGATGTATAGCGTGAAGCATTGGATCCCATCTAAAGAACTCCAAAATGCAAAGGTCTTGAATGGACTAGTATCAGGGTGGGGGACCTCCTGTGAAGCTCCTTCAAGCTAGCCTCAGTCATGCACCATGTTATTCTGTAAGGTCTTTTTATAACCATTCCATAAATGCATTTCTATTCTTGGCATATTACATATAAATTTGTTCTGGAAATATTGGCCATTGCATACGAGCTTTGAATTAGTTTTGTTGGAATTTGGTTCAATTGTTATTGATTTGTAGCTGTTGATTTCATATTATTATTCTATCATAATGCGACTGTTTTCTTCCTCATGAATTTCGTTCCCAAGCTGATAAATCAGGTAGTTTGCATGTCCTGCTTTCTGTCCTGAAGTTGGGATTTTGTGTAGGATTGGTTGATGCTTGTTTAAGTCTTGTAACCATGCAAATGTTTTATCTATGGCATTTGTATTATCTGTAGCCTGTTAGAAACTAGTGTTCTATCAACAACCAGAAAAATTGTTTTGGAGGTTTTCTTTTGTAGATATGTTGAATTTATATTTTAAGAGATTATTCTGGCTGTTGTTGTCATGTGGGCTTGTTTTATTTATTATCTAGATACTTGATTAGGTGTGTCATGTTGGATTATGATAAACATTTGGCAATCTCTTTGATGACTTGAGCTGATAGTTTCCTTCTCTGTTTAAATAGCTCATTTCCCTTTTCAATTAATAGAAGTTGTGTGGTTTGTTTGAAAAAAAAAAAGAGAATGGAAAGAGGAGAAGAAGGACGGCTGCAATATCTATGTTTTTACTTTACCAGAGTTGGTTCATTTAAAGACATGGTCACTTGCTTTGTTAAAATATTTAAAGCTTATTGTGCCATATGGTCCATACATTTGTTTCAAGTTCTCAATTTCTCAGGATCTTTCCATTTAAAGTCATGGTCATTTGCTTGATATATTTTAAACAAGCCGTGTATCCTGAAATTGGTCAACCCTTTCCTACTTGTTGTATTGGCCTTTTGCTTGCCCATTGGATGATTGCCATTCTAGCTATAGACGGAAAGACCATTTGACTCGGCACTGCTCCAGCACCAAGGGAAACACTTCACATGCACGGTAGAGAGCTGCAATTGTAAGTTCATTTTCCAGGGAAATATGACACGTCATGTTAAGGAATTGCATGATGATGAGTCTCCTGTGGCTGCCAGTGAAGGTCAGAAGCAGCATATTTGCCAGGAGTTTGGATGTGGAAAGGCATTTAAGTATGCATCAAAGTTGAGGAAGCATGAGGATTCACATGGTAAGTATTTATGGCAGTCAATTTGTTGAATTTCTCATCCTCAGATGGATTTGTACATTGGATGCCCATCCCATTGATTGCCTTTCGTCCCTTCATTTGTTTTCCAACTTCAACTTCAACCTTGTGTTTAATCATCCTCTGTTGCCTGTGGCAGTGATCTTTGTTAATTTGTTTGATGTCTTAACTTTTATTTCTTCAATTTTCTATTTCGTTTGATTGAATATCTGCGTAAACTCTGTTATTTTTTTCCTTATCACAGTTAAACTGGATTCTGTGGAAGCTGTCTGCCTTGAACCAGGCTGCATGAAAACTTTCTCGAATGCCAAATGTCTCAAGACTCACCTCCTCTCCTGCCACCAATATATTCCTTGTGAGGTCTGTGGGACTAAACAACTGAAGAAAAATATCAAGCGCCATCTACGCACCCATGATGAAGAAGAAGTTGAGAGGATCAAGTGCAGTTATGAAGGCTGCCTCCACAAATTTTCAAATGTATGATTCTGCTAACATCCTTGTAACATTATTCCTGTCTTGATTTTTTTTTTTTTTTTTTTTTAAAGAAAAAAGAAAAAAAGAATATCATTCTCAGGGGTCAATGATATGATGTGTTGATGAAAGGAAAAAATAGGTTTATTTGGTAGAATGGTAGTTGGTCTGTAATTCTCTGGAAGCAAAATCATGGCTTTAAAGCCTCAACCCATATTATTGTGGACAACTAGACCTTAACTCAGTTACCACTTGTAAATCCAACACTGCCCAGTATGTTGACAAACCCATTGAAAGGCCAAAAGGCATTTGACAAGGCAAGAAAACTGCCTGATCAATTCCATGGTAATAATAATAATGACAATTCCACAGTGATGAAATAGGATATTACCATATATGCAATTCTTGTTTGCTAATTGGCCCTCCGCTATTGTTTTATGTTCTTTTGCAGAGATCAAACCTCAAGCAGCATGTAAAGGCTGTCCACCTTGAGCTCAGACCATTTAAGTGTCGAGTCTCAGGATGCGAGCAGAAGTTTTCCTACAGACATGTGAGAGATAATCATGAGAGATCTGGTGCCCGTGTTAATATTCAGGTGATTTGTCTATGTGCTACTTGGAATGGAGTTCAAGCTCTTAATTTATGGTTATCTTGGCCTTTTGAGGCATTTCTCATTGTGGTATGATTGATGGTTTGTGGGTTTTGATTGCAGGGCAACTTTTTAGAATCCGATGAGCAATTTCGCTCGAGACCTAGGGGTGGTCGTAAAAGGAAGCTTGTGACTGTGGAGACACTGCTGCGAAAGAGGGTTGTTCCTCCAGGTCAGGATTCTGTTTTGGATGATGCATCAAAATACCTGAGTTGGCTGCTTTCTGAGAATCAAGAGCCAGTTGCAGATGTTTGAACTCCATTCGCTATTAGAGTCGAGGACATCAACTTATGTATCATATCAACCTCATTTTCTGTATCGGAGTTGTCTATATGTTTCACTTCTGGTCCCTTTTCCATGTATATGTGCTACGGATTTCAAATGATATATAAAGTGTGAATCTCTTCATGTCTTGTGCAACTCTCAAATCTTCGTCATTCAATGAATTTCAAATGATACACACACACACACACACACACATCTTATTTCCATTGTCCCTTGATGTGCAGGTTGTAAGTTCCGATGGAAAGAAAGTGAAGCGATTGCATGCATTGCCAGATATTGACACCGAAGATGCAAAGGTATTTCTATGATGGCTTCTTGATCATTTTCACAGCAATCTGATACATGACTGCCATCCCAAAAAAGCTATAAACTTCTTAATGTGTATGTTCATCTGACTCTATGCTCTGTTCCCTCTGTCAACATAATCTCCTAGGAATAGGTAGTTGGCATCTGGTGGAAAACCTCCATATTCAAACATTCGTAGGAGGTCCGAAAATTGCCCATGTATGTCGCCTGCTTAGCAGCGGAAGAAGAAGAAGAAAACCCATGTAAATGCTGTTACAGCCTGCAAATGATTTACAGGTAAAAAAGGCATTGGAAGGGACCCCTTAGCCTATAAATGATTTACATGTAATTTAAAACTTAGCCTATTTACAGGCTTTCAAATGACCCCTTAAGACACTGGATACATGCATCGGTGTTGGGCTCAGATCAGATAATGTGGTATGCATGTTCATTCTTTGAACGGATCATCAGGTGAGCTCTTTGTGCAATGCTTTAAAATATTGGGTGAATGGCCTGCATCCTATGTATATGTATAGCCCCAACTGATCAACAGATGGTTGGTATTCTAGGTAGAACACGCGGAATATGTATGTGATATCCACTCAAACCACTGTTTGAATATGGAGGTTTTTCTGGTAATGTAGCTGACTGGACTAGGACTGCTGGTTGTTCTGAATAGTTGTATCAACTAAGCTTTAATAAAGCGCTCTATCTTTCCATGAGAATGAGGGTGGAAGCTTTATCTGATTGGTAACCTTCAAATCGATAGTGAAAAGGAATATTTCACACCTAATTCAATGGGAGAATATTACCAGAACCTACCATTTTCTGAATCATAGGGAAATTAACCCTTTTGCAGCAACAATTTCAGAAAATTTTGAGAATAGTCTATTATTGACTCCTCTTTTGTGATGATGTCACACGTATCATTTGCTTGTTTTATCATTATATTTCATATCTTGTAAATGTAGGCTTGATTAAGTAACTTTAGAAATGTGGATTTATATGTCGAATGTTTAATTCCTTAAACTCTATTTATATGATTATTCATTTCAATATATTAATTGATTCCATTTCCCCTTTCTTAGTCCTTTCAGTTATGGTCTTCTCTCATTTTGTGGGCTGCAGGTCAGGCTGATTTGCTAGGCTTCAACGGATTCAATGCTCATCGGGCCCATGACCAGCCTTATTCATTGCGCCTGGTGGCGGTCCTTCCATGGCCACTGCGACCTTTTCTACACAAGGGCAATGAGAGGATTTCAGCCTCAAGCGCACCGGTTCGATCCACTTCCCGGGATTCAGGTCCAAGCATAGTTGTCCAAGACCACATTGCATCATCTGATAACATTTCCAGTGAAAGAGAAGGCCTGAGCAAGGATGATAACATTCAGAGTGTTAAAAAAAAAATAAAAAAATAAAAATACACAAGTGTCACCTTTCCTTTTTTCCTCTTTTTTTTTTTTCTTTTTTCTTTTTTCTTGCTGACAAAAAAAATTTGCGATGGCTACCAGTAGCTATATGTTTTTAAAACTCTAGCTACGGTTATTCTACGGACTACAACCGTAGCTATATTTAGCTACGGATTTTATCCGTAGCTTTTAATAGTGTTTTAATAAAAACCGACGATTTAGCGGCAGCCAGTCCAACCGTCAGTAAAGGTCCCGACCGTCGGTAAAGCCTTTACCGACTGAGGCTTTACCGACTGTTACCTGACTGCGGGCAAAGGCTTTGCCGGCGGTTTTCTGTCTGCCGGCGGTTTTGACCGCCGGTAAAGGCCACTTTTCTTGTAATGCGGATTCTCTAATTATACATGCTTGATTTGTGCATTTGTTTTGTAAATTAATAGTGAAACTTATTATAATAGCTATTCATTAAAATTGGTTGTCCATTTTAAGCCAAACAATTTTTTTTTTAAAAAAAAGGAAAAAAATAGTATTTGTGAGACTTTTAAGTATAATATTGCCTATTTATAGTCACAGATAGGTTCACATATCAAAAGACTCGGTGAACCGATCTTGCTTCTTTGGGATCGATAGTTTATATAATCTAAAGGTGGCAATTAGCTGGATGGCCCATCTGTCGTGAT
This sequence comes from Magnolia officinalis, assembly GCA_021015155.1. NCBI lineage: Eukaryota > Viridiplantae > Streptophyta > Magnoliopsida > Magnoliales > Magnoliaceae > Magnolia > Magnolia officinalis. Next base: position 29,741,601 of record JAJHSJ010000001.1, read on the forward strand.
GAGCTTGACCTCATTTTGGAGCGTGCTTGGACGAATTACCTTGGCCCATGGGCCGGGCTTGGGTCTACATCCATGTCTCGATCAAGTTCTGGGCCAGGCTTCAGCTCAAGTAATTTTAACCCGACTTGGCCCAACCCAACTACTTTTCGTGTTCATGTGTTGTATCTCACAAATATGCCATACATCCTCGATAAAGCAATCCATGCATCTTGTATGTAGATACTTAGTTTCCATCACATCAACTGAAACATTCGGAATATTCAAGTGGGAAATAGGAATTTTATCAAATTTCTGATATATCTGTATAATGATACTGCACTCAAGCTGTTAGCTTTGATTTTGTGCTTATATCATTATGATAAATATGACTTAGTCAGCAAGCTATGATGAGCTTTAATTCATCCATGAAACACTTTATCCAGACGCTATTCATGCTTCCCATATTTCAAGCAATATGCACCGCTTTAATTTCTGAGTATATACTACACAACATTCTCTTTTTTTATTTGACTAGAAACAATATCTCCTGAAACGAGAAACAACATATCTTGAAATTGACTTAGCAGCATACAAATTGATGGACTATCATATCAAGTTGTTATTTCATGTTCCCAAGTGTTCAATCCATTGGATCACTGATTTAATGTCAGATTGATCCTTAGGTAAATCAACGACCAATCTATCGTGATGGTATTATATATAATAAATCTAATGAGGCAAATTCTGGTAAGATGAAGAGACTTTATCTACCCAATGGTAGGTATATGGGGGGACGTTACGACAGGCGATCAATTATAATATCCACTCATTGATACAATGGGTGTCCCACGTAAACCAATATGGTGGTTCCGTGGGTCCAGAGTCATCGCATGGCTCAATTTGGTCATAAGAATAGTTTCTCTAAATCTTTATTAAACATTACAGCCGCCACACGTTAGGTGCATAAGCAACCTTAGATCGAATTAAACATGTAATAAAGAAATGAAAAATTCAAGTACTCATAGAGAATATAACGATTTTACATGGAAAAACCTTTGCGGGAAAAAACTATAGCACCAAGTGATAAACAATCTACTATGAATTGAGAATTACAAGAGATAAACAACTTACATATTCGAAACCCTCTCTAAAGATGAATTCCCCTTCTTAAAACTCTAGTTCTTTCAAGCACAACGTTTTTGCTTACCCTAATCTCACATATAATAAGGTTTATATAACCAAAATCTAAATTAGAAATAAAATTGCGCACTTACATTGAAATTGTGCACCCCATCAATCAGTCTTTCGATCAATCGATTCCAATCAATAGAAACCACATGTTTGATTTGATCAAACATGTATAAAAGTGTCCAAAGACCTAACATGGTTTTTCCGAATTATCTCAATCGATCGAGCATTGCTATTCGATCAATCAAACATGTCCAAAATGTCCAAAGATTAAACTAATTTATTCTGGATTTTCTCGATTGATCAACCAGGCTGTCAATTAATCAAGGACCCTGAATTTCACCATATTGAAGGCACCTTGATCAACAATCTCCCCTATCGCTTTAATATAAAGTCTCCATTGATCCAAGTTGTTATCTCCATCTATAATCTTCATTATAGCTTCACAATTACTTCATGTGCACACTCCGTCTTCATTCATCCATCGCCAAGTCCAAGTAAGTCGAGCAAAAGTTGCAGGAACCACCATTGTAAGAATGTTGGCCAAATTCTCACTTGTGTGAATCTTCTTAAGAGTGACATTTTATTCCTCTAGCATCTATCGGATAAAGTGATAACGCACATTAATGTGTTTAGTTGGAGAATGGTATAATGAGTTCTTCGCCAAATTGATCACTCTTTCATTATAATAATATACATGCACAGCTTCCTGCTGAAGCCCCAACTCATTCATCATACCTCTTAATTAAACTGCTTTCTTGAATGCTTCTGTCACAAAAAACTCAATCTTCAACATTCAACTGATCGTTTCACCCGTTAGCACAAATTAGTAACTAGAAGTCGATCTTCTATTATCTACGTTACCAAACATAATTGGCGTCCACATAGCCTACCAGTTTCTCCTCATATTTTCTAAATAACAAGATGTAGCCAGTTTTACCTCTTATGTTACGAACCATTTCATTACCTCACAGTGTTGCTTGCCGACGTTTGACTTATATCTACGCACAACACCCACTACATGTGAAATATCCAGTCTACTATAGACCATGGTATACATTAGACTACCAACTGTACTCGAGTAGGTCACACGAGACATATACTGTTCTTCTTCATCTGTAGTAGGATAATGTTTTAAAGAAATTCAAAAGTGACCAGCATTAGGAATGCTAACCGATTTAGTATTATCAAGTCCAAACTTGACCAAGACCTTCTAAAAATACTCTTCTTGAGACAATCATAGCCCACTCATTTCTCTGTCCATGTGTACATCAATGTCAATAATCTTCTTTACAGCCTCCAGATCTTTCAGCTCTAATATCTTAGATAATCGAGTCTTCAATATGTTGATTTCAGACATGCTATGGTTGGCAATAAGTATATCATCAACATAAGAATGATGAATTCTCCATCATTTATTGATTTGGAATATGATTGAATTCACTTATAGTAAAACATTGTCTCAAAATGAAAGAATCAATTTTTTTTATACCACAGAAAACTTTATTCTCTGACCTATGTACTTCGAATCTTTCTGTTTGCTTCATGTAAATTTATTCTTCTAATATATATATATATATTATATATATATATATATATATATATATATATATATATATATATATATATATATATATATAAAAGTTGTTTTCACATCTAACTGTTCTAATTACAGATTGTATTGAGCAACCAGAACCAATACGAATTTGATAGTTACTTACTTCACAATTGGTGTGAATATCTCACCGAAGTTGATGCCTTCTTTATGAGTATATCCTTTAGTAGCCAATCTCGTCATGTACTTATTCAGTTTCTACGAAAGATCCACTTTTATCTAATTGTTTTTCACTCAACATGAAGCTCCGCCAGCTCCCACGTTTTATTTTTGTATAACAAATCAATCTCATCCTGCATCCCTACCATCTACTTTTTTGCATCTAAGTCATCAAGGGCTTCCTGAAAAGTAGATGAGCCCCCCTCATCTATAATGAGGGTGAGTACAACGTTTGAGTCATCTCTGTATCGCAACGGTAATATGCAATTTCTCAGTGGATTCCTCGTGACAAGCTGTGGCTCCACCTGCTCATGTCCCTCTTCTTGCGGCTCGGTTTCTACTTAAGTGTCTCACCATTATCAATTTCAACATCAATTATTGCTATTTTTTTCATTTATTTGCGTTCATCCTTATGGAACAAGGAACTCACATCAAACTTGACGTCCCAGCAATTGTGATCTTCCATATGGCTTGGTCATACAACCTGTATCCTTTCATACCATCACCATAACTGACAAATGTATAATTCTTTACCATTTGGTTAGTTTATCTCTCTCAACAGACGATACATGAGAGTAAGTATCATAACCAAATACATGCAACCCTTAGTAGTCTACTTCATGACCACTGCATACTTATTTTAGAATCCTGTAATTAATAGTCATAGATGGGGACTAATTCATCAAATAATAAGTCATGTTAATGGCCTCGGCTCATAGGTCATTGCCCAACACAACATTACTCAATACACTTCAGGCCATTTCGAAAAGAGTATGATTCATACGCTTTTCTATATACCATTCTGCTTTGATGTATGTCCCACTGTGTTGTGCTTAATAATCCTCTTACCCTTACTGTTATGGGAAGATCCGAGCCTATATGAGATCCGGGAGTAAACGCCAAGATAAATCGACCAAGTGCATGGGCTTCCGAGTCGATACCCATCTGATCCCATGTAAGCATCCCTGGAAGAGACTAGTGTGCAAGCACCTTCATTTCAGGGATGCAGGTCGGGACGGTCTCTGCACTCCGATCGAAAAATAGCTACCTGCTTAACGCCTTACGGAAGTGGACGATCCGTCCATCAGCATCAACTACAATGAAACCGACTCGGCGAGATAGATCCGATCCAATACCCGACATTGAACGATCTGCCCAGAGGCCGGACCCCCCACTTCGAGACGGGTCTGTCAGCTCGGCTCGGACGAAGAGGTTGTCCTTGTTCAACATGATAATGGTACAGGCATGTGACGGCTGAACGAGCCGAGCCGAGGAGATATTTGGAGGCAAGCGCTCCGTCTGCCGAATGCGGAAACTGCCATAACCAAATGTGACCGGTAACTTCGCTCGTAGATACGCGTTATGCACATGATACGCTACACGATCCATGGAATATGCTCGATATCTCTACGATTTGGGAATCCTGTTGATTGGGTAATTCGTGCCGATAATGGCGGATCCAGACCGTCCAACCGTGAGGTATAAATACATTAAGATCCCATCACCACAGGTACGGAATGACGAGCATTCTCTCCTTGACTTTTCGATTTAGACCCAGATTCCCATGACCTAACTTAGGCATCGGAGGGTTCCCCGGCTTAGCCAGGGTCACCTATGCCAGTTCACATTGTGCAGGTTGAAGACGCGGACGAATATCAAAGTTTGAGAGACGTAGGGGGAGAGCCGACCAGATTTCGACCTCAACATTTTTTGGCGCCGTCTGTGGGAATCTGATACTAAAAGTCAGGTTCCCGTTTTCTTAATCCAATGGCGAGAAAGAAGAAAGCTGTAGCTGTGGAACCGGAGCCAAACGAGCAAACTCGATCGTCATCACCACTTCATGTTGAATCCGCGCCAGGTCCCTCGCAGCGTTCTCGCAATCAGTCAAATAATATCGAGCCATGCAGAACGAAATACAAGCCCTACGCAATGAAATAAACAGAATGAAGCAGCAGAGGGATCCACAGTTACACGCAATTATGGAGAATTCAATTCCCGAGCCGGTGGGTCTGTACGTAGAGACTCGCTCTGCACCGAGGAGTATGAGGCCCGAGGTACCCTAGCACTCTATGGCGCCGCTTTCAGGTCCGAATCCTCCTCCGGTACAAGTTAGGGTCTCAGCACGGAACACCGCCACTAGGGCTCCCACAAACAACTCGATCATCTCGGCTCCGGCACCCACTGATCTCCGCCACCAGCTAGAGCGGAGAAGAGAAAGGAGGACTCTAGAGGTGGACGATGCCCCAGAGATTGTTGCTGAGAATAAAGATCCCTGGGAAGCGCAGTTTGCAGAACTCAACAACAGATTCTCAACCCTGGAAAAGCAGCAGCAACTGTCAACAGTTCAGGTGATGATGGAAGAGACCAAGCCTCCCTTCACCTCTGCCATCATGGATGAGGTGATGCCGCAGAGGTTCCGGATACCTTCCGTCATGTAATACTTAGGGTCCGGAGACCCATATGAGAATCTAGAAACTTACCGATCGTGGATGCAAATCCAGACGGCAGCGAATGCAATGATGTGTAGGGAATTTTCCATCACCCTAACTGGATCCGCTCGGAGTTGGTATCGCCAACTCAAGCCTAACTCCATTGGGTCCTTCACAGAATTAAGTCGGCTATTCCTTACCCAGTTTATAAGCTGTAAGAGAAGTCAGAAATCCAACACTCACCTGCTCACTATCAAGCAAGGCCCGAAAGAGTCATTGAAGGACTACATGCTTGTTTCAACGAGGAAGCACTGCAGGTCGAGGACTATGATGACAAAATGGCGCTTGCCGCAATACTTAGTGGACTGAAGGAATGAAGGTTTACTTTCTCCATTGGAAAAAATCCGCCGAAAACGTTAGCAAACTTCGTGGTAAAAGCTCAGAAATACACTAATGCCGAGGAGTTTACTAACGCCCATAGAAGTGTACAAGTAACTGACCCGGCTAGCATGGGGAAGAGGCCCAGGAACGAAGAATCTCAACCCGGCGGGTAAAGGGACGGACGACCGCGTTCCCCACGATTATCAACCGAGCCGGAGGCCAGAAGAAAATTTTCGTTCCTATACCACCCTCAATGCATCCGCCGAGCAAATCCTATTAGACATCAGAGGAGACAAGCTGCTGAATTGGCCGGTCAGCATGAAGGCCGACCCGGAGCATCGAGACAAGCGGAAGTTCTATCACTTTCACCGAGATCACGACCACAACACGAATGACTACGTGGACCTCAAGGATGAAATTGAGTCCCTCATCCGCAAGGGACACTTGCATCGATACACCAAAAAAGATAGATTCGGTCGGAGGGAAGAACGACCACAAGAGCAGCAGAATAACCCCACGGAAGAGCCCACCGAAATTCGCACTATTTTCAGGGGCTCAGTCGGTGGAGGAGATTCGAACAGGGCTCGAAAAACCCATTCTCGGAGGTTTGAGCCAAAACATTATGCCCATTTGACAGAACCGCCCAACATGGAGCTCCGAGTCAGCCCATGCAGATTAACCTTCAGAGAAGACGACGCGCGCGGAATCCAGCATCCGCACGACGATGCATTGGTAGTCACGATGACCATAGCAAACCACAAGGTGTATCGTATCCTGGTCGACACCGGAAGTTCAGCCGATGTGATCTACTCCGAAGCCTTCAAAAGAATGGGGGTTCCACGGTCGCGGCTCCGCCCGTGAAGACTCCCCTACATGGCTTTACCGGAGAAAGGGTAATCTCCGAAGGAGCCATTTCCTTCCCAGTAACAACGAGAGAAGGACAACATCAAGTCACCCTCCTAGTAGATTTTCTGGTTGTCAATGTCCCATCAGTGCACAATGTCATCCTGGGCAAACCCTCCCTCAATGCGATGAGGGCGATCGTCTCTACTTACCACCTAATGATGAAGTTCCCGGCCAAAGGCCGGATCGGCTTCCTCCGAGGCGACCAATGTGAAGCTTGAAGATGTTACGCCATAGCGGTTAAAAAAGGAGCTGCTAGGCATGCGCTCGTCGTCGATGTCTTGGATCCCTGAGGATCTACAGGGAATTCATCAGTGGAAGACCTGGAGAAGGTACCCCTCGATGAAGCCGACCCTAGTAAAACTGTTTAGCTCGGATCGTCGTTAAATTTCGAGCAGAGGTCTGCAATGTTGGCCTTCTTAAAGCAACACCGAGACGTCTTCGCATGGTCTCATGCCGATATGCCAGGGATCTCCCCGGATGTTTTAGTCCACAGACTGAATGTGGACCTGGATTACAAGCTGGTGAAACAAAAGAGAAGACCGTTTGACGCCGAGCGATATAAGGCCATTGCCGAGGAAGTCTTCGTCCTGCTCAACGCAGGCTTCATAGAAGAGGTATATTACCCCGATTGGATTACAAAAGTCGTGCTTGTCCAAAAGTCCAACGGAAAGTGGTGAGTCTGTGCAGACTACTCGGATCTGAATAAGGCATGTCCCAAGGACAACTTCCCATTGCCCCGGATCGACCAACTGGTGGACAGCACAGTCAGACATGAGTTGCTTTCATTCTTGGATACCTATTCCGGTATAACCAGATCGTTATGCATCCCCCCGACAGGCAGAAGACTACCTTTGTCACGGACAAGGGGCTCTACTGTTACCGGGTCATGCTGTTTTACCTGAAGAACGCTGGGGCAACGTATCAGAGGCTGGTGAATCAGATGTTCGCCAAACAGATCGGACGCACTATGGAAGTATACGTCGACGATATGCTAGTAAAAAGCACCAGGGCATACGATCATCTTACAAATCTTAGGGAGACATTTGGCGTACTCCTACAATACCAGATGAAGCTGAACCCCACAAAGTGTGTCTTTGGAGTTGAATCGGGGAAGTTCCTTGGTTTTCAAGTCAGTCAGCGAGGTATCGAGGCCAACCCCGACAAGATCAAGGCACTACTCGACATGAGCTTCCCTCGGACCGTCAAAGAAATACAGTGCCTCAGAAGAAGAGTTGCCGCACTCGGACGCTTCATATCCAGGGAAACAGACAAATGCCTACCCTTCTTTCAACAATTAAAGGGTCATAAGAAGGCAGAGTGGACGTCAGAATGCGAGCAAGCCTTCCAGCAGTTAAAGCAATACTTAGGTTCACCCCATCTCTTATCCAAGCCTGAGGAAGGTGAAACCATGTCCCTATACCTCGTGGTCTCGGCCTCAGCAGTCAGCTCGGCCCTGATCAGAGATGTCGGGGGCAATTAATATCCGGTGTATTACGTGAGCAAGGCAATGGTGCCCGCAGAAACAAGGTATCCATCCTTGGAGAAGTTAGTGCTCTGCCTTGTCGTCTCAGCTCGAAGGTTACGACCGTACTTCCAAGCTCATTCCATCGTTGTACTGACCAACTCTCCTCTGAGACAAGTTCTCCAGAGACCTGAGGTTTCAAGCCGGATGACAAAATGGGCTATCGAGCTCGGAGAGTTCGACATCCAATTTCGTCCGAGGACAGCAATCAAGGGTCAAGCTGTGGTCGACTTCATTGCTGAATTTACTATTCCGAGCGCAGAGGAAATCAACACCGAAGTCGAGATGAATCCCCCTATCCCTCCGGCCAACCAAAAGGTAGTGTTGGACCCGGGATGAGTCCTCTACGTTGATGGGTCATCCAATGCCAAAGGAGCAGGGGCCGGGATCGTCCTAGTTACACCCGATTCTACGTCAATCCAGTACGCGATCAAGTTGGAGTTCAAAGCTTCAAACAACGAGACGGAATATGAAGCGCTACTAGCCGAACTCAGATTGGCAGCGAGTCTGGGTGTCCAGACTCTCCAAGTCTAATGCGACTCGCAGCTAGTGGTAAACCACATCTCCACGGAGTATGAAGCCAAAGAGACCAAAATGATCGCTTCTCTTGATGAGGCGAGGAAATTGATTAAGAAATTTTGGAGTTGCACTATCCAACAGATCCTGAGAACGGAAAACTCATAGGTTGACGCCCTAGCAAGGCTCGCCTCAGCTTCCGAAGGAAAGATTCCGTGATTCGTCCCTGTCGAGTCATTGAACATCCGAGCATCGGTCAGACGGAGAAGGTTAATCCTGTGCACACTATTTCGAGCTGGATGGACCCAATCTTCAACTACCTCTCGTCCGGCGAAATTCCCTTGGATAAACTGGAGGCACGATGACTTAGAGTCAGAGCGGCTCGATACGTCATCCTTGACGGAGTGCTGTATAAGAAAGGGCATTCCCAGCCTTACCTTAGATGCCTCCGACCAGACGAAGCCGATTACGTGATTCGAGAAGTTCATGAAGAAATTTGCAGAAACCACTCGGGAAGCCGGGCCCTGGCCTTGAAGATACTTCGTCAAGGATATTTTTAGCCAACCCTTAAACAAGACTCAAAGGATTATGTCTGAAAGTGCGACAAATGTCAACGTTATGCAGCCGTGCCGAGGCAGCCAGCGGAAGAGATGACTCCCATGAGCGGACCATGGCCGTTCACCCAGTGGAGGATCGACATCATAGGTCTCTTACCTACAAGGAAGAGGCAAGTCAAATTTGTTATCGTCGCAGTCGACTACTTCACCAAGTGGGCCGAGGCCGAGCCCGTTACAAAGATCACCGAACAGAAAGTAATCGATTTCGTCTGGAAGAATATAATCTGCCAGTTCGGAATCCCGCGAACCATCGTATCCGACAATGGTTGACAATTCAACAACGACAAGTTCCGTGGTATGTGTCAGGGGATCAGCATCACGAACGCATATTCATCACCTTGGCACCCACAGTCCAACGGACAGGTGGAAGCGGTCAACAAGGTTATCAAGCATCATCTGAAAACGAAGTTAGAAAAGGCAAAAGGTAACTAGGTCAAGGAGCTCCCATTCGTCCTTTGGGCCTATAGGACCACGGCCCAGTCTTCGACGGGAGAAACCCCATTTTCGCTCTCCTACGGCTCAGAAGCAATGGTGCCAGTGGAGATCGGCCTTCCTACTGCTCGGTGAAGAATTACCAGAATAGCCAGAATTTCGAGCAGATCGCCGCTAACCTGGATCTACTTGAGGAAGCCCATGACATCTCAAGGCTCCGAGTCGCCGCTCGGCATCAGCAGGTAGCGCGCTTCTACAAGTCCAAGGTCAGGATCGGGCGGTTTCGCCTTGGAGACTTAGTCCTTTGCCGGGTTTTCCAGAAAACAGCCGAGTCGGGGGCTGGAGCACTCGGGCCTAACTGGGAAGGGTCATATCACCTCGTTCGATCTACCAAGCCGGGCTCATACCACTTAGACGACCTCGAAGGCCTCCAGCTCCCTCACCCTTGGAACGCCGAGCACCTGAAGATCTACTATCCCTCATAAAATAACCTTTAAGGCCCTCAATAAAGTGTACGCCTCCGAGCGACCAGCCTTTAAGGCTTTCAATAAAGAGTCATGACTCAATTTCTGCACGAACAAGTTATCTACTTAGTTGCCCCAATGAATTAGAGGTGAACTAGACGGTCTGATCCCTTAAAGAAGGGGTCAGAGAGTAATCCCACGAAAATTCGACACGGCATTCCCTCTTCAAGTTAAGGAAAAAGTCTAACGATGACCCGACTCCCCGACGGAGTAGTCAGCTTATCATACGACTAATTGACAGAATGGAAGGTTCTCGCCAATCGTGGGACGAACTGACTCCCTCAGGGGCTCGGACTCGACTATAACCTGAGCCAAGGAGGTTCAAAAAATCTACTAAAGTGATAATAAAGGCGGTTAACCCTTTAAGGAATCAGCTCGACCATGCCTTATAATAAATCAACATGCTAACGAGTCAGCTCGGCAATCAACAGTTAGTATCAATCATCCAAAAATTAACAAAAGCCATTCTGGAAACCCTTTCCAAAGGGACAATATATATATATATATATATATATATATATATATATATCATCCGCTCAAAAATTTACATGTCATCTGATAAAAAAAGAGAGAAGAAAAAAATTTTTATGCAGGCGGAGGAGCTTGTGGGTCTGAGGCTTGGTCCGAGCGAGCGACCTCGGCAGGGGCATCTTCGAGGGCTTCAGGTAGCAGAGAATCGAGGTCAAGATCCGGATACAAACGCAGGACCGCATTGATACAAGCGTCGAAACCGCGATTGTAAAACTTGGCGGCCTCGATGTCTCTCTCCTTGGAAGTTCTGAAGGCATCAAGCGCATCAGTAATGGCCGCCGTCAGGGAAGCCTCATCTTCGGCCTGCTGAGCCTCCATCGCCTGAGAAACTGCTCAGCTCCGCTCTTCTACTGCCTCGGCCTTAGTCCGCTCCAGGGCTTCTCCCAGCCGAGTAATCTCGTTGGCCAGTGAGTCTGCGTGAGCCCTAGCTTCTGTCAGCTTGGCTTCCGCCGCCTCATGTCGAGCCTCGGAATCCTTGGCAACCTTCTGCATTTGGGACCCCCGGGTCTTCTCGTCCTCGAGTTGTCGACGCAGCTTGTCTTGCTCCAGTCGGAAGCGAATCGCCTCATCCCACAAGACTCCCACATCATTCCTGAGTGCCTCCACTTCAGCATCTATTTTCCGACGCTCGCGCACTCTCTCCCAGGCTAGGAGAAGCCTCGGAATAGACTAAACAAAAACAAAGACAGAAATGAGAGTGCATCTGAAAGATGAAGCATGGTGAATACGAGGGGACGGGAATACCTTATAGAAGACCGCCCCCAGATCATTCAAGAAGGAGTCGTCCGATTTGGAAAGCAGACTGATAATCTCTTCTTCCGGAGCATGTTTGGCCGCCCAATGAGCCAAGCAAGATATATGGAAGCCCGGCTTATACCATGCTCCGCTTGTCCCCACATGAGTCGAGCCTCCCTCCTCTGTTGCCCCCGTCCTGCTACCGGTAGACGCCTGAGCATCGGACAGAAGGGCATTCCTTACCTGAACCTCGGCCTTGGACGAAAGGGCATTCCCTACCTCAATAGGGGATATCATCGCATCAGCCATCCGAATGGCTTCCTCCCGTTCGGAGAATGAAGGGATAGCTATGCAGGGGGCTGCAGGCTGAACCTATGCATTCATAGGAGTCGGGAGTGCAAGGGAAGGATTTATGGTCGTCGCTAAAGCCGGAGCAGCGGTTGCTGGGACCCCAGTAGTAACTGGCTCGGCAACCGCGGCTGGGATGACAGGAAATAAAGCTGTATCTGAGGCTCGCCGACCACACCCGGGCCTGGGGGGACCTCCCCACGAGGGGGAACCTGCCTCTTCCGGGCAGTCTTCATCGAGGTTCATCCCTCAACATCTCTTCAGCTGTCGGAGCAGCCTTTCTCCTCCGAGAGCCAGATGCCTCGGCCATGCCTGCACGGGAAGTAACAAATTAACGACTAAGCGAATGGAACAGATTCACCAAAGGAGGTGAAATTACTTACTGAAGGACGTAGGTAGGGGCTGGGACTTGCAGAGCCCGGACCAGTGGAGGTTGGCCGGGGTGATCAGGTTCGTTCAAGAGAGAAGCTCACCCGATCGCACCCTGGCCTTAGCAATGCGGTTCTTCTGAGCCGAGTCAAGAAGTGGCGTACCCCTCTGGAAATCTACAAAAAAAAAGAGGAAGAACTTTATCTCGACTGAAGTAAATAGAGATGCAAATCAAATGTCAGAAGAACCAATCAAAGCCCCACTTGGCATTGTAAATTGAGTCGGAACCCGAGTCAACAGAGTCCCAAGCTCCGCCACTGGCGCCTCCCACTCGCCTGCCGCCCAGAACCATTTGTTCTTCCAATCCTTATTGGAGGACGGAAGATTCATCACGAGCCCCGACCCTTTACTGCCTCGGGTCGCAAAGTAATACCATGGTTCTTGGCTATCGTGCTTGACCAGGTATAAGCTCATCAGCTCTTCCGGGGTCAGTTCCGGATTCCTGACTTGCCACCAGATGATGAATGCGGAGATCAATACCCTCTAGGCGTTGGGTGCAAATTACCCCGGAGCAAGTTCAAGGTAAGCGGTAATCGCTCGGATGAAGGGGTGAAGAGGGAGCCGAAGCCCACACTGTAACGCATAAAGGAAGATAGCGACTTCCCCCTCAGTAAGGGCACCAGCGGTGTCAAGGGGCCCAGGGGCCCTTATCTGGACAGAGCTCGGAATCTGGAACTCTGAGCGGATCCATTCCATCTGAGACTCCGACATAATGGAGCCTCCAGGGACAATCTCTGAGGCGCGCCCACTAGCGGGCATCTCAGTGGCCTCGACAATAGTAACTTTGGGTGCTCGGGCGGCCTTCTTTTTACCGGGCCGTTGAGTCCGAGCCCCTGCCCCCTTTTGTCTCCGAGCCGGGGGTATAACGGTATAACCTCGAAGGGGCCTTCAGAGGCCCCTTTCCCACTATCAGAACTCCCCGGCTCGGAGTCCTCACCATACTCCCGGACAGTCTCAAGGTCGGATGACATTATAAAAAGGAGTGAGAAGATCGACGACGAAGTAGACTCACCAGACGCTTACCGAAAATCGCCTTCCCTCGAAAAAATGTGATCGGTTGGAATCGCCTACTAGAAACTTCAAGTCAACCGGAATCGCCTTCTCCGATATATGCTCAAATTTAGAATACGGGTGGAGAGAGCAGGACCTGAAGCTATTCATATAAGTTGCAGGTAATCTCGGCATTAATGGCAAACCATAATGGCAGTAGCCAAATCGTCGCGAGCCGATTCCTAGACACACGTGGCCCTCTCTCATTGGGTAAGCTCCTGCTGGTTGGTACGGCGCTGACATCGAACGGAGTGCTCTAAGATGCGAAATGACACCGGAGCAGGAGAAGCAGTCGCGCAAACCTTTCCTCGAGTTTAAGTGGCAAACCATCATAGGCTAGCGATTATTCGAAATTGTAACCGTCGCCACGTGTCAGCCTAAGATAAGTCCGCAGGCGCGAAATCCCTAGATATGATGCTTCGATTTCGTGAACCATGATTACTCCAGCATGGGCGGGAGATCCTCTATGCACTTATTCTCCGAGTCCACAAGTGAACTCGAAGAGTAGGGGGCTTTTGTTATGAGAAGATCCGAGCCCATATGAGATCCGGGAGTAAATGCCAAGATAAATCGACCAAGTGCATGGGCTTCCAAGTCGATGCCCGTCTGATCCAATGTAAGCATCCCTGGAGGAGACTAGTGTGCAAGCACCTTCATTTCAGGGACGCGGGTCGGGACGGTCTCTGCATTCCGATCGAAAAATAAGCTACCTGCTTAATGCCTTGCGGAAGTGGACGATCCATCCATCAACATCAACTGCAATGAAACTGACTCGACGAGATAGATCCAATCTGATACCCGGCATTGAACGATCTGCCCAAAGGCCAGACCCCCCACTTCGGGACGGGTCCGTCAACTCGACTCGGACGAAGAGGCCGTCCTTATTCAACAGGATAATGGTACAGGCAGGCGACGGCTGAACGAGCTGAGTCGAGGAGATACTTGGAGGCAAGCGCTCCGTCTGCCAAATGCGAAAACTGCCATAACCAAACATGACCGGTAACTTCGCTCGCAGATACGCATTATGCGCATGATACGCTACACAATCCATGAAATACGCTTGATATCTCCATGATTTGGGAATCCCATTGATTGGGTAATCGTTGCCGATAATGGCAGATCCAGACCGTCCTACCGTGAGGTATAAATACATTGGGATCCCATCACCACAGGTACGGAATGATGAGCACTCTCTCCTCGACTTTTCGATTTAGACCCAGATTCCCATGACCTGACTTAGGCATCTGAGGGTCCCCCGGCTTAGCCAGTGTCACCTATGCCAGTTCACATTGTGCAAGTTGAAGATGCAGACGAATATCAAAGTTAGAGAGACATAGGGGGAGAGCCGACCAGATTTCGACCTCAACACTTACAATAATCGATTAAATTTAATTGATGTAAACTCTCCATTGTTATCGGTCCTCAATACTTTCAACTGTTACCCTGACTTTTTTCCCACTATAATCTTCCACAACTTGAAAGTGGCAAATACAACGTATTTATGTTTTAGAAAACAAATACATACCTTCTAGAGAAGTCTTCAATGAATGTTAAAAAGAATGGTGACCCTCTAGAAATGATGGGCGACGACTCCCACACGTCGGAATGCACATAATCTAACGGTCACTTACTACTATGCTTCTCAATTTAAAATGATAATCTTGACTATTTACCATATATGCAATGTTCACATACATCCAAATAATTTTTTTTTAAAGAATGAATTAAACCATGATATAGGAGTACCTTCATATCATGCTCACTCATGTGGCCTAGGTGCGCATGCCATACACGTGCAAACGTTGTTTCCACTACAAACACTTCAGCTCCAGTTAATATAGTGCTCCTGATCAACTTATAAAGGTTTTCGCTCCTCTATGCCTTTATAATTGTGAGTGCCCACTTCGAAGCTTTTAGGACACCTTTATACCCAATGAATTTGTATCTAAGTGCCTCGAGAGCTCTTAGAGATATCATAATCTTCTTCAGGTCCAAAATGTACCTTACATTCTAATTATCTTACAAGCATGATTATTGCTCATAAATGTCAGGGCACTATCATACTCGTTATACATGGCGAACCAACTCTGATGAGGGCACATGTGATACGATGCTCCCATATCTAAAATCAATTACATACACAAGTGTCGACCTTAGTAATAAACAATACATCACAACCACTCATTTCTTTGTTGGATTCTACTGAATTGACCTCTTTTGGTGAATTATCTGAATTCTCATCCTTATGTATTTTAGGGTTTGTACAATCCTTCTTCATATGTCTTATCTTGCCATAATTCCAGCACTCAGCTTCTTTTTACCCTTCGACTTGGACCCTGATCACAACTTACGATTCTCTTGCTTAAACGATCTCCCGTTCCCAACTGGTGTCCATGTAGAAGTACATTCCCTGCCATTATTTCTTATCTATTGCTTCGACTGAAGAGTAGTGATAATAATATCGAGGTCTAATGTATCTCTACCATGGCACAAAGTATCCACCATATTCTCTTAAGAATATGAAAGGGATGTCAACAACATTAGGGGTTTATCTTGTTCGTCGATATTCATATCCACGCTTGTCAATTTACAAATTAGTTTATTAAAGGTACTAAGGTGTTTGGAGAGATCCGACCTTTCCACCATCTTCAGAGTGTACATTTATCTCTTCAGATATAGGTGATTGGAGAGTGACTTCATCATGTAGAGGCTTTCCAACTTTGCTCATAAGCGCGTGAGGTAATCATCTCAAAAATAACATTTTAAAAGACATCATCGGTCAAGTACAATTGCATTGCACTAATCATTCTCTGATCTAGGTCGTCCCAATCATCTTCCTTCATAGTTTTAGAATGTCTTGTTTTTCCAAGGAGAGACTGTGACACCCGTTGGTGAATTAGGAGGGCTTTCATCTTCAACTTCCATAATTCGAAGTTATTTTTTCCCATGAACTTTTCCATCTCGAACTTCACATTCGATCCTTTTGAACCTAGGTATCAGATTTGATCTAAAACAACCCAACGTAAAGCTCATTCTTTGATACCACTTGTTGGGCGTAGCCGCCACACGTTTAGTGTGGAAGCAACTTTAGAATGAATCAAACATGCAATAGAGGAATGAATAATTCGAGTAATCATAAAATACACAACGATTTTATATGAAAAAATCATTGCAGGAAAAAAAAACATGGCACCAAGCAGTAAACAATCCACTATAAATCAACAATTATAAGAGATGGACAACTTACAGAAACCCTCATCTTTAAAGACGAATTTTCCTTCTCAAAACTCCAATTCTCTCTAACACAATGTTTTTTGCTTACCTTAATCTCACATATAATAAGGTTCATATAATCCAAATCCGGAATTAACAACAAAACCACACACTTACACAGAAGTTACCCTTGTCGATGATCAACCTTCGATCAATCAACACCACATTCTATTCAATCAATCAACACCACATGCAACAAAAGTGTCTAAAGACCTAACTTGGTTTTTCCAAATTATCTTGATTGATCGAGCCTTAATATTTGATCGATCGAACATGTCCAAAACTGTCAATAGACTAAATTGATTTATTCAGGATTTTCTTGATCGGTCAACCAAACCGTCAATCAATCAAAGACCCTAAATTTCACTAGATTGAAAGCACCTTGATCAACAAACAAACCATGTTTTGTCATTCACCCTATCAAAGACCATGCCTTCAATTAAACCATAGCTTATCAGTTTCCACGAGCATTAAAGGGCTAAATGTTACAAGTGCTAGTCCATTTCTAGGTGCCCACATATAGGACCTTGTGGAGTCCGCAAGCAACACTAATCATGTGGCACAGGAAAAAAAAAAAAAAAAAAAACAGAGCCTCACTGACCATTAGGCTCAAAGAGTACCTTCATTTGCCCACTTGAACTTCATGCTCAAGTGGGTCCACTTGCCTTAGTGCTTACAAAGGTTTGCATGTGCATCCGAAATTATGTTGGCTGTCCACCACAGAGCCAGCCGAAGGCATTTTTATCCATCTCTCTCTTTCTCACACACACACACACAATTGTGCATTAAGTTCTGTTTTCATTAGATTGCACTCACCTATAATCAGCCCTATCCACATTTGGTCAGAGATGGTATACAAAATGCATTCAATCGACATATATTTGAAATGGGCTCTACTTATAGACCGTGAAATATCAAAGCATAGTAAAAAAAGGCCCACCAAAACATCCATTACAAACTGTCTTCATTCCGTTGAAGAAAAGCTTGGATCCAAATAGTTTTATTTGTGGTGGCCACTGAATGGGCGATTAAAAAGAAAGGCTACCTATTTATAGACGATTGTCCCTTTTAATTCCTTCTCCAAGTCTCCATTTCTCTTAAACTCACGGACCATTTGGACCTAATTTCTGGACGACATTGCAAGTAAGACAGCCCAATCTTGCACAACAGGTGAAATAAAAGACTTTGGTGGGCCCTTCTGCATATCACTGTTTGTAAGGGTGTCAATGGGCCAAGTTTGGGCCAGTCGGTTAAGACCAATCCGCACATAATCAAGTCCAATGCCAGGGATATACCCTTGATCAATTTTCAGGGCCAGGATCAACCTAGCCAATCGGCCCAGCCTGAAAATTGATCAAATCCCTATTTCCAAAGATAATGTTCTTAATCCGTCTATTGATCAGGTGGGTCGCACGTGCATAAAGAAACACATGCTGCCTAACCCAGGACTGGAACGGGTTTCTTCACATGTACACGCTAAGGCTACTCAGCACACCGATTGCTTACTGAGTAAACCGTGGGGCCCACTGTGGTGTATGTGTCTTATCTACACCGTTCATCTATTTTACCATATCATTTTAGGTCATGAACTCAGAATTGAGGCATATCGAGAGCACAAGTGAACCACACCATATACATAAAACTTCTCCAAAACTAAAAAAGTCTTAGAGATATATATATATATATATATATATATATATATTATATATATATATATATATATATATATATATATTATATATATATATTATATATATATATATATATATAGAGAGAGAGAGAGAGAGAGAGAGAGAGAGCAATGGTCTCCTGCGAATCATCCCACAGGATACCTGAGTACGGTCCAACTCCCACCGCAAGAGACCCCTGTGCAGGTGCGCGGATTGGCTATAAAGAGAGAGAGTTGTTCACTCCCCAAGTATAGGGTTGTGATGTAGTAATAAAACTCGGTAAGACCGAGGTCCAATCCACAGGGACTGAAACCTGTACGTAATCTGAAGTTAACCAGAACTAGAACTAGACTAAGATGAAATCTAAATCAAATAATTTTGAGGAATAATGGTGAAAAAAATAATCTAAAACTGAAGAGAAATTCAGAGAAGGAACACTAGGGATTCAGAGGATCCACTTGTAGAGATCAGGGAGATCTTATGCCTGGATTAAAGAATCATAGAATTAACTGAACTGATGTTGATATAGTTTTCAAGAGATGAAAGGTATGTGAATTAGAATGGATTCCATCACCAGACCATGCCCAGGAGACAAAGTAAACAACAGAATTAAACTAATTACCAACCAATCAGATGACTATGAAGGTTAGGAAGGGTACCGACATCCAACCATGCCCAGGAGACAATGGTGAACAACAGGGCTTCCTGACGTCATAAACGTCAAAAGGAAAGGAACATACTCAAAGCTATCGCAGACCCATTGTAATTTCAGTCACAATGACCATTAAAAAAAAACTAAAGTATCCTTAAATAATCAAACTAATATCAATTCAGTTCACAAAAAGAAATAAATTAAAGGCATAACGTAAAATCCCATCTCACTACAAGCTTCACCTCTTAGCCCTAGCTAAGAGGTTTAGCCCGACATGGATGGGCCAGATCTCTCCATAATAATAAAAAATAAAACTAGAAAGAAAACAAAAACCTTAAGCACTTCTCCCTACAGCTGCTCCACAAGCCCCAGCTCCACGTCCAAGCCAAGCTGTCCTTCCTCCAGATTCAGATCATCCCCATCTCTCTCTCTCCCTATCTTATATAAGCACCCGGTGAAGATGAGCTCTTTCGCAGTTCGTCCGTATCAGAACCGGATTCTACAATACGCAGGCATCTTACGCTGACTCCTGGCGGATTAAGTTTTTGATGCCGAAGAAGAAATCCAAGCCGTCCATTGGATGAACGTCGAAAAACCGTCCGGGATAGGGTGTTTTTCAAGTGAAATGGGTGTGGACCACTTGATTTCCTGAGCTGCCGTCCGCCTTGCCTTTGGACGACCAAAAACGGATCTCCGATGAATTTTTCAATTCTACCACCTAGGCGTGGGTAAGATGAGCCTTAGAAAGCCAATGGATGGTTCCGATTATCCATATGATCAATGGGTGGGACCCACAACCTCAATCAGCATCCGGTCTTCGCGGACGCTGCGAAACAGACTCCTTCGCCTGCGCTGACGAGTTCGGTGGGCCCCACTTTGATGTTTGTGATGAAATCCAATCCGTCTATTGGAATCACATCAGAAAAATGGTCAGATATGGACGGTTTGGTTAAGTTTTGGTGTGGCCCACCGAGCTTTCTTGCCTGCCGTCAAACCCATGTTGAACGGTTGAAAACCCATCCTCTGCTATAGTCTGAAATTCTGCCATCTAGGCAGTCATAAATAAAAACATGTTAGGAGACCAATGGACGGTCCAGATTGACGTTTTTGATGAAGGGTGGGGTCCACAGCATCAACCGATGCTTCTCTGTTCGATTCGCAGCAGAGTCCGAAACGGACTTTCTGATGTTTTTGAATGGGAGTCGGTCAGCGGGCGCTGACCGACGTCTGCTGCACCGGTGAGGTGCGGGAGTGCACCGCACTGTGCACTCACAGCCGCACAGGTGGGGTCCACTGCAGTGTATATGAGGAATCCACTCCGTCCATCTGCTTTGGCACCTCATTTATCACGTCAAGACCAAAATTGAAGCGTTTCCAAATATCAGGCAGGCCCCAGATTGATGATTAGTTGGCTGATCTGACTGTTGGGTCACTTCTTTAAGGATCCAACGGCTGAAAGTTTATGTGTACGGTTAATTTAAGGTCCTCAGGCCGTGTATGAAGTTTCGAACCGAACAGATGGTGAAAACCCTGTGATCTTGCATTCTGGATCAATTTCGGGCCGTTTGAACTTCAGTTTCTCGATTTTCGTGGATCTTCGGCTTACAAATTCGATGATCTTGATCCCCTGGGGTCCGTCCCTTGCCTTTGGTGAATTCTGAGTGTGTTAAATCCAGGCAATTAACATCCTGTTTTGGTCCAAGCTCACAATTGTTACCTGCATCACAAATACGATTAAACGAGCCATTAAACGGTATCATACTCATAAATTTGAGTAATAATTGGGGTCTGATATGCAATATTTGACCCTCAACACAACTCTCAACCAGCATTTTGCTAGTCCCGAGCAAAGTATGCGAAAAATAGATTGAAATATATAGGATAATTTCTAAGAACTTGAATGATTTTGGGAAAAAAAATCTAGATGCTAGAAGTCTAAGAATCATGAGTGTTGATCATTACTTTCTCTCAGACTCAAGCGCACGATATAAACTTTACAATCAAATTCGACATGTTAATCCATTGATTAGAAAAATCCTAAACATCGAGTTCCATGGGTGTAAAGTGTAATCTCGGCTTACTAACATTAAGAGTTACTTCACTAATTCTTGATATCATTGGTAACCATCAATGAGTTCATGACAACTGAAACTTAAACTAACGTGCCTCACATATCATTCTTTTTCTTTTTTTCAGCTTTTGATTTTTCTATTCAAAGTAACACCAAGGAGGAGAATCAAATCTTCACCTATAGGGAGCAAACCTATGGTGAGGACCATTCACTTAACCCTGAATATTTTCTTTTTCTTCAATTCTTCTTCTTCTTCTTCTTCTTCTTCTTCTTTTTCTTCTTCTTCTTCTTTTTTATTGTTTTTTTATTTTTTTTAAAATATCAACCATGGGGAATCGATTCCGCACTTATGGGAGCAAACCCCAGGTGAAGTTCTTTCGCCTAACCCTTTCGCAGGCAACCATCCTGTGGTTGGGTTATTTTCTTTTCTTTCCTTCTTACTGAACAGGATGGATAATTTCCCAGGTTGGTTCCTTTCATGCTTAATGATTACCAAGTCAATCCTTCAATATTGACTGAAACCTCAATGTGTAAGCGAAATGTGACATGTGAAATCATAACTCAATCAATGTTTACACTTTTAATCATGGATTAATAATTCGAACTCAACTGTGAAGTCTATCATATAATTAAGTCCAAAGAACGTAAATCCCCAACACTTCATATCTTAGAATTCTAAATCCAAAAATTGTCGTCAAAATCACTTCGAATTCATAAGAATCTCCATAAAATTTTAAAAATTTTCACATTCACAACTCTTGCTCAAGACCAAGAAAAAAAAAACACTGATTAGGGTTCCTAATCTCCCACTCCCAACCTGAAGCTACATTGTCCTCAATGTAAAAGAAATAAGCATGTAATGCACATGGGACAACGAAAGTAAATGAGAAGTGATGGGAAGATAGTACTGGATAATGAATCGAGAGTAAGGCTTTATAAAGATATTCATGAGAGAGCAGGTCAGCACAAGAGAGAAAACAATCAAAGTATCATATCCTAAAACAATGTAGAAAGTAAGCTATCCTAGAACAGTATCAAGCAAACTAACCTAGTCCTATGAAAGCAGTAAATCTAACTATACCTCCATCAGACTAGGAGATCAATCCTGGTAAACAGGATCAGTCAGAGGCATGGACATGTCCTCTGAATCAAATTTCTCGACAAATGGCTTTAAGCGATGTCCATTTACTTTAAAATTCCTTGCCATTGTCGGGATCTCTTATCTCGACGGCCCCATGAGGATAAGCCGTAGGTAAGTAGAACAAGTAACACAAGTAACAACAATAAGGACCGGTCCAACGAGATCGAAGCTTACCCGGAAAGAGATGTAATCGAGAATTATACAAAAGGACTTTCTGACCTGGCGTGAATGATTTCCGTAGAATATGTTGGTCGTGAAATGCCTTCATCCTGTCCTTGTAAATTCTCGAATTCTCGTACGCATCATTCTGGATTTCTTCAAGTTCATTCAACTAAAGTTTGCGTAGCGAGCCAGCGTTGTCTAGATTGAAATTCAAATTTTTAATCGCCTAGTAGGCTCTATGTTCCAACTCCACAGGCAAGTGGCAGGCTTTTCCATAGACAAGTCTAAAGGGAGACATTCCAATAGGAGTTTTAAAAGCTATACGGTAAGCCCATAAGGCATCGGTCAACCGGATTGACCAATCCTTACGATCAGGGTTAACCGTTTTTTCCAAAATGCGTTGATCTCCCTATTAGAAATCTTAGCCCTGCCCACTTGTTTGTGGGTGGTATGGGGTGCTCACCTTATGAAAGATACCATATTTCTCATTAAGCTCTCAAATGGTCGATTACAAAAGTGTGAGCCCCCATCACTAATGATGGCTCGAGGTGTTCCGAATCGGAAAAGGATGTTCTCTTTAAAGAATTTAATGACCGTGCGATGGTCATAGTCCGACATGGAATCGTTTCGACCCATTTAGTGACATAGTCCACAGCGAGCAAAATATATAAATTTCCGAACGATTGGGGGGAATGGTCCCCATGAAATCGATGCCCTAGCAATCATCAAATGCCTCTATGATAAGAATGGGGTTCAAAGGCATCATATTTCGATGGGACAATGCTCCCAATTTCTGACAACGCTCACAAGCTTTGCAAAACTCATGAGTGTCCCTGAACATAGGGGCCAGTAAAAGCCACACTGCAGAATTTTGGCCGTGGTCTTTTTAGCAGAAAAGTGACCACCACAGGCCTGTGAATGACAAAAGGAGATGACACTCTGATGCTCATTATTTGGCACACATCTCCTTAAGATCTGGTCTGGGCAATATTTAAACAAATAAGGATCATCCCAAAAAAAGTTGCGCACCTCGGTGAAGAATTTCTTCTTATTTGCGCAGTCTACTGTGTCGGTATGGAAACCTGTAGCAAGATAATTAGCAATATCAGCGAACCAAGGTGTGAGTGGGAGACTCTGAACAGTTGTTCATCAGGGAACATGTCGTTGATATGGGTCGCCTCAAGGGAATCAGAGGTATTAAGGCGAGAAAGGTGATCGGTCACTACGTTCTCTACTCCTTTTTTATCTTTAATTTCTAAATCAAATTCTTGGAGTAGAAGGATCCATCGTATCAGGCGGGGCTTAGAATCATTCTTAGAAAGAAGATACTTCAGTGCCGCATGATCCGTATAGATAATGATCTTGGATTCGATTAGGTAGGACCTAAATTTGTCCAAGGCGAACACTACGGCTAAAAGTTCTTTTTCCGTAGTTAAGTAGTTCACTTGGGCAGGATTTAAAGTCCTACTTGCGTAATGGATGACGTAGGGCCTCTTCTCTTTTCTCTGGCCTAGAACCGCTCAAAGAGCATAATCAGAAGCACACACATAAGCTCAAAGGAAGGCTCCAGTCGGGTGGCTGCATGATGGGTGCAGTGGTTAACGTGCCTTTAAGCTTGGTGAAAGCTTCCTAGCATTGCTCAGTCCACTCGTATGGAGCATCCTTTTGAAGAAGATTACATAAAGAACGAGAGAGGGAGACTAAAGTCCTTTATGAATCACCTGTTAAAATCCTGCGTGTACTAAGAAGGATCGCACGTCCCTGATGTTCTTGGGTGGAGGTAGGTTAGAGATAAGATTGATTTTTGCCTTATCTACCTCAATTTCCCTTGGATGAGATGATATGTCCAAGGACAATCTCCTTATGAACCATGAAATGACACTTCTCCCAATTAAGTACCAGATTCTTTTCTTCACATCTTTTCAGCACACATTTGAGATTCTCTAAGCACTCGCTGAAAGATGAACCGAAAAACAGAGAAATCGTCCATAAAGACCTCTAGATATTTCTCCACCATGTCAGAAAAGATACTCAG